>JACCHZ010000181.1:4530000-5730000 GCA_018907045.1 Wiebesia pumilae | reverse complement strand
TTTATTTAATATAAATTTAGAAAAATTCGTAAATTTAATGAGTTTTGATTGAATTTCAGTTGGAAGTATATATAGATTTTATAGTATTTAATCATTTTTTTGCAAACGTAAAACTTCACGTAATATTATAGCTAATTACACGTTTATTTCAATTCAGAATTTCTTAAACTTAAGCCCCAGTTATCATCTGTTTATACTACAAGTTTAAGTCTTTTATTAAATAAGCAATTTAATAAAAAATTAAAAAGTATTCTAAAATGTACATGCCAAATATATTAAGTTTAATATAATTCTCTATTTTCTAGGTAAGTTATACATTATTTACACTTTTGTTATAACGCATATACTTTTGAAAATAACGTAATCTAATACAATTACATATGACATCATGTAATGAGCAATTGTTACCATCCAATAGAATAATAATAAACAGATGTTTCTATTTATGTGCCTCCAATAACAAGTTTTGTTCATTCAGTGAATCAAATAGGTTAACGTAATGTACCGTTTGAATTCATATACTTATTGAATTTGTAATTTTACGTGCTATTGAAAATGTAATCAACATCTTTATTTTTTTTTAATAAAGAATTGATATTAGAGTAAATAAAAAAATTTAATAAAATGAAAGGAATAAAAATTAAATAAATAGTAATAAAATAAAAATAGAAGAAATAAATAACTTTATTATTATAAATTATTATTAATTATAAATTTATTGATTGAAATTAAACTGAATTTTTAGTAACAGTAAAATAAAGTAAAATCAGATTAAAATTAAATTAACAATGAAATTAACAATGAATTTTTTATTTTAAAGATACTTCAAATTAAATATTAAGATATTTTAACTTAAATTTAATTTGAAATTTTTAATTTAAATATTAAATATATCAATTAATACAGAACTGAACAGAGTTTTAATACAAATTTCATGAACAATAATTTTTTATAAAAATATCTACTATTATAAATGCAAGAAAAAAGAAAAAGTAAAAAATTGCAATGTATGCACTCCTGTAGTCAAGATTTAATCTCTCACGTCAAAAGTCAGTAATCAGCTCACTTTAAATCGCCCTTCGATCTAGCGTGTGCAAGTAAAACTAGTAGAATACAATATAATACGTATTTGCAAATTCATCTTATATACAATTAGTTATTACTAAAATTATCAGCATCACACTAAGTTAAGACTTCTGTGATACTGATGTATTTTAAATGTCTATAAAAACTTGTTTCCGCAATGAACACTACCTATTTTTTATTTTCTTTCTCTTCCTTTCTTTGTTTTCAATAGTTTCAATAAAAATTTCATTGTATCAGCGTCTGCAGATTCGCTTATCTTTCTTTTTCGTTTCCGGCTTATATCCACCGTTTTTTATCTGCAGAAATGTGTGCACTACCATTTTATTTTTCTGTTCCTTTCTTCCTTCCTCATAAATTTACCGATCGTTTTTCGCCTTTTTTCCGACACATTTTTAGTTTTTCTTGAATCCGTGTGACCTTAACTAGACTTTCCACGCCTAGACTAAAAATCTTGTTATAAATTTTGGCACGTTTCGAAATAAGTTATAATCCACTGAACATTTACAGGTCTCACATTTTCACTTTCTATCTTTTTCATTCTCTCTCACTCTTTCTCCACTCTCTCTTCCCCTCTTTCATCGTTTCTTTCTCTGTCTGCTTTTTTCTCTTTTCCTCTATTTCTTTCTGTCATAGCGTGGCGCTTCTTTTCGTGTTCTGAATATCAAAATATCTTCATTATTTTATTCTCCTATACTTTGACACTATATAGTATTAGGTTGGAGATTTTTTTAATTTAACAGTCACATTTATACGTCTTTTTATTATTAATTCGAGAAAATATTTTCTTATACACATTTTATATTTCTTATTCATTTTTTATTTGAATATTAATTTTAATCAATGAAAGAAAATATATAAATTGTTTTAAAAATTATTCACTATTCATGAAATTTTTAGAAATGTTATGATTTTCTCTTATATCAAGTTTGTAAGTTTTTGTAAACTATGAAATCATTAACAAATTAGATTCAGAAAGAAATACAATTTGAATATATAGTAGTTTTAGGTAATTAATGTAATAAAAAACGAATTTTTTATTCATAAAGTATTTACATTACTATTCAATTATAGCTAAATTAAGTTTCATTGAAAAGGTTGATTCGAGGTAGAGAAAACGTAGAATTTAGTAATAATAATTCATGATTCATTCGCTTATTTACAGCCTACTTTAAATGCTTGAATTTATAATTCTGGTACTAGTCTTAACATAATAATTATCCAGATATAAAAATCTTATTGATTGCAAAAATTTAATTAATTAAATAAGGATTTAGCTGCTCATACTAATTAAGATGTAGATTTATATTTGTAAAATTAATAAAACAAAATAATCTTAATAAATAATTACTATGTACAATTAAGAATTTATTTAGTCAACGTAAAATATAATTTATTCTGACATTCAGACAAATAATTTTTAGTCGTGTATAAACAAATTATCAATGATAATTTGATACGATGTCGAAATATCGCGCTGACATAAGACATTGACTTAAACCGATGAAATAGTACCTTGAACTAATTGACGCATAAAAATTGATTCGCAATAATAAAAGATGTGATATTTTGTTAGGATAAAACAATGTAACGTGGAGGGGGAAACACAGAATTTCTCGACGTATTAAAACAACGTGATGAGGATGGATTTGAGATATCTCGTCTTATCAAAGTAACTCCATGATAATGGACGGGTGTGTGTTGATAAGAACCCAAGAATATTTTCAACGCGTCAAACGAAAGTAACTGAAGTCTTCAGTCTTCTATGTATGAATCAATAAGTAGCTTGTGGATTACTTAGTTTAATAAGAGTATTGGAGAACCTTGCGCAATTCATTCACGAACTTTGCGACGGAGAACTTATATTATTTCTACAATTTCAAATTATTATTAATTTGTTTGTACCGAAAACGTTCCTGCTTAAATAATATATGATGAAATATTAAACTATATATTTATACTTACATAAGTAAATTGTCATTTAAGCAGCAAATAAATTATTATATAGAAAGAAGCGTTGAAAAATAGATAAATATCTAATTCAATTTCACATAGTACTATATCTAATAAATACTTTGTACACGATTCACATTAATAATATTAACACAGTTATTATACATGACAATTTTCTTACGTTAGTTGTAATATCATCCATATGTTGCAATGCAACGATTAACCATATTCGTTATATATTGAAATATGTTTATTCCCTTAGCGAACAAGTGGTGATATAAACTCCTTTTGTTTTAGAACGAGTATCCAGAGATGTTGTTTGTTTTGTTGTGCGTACATCACGAGTTCAAAGTTTAACGAAGTCATTAGATAGGTCTGCGACATTCTATTTAGCTTTCTCTGCCCTTTCTCAAATTAAAAGGCCATGTCGATTGTGCTCCAAGACACATTCCTTTTTATTGAGTCCGAAATTCGATAAATATCTTGTTTCTAATTAAGAAAAATTACTGTTGCGATAGCAAAATATTCCTGACGCGTATTCCAAATTTATTCGCGAGTATAATGAATTGATGTTACATTAATGTTCTTATATGAAATGAGTAAAGAGGTTCTGTCAACGTTGTGGCAGATCTGGAAATGACATTCTCTCACTTGAGTGGCAGAGACAACCATGTCAACCCTCCCTTACAAGACTGCCACACGCATTACAACCAGTCCTTCGTTTCTTGCTCAGTGTTAATGTAACAAAATATCCTAAAATGAGATCATCGATCACTTTGAAAAGAAACTTCTATAAAGTTGAACAAATGTCGTCGCATTGCTAGGATTCTATTAAAGGTCCAAGGAGAACATCAAATTTATGGTTACCTCTATTATAGTTATCAGTCTATCCAGAATGAAATTGAGCAGTGTTGCACTATTGATAAATCTAATTTGGAATATATTCGTCATGTTTCAAGATCTTCCGATAACCATTTACTGCTGGTCGGATTTTAAAGAAAACCTAGCCTGAATACTAGGGTATCTGTTCTTCGTTGCAAACTAGATTAGCAAATATATTACATCAATTTGAAGTCATGTAAAATTTAAAAAGAATCTGGTTGACTTAGTAATACGATAATATTTGTCTTAATGAATTCCAGATTTCTTTTAGACAGTTTTACCATGGCTCATAAATGGAGAAACTACCTGAAAATCCAGGCACTGAGCTAACTATAAAAGTGAACTCAAAGTTTGTTGTATCGAAAACGGTATTGGATTCGACGTAGATAAAGAAATTTTCCTTGTTTGACCACTTATTTTTGTCTTTAATGGACCAAAAATTTCCAACTACAGTCAACGGAATGACGTAAAGATTACATGTTCTTGTTCTTTTCAATACTTGTTCTTCAAAGAATTAGAAAATTAGAAAGAAAAGCACTTCTTTCTACTAAAACTTACAAGTCAAATTCAAGGAGTCTTTTTTCAACAGCGAAACGGCCACGTGGAAATTTCATCAGCATTCTCATTATTTTTCCATTTATTGACTGGTCGTTTGCAGATAGGAAAAAATTACAAAATGCTTTTCTGTTTCATTGTGGCATCAAAAATGGATAAACTCACCAATGAAGATTCAGACATCTAAACTCTTTACTCCTACCGTTCTTAACTATGCTGGCTTATTTCTTATAATGGCTTCTAACGGACTAAGAATACCGTTAAGAGTTGCATAACCATATTTATTTACTTGTAGTTCTAAGCTATTCATCTAAAGTTAGTTTTATATTATAGCTCTTGAACATTTATAAACTCCTTTGACCGAATTGTTTCTCAACAACAACATTACAGAGTAATCCATAGTGACAAAGTCACAACATCTTAAGAATTCTATTCACAAATCAATCCCTTCGTTAATTTTAGGTTTGTTTTGAACCAAAGAGTCGGTGTAAATTTAGAAGAGTGAAGGTATCTTACATAACGGTTTTTAAAAACCTTGTAGAAAATACCATCCTAATATATGAAAAGTTCTTCCCAATTTTAATGTAAGTGATAGCTTTAATGTGTTTATTCCTATTCATAGTTTTCAGATTTGAGGCAAACGCATTTTCATTACCATAATTAATTAATAATTCCAAAATAATTTGATCTTTATTATTTTATTACATGCAAGTTTTTCAATAATTTGAGAAATATTATTAATTGTTAGATTAAGCAGAATGCAGCGTTGTCTTAATTTATTATAAAGATGTATGATTAACTATATTATATATTATAAATGAAAATCATGCACTGATAAATTAATTTAAGCAATTGTATATCATCCAAAAATATTTGACGAAATCTGTAGATTTATTAGATGCAATTATATATTAGATGCAACAAAATAGGTGAGATATGAATAGAATTCTAAAATGTAAAATACAAAAACTATCGGTATTGATCTACGTATAGCATATATATTAAACGGTAAAAGTGAATAGAAAATTTATATAATTTTATCAAAGTATTACATTGTAACTTGACGTGTACCAATGTACATGAGAAACTTTTAGAAATAGATGATCTAAAAATGCAAGCAAATGAAAGTATTCTTTAGTATTTAATTTGCTTTCGAATAATCTTGGTTAAATTTTTAATAATTTTTATTTACAATTAGTGTTTTCAGTATTTTGGTTAAAATAATAATAATAATAATAATAATAAATGTTGTTGTTGTTGTTATTTTTATTATTATTATAGAAATTATTCAAGTACTGATGAATTTATGTTAAAATGCTAAGAATAAATTTAATATTCAATTTAATAATAATAACGATCCTTACATCGTACACATTTTATAAAAATTAAAAGGATAATATTGTTTATAATAAGAGAGATTATTAATTTATGTATTGTTTATATATTAACTATTATGAATCATAGTCTTTTATACATAAAAGTTACCACAGATGCTTTTCTGTTATTACAGTTATTACAATTTATTAAATTACATTAGCATTGTGTAATTTAGTGTTTTTAATAGTTTTATGGTTTTTTTGTTACTATATTTTAATTCAATTATAAATTTATGTGCTAAATAAAAATACATTTCAAATGGAAAATTTTAAATGAATAATAATTTTATTGTTAAAAGGATTATTCGGCAGTTTAAACCTTTATTTTAGTGTGTGTGTGCAGGTATGAGGTCTAGTTGCTCAAGTGTGTTATCATAAACATACTAATATTTTGTTTTGAGTAAATGATTGACCTTTTCGCCAATACATTAGCGAATTTAGACGACAATTTTAGACCATAAAAGTTTTCTCTGTCTACAGTAGCCCAGAGACGCAGTGCTGGAATAAAATATTTATAAATCACTAAATACAAAAGAGTTTAAATTTACGAAAAATTATCTGAATTTATATCTGAGAAAGTTAAATTTACAAATTGTTTCCATAGTATTGTATAACAGCTAATTTTTACCAATAAATTGGATACTGATACTGCTTTCTCTCTTGAATATGGAAATAAACCGTATTTATTCTTAATACATTCGAAGTATAACGCTAGAACTCAAGTATCAAACTTCTTCAACTTCAAAAGCACTACTGTAGTGAGTATCTCATTAATACAAGTTGTATTAACAATGAAATATTTATTATATTTCTAATTAAGCTATAGCGTATTTATGTGATAAGTATGAAAACTTATATAGATAGAATTATGCATATAAAATTACAAAAATTTACGAAATTGTCATTGAAACTATTGTAATTTTTTCAATTGTAAAATGGTGAAAAAAAATTTCTGATTTATACTTATTATTCAATAATAATAAGTATTTTTAACTGATAATATAATATATACATCGACGAAAAAGATCAAAATCTAATTAATTCTTAGATAAAATAGCATAAAATTTTTGAATTTTGAACAATTGTAAAAACTCATTTATGCATTTTCAGATTTTAAATAAACATAGTACGTATTGCATTTTTTAAAATTATTATAAATTTTGAATGAGTATTTGTTAAGAGTTTATCTGTAATCAATATCAACTTCTTATTATGTCGCAATAACTCGAATAAAAGTTTTTCAAAATATTTTTTAGCATGATTATTTTAATGTATACAAGAAATACATGTAAATAATATATACAATATTTTAGATGCATAAAATAATTATGAATGTCATAAAATAATCGATATCATACAAATAAATGATAACAATAAAAAATAAATTATTGAAATTATCTACTTCTGTTTTACAGCTTTTTTGTTAAATCGAGACGAGATTCATTAATTATTTTAAAATTCTATTAATACTATCATATATGTGTAACTTATATTTTTGGTAACATAATGCATAATTTTTAACAATTTATCGATAACACATAGACTAATATTTGTATCTTGTAAATAATATCTTTATTGATATAAGAATATATATGTTTAAAATAAAAATATATTTTGGACAAATGCCTGGAATAACAGTGTCTTCTGATAAAAGACGATAAGAATGTAATTCTGTACGGCACCAGCAAGTACAAAAGTTTCCCAAATAAATTTTTTCTCTTATGCTGTATGAAGAAAAATATAAATTTGATGTCGACCAGCGATAAAGTGGTATACTATACAACTATACATTAAGAGTTAAAAACATTCCAAGCAATCTCGAACGATTAGATTTATAAAATTCACGCCTGCTAGATCGTAAAAAGAAACGATGTACATAATACGATTAAAAAAAGTACTACAAACTAACCCTCGACACTTTTTAATGCTGACATTATGAGATCGTGAAAATGAACTCGATTGTGCTCAAGTATTTTTGGCATTTTGCGTCCAACGTTGATAAAATCACCAAAAGCAACTTGGCTGGTTGTAGCAAAAGTTTCTCGCGTTCGAAACAGACTAACGATACAAGACACGCGATGTTTTACAAAATTCAATACCTTCAGATTAATAAGTCGACTACTACTCACGTATCAGTATCTCGTAGATCCATAATATACCCTATAAAAACGTTTTTTAACACTAGTTGGGTAATTTTCTTGTTTACACTAATTTGATAAAAAAATTAATGTACTTTGTATAAAAGAATTTACTCACTTTTTGGAAAATTCAATTTAGTAAACGACATTATAAATTTCAATTAAAAAAGGAAATTTTTTTGAAAAAAATTATTTATTTTAAAGAGAGCAAATAATAATACTTTATTTTAAAAGTGAATGAAAATTATATCAATATTATCTGTTTTTCTAATAAATTAATAACTATATGATTGCTTTTATTGTACAGAAAATAAATATAATTAATTACATATGTGTGATCCATTGTGAATTTTAAGATATATTTTTCTAAGTTTAGCAATTTTAGAAAAATATATTAAATAATAAATCCAACCCTTTTTGAGTGTTACAAAATTTTATCGGTATTTTTCAATAAAAATAACTTAGAAAATCAATGTCTATTTTTAAGAAGTAGATATTGAAAATTATTGTTTGAAAATTTATTTTCAATGATATACATAATGATTTAAAAGAATTATGTTTAAAATATAATAAAAAAATTTATTTTATTTTTAGTTTTATTTGAAATATTGATTGAATTGATGATTCACTTAATTTTGTTAACAATTATTTTAAATAAATATACCATTTACATATCTAGTTTTATGTTAAGTATAAATGCTTTTCTTAAATACTCTAGCTAAGAAACTTTTTTCATAAATTAATAGTTTAAAACTATTTTACTTGCATTATTTAATTGACATTTTTGTAATTTTTTAAATTATAATACTTTGTAAAAATATTTAATATAATTAAGATTCAGTCTTCTATGAATATTAATAAACAATGTTATGTAAAACTTCTTGAATCTTAAATTGATTACGGTTTTGAGACATAAATTTTTTATGACCACATTTATAATATAAGTTTCAGCATCAATAAAGAAAGATAAAGATTGAATACATGGCGCTTTATTTACATATGTTTATTCACAACTAATAATCTAAAATTAATTTAAGCTTGGGAAATAGTTGCAATTTCCCAATTAAAGTAGAAGTAAAGCAGAATTAAAGAAGACGTAGAAATTTTACAATAGATATTACAATAGATATACTTTATTTGATTATCACGATATTGAACTTTGAGCATATATTTAAGAATACTTAAGAAATAGACAAATATTTGCGCTGCGTTGTTTACAACTTTTAGATAGATGAGCTCACATTTTTAAATAGAGTGAATTAAATAGATCTGACAAAAGTTATCAGTAACAATGTATAATCGATTTAAAAAAGTAACAACCTTCATTAAAAAAATTTTCATTTCATCAGAATTTGCAATTTCTATTATGTTAAATTGGAAGATGCAACAAAGAATCCTTATAAATTTGTGCGTTAGTTATTAAACTATGTATAAAATTAAATTCATATTTAATTTTTATAAAAATGTTTTTAAATTATGTAAGAAATTAGCTTAAGTAAGCTTATATTAGCTGATATAATTTCTAAATACATACCATAATCCTATTAAATGCTCAAACTTGATGTATACTCATTTTCTAAAAGTTTGAAAGTATGACTATAGTGCACTAGCACAAAATCATGGCTGAAAAATATCAAAAAGTCTGCACGAATTAGTCATACTGAGTCAAATACAAATTTCAGTTATTTAGGCATGGTTCTAGGATCTCACGTTTCAATGAGAGTTACACAAATCATTGCATACTGATAAAACTATCGCTGCTGAGCGCGTCCGACTTCTATGTTGCCTGGTAGTTGAGTTACTAGTGAGAGTGTGTCATTTCAAACCAGCTGTCGCTCGCAAGAATCGCGTGTCTACGAATTTAACTGACCTCCATTGCTCCTGTGCATGACGTGTATTTGTAATTTATGACATATGCTACAAGTTTTATAGGTGTAAATATTGAGTAAGAAACATTGATAAGCCATGATAATGTTAATATTGTTGATCTTTCGATAAAGATTTGTAAAAATGATATAAATTTAAACATTTATTTTTTATTTTTGCTTGATTTGTAAATTTCATTGTTTTCTTTTATCTATCTGCAAATAACAGATAACAAAGATCTCAAAATCATAATATAAACGACACAAAAAGAAATAATATTTTATTCTAAATATTAAATAATGTAATAATGTTCTCTTAAATAACTGACGACAATATAAATACTATGTATAGAAATTTACTTAAATGTTTAAAATGAAATTTAGACTCATCATTATAATACAAATAATTTACTTCTATTAAAAACAAAATTTCAGATGAACTGCATAACTTTTTATATTTTATTTAAATTATAAATTAAAGATTATTTGAAGATATTGCGATTAATATAAGTATACAATTTTAAATAGAATTATTCTAAGTGAAACTTGTATGTTAAATTTAAATGTCTCTCGTCTATAACTTCATTAATTTTACGGACGAAATGTTTGAATAATTACTGTAGAACTCTTTAATTTTTCTTAAGCAAACTTCCTATTTTAAAAATTATAATCAAATTTAGCAATAATTTAACTAAATTTTTAAATTAATATTTTGATTTTTTCTTTAATATTCTTAAAATAGTCCGTTTAGTGTTTAAATTTTTAAAATCCGCTATTTGACAATATGAAAATTAAAAAAAATAAATTTTCATATAATACAATGATGTCGCTTTAGTAGAAAACCTATAATACAATATTTTATTTATAGTTTACTTTGTACAACGTAAGTCATACTAAATTTGTGTAATAGAAAATCGTTTGGTATTTATTATAAGAAAAGTGGTATTAAAAATAATAAATTTTTTGAAACAAATTATTATTCGAATCTACGTATAAATTAGTATAGTTTTCATTTTGCTATATAAAGGAAAAATGAATCGGTTATGATTATTTTTCTAATTATTCTGTTTGACATCATAAACAGAAAGAAACAAATACAGCATGTATCAAAATCTTGTTTCTTAATATCTTATAATTATATAGGTAAAATTAATAAATTGAATCTTATATCAGGATATATAAATATATATACACACATCCACACAAACATGTACATGTATATAAAATTTGTAAAACTAATATGTATTTTATTTTTAATATTTCAATAATAAGTTGAGAAAGGATAAAATATATCTCCTTTTCTCAGCTTCTAAAAGCGTACTTACTTCCACGATTTATGTAGAAGCGTGAATACTTGATAAGTACCTTGAGAAGGGCGGCTTGACATTCTTGTGTGATAATGCTTCATTAGTTTGATAGCTTTCTCAAACATGAATTATATGTTGATTTCACTCTGCAACGGCTGCCGTAGGCGATAGGTTTAGCGTCGGCTTTGCTTCTCTCTTGGCTTTTGCATCTTCCTCTCTTGATCATGACCGTCAAGCTTTTCATCATTGAAGACATCAGGTGCACCTCTGTATCATTTTTGTGAAAGTACTGATGTTCTTCTTATCTAATCTCCTTACTGTGTGTTCCGCGAACAGTATTGCAAAGCGTTCGCCGTCAAATGTCACAATACATATTTGTACAGGTTACAAGTTGCGAAATAGTAATAACTTACACCAGGAGTTCATATCCTCGGTGCACATCAGTTTCAAATTCGAATTTCTAGACAATCATTTTTCTTTGAATTCTGTATATATTTATGCTGTCCATGTTAAGTAACAATTATATTTAAAATTGTTTAGATCAAAACTAATTTTCTGTCCTTAACGTATAATAAAAGAATTCACAAAATAATTCTCAAAAATTTATTACACATACGTTAAATAATTTAGAACAAAGTCATTTATTACATAATTTTATAAATTTACTTTAACTCTTTGCTAAATAATAATATATAGAAAACTGAGTTTATAGATATTTTTGGTTTTCTCAGATAGATTTCTAAATTATCAAAATCTGATGTCAATGTACATGTTCTTTTTTTCAGTTTCTATAATTTTTCTTAACTGCATTCATTAGTTTCAATTTAGATCTTAATTTCTAATTACTCTGTAATTATAACCTTTATTTTAACATATATCTTTCACATTACGTGTATTATTTTACATAGTTAGCAAGTTTTCATTTAGATCTTATGTATTATCATACGTATAAGAAATTTGATGTGCATTTTAGGAACTTGATTAAGTTTCTTTTAATTTTATTTATAAGCAATGGTATATTTAATATTTTTTGAATGAATTTTAGATTAAGCCCTCTTTATTCTCTCATACATTCATAGATAAGAAGTTTTAAATAGGTAAGTGAATTTATGAGCTCCGTTTACCTAAATTCAGTTCCACTTTTCTACTAGTCAAAAAGCTGTACTTTTTTGGCATAATTTTCACAAGAACTTATAATGATCTTTAACATTTTATTAACTGAATATTTCTTCTGTAAACTAGTCTTTATGGCAATTTCTTTCTTTAAATAAATCTGAACAATATCCAATGAATGAATAAGCTAATGTTTTAGTGACTTATAATTTTTCATGCTTCAGTAAATATGAGTAATATTAATTAATAAAATATTTATTACTTTGTATCATATATGAGTAAATAATTAAATTTTTAAATAAATAATAATATAAATTATAATAATATAAATTATTATAAATACTAATAAATTTATTATTAATATTTAAATTAATAATAAAAGTTGCATTGATTAATATTAGCTTTACATAAAATATATTTAAAAACTTAATTTTCATATAATCTATTAATTAATCGAAACATAAAAAAAATATCAAAAACGAATACAAAAACAATAATGTATATAAACATTTAGATGTTTTTAGCTAAGTCGTTGTCAAGAGTTGTACTAATTTTCGAGAAAAAAAAACTCAATAAAATGTCTATATACGAAATTGGAGAGCTTCACATTAGTAACATATACTTAAATTTAAAGGATCACACTAGATATTTAATTATAAAAATTACTTTTTAGTACTCGGATTTTTCTGACATCAGAAATATTACTATCATTACTTCATCGTACATTGGGAAAAGGCATATTTTATCGTAATTGAAAAATCATTAGAGTTGTTTTCAATGCATACATTAATCATCTGTATATCTTATTAAGTTAATGCACGTACATAATATCAAATTTATTAATATAAATTTTTAGATTTTTCTGAATTACATACTGACCAGATAAAAGCCTATACTATCAATTAACCGAACTCGAATGGAAAATAAAATAATACTTGTATCATTGTAATATGAAGGATAATAAAAGTATATATATTTAGGTAAGAGTTTCTAGTTGCAAAGTCATAAATTTTTAATATAACTCAAAATATTTAATTACTGTTTTATAATTCATTCTTAATATTCTTAAAACATTTGTTCAGTTTCGTCAGAAATAAAATTTAATTAAATTGTATAAAATTTTGTATATAGCAATATTAATTTTATTTTCAGAATAGATTATGAATTCAGAATTAGAAGTAAAGGGAGAATAAATTTTCAACATCTCTTCATTAAAATTGAAAATTATAAAAAGTTTGCCTTTAGATAAATATTTAATTCTTTTATCTATTACTTCTACGTAAATAAATTTTACTATTTACAAGTGACATCTTAGATCACTGGAAATATCTTTAATAAAATTTAAAAATAATTTAAAAATATATATTATCTATCTTATAACAAATCTAAAAAATTTATACAGTAATTCCATAATTGCAAAATATTTATAAATATTTATATAAATTTGGAAGTTTTTAGATCATTGAAAAATATACATAAAATTACTATATCTTATTCAACAACTTATAAATAACAATTTAATAATAATATTATTATATTTATGGAATAATAAAAAAATCTTCGACATTATAAATTACTATTTACATTAATAATCTTTATTTAATAAATATTTAAATATCTTTCAGATATATTAATGCAAAATTTCACAACTTATCAAAAGAAAAAATTTATAAGATTTTATATTTTGTCAGATAGTATTTCATTCAAATTAGATTTCTAATAAGTGTAGAAAAATAAAAATATATTTTTCAGCTAAACTTATCTACGTCAAGTTTCTTAATTTAATTAAGAATATATAGTAAAAGACAAAAACTAAAATAATTATACATACATCTACATACACATATACATATCTATTACTGTGGCTCAAAAAAGCCCTTTGTTCGTAATTCAGCGTTTCTAATAGTGCTGAAAACTTTACTATTACTTTAAATTTTAAGACTGAATTCAATCCTTCTATTTGATTCAGAAACTTAAATTATCATTAATTTATATAAAAATTTTGTATTTATTAATGAATTCTATTTAATTTCTAAATAAAATTCCAATTACTATTTAATTTTGATTTGATATGAAAATTTGTAAAGTATAACTCATCGCTTTTCTCGTTAAAACAAAATTTTAAGTACCCTAACACTTTTCGAAGTGAGTAACTGCATAAAGATTTTCTTCCTTGTTATAAACACGAGTAGAAGCTTCAAGCAATACAGAATTGCTTGATAATTATTTAGTAATTTCACGCTAAATACGTTTCGCTGTAATTGTATTGTAAATAGATTAGTAGAAATAAGTAGACAATGCTATTTGTGATGGATTTTTCAACTGAATGGTACTTTTCGAGATTGTAAAATCTTTTATGCAACACTATAAATTTCGTACTTCCCATCAATTACTACATATATCAAAGTAGTTATTAATAGTAATGGATGTAAATTCTACTTATTATACTTAGATATTATTCTGTTGCATTGATTTTATTGTGCTCTCTCTCTCTTTTTTCAATCAGGAAAAAAATATAGAAAAAATAAAAAGTTGTGAGTTTCTGAAGTCTCCTATATAAAAATTTAGTGTTCAGTTTAATGGCATTTACAAACTTTGTTAAGAATTTATGGATATTGGTCATTTGAACATGAATACTGAGAGTAAACTATATTCATTTTAGACGAATTTTGTATTCATGAATTTATTAACTTATTAATTCCTATAGATTAAAGAAGTTCGATTAATATTGAACTACAAAATTGAGTTTAAATGTTTAGATAATAACAAACGCTTTTCATAGATAGTTATAAATTTAATATTATAAGATATTGAAATATTTTATTCTTATATATTTAAAATGTACAAACCACAATTTTGTAGTGATATAAAAGATTATATAAAGTCATTTAAGAAATATAAATTTATAATATCTAATTCAGTGCATGATTGACATCATATAAATTATGATCTCACATAAGTTACTGTGTCTACTTATTAATTATTAACAGAGTGAATTATTACAGACAAAGAGAAATAAAAGAAAGCGCAAAAGGATGACAGAGAAAGTGAGATCAAAATGAAAGTAGAAAGAGATACAGAAAGAATATAGGATTATCGAAGATAATACGTACGTGATCAAAGGATAAAATTTAAATGACTTTTAAAAAAATAGAATAAAATTTTTATTATAATTAAATCTGACTGACGCATGTAAAGAAGATCTAATTTTAAAACTTCAAGTTTCGTTTTAGAACGTTTGTGGTATTCAAAAGACAACAGCAACACAAGCAACCAACCCAAGTTACCACATTATGGTACATAATATCCTATGTTATTTCGTAAATATAGTTGGGTAATATTACAATATAAAAATAAAAGTTGTAGTCAAAAGAATAGTAACAAATTTTAAAAGTGATTTTTAAGTGAATACCGATCTAAATGTATTTTTAATTGGAAATTTTTCTTTTCAACGTATAAAAGTAAGGAATATTTTATTATATCTACATTGTTCACGACTTTTAGAATAAGAATTGTAAGGTTATTATTGATAGTTAGTAGAATCATTTTTATGTTTTATTTATTGTGGAAAATAATTAATTATTATAAAGTATCGAACTTTATTCAATGATAATAAATTCTAATATATAGGAAATTTTTAATTAATAATTTATTGTTGCAATAATTATAATTCTATAAAAGCATCTTATAATGAACGAACAAATATGTTTTTTCACACATTTATTACGTATCATTATTAATATACACAACCATTTTACTGTATTTAATGATTACTTTTAATATAACATAGACAATTAATTTATAAAACTTTTTAATATTTTTTATAATAGTTCTTATAATATTTAAAGCTATTTTATGCTTTTTCAATCAGTTTAAAATATTAACTTATCAATCGTGAATATCTGTAAAAATATTCGCAAAAAATACTATTAGGTATCTATAATCAAGACATTATTAAATTAAAGAATAATTTATTTTCTTACAATAAGAAAGCCATAATGTAGAAAGATTACTTGGTATTTATTAACAAATTAATATTTATAATAGTAAACGAAAACAAAATTCATTAAGGTAACAATAGATACTACATAGTTTATTTTCTCAAATGTAGATGCAGTTTATATTTTGAAAATTTTTATATATGCGCATTCACAGGTCCACACACAAATACACTCACGCATACGCACGTAAGCCTACACGATCGCGTGCCGGACAAATAATAATCATACATTTTTCTTAAAACTATTAAAATAATATTATTTTATAGTTGAATTTGTAAGAAATAGGTACTATGTATAATATAGAATTCTAGTAGAATTCTAGTGAACTATATTTAAGTGTATAATGTAAACACATCTTTATTATTATTGGATTTATTAATGAGCACAAATAATCAACTCGTTTTAGTATTTGAAAGAAAGCTATTATGATGTTATTTACATAACATTATCCATATTAAGCCATTAATTTATATTACACTATCTTGCCGTTATTGCAACAAGAATAATACTTTTGACTTATCCTATAACTTGCTTTAGTAAACTAAGATCATACAATCTTTACTGGATATTTGAAATAGAAGAATAAATTGGAAAAGTTTTCTAGTTTCTATCTTGCACTTTGGTCGAATATTTAGACGGACATTGATATAAATTTCGAAGTGTGAGAAAAATAGGAAGATTATGAGTGAAAAAGATAAACCGAAATAAGAATTGAAAATGTTCAATGAAAATAAGATAGATAAATAGAAAAGCATTGAAAAATGAATACATTTGAAACATTAAAAAAAGAAAAGGTTCTTAAAAAAGAAAATAGAAATACGATGACGATTGGTATTTTGTATCTAGCGCACAAAAGATAATAAAATTATCTACTTTCTCTGATTTTTTCTTCAGTTCTCTTCATTTATCTTTCTTTTTATACCTTTCTATCTATAAATTTATTAAATAAACGTATTAAATAATAATAATAAAAATTGATATTAATTTACATTGAATAATTTATATGAGAGAAATACCAAATAAAATAATTTTAATTTAAAAATTAGAAAAAGTTAACTTCATCTAAAATAAATCTAAGATGCTATTATATATTAAATCCTTTTAACTCTTTTTGTAAAACAATAAATGTGATATTTTTTAATCATTTCAATTTTTTTGTCATAGTCAGCACAATTTCAATTTTTAACATATCAATAGCTATCTGTAATGAAAATGTCAAAATTTGCTTAAACTGTTTCTTACTTAATTTAAAAAAGATTATATAGTACATATTTTGTCTGTCATAGTTTTTAAATCCATAAATATTTATTAGCCTTTATTTCATACCTAGTTAAACATAGAGAATAATTTTTAAAGAAAAGTTTTATGAAACTACATTGTATTATTATTTACTATAATTATTCTAAAATATCTTAATAAGGTTTTCGAAATTTAGTAATATATTTGAGAAATGTAAAATAAAAGAATGAATGTCTTCATGAGACATAAACAAATTCTAAAAACAAAGTAGATAAATAAATATATAGACAGATACATGGATAGTCTGAAATAAAAATAGAAAACGAATTAAAACTTATGAAACTATAAAAATATTACAGATATTGTAGTTTTTTGGATCCCTAATATTAATCAAGAAGATTAATGGTATTGAAAAAAACAGAATAATTTTGAAAAGACTAAAATAACAATTAACATACTAGTATAGGTTAAAATTAAATAGAAAAGAATACTAAATTATCTAAAGAAGAATAAGCAAACGATTAAATAAACTCCGTTAAAAAAAGAGTACGAAATTGCAGTTATATCCACGAAAGCTCAAAGACAGCAATTAATACAATTAATTAATCACTCGTATACATTTCGTGTGAGTCGAGGCAACTTTTATTGTTCGTTTCTATAAATATTTGTGTCTAATAATGGATAATTAGACAATGTACTCTAATTAGAAAAAAAAAATTTTTTCAATAACATAATTATTAAACATATAAAACAATACAGTCAAGCATTTTATGATATACTTACTAAACTTGAAAAATGTATAAATTTGGAAAATTTTACATAAAATACATTCTTTTTCATAATTTAAGACTGATACGTAGAGAAAAGGTTAATATATATGACATACAAATTTCAGAAGACTGGAAAAATTAAAATAAATTATAAAACATCTTTAAGCAAATGAAAATATATTTTTAATGTATTGATAAATGTTATCATGTATATTCTGAAACTACCGAAATTCTGATTAGATATCTTAGTATTACAATATAAGAACAAATCATAACCACGTATACATAAGTAGTAAAAGACCAGAAATATTTATCGTAAAAATAGAAGTTGAAGAGTTTTACTCTCATGCGAATAAATGCTGTTATCATAAGAATCATATCTAAATTTAATGTTAATTATTTCATAAAAATATCTAACGTAATACTTTAGGATTTCAAATATTATTATCATAATTTTTAATTTTAATAGTATTAAACATTATATATATATATATATATATATATATATACCGTACTATAGGAAAATATTCTATTAAAGTATTTAAATAATACTAATGATCATGAAATACAGATAAATATAATTATCCGCTGTCTAAGAAATATTCTTTCATAAGCTTTTGAATTAAGTAATTCCAACATCGCATACAATAATTTAAAAAGTAATAAAAAATGTCAATTCAGCTAGAGGACAATAACAATAAATATTTTCTTTACATTCTGTTACAAATTTGCATATAAAAGATTCTTTTTTACAACTGAAATTTTCATTTTAAAAAAGTCAGTATTTCTATACAATAAAAATAAAAATGTCATGTTCGATATTCTAAAACAATGTAGGTAACATAGAAAATTAATAAATTTGTCAATTTTCAAATGAGATGATCCATATTTGGAATGCATAAATGTTATTCATATAATTTAGAGAAAAATTATAGCGAATATGTTAGTTACATAAAAATATTAAATTATGATATAACCATAAACTATAAACTACATGAATGTATACTTATTATTTTAAGAAAAAGTAATATGCATCTATTTATTCATTATTAAAGAAAATTTCACATTTTTACTTAAATTGAGTGTATAGATTTATAAACAGAAAGTTGGTTAAAACGTTTAAAAATAAAGTATTTTGAATAATAATAAAGATTAGAAAAATGAAAAGCCAATTGAAGTGGAAGTAGGGACTAGAAAAAATTTGCGAAAAAGTATATTTACGGTGACGATCTGACGTCATTAGAAAACAAGGTGACCAACGCTCTTCAGAGTTGTGGGTTTAACGAACTCATCTATTAACCTCGTTCCAATCAACGGGAGGTCCAGATGAAAATCGAGCACTAGCGGTACTCCTATTCCCACTAACGACACATTCTTCAAGTAGCCGTGCAGAAATGCGTTTCTGTTCTAATGTTGAGGTGGTTACGTGAATGTGACTTACTTTTCACCCAATTTATTCTACAAATCGATGAGGTTTTGTGATCCGCCTAAATCCACTTGCACATCCAAATCGATTCGAACATCAGAGGAATGGGTGGATAGTCCGATTACTCCAACTTTATTTGTCTGTCCCTCTCTGTCTCCATTTAACATAAGTTTCTCAATATTAAAGTAAATTAAGTATAATATTAAAAATGAAAAACTTAACTAAAAATATGAAATACCGAATAATAATAATGTTAATATTATGTAATAACTTCATTTTAACAAATGATATATTGAATAATCAAAATTTTTTATTATTATTACATATAAATGCATTTATTCAAATATTTATTTAAATATTCTACATAAATTGGTACTTAAACAATTTATCAATACATATTTTTGCTTTAAAATTGAATTTAGTAAGAAAATTTATATTCTTTCATGGTATTTCTAAATATATTGAATTATTCTGAGTTACCTGTATAATCACCAAAGAACTAAACATCGAAATACAGCAAACTTTAGTTTACTTGTACTTGTTCATAAGTTCGTTCATAATTAATGTACCTATGAAACTAAATGCAAATTTAGGACTCGAAATTTCTAATCTTTGCATAGGTTATTCATTCATAGAGATCAACAATTCGAAAAACTAATTGTCTTTATTTATTATTAAGTGCCATAATTATTCCATAATTAGGAATATTTGTGACTTTTGCTATGAATTATTATAAGTGAGTAGTGAACAACATTAATCAGACATTTACGTTGAAAATACGTTTTATTCTCAACCATTAATTTTATAAAGGGTAGCAAACTATATTTCGTTAAATTCTTACAATTTTCATGTATGTACGAATCAAATTATCTGCTCAATTCATGTTGTATATGTCAGTTAAAACAAAATTCTTCTTAATCTAATAGCGTATCTGTTCAATTGAAAGATTTAGTATGAAGTAAGCAAAAGCAAAATTATTTTAGGAATGAAAAGTAAAACAGTATAAGTTAAATATATTAAATTTGAAAAGTTATTACTCAGTTATTTTTCGTTTACGGTGATTATCCTGATAATATCGATAATTCCGATATATTGTTTATTTGTATATATTTATATACTGATAATATTAATATCTATATTTTTGTTGTAAATTGTAAATTTAGTAATTTTAGTAAATTTCTTTAATGTATTAGAAATTATTTTATTGATAATGTATAGGTTATGCTTCGCACCTCTGCGGCAGAGAGAGTGAAAAATGGATGTAATGACAAAGTAATAACGGACTACTCAATTCCGAGAAAAAACAGCATATTTCTTTATTATTTTCTATCGTCTACTCCGACAAGTAGTGACCCCAACGTGATCCGCAATCGAAAAAATAATGATTGCAATGAAGTGATAAAGTACATTGAAAAACAATAACGTTATCGTGCAATGCTCAACGACGGGCGGTCAGAGTACGAACGATTCATTTACTACGGCGTCGCTAGAAATCGATCGCGTTGAAGTTCGCCTTTCTCCTTTTATCCCGCCGAATCCAACTCTATGGTTACCGATCGTGGAACGAAGTTTCACCGCCACGGAAGTAATAGCGGAGTCGACTAAATTCAATCATGTAGCGACATCGTTCGACCCGTGCTCGAGTTGGAAGTTGGAAGTCCTCCGCAGTCATTCCGTCGCTGTCGAAGACTTATACGAAGTTGAAGGAGGAGCTAAAAAAGTGACCGAGCGTCTCGTATCAGGATAAAATCTCTGATTATTGGATCAAGAGGAGAAGACTGATCGGAAATCTTCGCAATTCCTACGTCATTTCTGTGATCTCGGCGACACCATCACCAGCGATGAATTTGTGCGATCGGTCGCCTGTCCTCCATCGATGAAATGGTACTTGCAACGCAACAGGATATTGTATTGGATGATCTTGGTGATCTTGCCGACTGTCATCCCAGTGACGAAAGATTCAATGCCACGGATAGATGCAGTAAGCGAAACGCTTGAGGCAATGTTGAGGATGCGTATGACTCAATTAGCGAAACGTTGTACGAACAACGTGAACAACGTGATACTTACGGCATATTTCTTCGGGAAGTTAACGAGTTTTGCGAGCGGATCAATCCTTCGCGCGCGCCATCTAGGGTAAGATCAGCCTCGTGATTCTGGGAAAACTCGCGAAATTGAGGACGTTCGCGCACCCGGAAATGCTCCACCGCAACAAACTGTTAGTTTTACCAGACGCTCGATTCACAAGCACGCAAGTGCGAACCAACGTGCGGCTTTCAGAGAAACCGTAGGATGGTCCTTAAAGACGACCAGCGCCGAAGCCTCAATACTGCACCACCTTTTCGCGAGTGACCGGAAGAGCGACACGCGTTTCCTCGTAGATGCCGGCCCTGACCTCTGCGTATATCCACGAAAACTCATAGGCAGTCCGTTACGTAAATTCGAGTACACGCTCGGGGCAGTAAACGGCAGTAACTTTGAACTCCGCCACGTATTCCTATGAAGCTTCGGTCGAGGACTGCATGTTCCATTTTTTGCTTCTGAGCATCGTAATTAACACGTCGGAATATATTTTCGGCAAGACGAAAGTCCCATCCCTGGAATACCTGGTGTATAGCTTAGTCCGGACCGTTCAAGAATACAAACAACTGCGTAAGTTCCTTGGCATGTTAAACTTTTATAGAGTATACATGTTAGGAGAAGTAAAAACCCAAGCACCTATCAATAGAATTTTGCATGGTGGTTTAAAAGGAAAAGCAGCCGTTACCTGGGCGCCAACATCTACCAAAGCCTCCAAGAGGCAAAGAAAAATATGCGCATGTTGCGTTCATCGCGAATCCACAATCGGATGTAACTCGTGCCATTATGTGTGATACCTCAGATTTTTCCATCGGAGAAGTACTGCAACTGGAAAACGGAACCACCTAGGAGTCGCTCGAGTTCTTCTCAAAGGTGATCTCCGATGCAAGCATGGTATAGCACGATCAACCCCGAGCTCCTAGTCATATACAAAGCGATCAAACACTTTCGCCATGCGGTAGAAGCTCGCAATGGCACAATCTTTACGGATCATAAACCGCTAACGTTCGCTTTCAACGAAAATCTTGAATAATTGTTTCAATTTCGTTAAAGTGTCATCATAAAATCTGCAAATTTATCATTTAAGAAGTTACTCCTAAATTTAGTATAGGCAATAAATTTTCAAATACGCCATTTCTACAGGATTATTATATAATAATAATTATTATTATGATGATTACATTACAAATAATCAACTAATCAATTACGTATACAGATTGAGAAAATTTAACGTCAATTTTATGATTATTACCATCATCTCATTAAAACTAAATTAATTTAATCCGATAAATGCAAGTAACCAAATAAAATTCTAGGAGTTTACAATTAAATTTAAATTAGAATAATAGTATGTAATAATAATAATTATATTTACTACGTGAACTACAAGTAACATGAAAAAATTTAGTTTCATATATATTAGGTTTATAAATTATCCAGTTGGTTAGATTAAGACGTGCATTTTCTAATAAAGTTTAGATTATTTTCAAGTAAATTATGCTAAAAAAATTTTTGAATGCTCTATTTAATTTTAGTCTATATTAAGTCATATTATACATTATATATTATGTAATATATTATTAGTAATGTTGTATTTTATAAATACATATTCATGAATTTTTTCTAAATGTGTGATTAAAAGTTTTCTGAACTGATTGTTAATTATATGTTAACAATTCAGTATTTTAATGATATAATTAATATATTAGATTATTCTACAGATGTATAAAAACATTTATAACTTTAAAATATCCTATGTTAAATTCCATTGAATTTACATGTATTAATAACATCTATGTTCTTATAATATAATTATAAATACAAAATTTCTGACTTGCGTATGATTTTACAAAAGAAATTATCCAGAGAATGAAAGAAAAAGTTATAAATTTTCTGCATTATTTCTTATCTGTTTAATACACTTTTATTGAAATTAATTTCTTGATTATTTGATTCATGGTTACAGAATGCGCAGCAAAAAGCGGCAGTGGAGGCTCAGTAGTAGAACACCATCCATCATCCTATTGGGAACCTTTCAACCAACCGTACTTCGACAATGCAACCAAGCGCGATACTACTACTACTGTTGGTCAATCGGCTTATCTTCATTGCAAAGTGCGCAATCTTGGCGATCGTGCGGTATGTTTTAATACCATGTTCTTGAAATGAAATTTTCAGTGTTTTCAGTATTTAGAATTTTTTTCAAATGTTTCTAATAATTAAAATAAAGTAGAGAAACACAGGATCTCATTTAACAGATTTAATAATTTTTTACTTTCCTTACATTACGTTCGTTATTCCTTCAAAAAGGTCCTATCGTTATATTAAATATAACGATATGTAATATATTTTTAGAAACATCGACAAAGCTTTAAATCTACGATTTGACTGCATCTTATTTATACTGGATAACTTTTATTTTTAATTATCCTTTTTAGTTCAACAATGTTGATATAACTTATACCTTTTACGGTGATTTTTATATCCAAATGGTAGTATTTTTAGTCAAGAATAACAGTTATTTGGTACTATTTCTATTCAAAATTTAACAATTTCAACCTAATTTGATCTTTAGTCATTCTACATTCGAAACATAAATAAAATTCACTTTGTATACATCATATAAAACATATTTTCTTTTATTTTTTACCAAATTCTCAGCATTAATTCTTGTTTCACGATATCCAGAATTTGTTTTATCATAAATATCTTCTCTGTAAAGGCGTAAAAGATCTTTTCTAATATTTTGAAGTCTTTGCTACAATTTATTTCAATTTTAATTCCAAATTTTAGACTCGTCAGTGAACAATATATAATAGCGTTTACTATATTTACTTTAATAATATAATGACCTTTATGAAATATAATATGCAATCAAGTATGTGCTGTTATCACTATTGCTTAGTCTACTAACTAATCTACTCAGAACGTCCTGACCAAAAATTAATACATCAATCGCCTTCGCTTTCATTTCACCTTCTACCCTCAGATTTAAAATAAATCTCTTTCTAATATTTTTATTTCATCACAACATATATATCTAATTTATACTTATTTTTAGTTCATAAATTAATTCAATGTCAATCGCTTAAATAGTGTTCGAACAATTTTAGACTTTCTTTGAACTTTCCTTGGCAAGTTTGTTCTTCTTTGTTTGTGCACACGACTGTATCTAAAACATATATCAAATTGATACATTGTTAATAAAATTAAATATTATTTGTAATATACGTTTTAAAGTTTAATATGAAATGTTTATTATGTTAATTAATGTTGAATTATATATAAGGTCTATAAGAAGAAATTAAAAATGTAAGCTGATAAGCACATGAGTTATATTAAGTTTTATATCTCTTTTAGAAAATAATAGTGGACTCGGGACATTATTTGAACTTTGTCGTTTAAAATTTTGTAATTTTTTCACCGTTTTGTAACTGTTATGACTATTCTGAGCTCAAATAGCACCTGATTCTACTCATTTATCGGTAAATAAAAAGTAAACAAAAGAATGTTTTGTAAACAAAAAAATATGTTAGCAGAAATATAACTAAGACTCTTATCAATAAAGACACAGTGTAATATTACTCTAACTGCATGCATAAAGCTCTCTCTTAAATATTTTTTATACTCTTGTCCTTTTCATGATTTTCAATTAAAGATAATTGTATAATTAATATTTAATAAAATATTTAATAAATATAAAATAATATTTAATAAAAATCTAATAATATTACAAATGAGAAATTATTGAGTCATGGAAATTTACAAATATAAAGTACGACTCACTAGAGTTCAGCATACAATACCTTCTTGGATAAATATAATGATCAATAAAATTCAAATTTCAAATGAACTTAAAATTTCATACATTTTGCTCCTTGAAAATACTCATTAAAGAAATCGGTCTTGTAATTTAAGTTTCAGAAAATGTATATAAAAATATTTGTAAAATCTGTAAGATGTCATCATTTAATATTTGTATATAATAAGTAATAAGTATTTTTAAGTATTTCTTTATGGGTTTTCATTTTATTAATATACCGAAAATGTCTTCGATTTCGGGTAAGGAATTTTGAAATCCAAACTTTTCACTTTCTTAAATTTGTTATTTAAATTCTTATTAATGAGCTCTTTTGAATCCATGAGTCATAAAAAATCTATGTAATTATTCTTCTTTAAATCAATTTAAAATTAGGAGAATTTTAAAAGATCGGTTTTTTCAAGTTTTAATAGCCTTAATATTTTAAATTACACTGTCAAGAATAATTCAACTTAAAGTTTGTTTTATTTTCGTTAAATATAAATATACTTTTTATATTTAAATAATTGTATTTATTAATATCTGATTTCTGAATTGGTAAGTATTCAAAAATATCCAATTTAAAACACAAAAACTTACTTTTTAGGCTCTTATTAAAATTTATATTTAAACTAAATATTTTGGTATGAAATTCTTTTTAAAAGATTCTTGAACATTATGTGCAATAATATTTTTTCAATATTTATTTGATACTGTAGGAAATATAATTAACAATGACATGCTCGAAATTAGATATTAATATATTACGAAATTAATAATTATCTTTTTTCACATTGAAAATATAAAATGACATGAATAAATGCTCTATAAAATAGAAATATAAATAAATATATTTTAGAATATCCCTTTTAGACCTGTTTATTGGACTGATATAGTCTCTCTCTCTCTATACATATATATATATATATATATATATATATATATATATATTGTAGACATATACGTAAGGACGTATACATATGGATATGTATGTGGGCGTGCGTGCCTGTATGTATGTATGCAATGACTTGTTTCTGCTATTAAAAATGAAATATTATCATTATTAGTGTTACTAAAATAATTTCTCCTTTTAAGGCAAATATTCATTTTTTTCTAATAAAATGTATTAATACACCGGTACGAATATAACTACAGCTGCAACGCATATTTTATAAAGTACGAGCTACTGTCGTATGATTATCAATACGATTATCAGGCTCATATATTTTCTTTGGATATGACGCTTTGACGGTTACACCTTGATCAGAACAGACGATCAGAAGGAAGGTCTGGGACACAACGATCATATCAACGATTAGGTAAATGCTGTTATAGTCGCTTGTTCACGCGTAGAATCAACAGCAGCGGTTCCGTGGCTTTGCGAATTTTCGTGGTGTTCCACCCTTGCCAGTTGAACAACTCAAGTTCCGATGAAATGCGCATAATCGGTACCTTATCGCATATCGACGTGGGAAGCGCCCAACCTAACAATCCAGTGGCTCGCGTATTCCAATCATATCCATATTCCAATCGCGCAATTCATAATCGACAACAAATCAAACTTTCGCATGCACGATATAATTGTACAAAATTCTATAGATCCGATATTATAAAGAATTCATCGGTTTTCAAACCGATGAATGAAAATATACTACAAAACCATAAGGAAGAAAAATACTTTTGATATATAAATTCGCAACTCTATATGTGTTTATGCGCATAAATAGAAAGAGAGAAAGAGAGAGAGAGAGAGAGAGAGAATCAGAAATAAAAATAGGTGAAGGATAAATACAATAAATACTATTACAATAAATATTATATAATTTACTTTTATAAAATGTTATATATTAATAGAAATGTTAATTTTAAATTCTTTTCTCTATAGTTCATGCATTTACAAGGTCAGTATTAATGTTATGGTAAATTTTATTGAAGAAAATGCATACACTTATTTCCTAATAAGTTCCAATATACTATGAAATCAGTTGGTCATCTAATTAAATAAATATAGAAACGTATTCTTTCGATTATTACTTTCGTAATATATTAATTTGAATAATTGAAGGTGTCAAAGTCAGTTAGACGATCAAAAATACTATTTAGAAATTTGTATCCAAATTGCTGTATTACATTTATATTCAAAATTATTAGTTTGTATGGAGACTCTATTTAAACTATATTTAGTATAAAATATGCACAGAAATATTAATATTTAAATTCATAACATCATTCATAATCTGTAAAAATAAACAAATGTATTAAAACTAAATTCTCTGAAATAAATGAAACAAAGATAAATTTCTACTGTTTTTTTAAAGGAGTTATTAAAATATTAATTTTAAACCAAAGGACACTTGTATAAAAAACACAGTGTATCAAATTAAAATATAAATTAAAATTATGTTATAAAATATCATAATAAGGCCAGTTTTACTAACTATCAAAAGTTATTCTGATGTTTATAATTCATTTCTTAAATTTACCTGTTTTTATTAATATACTTATATAAATTCAACATTGATTTCTAAACTTTTAATCAGAGAAAAGTTCAGTTGACTTATTGCTTGTAGTAAATTCGAATTATCGAGAAATGGATAAAATAAAAAAATTGTCGTAAACTGTTAATTTTCTCTGAAAACATTTTATTTATAAAATATAAACATATTGCTGATTGAGCCAAATATTGAAAAATAATTTGAAAAATACTTACATGAGATAATCTTCGCTTTCAGGAACGAATGACATTATTGAGTTATTTTTCAATGAAAATATATTTATTAAACTAATCAGTTTCATTATAGAAAAGAACAGTTTCATGAGTACGACTTATACAAGGAAATATTTTTATCGAATATTTTTGTCGAAGATAATTGAAAACATATGAAATAATTAAGGATTGATATTTTCTCTAAAGTATTATTAGATGAAGTGATTCATAACATTGCTAAGCTAAGTGAAGTTAGAGGATAGAGCATTTCTTCTGATCATGTTTATGCGCTATATTTGGAGTAATTTCAGGTAGTTTGTTCTTAGTAAAATATGTTATTAGATATCATGCGATGAATTTTTTCATATAAAGCTCACATAATATTTAACACTATTTTATGGTAGAATTAATTTAAGCAAAACAAAATTAACTTACCGAGAAATTACTTCGAGTGCATTGCTTGAAGACCTAAATATTTCAATTAGTAAAGATTTAATTTATAATAATTAACTCTGTGATTAATTGAAAATTTATAAAATTATATATTTATAAGCTTTTTCTGAGTAAACTTTATACATTGGTAAAAGAACTATATTAAGTGTTAGAAATAAAATGAAAAACATACTGTAGATCTGATGAAACTTATTTTGTAAATATACATTAAAGTTGTATCATAAATACTTAAAATTTATTTTTATAAAGCTTATGAAAAAC
Source organism: Wiebesia pumilae (assembly GCA_018907045.1). NCBI lineage: Eukaryota > Metazoa > Arthropoda > Insecta > Hymenoptera > Agaonidae > Wiebesia > Wiebesia pumilae. The sequence goes on along the minus strand of JACCHZ010000181.1, from coordinate 5,700,993 downwards.
TAATAAATGTGGATACGATTGAAACAAATAATTCTATTTGGTAAATATAAAATAAGAATTTAACAGATTTATTTATAAATTGTATTTTACATTTTATATATCAAAAAATAAAATTCTTTTATCTAAATATAAAATTATAAATTGAAAAAAAATTAATTTTTTGTATTGAATAATATAATTGAATATATTATAAATTTATGTATTTTATTTTACTATTTATATATATATATATATTCATACATAACTGAACGATATAGGAAATAGAGAAAATTATAGTAAAAGAGATAAAGAAGGAGAGAGTGTATATGTGTGTGCGTGTTTAATGTGTCACGGTATGCGGTCGAGACAAGGAATGGGTAAGATTTAAAGACAATATGTAAACTTTATACATGACTATAATAAAATATAGTAAACGATGATGACGCATAGATCAGCATTAGCAAAATTAATGCTGAAACATTTGCTAAACCTTTTGGAATATCATTGGTTTGTTCTCTTATTACTACCTGATAATACACCTGCTTGTAAATATACGGATTTGTATTAGTTATATTCTTTCCTTAACTCTAGTTCATATCAACTGAAAAATCAATATACGTTATTCAAGAGCAAATTGAATCTCAACGTAATACAACGGAAGTACAATTGTGTTTATAAAGTGAAACAAAAATTTCAAATTGTATGTATTATTCTTGAATATTTACTCAAGGATGAAACATACTTTATAATTTAACCTTCTGTAGTATTTTGTAAGTGTTTTTTGAATCATTGTATATCAGCAAATATTTTTTAAAATATGTTCATTAGAATTTAAAATAATTGAAACTCAATTAAATTAGTATATGTAAAACAATAGACAAAATCGATGCACATGGATTGCACTTATGAACTTATATCACATCATTATATCAGCATAACAAATTAATTAATTGAATGAAGTACCAAACTTTTTCTAATTCACGACGATACCTATTTCATATGATGTAGAAATATCTAATATTTGCTTAAGATGAAGCTCAATGAGAAACTCACTGAATTTTAGTAAAATGAATACATTTTAGTAAAAAATATTAAAGAAAAATATTTTTACTTGTATATACAAAAAAATATTAAATGCATTTTGAAGCTTTTAATATAAATAACATCGCTAAGGGTTATAAGGAAAAAATATTTGAGTATACAGTTGATTATTAAAAAAATTTTAAATATTATTGACTGTACGACTATTTTAAGGTTAGAAACTATATCATCACGACAAAAATAAACTAAGTAATGAAAAAAATAAAAATAATTAATAAAAGCAGTAATAAAAGAAAATTTTATACGTCGTATCATGTTCGCTGTAATAATGGTAGGTTTACGTTGAACAATGTCGTTCAATGTTGGCTCTGACTAAAGTCGTTGAAAGTATAGATAAAACAATTGAATATTATTACCATCTGCGACTTCCACCAAATTAGCGTGATATTGCATGAGCGGATCTATCAGATCAGATAAAGATAGAGAGAGAGAAACAGAAAGAGAGATAGTAAATTATTCATTGAATAGTTCTGAACTTTTCAGGAAGCCCTTTTTCGGTATAATATTCCAGCTTTTATATTTTCGGTCACAATGAAAGCGTGCTAACTGAAAATAGCTTTCCATCCTTGCTTAGGCTTTTTCACTGAGTAACTATCGCCAAATCAATTAATTACTCTTAAATAATAGTCCCTTTTCAGGCTTAAATTAGTGAACTAATATTTTTATCTCTTCTTAGTTCATCGCAGTTCATTGCAGCCAAATATTCATCCACTGAAATTCTACCAATATTTGTTTCGAAGTACAGATTTTCCACACATTGTGTCTTAAGCTCAATCAAATCCTTCTCTGAACTGCCTCATATGTATCCATCTTATTTGATAATTTTAACTTATACATGTAGTAATTTACATGCCAATGCTCCATCAGCTACTCCAATATAAGTTTCACGTTTCTTCCATTCAATACTTTTGCTTTTATTCTTTATTCTTGAAGCTCAATTCCTGAAAATCTTCGACGTCTTCATTCTCTAAGTAATTCTATTTCAAACCAGTTAGTGATCTTCTGTTTAACTTGGATTATTAGATTCCTACCAGACCGAGTTAAGCCCTTAATTTTAACCAAATAAGGTGGGTTAATCTTATCCCTCCCTTCAAAGATATATAATTTGTAATTTATGAAAATTATTTCCAACAAATAATCGTGAAGTAACATAATGATATTTAAAATACAATAATATAAATTAATAACTTTAACTCTTATAACAATTATCTATAAATACTTCTAATTTACTTAACGAATCGTGTATTTACATATTTCAATACATTTGATCAATTAACTTTAATAAATTAATAAAAAAATATTATAGAATTGCTAATTTTGAACTATTAATGTATTTATTTGTAAATTATTATTAAATAATGTGTTTATCTATTTTGGTAGGTGTCCTGGATAAGAAAGCGCGATCTACATATTTTGACAGTTGGCATTTTGACGTACACCAACGATCAACGGTTCCAATCCTTACACAGTGATGGTACCGACGAGTGGACACTCAAAATCAGCTCACCTCAAGTTCGCGACAGTGGCATCTACGAATGTCAAGTCTCAACAGAGCCTAAGATTAGTTTAGCTTACAAACTGAGTGTTGTTGGTATGTACTTACATAAAAAAATCTCGATGTGTGCGTGTAAAAGAATAAGTTATCATTATTTCTAACTAATTATAGACTATTATTTTCTATCTATTTTATCGATTTTTTCATTAGAATTTCTAAAAAAGTTAAATTCACAGAATCTCTCATATGCAAATATACACTATTAAAGTGCTGCCATTATGTTATCATAGAGTTACAGCTATTATTATGAATCTCAAAATTATTCGATCTTTATGAAACTTTGAATTACAATTTAACTTTTGAAAAAGTCTTTCTTGATAATATCAAGTCTATTCAAAGTAAGTTCGAGTGGCAATTGCGAAGTAATACAAATTGTACAATTATACTCGACAAGTAAAAGTGAATCTTAAAAATGTTAAAAATCTTTCACATTCATTTTATTTTCTATATTTTTTACCATAAAATACTTTTATATTTAATAATGCTAATCTAGTCATTAGAATAAATTATATATTTTCGTGTTTTATATGTTATTATGAATATTTAAAATTATGTAATGATATTTTTAGTTATAATTCCTAAATTTATTTAAATAACTACTTTAATAATAGATATCTTAAAAATAAAATTTTTCAAGAATTCAAAATCTGAAATGTCAAATTTAATTTAAAGACTTTTCTTTTCGTTCTAGAAGTTTAAAAAGTAGTAGTCAATTTTGATCCTTAATTAGAAATCAACATCAATTTATATTTCAAAAACTTTTATATGTATTTTAAAATTTGAAAAATATCGTTAATATATAATAAGTTAATTCTCTTATATCTCTTAAAATTCACTTTAAACACAGTAGACAAAAGGACTTTATTGACTACTTTATTCAATGACTGGCAATACCAGCTATCAGTTATGTGAAAAAATTAAAAATGTGAAACAAAATGTGTGCATTAGTTTTCTCCACGTTGGAAAGATCAAAGTAATTAGCGTGCACAGAAAAACTCTTGTCAGCTATTATTTAACGTACATCACATCTTCATCTAACTCTCTTTTCATAATGAAAATGTCTACTCTTACAGTGTCAAAAGCGAAAATCCTGGGTAATGCTGAGCTTTACATCAAGAGCGGTAGTGACATTAACCTGACCTGTATTGTGCTGCAGACACCTGAGCCGCCGTCCTTTATTTACTGGTATATATTATTATATAATTAAACTCATAATTTTCAATATTTATAATAGAATAAAATTTTAATCATCTCGTAAATTATAAGCACGTTATGAAAGAATATTTTCAACATGTTTACGAAATCCATAACTCCAATCGTATGAGCATTTGTAAGAGTGAACTAAACGAGAAATTACAAAAACTTTACATGAAAGTAGCCGATATATATTAATATTTTACTCTATTAAGTAGTTATTATTCTATTATTAATTGGTTTTATTATAATTTATTTTATAATATAATGTATTCAATTGATAAATGAAAGGAAATATTAAGTTATAAAATTTCATGTAAATGATGAGTATATTGATCTTCATACTTCATTTTATAAACAGTATTTTGAACTTATTGGTTAGCTTAATAACTGACCAAGTAAAGTAATTTTAAATATTTGAAAGTACTTTCTTAGTATTAATATCAAATATATATATATATATATATATACCGTTTGAAAGAAACCATGTATTCAAAATGAACTTCAAAAATTATTTAAGAATAAAAATTATAAATAATTTTAAAAAAATTATAAATAATACAATTATTACAATAACTCTTTTGTAATTTCAGAAATTATAAATTTTAATTAATAAATTAATAAAGAAATTACAATATTGAATTATTATTTTACTAAACTATCAAAAATTTACGAGACCTTCATGCTTACTGCAGGTGCAGTTAGTAGACAGTCTCTTTTTGAAATAATAAAAGAATACGAGTGAGATCTCATTGATGTCTTAAAAAATTTAATACAAAATAATACTAGATAGTATCAAACTATTTCACGCGTAAAACAGCTCTCAAATGAAAGGAACTTTATTGCTTAATAAGCGAGACCATGGAAGAGTTCAATAAAACTAAATTAGAACAAGTGAAATTATGAAATATTAAATCATGAAACGTATTAATGATTTTGTTAAGCTCCATTGAAGAAGATAAAATTGTAATTTTATCAAATGAACTTCAGTAATATAAATGGATTCTTAAATTTTTACGTAGATACAAGTCTTGATATCATAAGAACTGCGTAGAAGCAATTTTATTCCTATTGTACAGCTTATTTTTAAACCTTTCTATTATTTATATTGTTTGAAAGTTTATTTCTGAGGCGAATACAAAAGAAGAATTCTACAATTGGTTAAATAATGTTGAACGTACAAAAATTAGCAAGACTAAAAAGATAATATTCAATCTTTGGGATAATGTACAAAATAAGCGATTTATAAAGAGAAGAAGATGTGTGAGGCTTCGAAGAAAGCTTAAAACTGAAGAGAAGGAAATTAAAAAAATAATGGCAACATTACATCTACATCGGCATATGTGTTTGATATTATCATAAGTTTAAAAAGAACTATCGAGTATGATAATGAAATGTGACTGTTAAACATAGATGCTAATGTATACATGACTGTTAAACATAGATGCTAATGTATACATGACTGTTAAACATAGATGCTAATGTATACATGACTGTTAAATACTTTACAACCAAACACGAAGAGCTACAAAGTAAAAGTTACAGATGATTAATTTTGACTTCTGACATCGACTATTCAGTAGAAATTTTCTGCTCCAGGAGACCATTTATAGAAATCTTCTCAATTGTTTCAGATTTATCTGCATCTAGTTTTTATAAAATTTGCAGATTTTTCCTGGTTGTGGTTTGGAACTATCACAATAAACTAATCCAAAAAGATTATTCGTCCATTACTCGGCAGAAAACATTTATTAATCGTGAGTTCTATACCACTTATTCGTTTCAGAATACATTCAGGGGATATGCTTATTTCAAATAAGTTTCACAGTCTTCTATAACATTATATCCTCAGGTTATGAGAACACGTGAAGCTTGGAGTTCCTTTTTTCACAATCCATCATCTTAATGATCAACAATTATAACGTAGTTTCTGCTGACAAAACATCATTCACCTAAACTAATATAACGAGAATCTGAGGACTGGAAAGGTAAATAAGGGAAGTATTTACAGTGATATACCGAGTTTGCCTCTTATACGGTTCAAATATTGAAGAATATGGGCATTCAGTTTTAAGATGTGGTTGATCTTCCAAAAGTCCATGATAACACCTCCACCGAAGTTCTTCTTCACGCGAGTATATATTATCTCATCAACTTTTTGTAGACCATGTACTATATCGTTTTATCAGTCAATCACTAATAGCTCTAATAGAGTGTTCGATCCAGTTTGCACAAACGATATGTGCTTTGTCTACATATATCACGAGGGCAAATTATCTTATATGTATCTTTCAGTAGGATCGAGTTTTTGCAAGCATCTAGGACTGTTTAGCAACTTCATATGGAATTTACTCCTAGATAGTTATCGACTTCTAACTCTAACACAATTGTTATCTTAGGCATTTCTCTTAGCCCTATTACCTTGAGAAACAAATGTATGAAGCCTAACTGAGAGGAGCTTTCGCCATTTGTAATCCTCCGAGACAATGGCCTCGAAGCTAACACCGTTTTCTCATGTGTCACGGCTATTCCTTCTCTTCCCTGCCTTTATAATATTATAAATAATATATATTTTTCATATATTTTACCATATTAATAAGTACAAAGAAAATCGTTTGAACATCACAGAAGCGGATGAAGGTTTAAAACAATGAAAAAGACAAGAATATTAGAAATTTAAAACTTGGACATAACAAAACATATAAACAAACCGTTTTCAAAATAATAATAATAACGTTTTCTGATGATCAATCTATGTTTTATAGTCTCGGAATTACAATTAGTAAAAGCAAGTAAAAGATAAATATTAAAATTGTGAAAAATAGTCATAAACATTCTTACCGAAAACTAAGTTTAATGTAAATTTTATTCCATTTGAAATACTAAAAATTATGCGAAATTAGTCTGGTCAGTATGACACATAATTTTTTGCCAAGTAAAGTTTATTGATTGTCTGTTAATATTTAGATGTATTCAGTAAATTCTATTGCTTTTGTTTCTATAATTACAGAATCACTTAAATTGTTTTTCAAATCAAAGGCTTTTCCTATTATAATTATGAAAAATTAGGTTATCTCCACAAGTATTTCTAAACGAAAATTCAATAAATATAATATTTATTTTTACATAAATATACAAATTTAACAATATTGATATCTAAAATATTTTTTGTTCAACTTTACAAAATTTTATTAACAACTCATTTTCATATTAATCCTATTTTACATTTGCACATTTTTTAAGGATTTGATTTGATTATTATCATGAAACCATGTATAAAGTAAACAAAATTTTCATTTTTTTCTACAGGTACAGGGGTGAGCACGTAATAAATTATAGCCAGCGTGGTGGAATAAGTGTCGTTACGGAAAAGCAAACGCGGACATCGCATTTACTGATCTCTCGTGCCCTTCCGGCGGACTCTGGCAATTACACCTGTGCCCCATCGACGGCCGAATCGGCTAGTGTCCTCGTCCATGTACTCAATGGTGGGTGAGTCGTTCAGTGGTCATCCCGTACCTATCCTCTATAATTCATGCTTGTACCAATTTTTAACCTATAAGTAAACTTCATTTTCTATATTTATAAGTAATATGTTTTACAGCAAACTTAAAATCATCCATTTGCATTAAAAACTTAATTTGTTGCACTGAATTAGAAATTGTATAAAATTTTATTTATATTTTCATATTATGCCCTAATTACCAAAAAATATGAATTAAGCATCTACGCAATTTATTATTAGGATTATTTTGATATTTTATAAACGTTAATACTTACTCTAATGCTTTGTACATTAAGATCAGATTCATGATATACGTTTTCTTATTGAAAACAATTTGTCGTAAAATAAACAATTTGTCGCGTAAAAATAAATTCACTTATTTATTTAGCTGTTTATTTGTATTAAAGAAAAAAATTTTATTGAATTTGATAAAAATTTGATTTTAATAATAAGTCAAAACACAAAGGGCAGCAATCGATAAAATTCAATTTCGTCACAAAGAATTGTAAAATATCTGAAGGAGTTGACCTTATTATGATTATAGAAATTAGTGAAATGGGATGGAAAACTTTTGTAAATGTATATATACATATACATTTTCAGAATACATACAATTATTGTAACACGTATGTATCGAGGTCGTGCATATACTTCTTGTTTTAAAATGTATAAAATTACTAAGGAATCTTCGAACATTATTCAAGTCGTAGATAAAAAGAGGATTAATGTAGTTTAATAATAAATATATTTTAAAGACAATTTAAGTAATATATTTTTACGTGCAATTTCATAGACTGATAACTAGTAGTTACTACAAATATAAAGATTGCCGAAATTAAAACTACCGCTTTTAGAGAATGCAGGTTTTTTGTATATCTTCTGTACATACATTTGTGAAAATTATAAACTGGTCAGATTGAGAAGATTCTCTACACCAAGTATACACTGACTACTTTTTTTATTGTTAATGGAAGTTTAAAAAAACCAATTATTATACCTATAGAACTAACTGTTCCGAATGATTGAGTTGCTAGTAAAAAATCATTGCTTGTACAGACAGCTATTTGTATCAGTGGAGCTCGATATGTGTGACTATTTTTTCTTAGTTAAATGCGAGTCTTTCAAACTATTATATCGCTATGGAATAATACGTATATAATTAATAAGAAATTTGAAAAAATTTATCGAATATTAGTTTCTAAAATAATATAATTTGTAATATAATAAGTTTAGAGTACATAATCTAATAATGAATAGATATTTTTTCATATTACTGAACTGATATAGTTTTTGTTTAATTATATGTATCAAAAACAGACTTCTGATTACTAAACAAATATAAACTAACGCAAATTAGAGGTAGATATTTACTTATGCAATAACATTCAATTTTTATCACAATTATTAACAATGATTTATATGAAATTTATACTAAAAAATCTAATAAGAAATATAATTTAAATTTAGAAGTAAATTTAAGCTCTAATAAGTTTTCAAACTCATATAATGCTTATATTTAATAGGAGCATAAGCATATTATTCCTTACTATTTTTAATTTGTATAAAACAACGATCTACAAATATCGATATTTTAAGCTATTATATTTTTATTCCATTAAAAACTTTTGTCATATTTTCTATTTAACTAGTTTATCTGGGAGAATAAATTATGAGTGAAAGCGTTTTAAAATTTTTCAACGTATTTATAAATATTCTAAAACTATACTTATATAAGGAATTAGACAGTTTAAAATAAAAATTAAAAATTCATTATTCTAAGAAATCCAAATAAATAGAAACTTTATGCTGTGTAATTCATAAAAACTATACTATGTTATTTATATTACAATAAATAAAGCTTATAGAAAAAGATAAACATTTATTTGCCATAACGTCGTTATTGGTAAATATTTTGTTTGAACAATGTATAATGTTTGATTAAAATTAAATATACACAAAATGTAATAAAAATTAATTATTTCTGTCCTGAAACTACTTTTCATACAATTGTGATTCTTTATAGACATGTAGTTATATCAATTTCCTTCAGTGCTTAATCCATCTGTGATTAGAAGATTGAAAAATAAATAAAAAAGAATGAAACAAGTTTAATTATCATCGACTCATATACTTATAATAAGATATTTTCCTAGTTTTGACAACTGCTATAATTGATATTGTGCTTATTTTCTACTCTTAAGTGGTTGCTTGCAAATAATCAAACTTATTAGAATGTATAAAATGTTTTCGTTTATTTACAAAATTTACTGTGTTGTCAAGTATATTATAATTAATTATTCATATAGTTATATGTAGAATCACTTCGCGCCAAATACATCTATTTAAAATATGTTTTGGAGGAAGTATTTTTCCACTTTTTGAAAGCAAATATATTAATATGATATATTATACTCTTGATTTTAGAGAAAATAAATATTACCATGTTCACAAGCATTTTATTTCTTGTTTTTCTTTGAATATGAGATTATTCATTATATTGTTTCTACCATACATATTGTCAAAACAATTTTCTGTGCATAATTTTTAAAGATTTTTTTAATGTACTTTATCACAAAGATATTTTTTGAAATTAATAATAATCAACGTCGAAATTCAATTACATGTCAACAACATTTACATCATTCTCATGCATACAATGGAAATACATATAATCCTGGGGCTTCTCTTTTGTCATATTTAATAGCTTATATCTCAATAAGAATATAACGTACACAGACCCATTGATTTTAAAGTGCAGTAAATTAAATTTACTTTTGTGAAATACGTTTAGAAACAAAGCATTTTTTTATTTCTATACAAGAAACTAAAATAATATTTTATATTAATGTTTGAACCCTAACTTCTAAGTTTGAGTAATTCATAACCAATTTCTTCCTCAATCTATTTTTAAAATAATATATAAGTTTTAAAATAATCATAATTACTTATATAAATAAAAATCTAAGTTTTGTACAAGATTATGCTATTATACAAAAAATTGTTTTCGTTTCGAAAAGCGTCATTTGTAGAAAATTATAAACTCAATTTTCATGCTCTTTCGTTTAAAAAATTAATATATTCATGAAAAAGCACGTTTGAAAATCTTGAAAAATTTTGATAAATTTTTATAAGAGTTTTTAAGGCAGTATTTTTATGAGGACGAAAATTTAGTTCGTAGAAACATAAGAAATAAAAATCTCATAAATATGTCAATATCTACTATTTCTTCTGAAATGAAGTGTACAATGTATCATATTACTATAACCCATATAAATAAATGTGGAGAACTAAATATCTCAATAAATTTTTCTTTAGGCGGGTGCGCTCTGCGTGAAATTAACCGAATATAAATATTATATTTATTTAAAAATGCACATTTACTTATACTTATACATTTGTCTATATTTTTTTATAGAACATATCTTGAGTAAATATTTACGAGAGTAAATAAACATAAATTACTCTTTTCACAGAATGTAGTCACTCCGATACTAAAAAAATATAATTATTTTGAAACTTTTCCGAAGTACTTTCACTATGACTACCATATATAATTTTTCAAATAAATTTTAAACATTCTACAACTAAAATAACGTTGTACATTAAATGTATGACATTTTTTTTCATTTATCCATTCATATGACGTTGGTATATATATTATATACAGTGGTACTCGATCTATTTCTCTTTCTCTTTCAAAATAGGATAGATAGAATTCGACTTTAGGTATGTCGTAAATCTGATGTATACCTATAAACTAAACGCTAAAAGTCATAAACGAGCAAAGTGAGACAGAAATGCATTGAACGAATAATCCAGCAGAAATATATAAAGTATTTACAATGGATAATAGAAAAAACTACATTATTATAACTTTTGAGATCAAGTCAAGACGTATACAAGTGAAGTCGAAACAACGTAACACAATGCTTATTTAATTGTACATACACCAAATTTATCGCAATATTTTAAAATATGTAGAGACAACAACGAGATAAACAACCCAATAATAAAAAAATTATTTTATTATAATAGCAAAAGAAATAAAATGTCATTCAAAGAAAGTGAAATATAAATACAAGGTATGGGAGAGCAAACAAATAAAATCAAAATATTTTGATATACAGCAATAATACAGGTTTTTCTTGAAAAATAAATTTTCAGATATTCTTATGGGCAAAAACTAGTATAGTTTAACAACAAAAAATGAAATAAAATAACTAAAAATTGCATTTACAAAAAACTTTTCATTATATTTTATACCTCAGTGAATGATATATAATCAATTTGTATCTTATTTGCCTATTAAGATTATTAGAAAAACTTTGACAGAAAATGTTTAAATTAATATTTTATTATTATTTAAAAAAAACTTAGATCATATATTTTAATATGAAAGTATAAAATAAATTAAAATTACATATATATCTTTTTCCTAAAAATGATGTATTTTATAATTATTGTAAATTATATAATTATTCTTATAAGAAGAAAACAGAGACAAGATAATTGCTCGTTTTTAAATGCACGAACTAAAATTATATATGAGTTATATGAATATATGTTACACATATTTTTTATATACATAATATATATAATGAAGTATAGTTAAAAAGTAAATTATATCTACGAAAATAAACATAAAATTATATACGTAACAAATACATAAAATAATACTTCATAAAGAAAAAGAAAAAATAAGAGAGTGTAACGAAGCTAATATAAGTTTCAAAAACTTAAAAACTAAATACCCAATAAAAAGAAAAAGATATTAAGGATGAAACCGAAAAAAATATAATATATTTTAAAGATTCTTCTTTCGTAGATTTTGAAAAACTGAAATAATGATTTCAACAAAATATAGTAAAACGAGAATAAACTCTTAGAAAATAAGAATGGAAATAAAATATTTTGTATTAGAAAGGCAAGAGAAAATGAAAAAAGATAGTCACATCTGAAAAGAGAAATGAGATTTTATGAATTTACGGTTTATATACATGATATATATATGTTTGATATACGATATTTGGAGTGTCTTATTTCCTCAAGTTTCGTAAGGTATCAAATTTATAAATTTAGAAATCGTAATGTTCGATCTACCTTTTATATTCCCACATTAATTGAAATATTGTCGTATGCAAATTTGTATTTGGTATCAAACAAACAAATTACATTGTAAATACGTATGGTGATACCATGTATGCTCCAGGTTTCTGTCCAATTCATAATTTGCAACGATATATAAAATACTAAAATTTTTGTAAATTTGTACCAATTTAATGAAACTCAGTAATAAAAGTATTCAAAATTTTTAAATATAATATACGATAATTTAAAGTAAAGCAGACAAATTTATACTTATATACTATTAATAGCACTGATTTTTCCAATAAGAATAATTATTCACAAAATTTTATATTTAAAAGACTTAGTATGTTGAAATTTATGTCTATGCGTATATGCATATGTATGCGCGTGGGAGAATGTGTGTCTATCTGTGTTGTTATCTATGCCTATTTTTTAGGTATGATATAAAAAGGGCACAAAAATTAATGGATAAAAGAACCATTTTTGGTTTGCTTAATGAAAAAATTTAAATATTGTGTGTAATAATATATTTTATTACTTTTAGCGACTGTTCACTATCAAGCTGCAAAACCCTTAAAATAAAACTGATATTTTAGATTTTACTTTATAAAATGTATATAAAGAATATGAAAGGGAATAATTCAATTACAAGTCACTGTATAATTTTTTTAAAGTAATTTCTGATTAGTTACTCTTCATTAATTTTTACAAAATGATACAAAATATATCATTAAGTTTTTATTTTAATATTAATTAAGTAAAAATGTTTCTACAACAACCGCCCTTTAAAATAAAAAAAGTTATTATGAAACCATATATTCACTTTAAATTAACAAATTATTTATATATAAAACAAGTAATATGCTATCTAACTTTGCAGCCATGAATCTAAATATTATGTTAAACATAAAAGAAATTATTAAAATTTTTTATAAAATACGTTATTTATAAAATGATTTTCGTTGTTCATCCTTTATGGTACTACTAAAATCTCATTTCAATAAAACTATCATCATCATACCATTATGATTTATACAAACTTATCTACATTTTGTTAGGGGAGTTGTTGGTTTAAAGAACATTGTTAAGTCTTTGGTATAATAAGAAAATAAAATATTCCATGATACAATGAATTTATTTTTAGAATTTAATCACTAATAATGTGAGAAATCATAAATTAGTGACTAATATTATCTTAAATTGTTTCAGTAGATGAAAATTAAAATAATAGTATATTTGGGATCTTATCTCTCTCATGAAATGATTGTTTGAAATGAACTGTATGTTTTAATGCTCGTTTGAAAGATTAGGAATCTTAACATAAAATATTAAAGGACAGAAGGATTAATTTGAATAAATTATATATAAAATATAATTATAAAAATTATATTTTTTATTGATTAATGTTTAAAGTAACATAAATTGAAATGTGAACAAGTTAAGAACAACTTATTGGAAACTTATGCATCGAATAATTTTACAACATAAAGACAGTCTATCATAAATTATGCATTTTTGTAATTATTTTTATTCTTGTATTATTTTATTATCATTCTTAACGTGTACTTACTTATTTACATTACGAAATAAAAATAACAGCACTATGTGCGTATATTATAGTTAACTGAAGAATATGATTACTTAGAAGCAACACAAGTTAAAGTTTCACAGTACGTTTGTGAACAATCAGCAAAAAGAGATTTAAAAGAACTCAGTATATACGGTGCTTTAACGCATGGTTTTCATACAAGAGCGCAAAATGCGAAGCGGGTACGATTACACATTGAAGAGGCTTATCATTAAGAAGGAGAAATTCTTGCCAACGACAGAAAGAGAATTACTTATGCATGTGTACTTGGCGACGAATTCATGCACTTGGAATTGATTATAATGCATACCTAAATGTGTATGACAAAATGGAGGCAAAGTGGCTGCTCCTATTTCTGTTCATCCCAGACTTAGCAAGCAAAGTGAGTAGTGAAACGCGATTAAGGAAGCATACGAAAAAGGAGAATCAATGAGTAGAAGCTGAGTGTGTTTCATCTCGTGTATTTCGAATTTATTCCATAATGTTATGTATTATATCGACTTTACTAAAGATATATATATGTTGTTATTATACCTTTGGTACATAATTACATTATTTCACATCAACTCATAAGTCCTAAAAATTAAAAATGTAATTGATTTCATGTTTGAAACTTAGTAAAAAATATAATTACTAGAATGATTACAAATTAATTACAATTGCAAAAATAAAATATTAATGCCTATACGATAAATATTTATTTATAGAAATAAATTATATACTTAAATGATAACTGTAATTGTATCTAAGTATAATAAAAGTTAATAAAAATAATTCAGTATGTATTCCAGTATACTTATGAATTATATTTGTAGAATCATATATATATATATATATGTATTTATAATAAACAATCATGAAATTTATTTTGAAAAATATAGATTATATTTGTTCGAGTAAGAATAACGAAACTTCAATCCATTTGTTTAAAGTTTATTTGTTTATTTGTTTGAATCTATTTGTTTTTAAAACTAAGTAGATAAAATAATACTTTCAATATATGCTTATGGCATAAAACTATAATAAATAAATGTGCGTATAAAATATTCTTTGTGCGATTAAAATCATTATTATTTTTAATTAATATGATTTATATTGATTAATAATATTTGCGAACAATAAAATTTTTTTACATACATTGAATAGCCTGTTGAATAAGTGGATTTGATTGACGTATAACGTATAATTACTTCCTACGAATATAAGTGCGTACAAGATACAGATTGGAATAAAATATTCGAAAAATGATTTCAAATCCAATACATTTCAGATATTGAGATATATTTAATATAATCAGAAATAAATGTCATTATTAATATTATTCAGAAAAATCAAATTAAAATCTAATTAAATTCTACATTGATTGAAATTTCTTTTCAAATTAAGTGTACACCTTTTAATTTTTTAGGCTGCTTTCAAGCGTATAATAAAATTGCAAAAAATATGAATAAGTATTGGATTAAAATAATCAAAATATTGTCGACAGTATTTTACATCGGATAGTTGATTTAATTTACTGTTGTTTCAATATTTAACTAAAATAAGAATATTAACTTAATTAATCTCATATTCAATTATAACTTCCTAATAATTTATCTTAGGTTACATTTTTTCTTTCTTGAAGCCTACAAAATGGCATAAAATTGCTATTTCATACAAGTTTTTTACAATCATTTTTTTTAAAGCTAGCCTTTTCTCTTCTTTTACATGTATACTTTCACACGTACATGTACATACAGATTCATTTAACGTTGATATTGTGCGAGAAAGTTCAGTTTTTAGTGTTATGTTTCTTTAGAAAATTGCGCCCTGTGAAGAAAAAGTTACTAAAGGAAAAATAAAGTTACTAAAAATAAGAAACACTTGTTATTATCAAAGAATTATTATGATTATTGTTTTAGAGTCATTTTTTTGCATTAGTGTATGTGAGGTGACAGTTATTTAACATTAATCGCCCGGTACTCTTACAAGAACTTGAACACATAACTCATAAGTTTTGCCTGTTTTTGAAAACATTTAATTAAGGTGCTTTTATACTCTACCACGTTGATGTTACGTATATAAAAGATTATGCCTTCGTTGTGTGTAACCGTACACGTTCTATAAAATGTAATTATAAATTAAAAAGGAATTATACGCTTTAGCCTTAAGCTCTAGTGTATTTCTTATACTGTTAATAGTATTTCTATCGATCGTATTCAATTTCAATGAACTATTAGAAAAAATTTCGTTAAAATTGTAATTAAACTTGAGACACAAATACAATAGTACGGAATAATTGTAACATGTAGTTTTATCAAATAAGAAAAATTTCTGCATTAATTAAATAAAGTAAAATGAAGCCTTTTCTTATATTACATTACAATATGTTACACAACACGTGAAATAACTTCTGGTTTATTTAATTTTATTTTATTAGAATTTAAAAAAAATTAATATAACAATATTTCTCAAACGACCTATTAAATTATTCAAATAAATGAATCAACTACGTAATTTATTAAAGTTTAGTTAATATATATCATTTTATCAATATATATTAATAAGGTTTTTATTGTTTTAATTTAAAGATATTCCGGTAGGAATGGTACATTATTAATATCGAATAATTTATATGAATAATTGAAGACTAACATTAATATTAATATGCTTAATTTAGACTCATAGATTAATTTATTAAACATTCTATTAGGAAATATTTGTTTATCAAAAGTTATCTTTCGTAATCTTATGTTCACGCTTGTATTCTTATTATGATATAGTAATATAATTTACTACATTAATGTACTGCATTTAATATTTTAATTTGAAAATCTTTAATTACATTTTAATTATTAGTAAATTTACTGTAATCAAATAGAATTAATTCACATTTAGTATTTCTATTACTAATCAATATAATACTTAATTTTCTAATCCAAGAGTTAATATAAAAAATATAATTTATATTCATAAAAACTAATAACTAAACCTTACCGATGTCTAATAAGGGAAAATATGGATTTATGTTTGGATTAAACTTTATGTTAATACTAATTTTTCATGTTAATATTCTACTGAAATAATATTTTCAAGTTTATACGAATATAATATTTTCAATCTAATTTTTCTGCATCAACTGTTACAATTTTAATATTCAAGTACTAAATCTTTCATTTATATTATCTACATAAGTTTGATAAACATATATATACATTTATATTTATACTGTAGATAATTTATCAAATTATTTAGAAAATTTGTACACGTGATGAAAATATGTGTACACGCTGAAGTACATACATATACATACTGTAGATAATTTAGAAAATTTAACACATTAGTTCTTGCATTAATCTCTGATGTACGCCGAGAATATTTCTCCCGACGCGCGTACTCTTTCCTCATTGTCTCGTGCCTGCCGGCCCATCTATAACGCTCGAGTAACCAGAAGAAGAGGGAGTGCACTACCGACGCCAGAAGAGGGAAAAAATGCCACCGCAAAGTCGCTCAACCTGATTTACTATTGTATTACTATTAAAATTTCTGTTAATGATTGTTAATAAATATAAAAAATTGTAAAAAGTAGAGAACCAGAATCTCTTTTGCTGACTTTGCGTTTCTTTAAGAGAAAGATATAGTGTTATCTAGTCCAAAAAATCGAAAAATATAAGCTCAGTAACGACGTTAATGAGACATTGTCGAGTTTATTCGATCGAATCTCTAATGAAGCTGTTGAATTTTTCATAAAATACACTTCATTGAAGGGGAAGTTTAAGGTATATAAGAGATATGAGGCTACATACGGTACTTTCTTCGATGAAAAAATCTAACGAGAGTACATTACCAAAGATATCGAAGCAATCTTAATCAAAACAGTCTACTCTGACTTCGTTTTCTTAAATCAACAACACAATACTTATATTTAAGAACTTAGTAGACGTGCCACAAATTAACTAGCTATTTTTGCAACTGTTTCGGCAGTTATTTTCGGATTCTGCCATAACGCGTTACACAATAATCGCTGTCCTTTACTAATATACATATGTACAAACCTCCTTACCTGTATGTTACAATGCTGCTTCTGTTGTTCTATTACTATAAAGGTGTACTGCAAGTTTTATGGGCTGAATCGAGATTCATCACTTCAATTTTCTTAGTCACTGTTTTCGTTTAGTCATCAGAGCTAACATTTTCTTCCGTTATTTTAATGTTTTATTTCAATTTATTTGCTAGGATTGCTCTCCTTATCGTCAGAGTAGCTAAATTTCATTGCTTTCTTTGTTTTACGTAGTCGAAAGAGCACTACAGCAATAATTTATAGATCTTGATCGTTAATTTTATCCTGGTTAAGTTACGTGAGTTTTATCCAACACTGCCTCAATTAACTTCTAAACCTACGTTTAGTACTAGATGAAATGCACATTTCTGTTTATTGCCAGTGCATTCTCACGATAAAATTTTTAGTCACCCTCATAATACCACCTTCTGAAGCCTACTACATTGTACATCGACAGCTTTATATTTTATGAACATTTATAAAACCTATTAAAGTCTTTCGCGTTCTTACGTTACGTCTTCTGACAGTCTTTATTATCGTCAACCGTACCTTATTGCATTAAGTTTCACAATATGCTTTCAGGTTTTTCTCTTTTCAGAGCCTATTTCACTAAAGCTAATACTGTCTTTTTCTATAAAAATATTTCTCTTAGCATATATCATTACATTCGTGCATAAAATGCTATGAAGACAGTTAATTTACATCCTTTTATAAAGTTTAATCCGGAGTTTCGAATGAATTATCGAAAACTATCAGAAAAGTGCCTAAAAGGTTTAGAAAAATTGATTAAATAAAAAAATTTAATTACATATTCGAATAATATTTGTGATATTTATACGAAAAAATTAGTAGAAACATTTTATATACATTAAAAGTAGACTGAAGTATTTATTATAATTTTATAAAATATTATAATAAATAATTATCCTTTTTAACGATGAGAGAGAAAAACTTTATTAAAGGGCTACACATTAATCATAGATACTTTTCATTAAATTAACATTTTATTATTAACATTAATTGTTATTGTTAATAATTATAAAAAATTTTAGCTTACCATACAGAGTTTGCTGTACGAGAATTTGGGATCCTGGTCTCCTGAATTTCTACTGCCTAGAAAACTCTTCGGGCTTCTATCCTTCAAAATTCATCGAATAAAACTATGCCGATTCTGGTCATGAGTGAGAATATAACTTTAGCATTAAACCAAATTAGATATAGCATATTTGTTAGCGTTTTTTCTGATTATAGCAAGCTTTATATCATGTATCCGCTTTAATTGTTAAAATTTATCATAGAAATCACTTTATTATAATCTAGTATAAATTTCATAATATATTTCATAAATTAATTAAATTATAGAATTAATACTACATATTCTAGTATCAATATTATGATGACTGATTTATATTTGAAATTTTTAAATATACTTTGTTGGGATTTACTTAGAATTGCCACCTATGATAATTTTTGTTTATTATTGAAATGATGCAAAATGTAAAAAAATTCTCGCCAGCGGTCATTTCAAAGGAGTAAGATTGTCCACTTTCAATACATATTTACTCATTAGAGAGCAATCATCGAATCGGACCAAAATATTATTCTCTCGAAATTTACTGTATATAACAATGATTGACAAAAATAATTTGCAGCATTGTTGTCTTTAGAGGGATTACTTTCGATTTAGCTCTGAGTAATTCCATCGCTATTTTGCCGTTTGCACTTGTGGTTATAATATAAATACTAGCACCATATGTTCGCTAGCTCGTATCTCAAAATCCGTGTAATTATATAATAACGTAATATTATAAAAATACTGGTAATCTATTATAATTTTTCTGTTATAATCAGGCTTTATATATATCGAAAGGTAAATATTCGTCCTAATTAAGCTTTAATTGACATAGTTTTTGCATTTTTATTTTCGGATAATAATTAGACCAAGGAGATCTTGCAGGTCAAAGAGATTTGAAATTCGATATAAAATCGTTCGATATGAGCTAATACAGCCCGAATTTTTAAAGTTTTGTTTATACTGAAATGTACGTGTGTGCTTTTCGAATTTTTAGTTAAATTGCTATACGATCGTGTTCCCGGCAGTAAATCGTCTGACACAACGTGTGTGTTGCAAGAATCGTACTGTAAGTTACCGTTTTGAGCTTGTACCATCTAACAGTCTAATTTTTACTTTTCTCCACAGTATATTTTGATAGATGCAATCATCAATACGTATTAAAGTTTGTCTGTTCATCTTTTGTGTATCCGATGTTAATACGTAGGTGTATAGTCTAAAACGTAATATAATATGTTATAAATTTTCTTGGATAACCGATTCAATGTGAAAAATTAATTCATCCAATGACAGTTCACTATCGATTTTCTTTGACATGTCAAATACTACTCGTAATATTGTAGTTAAACTAGATAACTTTAAGATTTCATGAAGTGGCAAGTAGCAAAATTTATCCGTGTGTTTTTTTTCCATCTTATAACCAAAATATTTATATTCACGTAAAAATTCGAAATATTTCTTGATTAAACCCGGATTGTTATCTAGCATTCTCTCGAATATAAAAACGTTTAAGTGCAATATTTTATCATGTTTTAAGTTTATCCTTATTATTTTAAATGGTAGTTTTATAACGAATTTGCTTGTAGCTAGGTTAAGAGTGATACATTTTGTATAATGTTCTTCATAAAAATTTTCTTCCAACGAGAATGATTTTGTTAGGTAGTTTCGTAAGTATACAAAAATTTTCTAATTGAGTGCTTAGAGATTCATTTGATACGTTACAGATAAAAAAATGTTGCCCGCACTCGGCAAAACATCCGAGACTGTCCATCTCGAACGTACTTTTTCCAGTAAAACTTCATGTGAAATTAAGAATTTTTCTTTGCTATACAGTAATTTGTAAAATATCCCCGTACAAAGCAAAGCATCTACCTTGCCCGACAAATAAAATGTCAAATCCATCAGATTAATATTCGCTGGGATATGGAAGTCAGTTTGGCTTATATTACATGATAAGGTTAATTCATAAAATTTTTTCTCTTTACAAGAAAAAAGGTTTAGTTAAGCACTGGTTTATTCTTAAGTTTATTTCAGTATTAATTTTGCGTGTATAAAAAAGATCGAATTGTTAATACCAATTATCCGGGTATTAACATACTTCTATTGCAAATTAAATTTTTCGGCTGAATCTGGTCACCAAGTTAGTTTGTGAGCACGAGTCCAAAAGAACGCGAGCTACGTGAACTTGTCCTTTTTTTAAAAAATTATTTAACGCAGTAAATAATTGTACTTGATTACGTAGCTTAACCGTTAAATAAGCAACGATAGATTGTTAGCTAATAACATTTTTAGCCGTTTGCGAGATTGTATGGTGTTTGTACCACACACTTTGCAATTGGTAGCTTAATAGTTGTTTGTCGAGTAATTGGCCCGCAAACAGTTAAAATAAAGGTCTAATTTTTTTATCGAATTTATACGCTCATCGACTAATATTTCTGTTATACTTTTACAGTTCTATGTATAATGCGCGTCTTTATGTACATGGCAAAACATTTTCATTTGCATCGAAAAAGTAATTGATAAGACGCGATTTTTGCTATTACTATTGTTATTATTATGCTTAAATTTTTTACAATTATTTGATATTTGTTCAAAGTTAAAATTTGAATTTTTATTTAAATTATAATTCAATTTTAAGATCTTGTCTCTATTCACGTTATCAGGGACACTTTGACGCTCGTGATGAAATTGGAGCACATTTTATAATATCGCTGATGGTGTTTTCAGAACGAATTCCTTCCATTTTAAGCGCGTGGTTTCATCGTGTAACTTAGATGTAATGGCATAAATTGGGAACCCATCGAGAAATGATGTATTCATTATTCAAAGAGCGCGGTAATGTTTTCGCGCGCTATCCGATATATCGCCGATGGTGCTCGCGACTACCTTGATACAGATAGATATTTAAAAAAGGCGTATTTTATTATAAGCGAATTCGAATCGTGGTAAGATTTTTCTAATAGATATAGATTAATTTTTGCATCTTACTAATTCGCGCATCATTATTAATTTCGGAACTAAATACGTCTGCAAGCCCAGACCATCATTCGAGGGAGACGCTAAATTATGACAAATCCAATTTTGGTACATTTACATGAAAATGTGAGTTCGAGACGTTGATATTTCGCATTACAGTGGGTGAGATTAATATTTTCACGTACGCGTAGATTATATAAGGAACCAATCATACTTTGTAATGGTTGTCGTACTTTTACTTTCAAAATTTATTACTTCGCTTAACTGTTCTTTGAAATTTTCACAAAATTCTTTCGATTTTAGTTTGAGTATTTGCAAATCTTTCCAATTTTGATATAAAGTTATTATAACGAAGCTTAACAGCTAATGTATTTATATTCTTTTGCAGTGAACAAATTTTTAAAAATAAGTAAATCCAGCCACAATTGTGTCTCATAATCTAAGTAAATCCTTTAATCTCATGTCAGTCATTTTAAATAAGATTTTAAACATATAAGTAGGATATAGTGAAATCCAAGAAATGCATTGAGATGAGTTACTTTGGTAAGCGATATTGCACTGATCTGCGGTTGATTTTCGTGATTATATAGCCTGCAAAGATTATTTGGGCTGTAGCACTTTTACCAGGTTACTCGTCAAGTTTAGGTCGTCAATGTTAAAAGTGAGGTTCCTATTATCTACCAGTCTACTTTTATTCTGCTTGTTGAATGGATCTCGACATTGCATAGTGTTATTATTTATCAATAGTATGTAAATTATCTAATAATATAAATGAATTCGATCACAATTATTTTAAAATATTAAACAGTTCATTTTTATTTATTAATTTGTATATTATTTACCTCAAACTATTACTAAATTGTGAACGAATATTTTCACATATTTATGTATAATTGCAATTATATTATTTTTCGAAAAAAATACATTCTATTTCTTGAAATATTTTATAGTTAGAGTGAGCAAACATTTAATCTTTATGGTGATTATAATATAAAACTGTCATTCTATGAGATTAACTAATAAAGTAAACTAATCAGAAATATAGATTTCAAATATAATTATTTAAAAATAATATAAACACACAAATGTTTTGAAGCTAATTCTCTAAATTATATTGAAGTCTATGTTACATTAATTTAATCTTATACATTTTTTGTTCTTAGTTTTTTTAGAATTCTTATTTTGGAGCATTTTCAAAAAAATATGGAAAGCGTTCTATATTGTAAACTGAAATTAATATAACTTATTACTGCGTAAAATAAAGTATATTACTTAAATAATATTAAAGTTTATTACTGTGTAAAAATTCAAACTTAGTACTCTTTCATTATTTCAATTTTGTAGTCGAGTCTTTATAGAATAATTCGTAAATACAGTTTCCAAATTTGTTTATAAAATAAATTCAACGTGATCTATAAAGATTGCAATCATCACCTTCGCATTACCTTGTCATTGTATCCTATCCTGCACTGTCTACTCTTTTGCACACAATCGCTGCGTCGACATCGGTATATATTAAATGATGTAGACCTTCATATTAAAATATGCCCTATTACCGGGCTACCACAATTTTTTTCACATTTATCTTCATAAAGATTTCAGGCTCTATAAAATGTCAAAGTTTGTTAAATTGTTGAGATGTCATCAAATCTACCCATCTTTAATTGCTTTTCTCAACTTTCTAATCAATACAAATGCTATAGATACTCTCGCTACACTACACTATACAGTCATCGATATTTTCTTACTTTGATAAAAAAGAATTAATTAATTTTAATATTTCATGATACTTCATAACAAAATTAGTTATATTATTTACAACAAATTATGATTATCATCGATTGATTCCAAGTATTATAAATGCTTTTATATTGACTCTCTGCAGCAGTAAAATATTATATACTATTTCCGAAAACTATGGGAATATTTATTAATATAAAAACTATGAATACAATTTTGGATACTTTTCCTAAATAACTTATATTTAATACTTAAAATACAATACTTTATATAAAAGAAAAGGATCAATGGTCTTGAAAAATAATTTGGAAAATTATTTTATACTTAACAGATAAATTAAATTTTTTCATTTATAATTATAGTATAATTCATTTTATAATTCATCATGAATAAGAATTATAATTATTCTTTCATACTTGAATGTAAATAATTTAAATTATCAGTAATGTAAGAGATAGATAGACAGACATAGATTAATAGAAAGAAAGCTATAGATTAGAGTAATAGACACGATCAGAAAGTTTAGAAGTTTAGAAAAATAAGCTCAGGTATATAGGTAACGTACAATACTTGCTGAGTTCGCAATTTGCTTCAAGGATCCAATAACTGAACTAATTATCTCATACAGATGAGAAAGTTTTAATCCTACCACTATTTCCTGTCCTCGATTTCTGTTTCCGTTTCTCTATTCATATCTCTCTCTCTCTCTATATATATATATATATATATATATTTCTCTTTATTTATCTCTCGTTTTATTTAAGTTTCTTCTTAATAAGATAAGTGATAATCTGCCTCGATTCATGAAATTTTAACATTGAGCTGATTAAGCTGTAGATATGCACGTTGCAATTTACTTGATTCATTATACAAGTTCTATAAAAAGCATAATACTTAGTATTTATAAATTCTTCTTTTATTAAGTAACTATTAAAAATTACTTGGTGTAAATTTAGAAACATATTCAGATCTGCATTTAATATGTATTACTTAAAATCAATTTTCCAGACCTACGTGTGCTTTCTATTTATATTTAACTAAAACAACTCCTATATCAATCACCTTAATATATTGTGAATTGAACAAATAATAAAAACTAGTTAAAACACCCTCCACGGTTCCTCTATTATGTCTTTTCATGTTATCGAATTAAAAAAAATCTAATAAATAAAATCTATCCTCTTTTATTTATTGATGGAGAACTTTTCATAAAAATGAATATTGTCAATTTCATCTTGCTGGCTTTTCCTCCAAAATGAAATTCTATTGCGACTGAAAATTTTAGCCATTATTAATAAACAACACCATTTAAAATAAGTATGTAAAGAATTATTATATTATTTATTATACTACAATATATTATTTATAATCGGTTAATATTGTTTTATTTCCTTTAACTTATATTATTATTAATTGTAATGATTGTGATTTGTATTTTGTCATATCGTATTTTTACTGTAGAATTCTATTAAGAAAATCAAAGCTAAGTCTCTTCTGTTCAATATCGTGTTAGAATAAGTCATTAAATTTATGCAAAAAAATAAAATAGGATTTATATGTAATCACTCAATAATTACTATTCTTAAATGATCTCACTTTAAAAAAATACTGACTTGTATCTATAAATAAAGACATCTAATTATGATTAAAAAAATAAATAAAGTTAAATAAAGACAAATTAAATAGGTCTAGTTAAAAAATCTTATTGCATTAGAAAGATATAGCTTTGAAAAGAACTAGTAAAATTTGGTTACATAAATTTTTTCTTATGACAATATAGCATTTTATTTTATTAGAAAAAATACGAGTTAAATTTTTTTATGTAATTTAAACGTTGGAAAGCATGAAATACGAATACTATTCGTAATTTTTCAAAAATATAAAATTTAATATATTTAAAATTATACAAATATTAGTTCAAATATACAAAACTAAATCATTTAAAAGCTTAAGAGGTGAAACTGAACAAACAAAGTGTAGAGTTTAAAAGATGAACATACAAAAAAGTATTGCATAATCTATGCAGTAATGAACGGGTTATTAAATCACGTAGATGCACAAGGTTAAGGATAAGAAACAAAATAGTTATATTTAGAATTTTAGTAGAATCATTCGTTAGATAAAGTAATAAACAATAATAATAAACCTTTAACTGAACTTAAATAAATAACTTAAATTTAAGTATTTGGTATAAATTTGACATGTAATTGAGAAAATTATAAATTATTATATTGGTAAAATAATAATTTTTTAATCTTTTTTTAAAAATCAATATAATTTTTTTCTTTAAAAACTAATAACGCTTTTTATTTCAAAGTTGTAATAACAAATAATTCAATATTGCATGTGATAGAAAAATATTAAGTTCATTAATTAAGAAGAACAAATTGTCTAGGTACAATTAGTATATTCACAAACTAAAAAATCAACAATCAGTTTAGAATGTTACGATAATCTTTTTCTGAATATTAATAATGTTGTGTAATTATAAGAAAAAATTTTGCTATTTTTATAATCATATTTACTTATATATAAAGAAAAATTTTTTTGTAATTCATATATATTAAACTTCTTCTATAACTCGAATGAATATTCGAGGTAAATGATATGGAAAAGTGTTTTTTTTTCTTTTTTATTTAAGAAAAGAACGAAATGATGCGGCGATAATTAAATTATTCTCATATTAGGTGACTGAAAGGATAAAAAATGAGGAATTCGTGCTTTAAATATTTAATTTAAAGAATTACTAGTCACGCGTTTGATGGAATGTTACTTTTATAATTCGAAAGCTTTGATACCTTTCTTTGCGTAAACACAGAAATATATCTCTCTTTTACGTATAAGCCCTTACATTTATATAGAAATTTTAACACTGACTATAAATGATTTAGAGAAGTTAGACAGTTTATATGGAGAATCGAAGGCAGCAAAGGTGCACCTGTAAGAACGTTTCAGGAAATAGGGTACGTCTAATTATATTCAAAGCATCTATAATATCTTAACTTAATCTTTCTATTGTCTAAACTTATAGTATGAGGAAGCATCGTCTAAATAGAATATTAAAGTACTCATTTTATTATTATAATCTTCAACAAAATTATAGATACCAGATTAATAAAATTTATTAATTATAAATAAATTACTACAAATGTGAAATATTTTTCGAAAAAAAATGAATAGATTTACGTTCAAATTATTATCTTCTTAAGATAAGATATCTTCTTAGAATTTAAGTAATTTAAATTTATTCCATTTTTATTTTGGAAATATTAACTTTACTAATCATTCAGAAGCTATGAATTTTTATGTAATTTTGTGGCTTTAATCGAAACCTATGTTTTTGTTAGTGTAATGAAGTATTTTGAGAATTTTCATATTCCTTTACATTTAATCACTTATACATAATTCTCTCGAGTCATGTAAATTGAATAAAAATTTATTTGAAAATATTAATATTTCCTCATATATATTTTAACACATTAGTGAACAAATATTTATAAAAACTATAATTGATTAAGCAAATCAAATCCATTATCAATTGTTAAATAATAATAAGATCACATTATATATTAAAATAGCTCAAAGCTATTATCATCAATGTTTTTTAATGAATAGTTGACATTTGAGTTATTTCTAGATATAATACCAATAACATTTTTAATGCCGTATTATTGATTTAGTAATGAAATTAAGCGAAACTACCATTACAAATCATTATTAAAAAATTCATTTTACACAAGTAAAAATTTAGAGTAATTTTCTCTTAATTTATACATTTTTCAAAGTAAGTAACCCATTATATACACAAGGCAAGAAAGGTTTATCGACTCCCTCAAGGAGCATTTGCTTATCATCGTTTTCTCTTATCTTTTCTCATTTAATACTTTATACATTTAATTATCTTCCACTTATCTTTATCAGAAACTATATATAAATAATTTATTTCATGAAATTCCAACCTTTTAACTGTAAATCTTTTGTATTAATTTTATTGAATATCCATAATAGATTCTCATAATATTATATATTATTCCAAGCTTTCATCGATAAAAATTTTACTTCATAATTTATAGAAATACTAGTAATATTTGTAAAAAAGTTTCATTTAATAATTAAAAATGTGTATTAAAAATATATTCAGTATAATTATATTCAGTAGGAATTATGCTGAAAGTCAAATGAAATTTTATGAATTAATTTAAATTTATTTAGTTCTCGAAATTCATTTTTACTCTTAATAATTATAACACTTCAAATTTGTTTCAGCTTTTTTACGCTTAAAAAATAAAAGCTTATTATTACTTTATAATTTTTAGTCAGAAATAATTATTAGTGCATTACTTGTAAACAGAATTGTATCAAAAGGAAATTTTTTGAAAATCTTGGTTCCTTTCATAGATATTATTAAGAACTGATTATTAATAGGTAGTTCATTATTTTAATTTCGTTCTGAATTTATTAGAAATTTGCAGAATTTTCCTTAAAAACTAAACCATGTCCATCGTGTAAACCATTACAGTTGACATTAAAATCTTATAAGTCATAAGCAAATTCTAACAAACGAATAAAAATACATGTGTTTGTATGCAAGTTCATATATAGATGTGATACAAATTTTTCAAAAAAACTTTCTTTTGGGGTTAAAGAGAAACGCTTATGGTTAAGTATACATAGTTTCCTCAGACATGTTTATTAGATAAAATTAAAAAAACAAATGGTCTATCCCTGGTGGATAAATACTCCAACTTTTGTCAGAATATGCAGATTGTCAACCCTGATACTCTACCAATCAGAATAAAATGAGGAAAATTGTTGCACATCTAATTCGGAAGAATTATGGTGCGAAAATTTGGACGATCTTTAATGTCTCTCAAATCCATAGTTATGGATTACTCTTGAACTGTCACCGGTTTGAGGATTAAATATTAAAGTTAGATAATATTGCCATTCTATTTCAACTGCATATTTCCATGGGATTAAGACGTTTCACCAGTTCCTCACAAGTTTTCAAACACAGCAAGTTATCATAGATTCTATGGGAATCATCGACCAGTGAATCTATTTCTACCCTTCGACTATGAACTACTATCTATGATACCGAATGTGTCCATCGACGTATCCTGTTCATGTAAAAATATACCTATGTATGTGCGCATATGTAATGCATACCTACGAACATACATAGTAAACACATTCATACATAAGTATGTAATAAGTGTACACAAAAGAGTATATATACTTTTGGAATAGAGTATCTAAAAATTGTTCATCTTGAAAATTTGACCGAAAAATTTCTGATTCTATTTCGAAAGGCATACATTGAGTTGAAGTATTACTCTAATGGAAGATCGCGCGTGATTATGATGACGTGAAAATAATAGCGTCGCAATATTATTTTCTTTACATACTAAAATACTAATTTTGTAATTAGTTGAAAAAAATTATATGTACATTAATATGGTTCTATGTATGATACGAAAATAATTCAGACATCGATCAGCGATGAAAAATTAAAGAGTATATGGAAGACAGTAATAAAGTGAAAGCGTTAAATAAATAAATAGAGAAAGAAAAAGGGAGAGTGTGATAAAAAGGGATATATAAAGGTAGAGTATAATCCTGTATACATATTAGTGTTATAATGAAAGGTCTTACGATATCTAGCTCTTATTGGCAATCTTATTTTTTTATTGTACTTTCTTCATTAGTACAACCTAATCATTTTTTATGATCTATATAACAATCATAATCCCTTAACACGTGCATCGCAGGAGAACTTTAATGTTCAAGATGAATAGTTAATACGGAAGTATCTACAGAACTTACAATTGGTAATGAGGGTAGGAAAGCAAAATGCAAGGTACATTCAATGTTGTTCATGGAACTTGTTTAATTAAAAGTCGGACTCTCCTCGTTTCAGCTGTCGTCATGAATTAAGATGTACTTATTAGATGATAATACACAGATATAATCCAATAAACAAAATGATAACGAAAAGAATAATTTTAAATATTTTTTTCTTTTAATCGCATCACAGATTTTTAAAAAGTCGTTTTATTCAAATTATTATCATTGTCGAAATATTTCTAAATTTAATTTTGAAATGACTTTATTTATAAACGTCTCTATTTAATTTATGATTCAGAAATTAGAAATAATAGAAATTTTTATTATAAAAAAAGAATAAATATACATATAATAATAAATACTCGCTTTATAATTATTTTTACTTTATTTATTTATTTATAGGTGAATATCCGGCGGCGATGCAGCACGGTAACTCGAGCAATAGCGGCGCAACCACTCGCACCATTGCTCTTCTCTTGCTACTTTTGCACGCTGGTTCCTTCATAAGGTGACTGCTAAGCTCTGCCATTTTGTGCTCAGAATAAAACAAAATGAAAACAAACATAAATATGTTATCAAGGCGACCGTGGATAAGAGACGTCAACATTTTCATCCCCATTATATTCAATTTCCAGTACAATTGATGGAAAAGAGAATTGCAAAATGTCAACCATGGATTTTAATATAATAAATATGTCAGAATAATAGAATCAAAGAGTTAACCTCTCTCACTCTTATTTTAAACATCCAATCAGTCACCCTTAGTGAGACGTATAACTCTTTTCTGCATGACCTAAATGTATATTGAAAAGCTTCGAAACAGAGACTGCACCCGCAACACTCACTTTATCCCTGTCATTCGATGATAAAGAAAAATCCAAGTATTTTAACGTATATGTTTGGTTGTGTGTGTGTGTGTGTGTGTGTGTGTGTGCGCGCGCGCGCGCGCGTGTTTAGATACTCAGAGAGAAATTTTGTTAACACAATTTGAAGAAAGATTACTAGTATTAATTATTTACGATAATAAATTAAAGCTTCTAAGGTACGGCAAGTACCAAATGAATCCTGGATAATATCATTTTGATTTAATATTCTCATATTCAAATTAACATAAAATTATCTAAAATTATATTACTTTCAATGTTAACACATTTTTACATGATACTAATTTCTAGCGCGATTTCGTAACTATGAAATAAAAACTGAAAAATGAATATTTTAAATCGAATAATTGAAATGTTTCAATTTTTTGAATAAATTTAACATTTTGTTTTATAAAATATTGTATAAATAAATTATTAAATTTAACGTATTATTATAAAGCCAAATTATTAATTCTGCGGTGTTGGGAACAATTATGTATTTCCTTATTCTAAACAAAAGTAATAAAGTCGTCATTTGAAATATATCCTCGGTCACGAAATGTACCATATTATATTTCTAGCGACATCTAACGTATTTTTTATTTCAAAACTATTTTTGAAAACTATGAATAGTCTCTTTGAACGTTATCTTATTATTGCAAATTTACGTGTGTACAGAAGTCTTATTCTCAAATTGTTCATCAAATACTTTCGCTCGGAAATTAATAACGATTAGTCCACTGCTCTTATGCTTGAAATTGATTTAATTATGAGAACAAACTGACCAAATTAAAAATCGATTCGAAAATAAACTTTTTCTCTGAGAGTAGAAGCACTCGTGACAAGCATTCGCACGAAATTTTCCATCAAAATTTAGAGTGCTATCTTATTGTGTGCATATGAAATTACAAAATAGTTTGTTGTTCATCAAACTATATATAAAAGCTTGTATAACTTGAAGTATGGGCATTCCCATTTTTTGTAACGAATATTCCTTTTTTATTACGGCTAGCATCAAGCGCGAACTTTGACCTACCTTGGTACGTTACTGACATATTATAGAAAAAATTTCGATATTTCATTGCGAGTTCGTGAATTATTCTTTATATTCGAGAAAACAGAAAGAATAATGTTATATTTTATACTTTTTAAAGGGACATGAAAATTGTACGGAAGTTTATTGTTAAGGGAATGTATCATACAAGTGTTATTTTATTCGGTTATTGTTATTCATACAAATTACTATGCAAGTTTTTTCATATAGATCATTGTCTTTGTAAATCTTTTAATAGTTATTTAATTATTATATATTTTCGATAACTGTTAAGATATTTAAATTATTACTTTAGAAATTAGTTACTCTATTATAGATATTCATTGAAATACAACAAACGTAATTATTATAATTTAAATTTTCTACACCAAACCAATCAAATCAATTAATTTTCACGATAGTTTGCTTAAATGAAAAATTAATTAGTTAATATTAGATTTCTTTAAAGAAGTCAAGACTGATTTTCTTATCCCTTTAAATGCTTCAATTAAATTAAGAATTAACAATTAATTGAATTTCTTAAGATGTTTCGTTTCAGTTTTTAAGAATTAGTCATAGACATATTACTAAATTGTTAAAAAAATTCATTTAAAGAGATTTTTCTTAATGTTAACATATCCTCTAAAATTTCCACAAACTGCAGGTGCTGTTAAATTAAATGTATAGTATACTATAATATCCGTAAGCAGGAATTTATAAATAAAAGATAAAATTACCAATACATGTAAAATATTTTTCTTATTTTGTTATAATTTCATTTTGTACAAATGTCATTAGCTTTATAAGTGATGCTAGCTATGTATAGTATTAGCTTTCCAAATTATTATTTGAACATTATAAATTATGTAACGAATATCGCATTGGCAGGTGTCTTATGAAAGATGTAAATATAAAGAGTAGCTGAATTTAGTATTGTGTTACTTTGTTATTTTACTACTTATTATGAAACTGAATGTTATGTTATATATATATATATATTCGCAATTGTAATTTTAAATATCAAAAGGCATTCATAAATATTTATTCAATTGAAAGGCAATTATAATATTTTCTAATATTGTTAAGCAATATAGTTGATAATATTCATTGATATATTTATAAAATATTTATGCCTCATATAGTAGCCTTTTATATTACTGTATATTTATCTGAATTTTAACTTTTTTTTCGTTTCAATTATCCAATATACATAATTTTAAGATTTCATTGTACTGCAAGCTATGCTTAGAATGATCAATAAATATTATTGAACAATTAATAAATTAATAAATTGATCCTGTGTTGTTACATTCAATATTTTACATCCAAATTATTAATAAAAAAAGTATTCTTATTTGTAAAAATAATTTATATTTTTGTTCTAATATTCTATATAAATTTTAATTAAAATATTCGAAATGTTCAAACTTTTAATTAACTAGAGTAACAAATATTATGTTATCATCTATTTACAGTAAGTATTTTATTTACGATATTAATGCACTATATACAAATATTTTTGCTTCAAAAATATTATATTAGGATTCAAATCTATACATATATATTTTATAATTCTATTAGAATTTTAATATTTTATCTTGTGAAACATATTTTAATTAGATGAAATCTTTGATTTAATAATTTTAATAGACTTAATTTTATACCCATACATTTAATTATTTAAACAAATTTCATTTTTAGTAATTTTATACAACTAAGCAAGTATTTATTCTAATTTTATAAATATAAAAATTGTAAATGTAACATAAAAAATATATTATCCTAAGTATGCGATAAAATAGAAGTATAAAACAGAACTAATATTGTTATAAGAATAATAGATCTAAATAATGGTATAAAGTAAAATCGAATCAATATTGCTTTTAATAGAAGCTTTTTAAGCCAAATAGAAACTATTAATTAGATTATTAACGTATATAATTAATTATATATATATATATATAACTAATTATATATATATATACTAATATATTCATAGTCGGCAATATCAATATTTAAAAAATGTAAAGAAAAAAACGAACAGGTTATTATTATAATTCAATATAGGTTTGCAAAAACAGAAAGTTTATAAATATTGTAAGTAATAATTATGGTAAAAATAACTAATCAATATCAGATAGAAATATAAAATTATCATTTTCAATATGAGCATAAAAACATTAAGCATTAATCTATTCTTATTAGAATTCTTATTATTCACTGTACATGAAATTCGAATACGTAACATTTTTGAGAGTATCATTTATAATTAACGAAGTTCGTCAGTCAATCAAAAAAAATTAATCTTTTCGTCCTATTAATTTTGATACTCAAGTTGTAGTGAAATTTTTAATATTTTTAAATAAAATTATACATATATGCTGATTTTAAAAGTTTTATCATGCAAATTGTGGTGATTCGATGACACAACCAGTTGACTTCGTTATTCTGCTAATATGTTAACGAATTTTTCTAATGCATCAAAAATCTGTTTTTCTCCTTTAGTAACTATAAGATTAATCTGAAAAGTCCTTTAATGAATCTTGAGATTGTCTTTAGATAAAATATACTTATTACCTTTTTTTCCTCTGAAGTAATCCTTAATTAGTTAAACTAAGGATTCTAAGTTAAGTATACATTCAATTATTTGTATATATTTATTAACCAATAGAAAATGAATAAATATTAACCCCAAAAATTTCTATATCTTATATAACACATACGAATTATTATTATTCTTTATAATGGAATGTTAAACTATAAATAATTTTTATTTTACAATAATGATAAAAAAATCACTTAAAATACACAGTATTAAGAGATAAAGTGATAGAATCCTTATTATGTATATTTATTATTAGTACATATTTTATATATACTCATAGCCTTATTCTTATCTATTGAAATATATAAATTAATGTCTTTTGAATTTGTAAACTTCAAATTGTTTTTCTAACTTAATATTTAAATTATCGTCCAATTCATTATTTAAACATAATATGTTCAGAATTACTGTAAGAATTTCAATTGTATTATATTTATGAAATTCTTTTTATAAATTCAAGCTTTATGGTCATCTTCAGTGATAATATTTATATTATTATGACGATATTACTTCGTAGAAGTTAAAGGATTCTTAAGACGAATTTTTATCCAAAAATATAAAGTACTAGGAATAATCCAGCTATTCTGAATAGCTCTACTAATTTATTTTGTATTTTGCATAAATATAGGAAAATTTAGATCTTCAAAAAAAATAACAAGAAAAATCTTCATTTCAAACTTAGTCTGCGCCAAATAAGAAACTCTTCTAATCACTTTTATTAAAAGTTCTAATTTTCGAATTTTGTTAATAATTTGGTCGTTTTAATTAAATATAAATATTAAATTATGATATCTTGAATATTTCCAAGGAGTTTTAAATCCTTAAATACAGAATAGACAAAGCCTTTGTTTCCCTCTTTCTCGCTCTTACGTTTAAGTCAAATTTAATGGAGACTGAAGGAAGTAGGACGATTTTATTCAACCATACGAAAACGGCGAATGCTATATACAAGCAACATAATAAGATCTAGTTTTGAAGCATGTTTTTATATTAAAAGAGAAAGAGAAAGAAATGGCAAATACAATTGCGAAAGAATTTGGATTTTTATCGATCTCAAATAAATAAATTCCTTATAAATTGGTATAAAGAACCGAATGAAAAAATGATAGTAAAGATATTCTTCAGAGCAATGGATAGAAAAGCTGACCTACTATTTACTATTTGTTTCTTTACGTTGATGGAATGAGAAACAAGCTTCATACAGCAATAACGCTCTCTTTTTTACTAGTCAATTCTTGTTTTTGTGTGCAGGTTACCACACGTCATCTGTATTTATTGATTAGTTGTTGAAAAAGTAATTATACATATATTTTCGTTTCTCCGTATTCCTCTTTTCGAATGAAGTTCAATTCTCACAATGAATCATTTATTAGCTAAGTTTCTAAGACGGCTTAATTACGTGTTAAATATTTATACAGAAAAGTGTAGTCTAAGAAGTTATTCATTATCTCCAATATATATTTCAATAACAGATGTGTATAATCAACAAATAACATAATATTAGTGATAAAATGTACTAACAAATTCTAATATTAATTTATAATAAAATTACCTTTTAATGTAATTTTTTTATCGTATCATGCATATCAAGAAATAATATTTGTATAATGTTTATAAAATCTGTAAGTTCCTGAATAATATATGGTTTTTCACATTTACGTACAAAACATTTTGATAAACATTCTTAAACTCCACATACGTTTAAATGTTTATTTCATGAATGTGTAATATTAGTTATAAAATTATTATAAATTTATCAGCTGGATATTACCTCATTAAAAAAGTAATTATCCGAATCTTATAAAAATTTACATTATTCAATACAAGTAGTGCTAGTAAACAACGACCATCAATAATATAGTTTAAATAACTATTTAAAAATTTATTTTAAGTAATAATTTTTTCTCCGTTTCCATTTTAATAATGAACAATTTTTTATTGAAAATTAATTGTTTACAGTTATGTGATTTTATTTGTAACATTTTAAATATTAAAAGAAATAAATCAATATATAAATCTGATTAATTGCGTATATTTAGTATCCAAATCATATTTTAAATATGTGATAAAATTATACCGCACCCAAAAATACATAGTAGAAAATTTGTTGTTATATTTACATTTATCCTCAAAATAATTTGATTAAAATTAACTTAAAACATTTACATGACATTTATGTTTAGGTTTTCAAATAATCAAGCTAATTAAAAAGTAAGATACTTTATAAGTTTTAATAAATTTAAGATAAAAGTGTTTACAAATTGAGTAAATAAAAAGACCTACTGATTGAAGTTTATTCTTCTGTATTAAAAACATGATATAAAATATTAATAATTATTGACAGTGCCTAAGGTATATAAATAATTTAATTTTAAATCTCTTTTTAAACAACTAATTTTTCAATAAATTATCCTCTTTTAATCCATATGACACGCATGTAATGTGAATCGAATTTTAAATGAATTACTTTTTAAGAAATTTTTCGTTAAAACTAAGAACAATTACAGATTAGACTCCAATAAAAATAAAGTAGTATGCCTATAATTTTGATTATTCTTACAAAATATAGTTAACTAAATAGCAACTTTTTATATTAGATGTTATATAATTACAGAAATTTATATGCTAATTATTAGAAAATTTACTGAACTTATTTTCACATACGTATTTCCACAATTAATTAAAAATAATAAGTTTAAGTAACTGATCATTATAAAAATAATAATACCATGTTATTGATCTATGAAATTATATTATTTGAAAAGACAATTAGTGAAATTATTTAACGAAAATACAGATATTAACATATTGTTAATAAAATATACAACAAAAATAAGATCGAATACCATTATACAATATAAGTAATATAGATAATTTTTTAGTTTATTAATTTCAAAGAGAATAGCTATATAATTAGATAATTCTGCGAAAATACAATTTTATTCTCTAAAGTTTATGTAATATTAAAATTAAAAATAATAACGCAAATTATCAAAAAGCATCATAGTGCCAGTCAATTTTTATAAAATATATGTTTTCTTTGAGAATATCTTTCAAACAGATAAATCAAATACGTTTCAAATAACTTCGAATTTGTCAAATAACGATTTTTATATTATAAATGTACCCATCATCTATTTTAGATTTCATATGTTATTTATAAATATGTTATTTATAAATAGTGGTAAAATCTATTTCATAATTATCGTTCAGTATTTAGGCATAACAAATTAATAAAAAATACATAATATAGAAAATTAATTTAATTATGTTATTTAAAATACTGATGTAAATAAACACTCTTTCGCTCATATATTACAAATTCTAAATTTGAAACGTTTCACACGAAATTATTATATTCAAAAGGATTAGAGAATTTATCATTCCAACATAAAGTAACTGATAAACTTATTTATAAGATTCATTAATTTATAGCAACATGAATTACAAAACGAAAAAATAAATGTCTGATATAAGTGGATATTAAAAGAGGAAAAAAACGAAATAAAAGTTAATAAAATATTCTAAAAAATTATAAATCTTTCAATATCCAGTTATTGTTCGAAGAAATACGACTGTTGCATATGAACAACATGAATATTATTAATATGGTTAATATTAATTTATAATAAAATAATAAAATGATAATGAGCACATAAGTCCTGTATGAATATATAACTAGACTATTAAGAATATTGCCAAATTTAAACAAATTTTATATTATTGATCAGTTTTTGAATGTGGGCATTTAATTTATAGGTCTGAACATATAATATGGAGTATTTATTTATCTTGATGAATTGATCAAATATGATTACGGAACACCAGATCATTCACTACTTATTAATTAAATCGAATGTTAAACCTTCTATGATTTTCATAAAAGATTGTTAGTTCTATTTATCTCTTCTTCACTTCGACCGTCGACGATGATCGAACTGAGGGTCATATTGGGTTAAATTGACAGCGGCTGTCATTACTTGAGGAAGTTCTAATCATCGAGATCTCCAAGTGCTCCTGAATTTCTCTCGTTCGAATTGGATTTGTTAGCATGATTTGCTTGATGTCCCTCAGTAAGTTGATTTCGTATTAATTAATGTGAAAATGGATGAGATTCAAAACTTCTAATTTTAATGTTAAATTTAACCTAAGCTCATTAGTTTATAATATTATATGTATAATTTCCAAATGTTACGCTCCCTCTTACATTTGTAAAGTTAAACTTTGATAAAATAAAGTGTTTACTTCAACGCTACTGAGGTTTTTTCTACTACCTAGAAGGACCTTTTTATTTCCTGACTCTGATTTTCGTTGACAATTTTTGTTGTTGTATATTTACATCAATTAATTCGTTGACAAAGGAGAAGGAAAATGCTGCTAATATGTGCAAATGGAGTTTTTTAATACGATGGTGAATCCGCCGCTCGGAATTTCAGTACAATTGAAAACTGTTTACCTCAAAATTATTTGTTGACTGTATTTCATCATATGTTACTATTATGAAGATATATATAATATTTCATTCATTCCCATGGAAATATTAGTTATCAGTGATATTCATAATTATATAAGTATATTGATGTTTACTACAATCCATTTCTTTTATGCTGATATTATTTTTTTTAAATTTTGTTATATTTAATATAATTAAATTCGATGATATAATAGTTTTTCAGAGGTTTAGATGGTCTCAAAATCTTTGATGATAAAGGAACATAATTAACTTTCGGATTTTCAGGTCTAGATTATAACCTGGAACACTACTAACTCATCGATTATATTCTTTCTGACCTTATTTACATATTATTGATTCGATATTTTTAGTTATGATTAATTTTTAAAAAATTATTTAATTATAGGACTATTAATAATGATAAATTTATAAAAATACTTTATTTTAAAGTTGTTTTATATCAAACACATTTTTATCTCATTCCAGAAACTTCAAATATTAAATTACTATCAAAATTTTGTTAAATACAATATTTATTTATTTCTTATACAATCTCATTTCCAGAAAATTTATTTTAAAAACTCAAACATTTCTTTTCATACATTTTTCGTCATTCTAAAATGAAAATACATACATTTATGTGAAATGACATTACAAAATCATTGAATAACATATAATAAAATTCACCTAGACATTTTTTAGAATGGTCATTTTTTAAAGACGTTTTTTCAACAAAAATACGGAATAATATATGAATGATCTATATAATATAAAAAAGGAAAATTATATTTTTGACAGGTTTTATTAGACAGATATACTTTGTACAAGATAACTCAATAACATTTTTTTAATATTTTTTCGTACAATTTTGATTTATGGAATATTCGATTATAAATTTTTTTCAATTATCTTAATAAAATAGATGATTGATAAATAAAATAGAACAAATCTAATGTTAAATTACATAAAATAAAATTGCTTTACATAAATCTAGCATTTATTTTTCTAAACATGCTCTTTAAGTATAATTATTTTCTGACATAAATTTTACGATCTATGTATTATTCTCTTTTTTTCATCAGACATATTAAACTAACAAGTAAAAATATAGTTTCAGAAAATTGATTAAATTGATGTTTTAATTACTTTATAATTTGTTCTAAAATGTATCTATACTTACCATAATTTTAACATTGATATTTATATATATTTTATATATTGTGATGCATATTATTCTTTGCAGAATTCTACAACATGATGTTATATAATTTTAAATTTAAGTAACTGATAATAATTAAAACTATTAAAACTATCTAAAATTTTCATTTATTATGTATACTATAAAAAAATCATTTGAAGTTTTAATAGATATGTATAAATTTAAAAAATATTGGTATAATCCAATAAATATTTCATGTAATATTTCAAATTGACGTTTATTAATACACATTCTCTATCCTATTTAATATTATCGTAACTTAACCACAATATTGCTATTACATTTACAAATTAGCTTTGTCAATACAATAATCTATGATGAATATTAAAATCCAATTTATAGTTTTAAAACTCCACTACCATTTTTTAATAACACTAGTCTAAATGCTGTGATATAAATTGATTTTAAACATTAACATAGTACAAATATTTGTCAACCATGAGAGCTGATCATATGTATCAAACTTCTGTAATAGCCGAACTTAACTTAAAATAAAAACTTCGGATATATTAAAAGGGTAATACGTATTTAATTCCCTCAGCTTATCTCATATCCTATACATATGCGCGTGTCCGCATTGGCCATATACACATGCATATTAATAAATTTAACTATTCACGCTAAATTCGACTTATCCGTATATTTCAATTGAAAAAGGCTTTTTCTATAAAGAACGTATATATTCGAAAAAGTTGTTATCTATTTTATATCTTAAATAGTATAACTAACCTAAATTTTGTTTTATAACATGTACCCAATTATATTTTTATGAATAACAAAATAGAAAATGATTCATTTCAAAATGCGATAAATAATCATTCGCAGAAATAATTGAATCATTATATTCAAAATTATGTTCAAACTGACAGAATTTATAATAAATCTAGAATTATCAATTAAGTTTATTACTATTATTATTATTTGTAATAAAAGAAAGAGACACAGTGAGAGAGAGAGAGAGAGAGAGAGATGATTAACGGGAGAAAGAGATAAATAAACAAAGGATAGGGCATAACAACATTTATTTTATAAGTGATTAAGTGCAGTTGAATACATTTAATTTGAATTTAAATTTTCTATATAGAAGTACAAAATTAGGGAAGATAATAGAGAACAATGTTGGTTTTAAAAAATATCAGTCATCCTCATAATTTTCAAAATAATGAAAAATGTTGATAATAGAACATATTTTCTAGTCTTTGTTTAACTATTAGTTAAACATTAGTTCCTTACTCATAGATAATTTTAACTCTAATGATCAATTTTGTTGGAGTTAGAGAAAACGCCTTTTTTTTATTGTAATAGTTTTACACGCTTAAAATTAAAATATTCAATTACAGACTTTCAAATATCTAGTACATATAAACAACTTAATTTTAAAGAAATATTAATATAGAGCAAATAGTGAACAGTGCGTAAAGTTTCTAGTATTCAATAAGAACTATTAAAAAATATATGAAAATTAATAATATATACACTACTATTCTTCTACAATTCTACGCTTCTGATCAGTTTCCTTTCCAATTATCATTCCAGTAATTTATTTATTACCTTTTTATAGATTTCTTATTACTAAAGAGTTCATATTGCTATCAATTTAAATTGCTAACTTCTTGTTCAGTTATTTCTTGCTTTCATGATAATAATAGGACGCTTTTTTTTAATTTCGATTTATTCGAAACAAAGCATAGAATTTATGATTTTTCATTACTAAAAATTAAATGAATAGAATATTATTCAAATAGAGAGTCGTCATTGGATTAATAAAAAATATATAAATTTACAATTCATTCGATTATACAAATAGATACTTTTACAATCAAATGATACTGTTACAATAACTTGAAATTAAATCATAGCCCAAGTTTAAACTAAATCATTCGGATCAAAATTCACATAGTATATTAATTTTAGTAAGTGTATCGAATTTCAGTCCCACAGAATTATTTCCTTCTTAATTATTCCAATTGAAGATGCGTATCCAACTTACATAAAAAATGTAATCACATAACTTATTAGACTGACATCGACTTTGATCTCTGTTGTAAGTGCTGGAAAATAATAGAAGTAGAAATTTCAAGAGTTAAAAAACACTACGGGCATGAAAACTATACGTATGTACCGTTATTGTCAAAGCGTAAGAGGTTAAAATGGCTTACCCGTTGTTAAACTGCTCGTTTGGCAGAATTGTGCTATTAGTTAGTGTTATCTTAAGTCGTGTTTAATTCAACGAAAGGAATCCATTCTGAATGTTATTCTTAATTTAGCTAACTTTTATTTGATAAGTAGTTGCTATATTCTCTATATCATTTACTTTCTGTCAGAATATTATGATTCCTCGGAGACTTTTTGCAAATGGAATCACGTGCATCCAGAACTTTACAGCTTTTTCTCAGGAGACATGACGTCAGCATCAATTAATTTGCTGGTTGAATGTCATTGTTGCCAAACAACATAAAGATTCTCTATCTCCCTCTCTCTACCCTAAGCTACTTAATTAATATTTGCATAATACTATATCCACGAATCTTAGAATGTCTGATTTTCATTTGATTTTCTTATCCTTCTATTGCCCACATCTGCTTGTGCGAAAAAATAATCGGCTCTACTCCCATGATGTAAGTAGTTATGATCTACTCCCATAGATTGTAAGTAGTTAAAGTATCATTATTAAGAGGTGACATCCAGTATTTAGTTTTATTTTATCGTATCGCCTTTTAACATTTCTTCAGGAAAACTAATGCTATCGATAAGAGTTAATACATAAACATACATTAATTGGTTTTAAATTTATTATTTCTTTTAGATTTCTATTTACTTGTATACAATTTAATATCTTCATATTTTATGTATCTATGACTATTATTGTTATTTAAAAATATTTTAATTCTATTCGTTGAATTATTATTATTATTTGTGCTTAATCTTAATACTTTTATAATATTCAAATTTATTGTACGTAATTTAAAATATAAAAAAAATATTTTATATAGCTTTCAATTTTAAAAGTATAGAAATTAAATAAATATATATAGATACGTACTTATAAAATAAAAAAATATATTTTCAGAGTGAATTTTGTGTATGTGTGTGCACGAGCGCATGCATATGTAACTATAGGAACTCTCCAATAGATAAAATATTGAATGCTATCATCTACATTTATTTAAAATTTTTTATTTTTAAATTTAAAAATGTTATTAGTATACAAATTGCACCGTACATTTTCAGACTTTACCAAAATATCTTTATAGATTAAAATTTTGAATAATAAGTAAAAATAATCTAAATATATTAATAATTATTTATCTTAATATTCCTTGATTTTGTAGATTTTGCAGACCTAAAAATTTGTAGATTGTTTACTTGGCGTAAAACATATTTTATGTTATTTTACATAATATCAAAGCGACATTACAACTGAGAATTTCTATGGGCTTTTTATTAATAATGTATATCGCACAAAAGAGGG
Organism: Wiebesia pumilae; assembly: GCA_018907045.1. Taxonomy (NCBI): domain Eukaryota; kingdom Metazoa; phylum Arthropoda; class Insecta; order Hymenoptera; family Agaonidae; genus Wiebesia; species Wiebesia pumilae. The sequence continues at coordinate 5,657,664 of JACCHZ010000181.1, read as the reverse complement.
GTGTGAATTTTAAATTCCAAATCGATTGAATAGAACAGCCACGTATATTCCGAGAGAGCTTCATCAACTTCACGTCCGGTCGCGCAATAGTTTCCCTGTACATACAGCCGTAGGTTCCTTACTCCCTCGTGTTGTAATGAACGATCGATCATCGCTCTCAGAGAGAGGAAACGAAGCTATAGAAGCAAACTTCGAAAAGTACGCAAATACGCCTCTTCTCTTCTTATAAAGTGTAAATATTCTCTAGAACTGATATAAAGAAGTCTATTTTAAATTATATAAAGATAAATTTTTTCTTTAACTAACAAGAACAAAATAAATAGGCCAGATCAAGAAAGACAAGAAGATCTTCTCGATTCGATATAAAAAATTGTTTTTACGAAAATGCCATTACATTTTTTATTGTTTGAAATATGATAACGAATTAAGATTTTTTCATTAAATTGAATAAAATCCAAACGTTATTAACAAATTTCAAATAAAGAATTTTGGAATAACATTAAATCAATTAAATATCTTATAAGAAATACAATTAATTTTCTTACCTGCTAAATATAAAAATGTATCAAATAAATCTATATTGATATAAAATTTGCATACTTGTATTTCTAAGGAAAAATCAATTTCTAATAACAACATAAATTCAAAGAGTATTGACATACCAATAACGCCAAAATTAAGAATATATGACTTTAGGAATAAGAGACAAATTAATCGTTATTATGTATATATAATTTTTTATTTAGAATATATGCAACTTTAAAAAGACGTAATAAAATTGCTTAATTTGAGAAGTCATTTCGAATCAAACACAAAAAGAAATTAAATTTGTTACAACCAATAATAGTTGTATAATTAAATAAAATAATATAATTAAAGCGTAGGTTAGGAGAACCTTTTTGATATCGATTTGGAATAGTTTAACAAAAGCTCTACAAGCCCCATACTCTTCGTAAGATTCAGCATTTAAATTCTCGTTCACCTTTCCTATCTCTTGTTGTTAGAATGAAGTTAGGCCACTTCGAGTATAAACTAGTCTATACCTTCGTCTATACCAAAGGATTAAATGAATTGGAGTATGATTTAGCGTTACTGATTTAACTGCATACTTTAAAATAATAATTTAAGTCTAAAATAAAAAATATATTATCACATTATTTTTTCAAAATACTAAAATATTACAAATAAATTTGTGTTCAAATAATTTATATTACTTGCTAATACCAGTATTATTTTTTAAATTTATAAATTATCTTATTTATTTAAATTATTTATATTGAAGTGTCCAGACATGCTTTCAGTTAAATTAGATAGAATTTTCTAAATAAATCACCTGTATTAATAATATTTGAAAATTATTTTTAAATGCAAAATATTAGCAAATTCTTATCCATCTGTTTTCTCATATGTTCTTACTATTATGTGTAAATTTACTTATATTAGATTCGATTATAAAATAATAAAGAATAAATATCATGGATTGACGCGTCTTTTATAGAAGCGCACTATATCTACACTTTCTTTAAACTTATAGTTTTTGCAAATTTTTCGTATCAAACATACATGATGTTATATCAAACATATATGTATTTGAAGCTCTAGTAGACGCAATTCGAATTTTGAAACCTCAATATGTTCTTTGAGCATAAATACATTATTTTTATGCAAAAACTATATTTTCTTTATTTCGGGGAAAATATTCAGTTTCTTCCTCAAAGTATCATAACATATTCAGGTTTTCTACTAGTTAAGTAGAGTTCAACTATATGCACATACCGGAAGCGTATTCGTGTTCGTATTATTCGGGCGTTTGCAAACAAAGTAATCTTTGACTATAGGAAAGTTTTATACTTCATTTTATTTATTTTTTTACATTTTGAAACACTAATTTTCATAATTAAATGGATAAGTTATTTATATAATAATTTTAATTCTGGCTAGTTTACATCTATACCAGTTATTCAGGCAGTAAATCCTTTGTAAAAATTATATCTTTCAGAAATATGGTCTTACTACATATGAAAATGTTTAAAACCAATATTTCATATATTTAATAATAAGTATAACGTAATAGATTTATGATAAATTTCTAGATAAAATAAATGAACTTTTCCATAAAATATTAAAAAAATAAGATTGTTTCTTCCATAATTCATAGGTATGTATAAACTCTGAATTCTAAATGTAACTTCAATTGTATTCGAATATTTTACTGAAAATAGTAATATTCATTTTAAAAGAATGTACCAAACGAAATAAAAATTTTGACCAAATGAATGTTGTAGTCACAATTTTAAGTAAGAAATTTTTAAATGAAATATTTATTTATTAATATCATTAATAAATAAATTATGATACTTCTCGTTTAATACAAAAATTATTTTCAGTAGTTTAATTATTTAAATTTTGGCACTTAAAAATCAAAACAATATTTTTAAATTTTAAAAATATTAAAAAAAAACATTCTGAACTTGATTGAGATTTCAAGTGCTTATAACAAATTTCATATTGTAAATTTTTTAGAATGTTCCTTGAAGAAGGAAAGATTTTTTAAAATATTGAAATACTAAATCCCACTTAAATATCGTGAATTCAACATACAAGTATTAATAATTGAAACTAAAAATACATATTTCAAGTATCGTCATATGATGTGCTGTCAACAAAAGTTTTACAATAGCAATGCGAGATAAAACTTTCCAGGTAGATTTTTATCTATTATCGTTTGCTAAATAATAGATGGCAAGGATAGTGACTGATAGATTTATCATCTATTCGTAGCGGAACACGAATTTCCTTATTCACAAACCATTTCAGAGCATAATTAAACTACTCAGTGGTTAATCCAAAAGTACGAAATGTGACTATCACAAGAAATTTTGCAGAATATATGCTGTCTAAACTCTTATTTCGCTTATCCGTAGTTGTATCCAACACTCGTATCAGACATAAAGAATCTATTTATTGCAGACTACTTATTCGCCTACCGAACTGATTACCAAGCTCAAATGTTTGGGTATAATAGGTTTTAAAACAGAATATCGTTTTTTCCGTAGTAAGAAATGTGCATATGAGAATGAAAAATATTTTCCAAGAGCTTTCTAGTTTTGTCTTTTCTACTTTTTTTTATGTTTTAAAAATATGTAATACATATGTTACAAGTTTTTTATTTATAAAATACAAGTTTTTAATTTTATAAAACTTCAACATTTATAAAACTAGAAAAGATAAGCTACTGTTTAACTTTCACATTTATAACGTATTTTTGTACATAATGTATCTCATAAGAATATATTTAGTATATATCAAAAAAAATTTTATTATTATTAGGAGGTTTGTCTTAATGGATTATCGAAACACGTAATGGCTGTGAAAACTATCGAATATTTTGCTAATTTAAATGCTTTATTACATTTGAATTTTTAATCTATCGTAGTATAAAAGTTTCAGATTTTCATAACACTTATACATATATTGTTGTAATTGTGCCATTATTAATCACTAATGCTCTAACTAAATTGTATTAGATACTATATTCCTATTATTGCTCTATTTGAGATAGTTTACATTTTTTTATCATTAGTTATCCAATTATTTGTAGATTATCTTCCTCAACCAGATCAATTAACCGTTTGTTATTACTGTCATTTCTCGAAATATTAAAAACATACCATGCCCCATTATGTACTTTAGTATGCACATTGTATTTCTGTATAGAATAGCGGATCAAAATTTTCGTTAAATTAAATAAAATGTATTTTTTATTATTTTAGTCTTTGTACTAAGAAACGTAGGCAAACGTTGTAATACATATATTATTAAATAAATTTCTACTGGTCAATATTGTTCATAACAAGCTATTATTTATCTAACACTGATTAGTTTCGAGACACTAGAAAACCTTTAAATACTCTTATGAAACTCAAAGAATTGCTCAATAATTTATCTAATTATTCAAGTAATTACAACCGCAAAGCATAATTATTTGTTGTAAATATTTAATAAATTGATGATACATATCAGTTGATTGTTACGTATTTGGATTCTTACATTTGTTTAGTGTTTTCATAATCATTACTTAAGTTTCTTTCTTTCAGAGAAAATTAAAAATGATCATTCAATGATACTAAATACATAAATACCTTTTGAAAGACAGAAGGTGAATACTAATTATAGTTAAAAACATTTTTTTCGACATTTCCAAGATTCAGTAAAAATAAAATATAAAAATTTATTCTACTTATTAGTGTTATTAGATATTTTTATTTCATAATATTTATTATTTTTGTGATCGTTGGTATCCAATAAGATATAATTAGATATAATAAATAAAAAGCGCAACTATTTATTCCACAGGGATATATTGACATAAATATTATTTCCTTTATTTATTATTCATAAAGTTGATTTGCAGTAGCCACGTAGGTATCATGTTCGCAAGCACGTACGTTGTATTCACACATAAATAACACTATTTCTCTTTTCTCAATAATCATTTGAAAAATTTTGTAATTATTATTTTTAAATTTGAAATTATTATAATATGAAAATATAATAATTTCAAATAATGAACCGAATTATACATAATAATAATATTCTTTCAATTTAAAGCAGATTTGTAACCAATATAAATATTAAAATAAACTATATGTACATTAATTAACCCGTAAGTGTTTGATTGTCATTATTTTCAGAATTTTTTGCAGAATTACAAATGACTATTAGTGCAATAGAATAATCATTTTCAGATTACAACTTTCTACAAAACATTTTCGAGTGCCAACAGCAGCCAGTAAGCTTCAGTACTGTACCGCAAAAGTAATTAAACATACTAACTTCTCATAAACTAAAGCAGCATTTTACTAAGTAAACAAGTTTCAAGCTCCTGTCACTAGGAATTCTAAATTTGTGCTTTGTACACATATAAGTATCGACTCCTAGTCGTTAAACATGTTTAAATATAATCTTTATAGTTTAATAATTCCCCTATTAACAGGATGAAATAAATAAATTTTAAAACACACAGCAAGCTTTCTTTTATAGTAATTGGAGAAAGTTTGTAAGTAAATCTGACGTAATATTGATTCATTCAAAACTTAAATCACATGTCAGTTTGTTTTTTCATATATAATTTAAAAAGCCTCATTTATATCAGTAGTGACTACTTACATAATTTTATCATGATATTATGAAAGTGGACATTTTTATAATTTGTGTAACATTTTGTATTTTTAAAAAAATTAAAATTTCTTATTTACACACTTTGCGTGAATAATCCTTTATTTTCAAATTTATAGCGATTTTCTATTGAAAAATGTTTTCTAGACTAATTTATTTTTTAAATATTGTTATTATTATTATTACATGAAGAAATAGTTGGATAGCTTATCTTTAGATATTTATATTATTGTAAAATTTCATTATTTTTAATTAATGACATAATTTCTTATATAAATTAACGAGTTAAAAGTTCGAAAAAGTACTTTTTTCAATTTCACGTGTCAGATGCAAAATTAGATTTACTTTCATTATTAAATACAAATTTTCAGTTAAAATTTTGACATCCACGGAACTTATAGACTACATACTACCTCTTATCGGGGCATTGCAGTTCGAGTTTGCGCTTTAAACTAAAATATCTGAATCTGATGAAACTAAACGACTTAGTTTTCTTATTCAAATATTCTTATTATTCAACAAGATCTTTTATCATTAGAATAAAATTACGGTTGTTTAAAGTCAAATATTTAATTCATGAAAAAGCGACCACTTCTACAATAAAAAATGAAAAATTTTAATTTAAAAATATCTGGTTTAAGTATTAGAATTTTGTGTTGGAAAAAAGATTACAAACTTTCTAGTCGATTGGATAAATAATTTTAAGTACTGTTACTGTATACATAAAAATGTATTTTCAAACTTACACACTATAAATCTCTTCAGCATCTTGCTTCTGTAATTGATGCTAAAACATTCTTTATTTATTAACAATCGAGTATTCTTTCCTCCCTAGACAACTGATGTAGTGTTTCTTTGACAAGATTATATGTGGGCGGTGTTTTGTTTCTTTTCACATATGTACATGTCATTAAATTTTGCATTCAGTTAATTTCATCTCGAGTACATTGTACCAAAAAATAAACGATACTATCAGTTGAAAGGAAAGTATTATTGCTGCATATTTGAATGAAAAAAAAAAAATAGAAAATTTAAACCTGAGTGTGAATTCCTATTTTTTAATATGTGTTCTCAGATTCGAGTGCAAAAATTGTTCCAAATATTATAATGAATGAGTCTTTGATTGATATGTAGTCAATAAGGTTTACCGTACTTGGCACATGCCTTCAGTGAACATTTTCAGTTAATAAATATATAAGCAAAATAGCTTTGCTATTTTGCTTTGCACAAAATATTTTCTTTTGAAGACTGAGTCTTGATGCATACTAATGTTACTTAAAAATTCGTACATAAAAATGTATCTGTTTAATTCATATTAAAAGTGATAAGATAATGTTTAATAACTTTTCCGTGTAAAACTTTTTATAGGATCAATCTTAGATTTTGAACAAATTAAAAAACTTAAAACCGTATATTTGGTGCAGAAACATACGAATACATGGTGACAGACATCGTAAATTAAGAAATATCAAAAAAACCATGGATTTTCATTGATATTCATTGATAAGGATCCTAACGTAGTAAACCACCTTTGTACTGAGAGTCGAGTTAGACTTATAGGACCTCTTATAATTACTTCTCATTAACAAATAATACTGGATGGCAATATATCATCACATTTTAATACATATAAACAATGATTTTGCAAGTGTATTTTTGTTCGATTAACTATTAGCGAAACAAAGCCTCATAAATCAAATAATTGAACAAGTCTTGAATGAATCAGGCATTTTAAGCATTTACCTTTATGAGGTCCTGATAAAGTTCAGAAATTGAATGTGTCATATTGAAGTATCCTGTTTTATCCAAGTATTTTAACTTTATAAGCATCGAGTGAGATAGTTATCCTGTGAACTAAACCGATGAATAATTGCGATGAATCGATCCACTGAAACTGGACCTCCAAATATATCATCAACATGTTGTTCTTCGATAGTGCATTGAACCATAAATAGAAATTTCTTATATGTTTATAATTGTTGAATTAAATGATTAAAATTATTTTTGATGTTGCAATTATTTACTTAATAAAGTTTCATTTTACTTCAAATTATTTGTAATTCTTTTATTTAAATACTCTAAATTTGAAAGGTTTTAGAAAAATCTATGCTGCTACTCTGCGACGGGTACTCAAGCCTATCATTTATCTGTCTTTGAAGTCCATATAGGCAAGCGCACGTTGATGCTCGCTCGCTTCCTTCGCTGTCATTTCCTTTTTGTTGGTTTGTAACCAAAAAGGTACTCAAGAAACTTATTGTAGTATGGCATTATGATTATATTCATAGTCTATATATACGGTTTCTACCCTGATAAATGCAAGACATTTTTTTCCAATGTTACATAAATCATTTCAATAATGTCATCTACCCCTTATCCGATTTCTTCGATTAATTAAATACAGTAGATTTTTTGGATAAAATTTTCGTTTTAAGTTAGTATAGAAACATTGCTAGTAATTTAATTGATACGTGTATTGATACTATAAAAGTAATTAAAATATTATGTACAACACCAATATTTTTTTGCAGGAAATTTTGTTAAATTTATATATATAATTTCAAACAAATTATAATTTTTTATTAGGAAATAATTTTAATTTAGCAAAGGCAATCATAAAATCTCGAATTTAATAATCATGTATCTCTCACTTGAACAAGCGATTAAAATTTCATCATATTATTTTAGATATTTTTAAATTACTACAAACTAATACTGAACATTTTTCTAGGTTTTTAATCTTACATATATGACACATTAAAAACATCGCACCGAGTCAGCGAGTAACACAGTACACTTATTCTCTCCGAGATATAACAATTTGCACACCGTCTTATCATACCTTCCGCAACGCCTCAGAGAATCATCCTATCCGAGAACTACTCCGTGTTATGGTTTTCACACCAACTCTCGATTCGAAAAGCAATACGGTTCGCATCTCTCTCTCTCTCTCGTACATTATGATTTTCACGCCCATCCATCTACTACCATTCCCTTCCGTACCACTATTATTTTTTCTTTGCCCGTCCAAGAGTATCACGTTTCAGGTAGTATCTCCAGTCCGTGATATGTGTGCATCAGCATTGCGTGCGCGCTTGAGTGTACGTGGGCATGCGCACATGTATCTATAAATATGGCCGACTAAATGGATCGCGTTAAAACATTAAAATGCCTTTATTAAAATAATAGCATACTTTTTCATCGAATGTAAATATGAGAAATTAATAAAAATAAAAATAGATTGTAAATTATGTCAATTTTAAATTTTGGATAACCTTATATAGTAAATATAATTTAATTGCAAAAAAAGTTAATAGGTTTTAAAATTTTGGAAAATTTATTAAATGAAATGTACTTGTAGCTGATTTAAACAAATTAGAAATTTAATGGATTCTGTCACATGTTCTGTATTATGAAAAGAAAAATTGTTGCAATATGTTATTTTATGAATCTTGTAAGTTTGAACGGCTATTGCTGTTATATAGCATTTTTTATTTATTGAAAAATTGAAAAATTGAAAAAATAAAATATGTATAAAATAATATGTTGAATATAATGTATTAAAAACGTTAATTTTATATTTAGTCATTTAGAATGGAATGGCTTGTGATTTTTATGCAAAACAAATAAACCTACTATACTGCTTAATGTAAAATATTTATTAAAAATTAAATGAAGATAAAATAAATAATAATAAATAAAGATATGATAAAAATATTTTAATATAATATTTAATAATATTATGTCACTTAGAAAACTTTTTTTGATATACAAATCCAGGAATAAAAAATATGATCTCAGTGTATCAGAAATTTAAATATATAATTCTTTATATATACAGATGTAATGAAAATAGTATGAATCGTATATGCTAGAATAAATATTAAAAAATGAAGTCAAGGTCTAAATATAACTAGTTTAAAAAAAAGTCTTGCTTAACTTCTACTGCATTTAAAAATAACAAAATTTTAACAAATTATTTTATTATTTAATAATTTAATATGATTCAAACTTTTTCTCAATAACGCAAATATCTATAAGCTTACAAATTATGACCATATAAAAAACTCTGTTCTAGACTTGAATTCATACGAACTCGAGAACTGATAAATGTATTCATCAGAACTCATAGAATAGTAATGTAATATATCAAACTATCAGAAGTTTGAATATAAAAATTTGAAAACTTAGTCAAAAAATTGATTTACTTATATTAATTTGCTTTGTTAAAAACTATTCTTAAGAAAAGTAATAAAACATATTTATGTGTATCATCTAATCTGATAAAATTAAAATGATTTTTCTTGGATTATGTAGGTTTATTTAAATGTATATAAGTGTTTTGATTTTATTACTGCTTATAAAATATTTCTAAAAAATAGAGTATCATTAAGGATACAATTAAGTAAATGTTAATTCATTTATTACACAACATTTATAATACATTTAAAGCACGTGTATGTATATATACGTATAAATGATTGCAGTGCACCTAGTCATCAGACCGCTATGCGCTGATTTCGCTCTACAGTTAAAATGCGCAGGTGGGGTGCGCTTGCGTAAGTACGTCACAAAGCCCCAGCGACCCATTCTAGTTGAGCAAACACAGATACCTGCGAACTATCCGCGTATGTGAGTATGTAGGAGTGATGAAATGGGTACAAAGATAGCGAGAGAGGGATGAAGGAATAGAGAGGACAGCCTACCTGCCATACGTCGTTCAACCAACACTAACATGTCCTTTAGCTACGGACAAGTAGACCGCGAGTTAAGTACACAATTATATCATCGGACCAAACACACTAACGATCGCTGACACACAAACAAACAGCTTCAGCAAACAATGTGTCGTCGTCGTTCGCAGTGCTACCGCTGGTCTATGGAAGCTAATTTACTTGATACAAGAGAGGAATCCCTGTTCCCTTCTAGCATCGTGTCGAGTCTTTATATATTCGAGCTCGCTCTACAATAGGTTTATCTTCACGTTAGTACAGAATTCCATCGTCTTAAAGGCTATTCCCACCGGCAAATATAATTTTAGCTGTGGGGATATCAGTAGGTATTTGTAACCAAGAGAAAGCACAGTGAAATTCGAGTACTTGAACAGGCAAATTCAATTCAATTAATATTACATAATAGATCATTTTACTGAAATAAATCAACATAAAATTTTTTATTTTTAATACATGAAGTGTGACTGTGGAACCTCAATACGTGAAACCTATAATATTTCTCATAAGTACATATGCATAATTCTATAATTTAATTCTTAATCAGGCTGTATTCGGTGAAAAATGCAAGTTAATTTTTATATAAAAAATAATTGTTTTAATTAGTTTGAGTTAAATTAATTATGAAGTCTTACAGTGTAATACGTAATTCCATCGTATGGAAATATATTATACAAATGTTAGGTAGATATTCTATAATATAAGATTAATTAAAATTCTAATTTCTGTTTAGAACATAAAGTTTCTATAACTAATAATTTAAAAAATCATCTGTTTGTAAAATTCAATATCTTATCTCTACGTATATATAAGTGAAATGTGGCAAAAATAACTAAACGCCACATATAATTTAAATTGTCTTGCGTAATTTAATTAACAAATATGTAATATAGCAGAGATGTATGATCATATCTATAATAATGATATTTTACATGTACACTTCAAATCAATGATAACCCTACAATCTCTTTCCAAGATATCAAAAAATAATATTATTCTTTTATAAAAATTATCGACAAATTCGTTTTATATTTAAATCATATAATTCTTTTAAATATAGAAGCTTATTTATTACCTAATAATAAGTTCTATCTAGACTAGCTCTACTTTTATTATATTAAGATTCATATTAAGAGTTACACTAAGATTTATATAAATGACAATTTTATTACTATACATATAAAAATGTATTTTAAAACTTTAGCTTCGTTTTATTATGATATTACATACGTTGAAAACATGAAAAGATTAAATTAATGTATAATAAACATATACTTTAAAGAAATTTCTATTGCTACGAAGTAAAAACGAAGGATTTATAAAAATAGCTATCTAATTTGTTACTTACATGCCCATCGCCGATACATAATCAGTTGAAGATAAATTTATTCATGTATTCTAAAAACTGCAGTTTACATTAGTTACATTAGTCACATGAATAGTAATCTGGATTACTCAAGCTATGTAGACAAATCTGTATTTGATATAATATACTTTGGAAACAGAATCATTTAAATTATACAAAAAATTTTATTTTTTTTATAAAAGAGTGATGCAACACAGAGGAGATCAAACAATTGCATTATGTTAAAAATAGTCTGTCGTTAATTTAGTAGAATTTAGTAGAAATCATAATTTTAATGAATATTTGTAAACTCGGATATATTAATATTCATGAAATGATTTTAATAGCATTACTGTTAATAAAAACAGAAATACAAAGAAAGGGTTATCCATTTATTTAAATTTATTTTATTTCATACTGTTTTAATAAATAGGTGAAATTTGAAAACTATTATATTTTTATGTAATAGATCTTTTATTAAAATGAAAATATAGAAAATGTATAGAAAGTATTAACAAAAAATGATTATTTTTCTCTAAAAATTTGAGAATACTTAAAAGCGTGTAGACATTTTCAAAATAAAAGATTAAATTATTACAAATTCTTCTTACAATACTTTCTCAAATAATATTTTAAACATATAAAATACTACTAAAGTATAGTGTACAAGTTTGTATATTATATATATTCGAAATTATCTGAGTTATAGGCAATCATTTAACTGATTTTTTCATAATTTATTTTAATTTAAACAGCAGCATATAAAATTCAAAAATCAAAATGCTTTCGTTACAGTGCACTTATCATACTTTTTCATTCATTATATTTCTAAAATATTTTGAACAAAATGATGTCTATTTAATTTTGAAAGATTTTTATTTTTTTTATTTATTTTATTTATCTTATTTAATATAAAACACACGTTTTTCATTCTTAAAATTCATTCGAAAAATTGTGTTTTAATAAAAAAAACACGCCAACTAAAGACTATATTTAACGTTATAAAAAAATAAAAAGAATTCTAGAAACATTGATCTAAAAATCTATAAGAAATCGTGTTCATTAAATTAAAATGATATTGCTAAATAAACTAATTTAATTATTTTGAGGTCTCTAGATATTTTGTAAGACCGTTCGAAAATTTTTAGACTATTATACTTAAAGTTTTTATTTTTCAGTGACTTTTATTTATTTGAAATTTTAATGTGATATTTGTAATTTTATATAATTTGTAAATTCTTTAGAGTTAAAATAAATGCATTAAAACAGTCTAGTTTATAAATTGCATTATTCCTCACCTACTGTATGAAACTATTAGAAATATATTATTTTCCAAAACATTTTTCCTTTTTTTGAAATATTTGTCTAAAGTAAAAAATAAATAAAAATAAATAAATAATAAAATTTATTTTATAAGTATAAATTTATATAATATACAAATAATACTATATCATTCATAAAATATTGTGTTATAAGATTTTTTTCATAAAATGTGCTAATACTAATTTTCTTTACTTATATAGCTTTACCTCTCTCTCTCTCTCTCTCTCTCTCTCTCTCTCTCTCTCTCTGTCTATCTATCTATCTATATATATATATATATATATATCTTATACATAAACTATTTAGAAATATTTGAAATTAATGATGTTTTATACAAGAAAGTATTTAAAATTTCTAATTCGTACACTTACGATTCAATATATTTTTGGATTTAGTATTGTTTTTTTACCGCTTTTTCTCAAGAAATATCAAATAACATCTAAGAATGTTAGTTGTTTATTTTAAATATTAATGTAAGTTAATATAGCATTCTAATACATTTTAAGACCGTTATATTAAATATATAAATAAGCTCGATTATTTGGTGTGAATATTATTATTATTTGCAAAGCGATCACAGTTCTGTTTCTATTTCTTAAATTAAATAACGCGAAATTTATTTTTGTTCGTTTATTTTTTTTTTTAAATCTTATATTGACCAAACACCAATACTGCGCACAACGGACTGTTAATGATTACGTAAAACATATATTTATCCTTAAATCATAATATGGTCGTAATAATCATTTTCATTACTTTTAATCTATTAAAGTGTAAATGACGTATCTTAATTGCAGTAAAATAAACTTGAACATATAATTAGAAATATATATTTATTCATAAAATGAAAGTCAGATTAATTAACTAAACAATATAATGATATTTTAAAATTATATTTACTGCGGTATTATATTTTTGTTTTCTAAATCGTGATTAAGGGTCAAATTATATTTGTAAATTAGACTGAAATTCTGCAAGGAAAATCGAGTTGACCGTTTCCAAGTACGGTATATATTGAATTTTTTATCACAGAAAAATTGGCGAGTGCCTAATATGTTCGCGTAACTACAAAAACTAACCGCTAACTTAGTTATCGCAATGTACATCACGGGATAGTTTATTTGATCACACGCGCAAGAAAGCTTGCGTGGGAATTTGATATTGTAATATATAGTACATTACTGACAATTATTCTTACGATCAGTTCCTACATAATCTCTAAAACAATTCCTTTACAATTTTTTCAATTTTCATTACATTTCTAGAATTGAACTATAGTATAGCATATAATTATGCACTCTCGAGATTAATATTAATGTTTATAAATATAGTAATTTACTACGTATTTTAAATCTTCAGTAACATTTCTATTTTCGATAAGAAACACGAAATTTAAGCAGAAAAATATATGTAAATAGATACATTAATAATATCAAAAGAATATGTAATATGTCAAGTATAATTTAACGCTCTGTATTGACTTGAATAATAATAAGGTGAACGTTTTTGCTTATTGGAAAAAATATGGTGACATATGATTTTTAATATTTATAATTAACTTGAAATAAATAAACAATATGTTAAAAGAATTATTCTAAATTAAATCTTTAAGTACTGAAATGGTGGTAGGACTTATCTGTTTCATGTATGCGACGTAACGAATAATACGATGAGGAGATAAATAAAAATGGCATTCGTATCGGTAGCTCAGTAGGACAAAAGCTATCGTGCAAATAGAAATTTCCAGGTTTCATCTCAGTCTAGTGAAGGTTCATGCCACTTTTCTTCAATAGGACTAAAACTCTTGTTAATATGTTGAGTAAAGCCTTCAATACAACTGTTTTGAGGTTATTTGCGCTCAAGACTTCATAAATTATTATTATATGTTGTTGATTCAGTTACAATGTCTGATAATACTAGTTTAAATCTATGATTCATTAATATCTATTAGATAATTATATCTGATAATTGCATTAAAAGAATTTGATTCTCGGAACAATAACAATACTTTTATGATTTAATAATGCAACCATTATATTAGAATATTAGACATGCAGTTTTGTAAATAAACTCCTTTACTTAGTTTGCCTTTTTTTAAAGAATAACTAATTTATAGAACTAGAAACATAAAATTTATCTATAGATTCTTCACTAATTATCTAAACGAGCTCTTTTTGTTTTTAGTGATAAATTAAACACTCTTCATTTTTATAATATCTTGAACATGCATTTTAAAAATTTTTCTTTATAAGGCTTTTAACCAGCATGATTTTTGTTAAACAGTTGTTAAAATATTAATAAATTAAATAAAGTATATTTATGCTTTAATAATTTCAAGCATCGAACTACCGAAATAAATTTGTTTCTTATCCCAGAAATACTTATATTATTTGTAATTCAAAATGTTTTTGTTGACTTTCCATCTTAAGAAAACAAAAATTTAACCGTCCATTCGATTTATAGGTGCAAGTTTCCTATTATTTATTCTCTATACATTTACAATATGGATACACTGGAAATAAAACTAATTAGGGTATTCAATTATAAGGCATTTAATTATTTCCCTTGATAATACCGAAGACTTTTGACCGACAACTGGAAGTCACACGAATGCAGCATATCAAGGAAAAATTTGTCGATAGAACATTGTCAATTAACATTGTCGTTTGAAAAATTTACAATGACATTATTGCAAACTAATAGACTTTTCTATTCGTTTTACGAAAGAAGTTACGGTATTAAATAATTGTTATAATTCTATTTGTATCCTATTAAGATAGTTCCTTTTTCGATTTCTTTGGTATAGTATAACTCTATCGTTAAATATTAGACATCCCAGTCATAGTATTGTAATCTTCCATACTGGGTCATGAGTTTTCTACACAAAATTATTTTCAACAATTCTACTTTTACCATTTGATTTAATAGATATGTGTACAAAAATTGCTGGTATAATTCCAACTCCATGTCTTCAATGATTTCTATGATTCCGTAAAAGAAAATTCGAATACCAGCAGCTTTTTAGTGATAAAAATTCATGTGTGATTTAGCGTTTTCTATTTTTATACGAGTCATATCATCGATATTAGTATTGGTGTATAATACTAGATATAAATTATAAAAATATTTTAGATAAATTCGAGAAAAATGAAATTCGGATTTTTTATTATGAATTTCAATATCTGATTAAAAACTGCTTTAGAAGAGCATTTTTGGCTAAAATGGAAAAATATTTTTTCAGAATAGTGATTTTTTATTATCTTAAGAAAGTATTATACTTTAAAATATTAAGCTAAATTTATTATATAAAATGTTACATCTACCAATCAAGATTTCAGATGTTTTTCGGCATAATAATCGTCATAAGCATAACAAGTATTTGATCATTTATACATTAAATTTATTTTATGTTTCATTTTATTTATCTGAATAAAAAAATATTTATTTCATTTAAAGCAAATACATACTTTTTCTACTGTATTTAAATTATAACACTTTAATATATCATGATTACAAAGAAAATATACTTATTATTGAATACCTTTATAGATATACAAAAATTTTATAGATATACAAACAAATTTAAAAATTTTTAATAGAAATTCGCGTCACCGTATTTAGTCCTGTTTATATTGGTACATTTAAATATTTATGTAAATTACATGCATTTAATCATTAATTAAAAACTAGGATTTTAATTTCAGTCATTCTGTAAATTCTTTCTTTAATTCTTTTGCCTCAAAATTTCGTATGATTCAAACTGTACAAGAACTCACTCATGTGAATAGTTATGTACTGAATAAATTTTCTAATATGGATCGTATATATTGATTTTCAGTTACAGTATTCTATTAATTCTATTAATGCCCTATTAAACGTGTGTTTTTATACATAATATAATATTTCGTATAACTTATTACTAAACTACACTTCAAAGATAGTTGAATTATATATTTTAATCATTACAAGAAATGTTTGCTACCATAATGCAGATGATCTATTGGTAAAATGATATTTTCCCTGGACGGTTAACTGAATAATGTAATATTGCTTTATTGAACTATAAAAAGCTTCATAAATTCAATACCGTTTAATTATATTGCTTTTTTAAATCCATATTTTCGTCATATTCTCCGATATTAAAAATGTGAGGCACAGTAAGTATAAGAGTTACAGATAAATACGTTAATCTAGTTAAAGCTTTAATTCTGTGTTCATATTAGACATGGTCCTCCGTAATGAACTTCTAAAGTTACAATATATTAGTTTGAGAAAAGCACTATATTTAAATTGAAAGGAAAAGAAAAGTATTTTATTCCTGATCATCTCTGAATTATAGATTATTCAAAGGAGTATTTCGCACTACTTTCTTTTCTCTTCGCTAATCAAGATTTTGTAAGAGACTCAAGACAAAAGGCAAGCATTTACGTATGAGTCCATTCTGTAATATGTACAACTTCTATTAGATCGAAAACAGGACAACCTGTAATATTCAATCTAAAGGGCTATAGTTGGGAATTAAATTCTCGTTGTTGAGAGAATTCGAACGAAGCATTTTGCTTAGTCATTTGCTTCATCATGGAAAATTCAATTAAGCTATTTAATCAGCATTCGCGAGAGATAATTCGCATGATTTCATTGGAATTAATGACGCAGGTCCATGATGAACTGAGAGAATATTTGAATCGCGATATTGATCACATTGGAAATCAATTTATTTTATTTATTTCTAAGTAGTTTTTTATTAGTTAATTCAAGCAAAGTATTTTAGAACTAAATTTTAAACAAACTATGTTTACTTAATAAATTAATTTATTAAAAATTTGTTCGAAAAATTAATAAATAATTTAATTAAATATTTATTGTTCTATAATTTTAATTGTATTATTATATAATATTCTATTATTACACTTATGTATCCATTTGCATTGATTAATATTTATTAATTTTCCAAATTTTTTTTAAATTACAGAATACAAAATAAAATAAATGATTAATTATTTTTCTAAATCTATAGCGTAGTCAGTATATTTTAAATTAACTGGAGCTTTATAAAGAAAATTAAAAAAATTGATTAGGCCATGTTAAACATAGTTGTACAATTTACATATTTAAATAATCTACAATAAGTCAGATCGTTATTATCAAATTATATTCTTATCTCTTAGTACATAATATAATGTTATTATTATTACTAGTTCAAACTTAAACTCCCGTAATATTGTATTAAATTAAAAACAATCTTCTATTAAAAATATGGCTTTTTTACTTATAATACATTTCTTAAATTTATTATTTTGTAACAGACGTTAATCATTGTAAATTTATTAAAACTTTCTAGAGAATATAATATAAATTTTATTTTCATATTACAATATAAATATATAATGAAATTATGAAATTTAAAGATATTAAGAAACTTTTTAAAAATATTTATTTACTAATGTTTATGCACAGGTAAAGTAAAGGTCGATAAATTCATAAGTAATAAAAAAATAGAAAATTCTATAATATACTACATTTACGTCTTAAGCGAGAAAGTTTTATAAATTTAACGTATTTTCAAATACATACGTATGAAACTTATTTATTATATAAAAATTTATATTTTAATTCAGAATTAATTTACAGGAATCTTTTAATTTTTTGTACGATCACCACCAATAAAATGGTGGCTGAAAAATCTAAAATTAACACTCAGCTTTGAACGTTTAATGAAGTGCGTTTCAATATCGGAAAAATCCTTAAGCACCAACCTCTATTTAAGAGATGCAATTTTTGTTATATATCATTAACGATAAATGATCTTGTGATATATATGAAAAAAGTTGTACAATACTTTTATGGTCCCAAAGTCAAATCCGATATATGCCTTTTTTATGGCAGATACTTTTCCAACTAGCCTATGAATACCGATTCATTACATATTCGTAGCACAAATATTAGATAACAACTTAAGATAATTTTTATAATAGTGACATTAGACAATTTTTCTTATTTTACTTGCTCCGCAATTCTTTCATACCACTAAGTCACGCACACTCGCATTGGTAAGAAACGAGGAATTGTTAAATTCATAACTTGAACAATTTATTTACACGAAAAATAAAATGTTCTTGTAATACTATAATTAGGCTATATATTCGCATAAATAATATTTTATTAAATTATTCTTTTACTGGGACAAATAGGAAATAATTTGTCACGACTGGTCTGTTTATATTCTCGCGGCAGAGTGACTTAAGCTGACGAAAACTTTTTGTGGCTTACACGATGTATCTGCATATAGTATAGTTTCATAATGTACATTCGAGTTAGCCAGGTACAATAATTATATACCTCTAATTATCATAGCTTTCATATTAGATATGAGGCGTCTATAAACAAACGCCCCATGATGACGCAACCAAATCCCTATAGAAGTGATAAGTGGGAATGGAAACAAATATTAGTCTTAACTAAAAAATTTCAAAAAACTAGCAAAACTATTATATGCAGTTGTACTATTCTCAAACATTTTTAACATCGTCTTTTAGAAATTATGAAACGAAATGTTTCAATCCAAAAACTTTTCCATTATAAATAATATTCTTTCAAATTTCTTTGATTTTACTTCATAAAATGATCTTATTTCTTTATTCATACACCATTAAATATCTTAATCAATTTTACCTTTCATTAATTGAGTATATTACTTTATAACTATAATAATTATCATCTATTTATTAGGTTTATACTAAAATTAATACTCTATTTCACTCAAAAATATAATTTATAAAAGTAAACTGTAAAACTGAAAATTTATTACCTCATACGAAAAGAATATTATTTAGACAATTAATGCTATATTTCGAAAGTTGTCATATAACTTAAACGAATTCGTAACGATATGTCATCTATACATTTGTCAGATTTTTGAAATATTGCTTCTTTAATAAGAGTATTTACTTTAGAAATATATTAGTGTTATAAAATTACTAATAATACTAAAATTAAGTTAATAATGAGACAGTACGATTATAAAATGAACTAAATATATAATACACCAATTTTTATATATTTTAAATATATTACTACATATTACTCATATAATGCAAAATTAAATAATATCTCATAAATATTATACCTTTATCATTTCTTGTTAACTAGTATAACTAACTAATTATTAAAATATCTTATAATTTAAATCTATTTTGAAAAGCTCGTTATAATTTAAAGCTCTTACGCTTAACAGATTCATTTTCTGAAAAACTAATGTTTAATGAAATAAGAAATGTCTTATCTTGTTAAATTTTGTTTTTATAAAAGGAATTAATATAAGGAATATAAATAATATAAGAAATGTAAAAAAGTTACCTTAACTTTGAGATGTTATCCGTAATTGGTAAAGAGCAAAAACTCTCAATGAAAAAGTAAAGAAATCTTCAAAGATGCGTGTACTATAAGTACTAGAAGAATTACTATGCGAATAATTTTTAATGAGATAAATCTAATAATATCAAATTGCTTAACAAAGAAAAAATAGCTTGTCTATTATTTGATATGCTTAGAATCAAATTAATTAATCACTTAATCCTAAAAAATGAAAAGAACTATTGTAGGAGTATTTTAAAATGATTATAGAAGCGATACTAAATTAATTCGATTAAAATACAATTTCTCTTTATTAAAAAATTGAATTTGATTTATATTAATTATTTCTCAAAAGCAATAAGAAAATCTAATTGTAACATTATCAATAGTTGTAATATTGAAGCCGTGGTACTAGATACAATTCTTATCAAATAATATCATTAAATTATATTACGAATAATAATATTAAATCTATCACTGTAATAATGAATAATAAATAATAATAAGTGATAAATAATAATAAATAGTAATAAATAATAATAAATAATAATAAGTAATAAATAATAATAAATAATAATGAAAATGTAATCCTTACTTGATATGTGTAAAGTTCTGCGTTGTTTGTCAATTAAAAGCTTTACTTAAAAAAAGAATTAATGAATATAAGTCGTCATTTATTAAAGAATTCATCTTTCAGATAAATCTATAATCTGAGATTGCACATCTCAATAAAATAATTGGAAAATAAATGACCATTAAAACTTATATTTTAATGCAATAAAAATTAGAGAAAACAAGTTAGGTACCTAATCTATTTATTAATAATTTTATTTGAATCAATAACGAATACAAATTAGTGTGTATACGTGCAGTAACACCTGATAAAAATTAATATTTTTCAAAATATTAAATTTCATGCATGGAGTCGAGAATGTCATTTATTCGATTATTTCTTCATATAAGCCGAAATGTGAACAGATAAGTTAATTGAACAAATTTAATTTTTAAGAAAAATGTTGAAATGATGTGTAACTAAAATAATTATTTATAGAAAATATATATTAGATATAATAAACTCAATTAATTTTTATTAGAAAATAGATTATTTCAAGAATTTCTCGTAAATGTATTAAACTAAATCCGGATTAAATTTAGTACAGTTAAAATAATCAATAACTGACATCGGTAGAGTTCAATCAGAAATTAATTAATGTTTTGAATAAAATTTTACAGTATATAAATTATTAAATGTATAAAATGAGTATTTATGTTTCATATCAAATTTTTATTAGTTAACTACCATCAAGCCATATGGTATTTGAATTTATTTCAGTGCAATAATATATTAATGTGTATAATCTACAAATTATGGAAGTAAAATTTTAAACTTTTTGTGAAAATGGAATGTGACTGCAAAACAATAAAATTAAACATTACAAAAATAATAATCATTACATTTATTTTATTAATTAATACAATTAATTTGGAGGTAAAAGTTCAAAGGTATATGTTCTGAAGCCTAGGTCAGCATATAATTCACGAAACTGGCCTACCTATTTGTTATAAAGTTACTTCAATCATAACATGTGTCTTCAATAATTTGTAAATCGAAATAAACTTTGAATTCTCTTTAATTATTAGATAAGATTTCATAATTTAATTATTATATTTAAACACTAACTATAGGTGCATATTTTGAAATACCACAAATGCATTGTATGCCAATATATATTTACAGACAATCGCAGATTACTGGTTAAAAACAAGATCTTTATGCAAGCAGCATATTTATAGATAAACAAAAAATAATATATACATACAGCTTACAATAGAAATATTGAGGAAGGCAGGAGGTATACATTTAGAAAAATATTTCTGCTTTACTTGAAAATTATGAGATTTATGTTAGGAAAAATGGAATTCGAAGTTGTTCAAGACTTTCCATTCTTTTGACTATTTTTATTAAATTTATTTCTATTTACTAACACAATTTATACAAAAAATAATGTAAATCATGTACACGATTACAAATTATAAATGCAAGATACAATACTTATATTTTGTTTTTATGAAATCACATGCTTTCATTTTTTAAAAAAACTTTTTTGTATTATGAAAAATATTGAATACTAATATATAATATACAATGTTTACGATTTAGTTTCATGAATATGCTACCCATAATAAACTACTAAATAATTTATATATGATTGCATTATAAAATATAAAATATAAATATAAATGTAAATTATAAAATATATATTATGCATTAAAATTTTTTCTTCAATTTAAATAATCATGGAAGACTTAATTAATGAAATGAGAATATAACATCTGAATAGAATAAATACAAAACTTATATGAGACTAAAAATAAGCAAAATGTGTAGATTAACAATTGGATTAAACTGGCAAAATATGCTCATGTATCATTTATAATATTTGGTCTTTTTTCATATATTCTTCAAGTACAGATATTAGCATAAGTTATTTATAAAATGTCATACAAAATTACACATTCTATTTTGGATCGCAATACATATTTAGTTAATAATAATTAATTATATTGATGTTAATTAGTTATTAAACTACATATTAATTAATAATTAATATGTAGATATAATTAGTAAAATAAATTTAAAAATTCAGTACATTCTGTGATATCACTAAATAACTGTAATCATCTGTTTGCATTCATAAAGTTTTACACTATTTTATATGAAAATAACAAACATAAATAATACCATTTTTTGCAGATCATTTCATTTTATAACGTAATTTCATATTATGTTCAAATTTAGTGCAATACTTGAAAAGATATAATATACTATTAATTTTTATATTGTTCCCAAATACTCAATCGTACTATTACCAACTCTTGATTTTCAAACTTTAGAGTTTTCACAGAAATATGATCATGCAAAATTTTGTGAGACGTCTGATGTTCGTTCGTCTTAAGTTTCGTTGAAGGTAGGTAGAGTATTCGCGGAATTTCTATAAGTTTTTTTATTCAACATTCTACGCGCAAACATAATGGTCAGCTAGAGATATTTCAAAAAGTTTTCAGGTTTAGCAAGTTATGCTAGTCTTGAAAGTTTAAGACGCGGTGCATATAAATTTCCCTTGGATAGTTTGGTCTCAAGAGCTGATTGCCTGCTTAATCGCGCTGTCGATAACATGATTATAGATCCATGTGCATGGGCGCACTTCCTTGATTTATACATGCCCTAATTGATTTTCTAATGGAAGAAATATGTAAGACAAATACGGCCACTTCACAACCATCTTTCATCCTATCGGACTTTGCTTTTATTGATTCTCCTTTAAGCTTAACTGCTCTTTCTTAAGTATTGATAATTGAGTTTGTCTTTTAGTGATTTATGTAATAAAAAATATCTCGTGTAAATATTTAACTATTAATTATCTTAATGTGTAGTTAGATCAGAATTTAGATTCAATTTAAAATTTTTGTATTTAAATTTCAACATAGATATTATAAAATACTTTATTGAAGAGAACAGAATATCTACTAAATTTATAATATTAATTCGATACTTTACAAAATGTAGTATTAAAAATTACAATACAATAAAGTTGTTATTAGAATTGATAAAATAGTTTAAGTTCACCAATGTGGCTGTATAAATACTTTAAACAATATGTCTAAGCATCATATAAAATGGTATAATTTAATATTTGGATTGATGCATACTTTTTTATATATTTAACTCAAAATATCATTATTCAAAGTTATTCATAAGATCTCATAAGTACAAAACAACTTACATGACAGACTATTTATAATTAAGAACGAGATCTTATAGTTATAAAACTCTATTGTTATAAATTTACCGTCAACTATTTACCTTTAAATAAGTATTTTGTATTATTCACATGCGTTATTAATGATATACGTAATGTATGATGAATAAATCCTATTTTTTTATTATTCTTATCTAGTGCATTATTCAAGAATTTTTGAATAATTTTTTCCACTTTAAGTCCAATATCAAAAGGATTTGTTTTGTGAAAGGTCCATTTCCAATAAATAAATATATGTCAAAATAAATAATCGGTATTTAATACCCTAAGTAAACGGTCGATTGTATATAAAAAATTGCTTGTTAAAATAAGTTTTTGTTAAAGCTTTAATAAAGCATTTAGATGCTATCTACAAACTATCTATAATTACATTCGACAATTTATAATTTCCACAAAAAATGACAGGATGGAATCATCGAAGTTACAAAATATAATAAATTATCTTGAAATTTAAAGAATTTTTATTTTACTGCATAGTTTCATGAAGGAACAGAGTAAAAATAGAGTGAACTTACGTTTCAATGAATGACAACGCAATTAGCATTCTAAAATTGGTGACCAATCGATGAGATTCTAACGTACCTTGATATATCACGGATAAAGATATTCATCAGTACTGAACGATGTCTAGAGTTTCTTAACACGACATAGAACCTAGTTGAAATTCTGTTCATTACATTTGGAATTATTGATAAATCTTGACACGACGTAATCGAGGCAGAAATGGAGATACGGGATCCCTTGATAAATCAGCAACGTAATTGAGACTACAAATAGAATGGATAGAATATTAGAGTATCTTAATATGTCAGAAAATGTTATCAAGATCATTGTCGATTTCAAATACAGACATGCAAATCGGTTTCTCTACAAACATCGAAAAATGCTATCAAATATCCTACATATGGTTCGATGGGGCTGACATGGCGAAGTAGCTAACGAATTTATCACTTATATAGGTACTTTCCGCGAGGAATTCAACTTCGTAAATATATTTTCCTGCTCTATACAAAACA
Organism: Wiebesia pumilae; assembly: GCA_018907045.1. Classification (NCBI taxonomy): domain Eukaryota; kingdom Metazoa; phylum Arthropoda; class Insecta; order Hymenoptera; family Agaonidae; genus Wiebesia; species Wiebesia pumilae. The sequence continues at coordinate 5,632,901 of JACCHZ010000181.1, read as the reverse complement.
GTACAGAGTCCTACATAGCTCACGCTTCCACTTTGATACTATTTCTGCCTTGCTAGTTTTTACATGATATGTCAAAGCAGTTTAAATCTTATACAATCAATGCATATAGAGAGTCATTCTCATTCCCCGTGAAAGTAAGATCAGTCAACAGAACATTACAGATGTTTTATGCATACCATTCTTTTATGCACTGACGCCACATATAATATCCGCGTAGCACTGTAATTCCATCGTTTCATATTTTCTATAGTATCAAAAGTACTCTATAATTTTGTTAAGATAATACATCGTTTATGTGAAATATAATAAAGTTTTATGTAGAGTCTGCAATATTAAGATTTACTACTACCATACATAAACTTACATTAGATTAAGTAGCTCGAAACGGATTTAATTTTATGTGAAAGGTAATTTTGAATAATTAAATATAAATGTGTATAAAAATTGATGTAGATTAAGAAAAAATAGAAGTAAAACAAAATAAATATAATAAACAAAAAAAAATTTAAATGAAAATCATAATTATTAATAATTAGAGAATAAATTTCATAATTAAATTAAATAAATTCTAAGTTTATGTTAAAATTTAACAAACTATAGAACAATACCTCTTATAAAGTTTAAACACAGTTGGTTTGTTGATTAACACAATTTCAATAAAAACTAAGTTTTAACTTAAGAAAGAAAAATATACAACTAATTAGCAATTACTTCTCTTTTAGATTAATATAAACAAACAGGAAGGTAAACTAGGTATTAATAGATAAAAAAATTAATTGCTATAGACCTGTTATTATAGAAAATTAACTCTATTCTCATTTCCTTACATTAATAAAAATGACTGAAGTTAACTCATATCCTATTAGATATTACTATCTAGGCTCAATTAGTTAACGTTCAAGTAACTAACAAAATTTAAATATTACAATTACAAAAGTTTCATTTATAAGTAATCATTAATCAAGGGTAAAAGGTTTTAATATTATAAAATTAAAATTAGTGCTTGCATTTTTGAATTATTTCAAATAAAAACTTCAAATTTCTAATAAATTTAAAGAAAATAGTCTTTTGGTGATTTTATATAGCAAAAAGTAAACAATCTACGAGAAACCATTAATTTTATGTTTTCAAATAAAGGACATTGATATATAAATTTCTACATGCATATAAACATGTACACACACACACACAGGCTCACAATATTTGTTTATGATAAAACAAATATGTAAATTCGTTTACATGTGTGTAGTATACATACCATATAAAGTTAAAAAAGAATTTATTGTTACTATTTGATATTAATTTAAAATGTCAGTATTCATTTATTCGTGTCATTCATTTTCGAGAAAATTGTGTATTTTAATAATCTATATTATTATGAATTTACAAGTTATATTTTATAAGAATAACTGTTTATTTTTTAAATGTTACTTTTGTAATTGTAATATATAATTGAAATATCCTATTAGAGTATTTTTAAATTTATACGTTTCTAAAGGTTTGTATAAAAAATCAGGAATAATCGGTGCATGTGAATTATCTTATTATTCATTTGCTAATATTATTCAGATTTGTAATGCAACAAATCAATATATAAATTTATTAAATAATTTTTTATAACTTAATGGAATTAAATATATGTATTAATATAAATATAATTAATAGTATGCTAGATAAAATACTAATTATTAATATGAATATGTATTTTATTTTTATTAAGGTATACTATAAATATGTTTCTGCATAATTCTATATTTTAGCATAAAGTAGAAGTATATTTAGAAAAGTTATAGAAATGGCTAACTATAACCACGGAGATGAAATTATTTTTAATTTGAACATTTTATTTGGATGTATTGATATTATAAAAGCATATTTGTATCTGATAATCCGATGAACTAATTATACTTTTAATGTCAGACAATTATAATTATCATACAGGGGAATTTTATAAACGAATATCGGACATATGAAAATCATTAAGATAATCAAAAATAAATCATTAAAGGGTACTTTCCAATTAAATTATAAAAATATGGAATTCCTTCACATTTTGAACGATTTTTTATTAAGATTTACACAAATCGAATCTTTTCAATTTTACCATTAATATTGTCATTAAATTTTACATAAAAATTTAAAAAATTTTTATTATGATTTTAAAAAATCCATCTGATCCTACATAGAATTCCTTTAGATATTTTTTATAGGATACCAGAAAACTATTAGAAATAAATTTATAAACAAAATCATTTTTCCTTGATTTGGAAGTAAATCCATAGGCAAAGAAGTAAGTATCTATTCGATCTGTAACAATATATTTTCAGTCCCTTTTTTCATCTGCGCTATGCTATGTATTAGCTAAGAATAAAAGAATGGTCCTATCCCTTGTAATATTAAAATAATAGTAATATAAGACCATAGTCTCTGACGCAATTGTCCTCCAAGATCATCTATTGATCATCTCAACGTGAAGCGGAGTTTTTATGTATAAAATAGGATAGATGCATTCGTCCTCGATATTCATCTATTGGTCACCAAAGCCTAATGTGAATTTTGTATATAGGAAAAAGTATAAAGACTTTCACCTTTGAGGATCGCATATTGATCTCCAGAACGTAGTGCGAATTTTTAGTACAGAAAAAAAATCGATGATATCTTACATAAAATTTTGTTTTGATTAAATAAATTATATTCTGACAATAATAAATATTGCAATATCTATAATTTTTACATGAAATCATGCTATTTTTCTACTGTTAGAGAAGTAGAAAAGTAGGATGTTACATATTTTGAATTCTTTATGTAAGTTCTAGTGCAATTTGATACAACTTTCCGTGGTTTTCTTGATTTTTTTTATTTATATTGTATTTCATTATTTTTATTCTAATTCTTACAATGTATTATTATTATTTGTCTATAATTACAGAATTTATAGTTATAATTCATGATATTTATAATTAATACGTAATTGAATTCTTAATTCTGTCTTTTGAGATATTAATGGTACCATAATGTTGCAAAATTATTTTATTAATATTACATAAAATAAAATAAGTATTATTGTATTATTTTAATTGTGTAATTAAATTGTATTATTATAATAATTTATATTGATGGAATGACCCACGCGAGACATCTCCGACGCGTAGTTTTTGGTTGAAATCCCCCAAGCTCTAGCAAAAACGGACATCGACCTCTACGAGTCGGGCGGGTGCCGACACGAGCTCACCCCTTTACTTGTTTTCAACGGGGAATGTAGGTAAAAGGAGGAATCGAGTGTCGGGCCCGGAAAAGTTTGCCCAAGCGATGCCACCGATTTTCCTTGAAATCGCCTCGCGTGGGAGCTGCGCGCCTATTGGGTCCGACAGCACTAGAGGGGCAGCCCGTGCGGTGGTTCGTGCGGCGTTGCTCTGCGCAAGAGTAGTAAGAGAGGAGCTTCGGAACTCTCGAGATAAAAGGAGCTGCAACAGCAAACGGAGGAAATCTTCATAGAAAGGACCGGACTGCTCACCTTCTTTCTCTTACACTTTATTATCTTTCCATCCACCGTCATGGCTTCGGAGACTCCCGGAGCTTACTCTTTGGGGGAACTCGACATCACGGGATCCAACCCTTGCCAACTTAGAAAGATCATATTGTGTATTTTCTTATTTTTCCCACATTCCTTGCAATTGCTCTTGTCAGAACGCCGTAGAAACAAGCTATTTCCAAGGTTGAAATTACCGCCTTTATCAGGACGCCGTGGCACAAACTTGGGATAGGTCTGCCCTTCTCAGAACTTACAGAGACAGACAATTCGGCGGTAAAAACATATAGGTGACTTTCGTGTGCGGTAAGTAACAAAAAAAAGGTCATCCAAGAAAGATTTTTTTTCCGATATTGAGAATAGGCTCCCCAGGATCCACACTTGTCTTAGAAAGCCTCTTCTCAGGTATAATATCAAATTCCATTTTATAATTATTATACTTAAATTTGCATATTTATTAATAACAAATACGTCATTATTATTGAAACTAATTTAATAATTATTATTATAAATATCGGTAACATAAAATTATTACTAGTTTGGTATGATTTAATCATACTGCTTACATATAGTAAAAATAATTATTAATTATTGGTGTGGTAGATTTTAATTACAGATAAGTTATTTTCGCATAAATTTTATTATAATAGTTTTGAAATAAAATCCTTTTAATGTTATATATATATATATACATATACATGTACATATATTGTATGTATATAGACATTTTTTTATCAAGTTAGTTGGGATAAGTCTATATAATATATCATCTCTATCTTTATTCAACTCTAAAAAAAATAATGCAATATGGACATATTACCTTACAAATTCATTGAAATGTATTCAATTCTTATAGTTAATACGTGATATAGTCATTTATTGACTCTTATATATTAAATGGTTTGAAATTTTACTTTTGTAATTATGTTTGTTCCATTTTATAAAATTTATGAGATAACTTACCTACTTCTAAATTATAGTTTTTGTATAGTTATTCATTCGGTTTTTACATCGTTTTCATGGATATGTGAGTCAATGCATTGATCTTTTTTCATCGATTACAATTTTTAAAAATATGATCGAAAGTTTATAAAATTTACAACGAAATTATTCAATGTTCCCATTGTCGAAATAGGAGACGGATGTTTGATTATTTCTGCTATTTAGTAACAAGTTTAGTGACATTTATTCTATCATTTATTTATTTTACTTTGAAATACGAGTAGCTAGAATCCACTTTATCTATGTATTGACTTTTTTGATATCCTGAAATAAAGCATGTCCGCAGCCTAGAAATTATTAGGTGTTACTATGATCATTATATTGCAACAGTCTATATATTTATTTGTTAACATTTGTTATTATAATACGAAAATTGGAACAATTATAAAAGTATAAAATTGTATAAAATTGTAATATTTTAAATTAGAAAAATAATCTCAAAAATTGGCGAATATGATATTAAATATAAAATTATGAAAATATATCATTGAAAACTTATGAATATGACGTATGTGGGAATAAAAATCTCCAGCATACGTTCTTTCTATTCGCATCTCGTGTATACTAATCAGAACTTATGCTTAAAAATCTACGACTTTCAGGATACAATGCCGTGGACGTATCAGCAAGAGACGAGAGAATGTCGGGCATATTACACGACGTGATTGAAGTGTCGGTACTTTTCTAAATATCATAAATTAGGGTCTTTGATATCCCACAAGGATAAAAGAAGAGTTCGGCACCAAGCAATGCGAATACAGAATCACGGATGAGATGTCGTTCACTTCGGCAGCAGCTACTGGGGAACCTACAGTTTCCCTAACGTTTGACTTTTTTCAGGACAAACGAAAGTTATGATATCCTCACCACGACTCTCAACGTGCTTTTTTTTTAGGGTAACTATGGAATACTCCCACCGACACGTTGACGCTGAGCGTAGAGACTTGTGGGATGATTGAAAGACCGGAAAAATGTCTACCATTTCTCAATTTTTCGAAAAAACGCAAGTCTTCTCAGTTTTCTCAGTTCATAAAAAAAGATAAAGATGTAGAAGCGAACAAAAAACTGTTTTGAAAGATACGCTTAAGAAAGCTTTTTATATATTTGAAGAAAGTTTTCTGCCTAAAATCATCATTTTAAAAAAATTTTAATGCAAACAGTATTTTAGTCAAAATGGGTTAAAAATTTATTTTGAAGTATTACAACTCTGTAATGATTAATTTTTGTTACAAAATGAAGTGAGTGTACAGAAAAAATTATTAAGTTATTTTTATGTTTTTAAACTAAACATTATTTAATTATTTTGCTAGATTTTTCAAAAGAATATTCAAAAGATACAAGTACTTTTTCCTTAAAAATTATAGTTATAAATTGTGCAGTAATTGTCAATTTAACAGCACGACTCTGTAATTTAATAATTATGTAATAATACCTATGCAAAATTTTATCCAAAGAATTACTAAGATTTTCTACATCACTTTTACATTACTGCTAATCCAATATGATTAAATCTTCTCTTAATAAGTTTATAGGTAGAAATTGTATAAATTTTAATCACAATTTTTATATTTATATATATATATTTTGTAAGATGTCAATTTGTAAATAATTTAATTTAAATATTTTTATAAAAAATATAATTAAATATTTTTATATGTTTAATATTTTATCAATTATAACTACTTATAGAATGAATTTAATACAAATTAATAATAGTACAGTAAGACGGTCTTGAGTATATTTTCACTATTGAAAGAGAGATTAAATAAAGAGTTTATAAAAGGATGCTCATGATTGAAGACGGAGGATCGCTTCCAAGCCTCGCTCTTGCACTATATTCAAATTGTCGAGAAGCGCCTTTACAGTATATTGGCATATTCCAGTGGTGTTCGGAGGATGCGTACACTTCCAATAAAATACTTCTTATAATTTATGTTCTTACGCGATACTCGAATACGAGTATCGCGTAAGCTGATTATCCTTTTAAATAATGCTATCTTTGCTTTTGATTCGTACTCATAGCGACTCCATCTACCAGAATCTTCACGCGAATTGGCGAATGAATGTGAGTAATTATATACATAATGTATCAGAGAAAAGCAGAACAAAATAGTATAAGTGCATATGCTTATACGATAAAGATAATGAGTAAGTTTATAGTTTGACAATTTCATATGATTATTGTTTTATCTCAATTTTTACAACCAAGTACATATTTTATTGCGATAAGTGTTTATTATTTATCGAGTGATGTGTCAGCTAGAAGTGAAAGATGAATATATAATGCACAATACATTTGTATTGTTTTAACATTAAACATTAAACACAACACAAAAATGTATTCATTTAAAATTTACTCGGCGAGTTAGATGTCGATTCTCAAACTGCACATGCTAATTTGTTGGAAAAAAGAAGATGTTGATAAAACTAGGAGAGATATTTTGAAAAAAACGAAAATATTGTACAATTCTCGACCGATTTGTGCTCTGACAAAATCTTTTCTTCTCTTCGAAAAATGGACTTTCCTGTATCCGATAAGTGAAGAACACTTTAAAAAATTTGCACTTGCATAGAAAACTACACATCTAACTTAGTATTAAAAACACAATATATATCATGAATTCGTAGTAAAAATCGGTATCAGAAAAAATATATGTAGTTATATTACTGAGTATCGACTAGACTACTTTCTACATCATTTTCAACTTACATCAAGCCATGAAAGTTTTAAGTCAAGATTTTGAAATAAGTAACAAAATTTACTCATTACTATACATAAGTATTACTTTTATATAGTAAACTTAATATTAATAATATTATTGATAATAACTTAATAATATTACTTATATAGTAAATAGAACATATAATGTTTCTCCAATAATAAATTAAAAGTAGTTTTGTTATTTTTGAGTGATGGTAAACTAACGAAAGAAAATATTCGTCTTATATTTTAAAAATGAAATATTAACTGTTCCACCTACAACATACTAATGTAAAAATCTAAAACCCTTTACTCAATATACGAATTATAAGCATTGTTTATAACTACTTATAAGTACTATTATAAGCACTTATATACAAGTACTTTTATAAGCATGAAAATGAGTGCTACAGAAGAGCTCACAAAAAAATTATTTTTAAGCTATTAGTTGTTTATTACTAATTCTACATGATTTATCGCAATATAAATTTACCAGTCTTGAGAAGAGTTTAAATATTCTATATACTTAAATTGATTGAAAATAAATAAAACAAGAAAAAATATACGAAGTTTTCTCATCTATTGACTGATGTTCATAAATGATATCAGACTTAAGCTCTACGACTAATATTGTTATGATTTATTTATAATAACTAAAATATTTTTATAATGCTTATAATAAAAATTTAGCTATAATTAATATTATAGTTCTCTCGTGATATTATATTTTGTAATTTCTTATATTAGTATCTCATTTCGAAAATTTTGTTCTTAACATTTTTACTCTTTTGACAGGGTAACTTGACATGAAAGCTTATATTTATAGTAAAATATGTTCAAAGGAGAATACTATGACAAATGCTTCTCATTTATCTTGTTGACGATTATATACATATAGAGACAGAAGCAGAAGAGAGGTTAAAGTGGGTTTTATTGGTACAGAATGATAACGACAACCTTTGTTTCATTTTCTTAACAATTTCATATTTTTGTCCAAGGACAACAACAATCCGTTCTTAATCATTAAGCGGCTACAATAAAAAGTGACGTTAGAATAAGTTTTTACAAAAAAGACTTTATACTGTTATTAATTTTACTCAGAAGAATTGAATTACATAGTAGTTTATGATATATTTAAATTTTAGAATAAAGGCATCAATAATTATGTTATAATTTAATGCTTATAAATTGTATGATAATGAGTTTCAATATAAGTGCCAAATTTTTAATGTATTCAATAAATAAAAATTAAACGTTTATACGATATTTGTGCGATCTTTCTTCAAGAATAAGTATTATGAAATACAGAATTTTTTTCTATTTTCTAAAGTAAAATTCCAATTAAATGCAGAAATTCAAATTTTTCATAATTTTATAAATCTTTGGTTTATCAACTCTGTTTGAGACTGTATACAAAAATAAAATTTATTCAACTATTTCTTGATGAGAGAAAAATGACATCTTTTCCTATTTTCAATTTCATAAAAGTGATAAATACAGAAAACAAATTTTTAAAAAATCTTGTTTGAATCTTGAATATACACATTATTTTACACAATTATTACACAATTAATTGAATATACATAATTATTTTTGTAATAATTAAAATTATTTAAAGTCTATACTGTAGTACATCCTTTGAAATAAAAATGTGATCATTATAATTAAGCATTGAATTATTTGTAATAATACAATAAGATTACTGAATAAAATAAAATTAAACAAAATTAATTTACGGTTGATATATTTCTACTCATAATTATAATAATAAAAAGAATATTTCTTAATAAAACAACTTAATCATTCTCGAATAACGAAACTGACACAGATTTTGAATAAATATCATCTGATTCCATCAGGTTAATATCGATTTATTTCGTTTCTGTTTTCTCAGAAAATGATTAATCAGAAAGTATTTAAAATATTATAAAATTAATTTAAATATAGATACATTTTTTAAATTACATATATCATATTCTCGTTCAAGTTATGAAAATACAAACTATTCAATTATAAAAGACACTTATAATTTATAAATTATGCTTATTATTTAAGTGATAGTTTACTTTATTAAAAAAGAGTTAAACATTATTTTCAAGTATGTATAAAATATATGCTGATATATGCTGAAATACAGAATCAAATAGAATTCTTAATGTAAAATCTACTTATAATTATTTATAATGTACAAAAGGGTATATATGAAACTAATTTTTTTTTGAAAAACTTGAGACTAATGGTGTAAAGGGTATAAAATTATTATGGATTTTTTATTCACGATACACCTTGTTTTCAAGAAGTACACGTGCAATTCATAAAAACTCTTCTTACCTACGGCCGAACTTCTGACAGTCTCATGAGGATCTTCTGAATTAATGATTTCAGACATATACAATTCCGATCCGTAATTTTTTTCTTATCTTGTTAGGTAATATATGCGGCATCTCAATGGATATTGTAAGAAATAAAAACTTATCGGACACCCTCAATACACAATATCAAACGTTTTAAATATTTGCACTAGAAATTATAAAAAAATGTCACCGGTACAACGAGAAACATTCTTCACCTTTTTTTATAATTGCTATTTTTATATAACTAAGGAAACAACTAAAGTGTATCGATAATGCACTTGTAGCACAAATTTATTTCTTGCACTTAACTAAGAAGAATTAATATCTATATATTATATATTCCAGTATCCTAAATACGCAAAATCTCCTATTTGAAAATTGGATGGATTGTAAATTAGAAATTATATTACAAACTAATTATTACTATAACACTATACTATATTACTACAATTCGCCATATATTATACTTTCTTATAAATTCAATGTGTTGTAGAATTAAACATTAAAATGCATTGCTAAGCTGAAGTATAAAACAATAAAAGTAAGCTTAAGAATGATAAGATAATGCCAATTTTTTATTCCAGTCATGTAACTAACTCGTGTATATGCAACAAAAAGAAATAATATTTCCAACTAAAATAATAAATTCTGTTTAACTAATTGCTATGGATTCACTGGTATCAAGCTCAAAGACGTCTGAGAAAATGATGAAGCATAAGTCTTGTCAAAATCGATAGACTAAATGCACGATATGACAGTCTTCTGTGAAAAGATATACAGAGTGATGTATATGCTTGTCTGCTCAGCGACCGGGGGACTCGCCAAGTCGTCGTCCCTCTTTCCTTTCGAAAAGCTTCACTGAATGCTCTGAAAAATAATCACAGTCGTTAAAGCCTTAGTAGGTAAAGAAAAGACCGCTTTCACAAAGCGCCGACCGCTGCTCTAGACTCTCTTGTTCCTTTTATATATGCAGTTGCACGCGCGATCAAAAAAGCTACGCGGTGTCTCTGCGTTCTTAGTGTTATTAAAACAATCCATTTGCACACACTTCTCATCGTCCGAATTTCAAAACCGTGACATCCATTATGTTTTTCACCATTCCTTAGTTGATATTTACTTTTTATACCGTTCCAGATTTAAATACGAAAGGTAAGTATTTCATGAGTGTTTTGTATCGCCAACTTTACAAATAATGAAATAAATGGAAGCTTTTAATAAATGACTAAAAGACTCATAATTATGATAAATAATGAAAACAATAAGCACGCTCTTTATAAGAACTACACGTTCAAGCTTATGTAATTATGTAAAAATTTCAATTTTTTTACTCATGTCGCTATTCTATATTTAATATTTTATTTTTATCATCGTTCTTTATAGTTATTAGGTTTTCAAATACAAAAACTAATAATTAACGTATAATAACAACCATCCATTAATTATGAAACATTGCAAACGCCTATGCAAAAGATTAAAAAATACATTAATTTGTTTTTATATAATGCACTAATTTTAGTAATCCATATATAATATCTATTTTTAAATATTCTAAACATAAAATATATTCGGAAATAGAATTAGCCAAATATCTTGGCACGCTTAAAAAAATAATATAATAAAATAACTCTTCAAGAAGTTTTTCAATTTTGCTACATTTTGTTTCACCTGTAATATGAGAGATATTATTAAAAAATATTAACATAAATTTTAATACAATTGATTGATTGTTAATAAAATCATGATAACTATTTTATGAAATAATAAAATAAATATTAAAAATATAAGAAAATTTATATGTATACAATATGTAGCCATATATTAATTATAAGCATTATAAATAATTCATAAAGATATTGGTTATAAACTTTATGTCTATTATCATTCATGAAATCAGTCAATAGATGAGACAACTTCCTATATTTTCTCTAATTTTATTTGCAAGTACAGGAGCAAAATTTCCTGTAATAGAGTTTTAGTATTTAAAAATCTAATTATTTCTAAATAACTCAGCCTTATTCTAAATACACACTATTTAAAAAAAGGCGAAAATTCAGCGAAATATTGCCCGTTGAAAATGAATATTTTATCATCTTCATTAAGAAGCTATTATTAAGCAATCATTCTAATTTAGAATGAAGAAAAATATAATATTCTCAATAGTTTTCAACAGATGAGAAGTATCAAATCCTTATAAAATATGATAGAATGAATCTGAATATCTGATAATAAAATAATATTTGAAGTGCAATGCGATTAATGTAGCAGAAAGTATCACGTAATCATGAAACATATCAACTCTATACTTCATGTAGTATTAAAACGACCATTAAACTATGCACATAAAAGTGAATATAGCATGTAATACAGAAAATAGTATAATAGTATATACGATTTTAGTCAGTAAATAAAAAATTAAATATCTTTAAGTTAACCAAAATCCATATCAATTTAACTAAATATTGTAAATAAGCTTAGCAAATAATAAAAAAATAGTATTTGCATCTTTGTAAAAGAAATTTCAAATTTTTGCAATATTATTGTTATTACACAAGAATTTTGAAACCTCGGATATCATATATGAAATTTAATTCTGAAACTCTGATTTATTTCTGTCAATGTAATTGTAAATCAGACTATTAATAACGTAATGAACGTGCAAATATATCATATATTTTTATCTAGAATAAATAGAAAAAAGTCCAAACGTCTTTATTCTATTTTACTTTTATCTATTCTACTTTATCTATACAAAAAATAATTCTGTTGTTACTTTTCTTTCATAAACAACAATGTAGGTTCTTATAAACAAATGGTCTAAGCTAGTGAAGATAGTTACAATAAATAGAGATGAGGTACAGAAAAAATTAAAATTTTAATTTTAATAATTAGAAACCTAACAAATTTTTTAAGAAACGCAAAAGACACGCTAATAAAGAATAGTGTATACTCATTATTATACCATAGAACTATGATTAATAACACTCGTAAATACGTTAGTATAAGAATTTAAGGACGAAAGGAAAAAATTAAAAGCATTTTGTTTTTTCTAATAAGAGTTTGTGTTTTAGTCAAGTGCTGAATAAGCTTCTTAAAAAATTATAATTTAGACTTTAACTCCACTAAACTATTTGAATTTCCTTTTACCATAGCTCTGCTTTATTTAAAAAATTATCAGAAATTTGAATGGGTATGCTATTTCAGTGTATTTTATTTTTTATTTTATTTTTGTAGGCTTCATCTTCTTCCTTTTTCCCTTTCTCTTTAATTTATACGGAACCCAATTTTTTATTTAGTTTTTCACAATTTATATTTTTTATGAAATTTCATTAACAAATATTAGAGTTTTAATCAAATTTACATATAATAATATGTAATACATAGATTGAGAATTTTTTTTACTTATTTAAAAAAATAAAATAAATATTATTAGCTACTATAAAAAATTTTAAACTTAAAATTATTTTTGATTCATTTAATATTCTTAAAAAGTACTTGTACACTATATTCATAAAAGTTCTCATACTCATTGAACAGCATACTGAATTTAAATGTAAAGGAAAAATTGTATCAAATCATAAGGAAAATTTATTGATTTTCAATTGTATACCAAGGTAAGAGGTACCGCTGCACTGAGAAAGTACTTCTTCCCGAAGTTTGTCAGCAAAACTGTTTATTTAACAATTTTTTATTAAACAATATGTAATCTGAAATAATTTAATCTACGATATTAGTATACTGCAAATGCGATCAAATATTTTTAAATTACTGCAAACTTGTATAATAGTAATCATAAAATAAGAATTATCAAGCATTATTATTGTTTTGTAGTATTTTTATCTATTAAAAATAAATATATTAAAATTTATATAAAACAAATTATTATCTATAAACAATTTTTCTCTGTATATACGATGTATAATCTTGAAACGCGTGCTTTAATGAATCTAAAAAGCATTGGATATATGAATATCTTACTTGAACTAGACAATGCTATACTTTATGCGACAAATATTTTTTTTAAATCTGTTAATCATTATACTACAAGATTATGGTTTTATTTATTCTTCGATTTTCTACAATATCTGAGATCCTTTATTAAGTTTAACTACCAATTTTGAAAATGAATATTCTTTATTAAATAAATGAATTATATTTTGCCGTAGTTACATATTCATAAGTATTTATGTAATAATAAAAATATTACGTTGTAACTAATAAAAAATGTAATACCCCGTTAAAATAGAAATTAATTAGATCATCTTATTATATAATCAAATAAATGAAATATGATAAAAAATTGCTTGTATTCATAAGTTCATACATAGAATAAAAAATATTATAACCAAAAATGTTCTACACTTAATTATCTTTATCGAGAAGGTTGATTTTCCAAATATAAAAAATACATATATAGATAAAAATTTCTAGTAAAATTAAAAATAATCTAAAAGCAGTTTATTCTAGTCATAATAAATACAGCTTAATCCTAATTGGATATTTGCGAGAATAATTTTGCTTTAGTGATAGATAATTTTGAAGTATGTAACAACAGTGCAACAAAACAATTTTATACTGTAAGAAAATGACTATTTAACAAATCGATTCACGGAATGAATTCAACCATGAAAAATAATGTGTTAGCATCTATTTAAAGTACTTAAAAGTAAATTGTTTGTAAAGCCGTATTGAAGAAATTTCTTGTTTCTATTATTATTATCAGTTAATCAAAGATACACATACGCAAACATATATATATAATTTTAATTTATATGTTGAAGGTAAATCTAGATAGAAATAAATAAAAGTACAAACTCCTATATCTCTTAAGTTAACTATGTCAACCTAATTACGGGCTTAAAATTACACGTACATTTTTTTCATTCAAGAATAAGTTTTATGGTTGTATAACATTTCCTTACCGACCGAATAATATATAATTCTAAAAATTGTTAATCTCCAAGTAATTATAGATCCTTCAATTTTCTTAATGATTGAATTAATAATATGTATTTTGTTCAGATTATGAAGTGGTAATATTTTATATAGTCTAATATTTATAACATTTTAATTATCTACGTTATAAAATGTATATGAAAGGTGAATTAAAACATAACGAGAAAAAGAATATTATACGTGGCTAATTATAACTTAACTATATTCGACGAAATACTTCAAGTTCTAAAATTTATTTATTTATCTATTTCTTTTTAGGAGCATGAATATTTAATTTACGAAACAAACATTAGAGATAAGTTCTGGGAAGTCAAATAGAACTTGTATCTTGAGGTATAAGTCAGTGGAAGAATCAATAGTCATTATCCAAATCATATGTAGTAACATTAATTTCAGAATACTTTCATAAAAAATTTTTATTTAATAATATTTTTTAAGTCAATTATATTTACAACCCATAATTTTTACTTTGAATATTAAACTACAGTAAATGCATGTTTTTATTTTAACGTTATTAACATTAAAAAAATTTAATAAAAACTAAAATCTTCATTTTCACGTTCATGCAAAAATTTATATGTAAATAGTTTTGTGACTTTATTTAAGACAGTAGAAATATTTAATAATTTCATGAAAAGAGGAACAAATAAAATATTTGGAACCCTTTCAATATTTTGTTTTTTACGTATAATCAGAATACATACTACATTTCCGTGTGTCTCAAAGAAAAATATTGACATGTATATTTTAAACTACCCTTTAGCTACACACATTTGGGCTAAAATAACCTCTGTACATTTAAATAATCGTGTCTATTTTATATCTTACGCATATTTCATATTAAATCCATGTAACAGTTATTTTGATATTTGATAATAGTAACTTACACGATATACAAATTATATTATATTTATATATATATATTTTTTTATTTGGTAAATTAATTATATATAGAAATTCTATATATATATATTTATATAATTATATAATTATATAATTATTTATTTTTTAATAAAATAACATTATCCAATTTTTACTAAAAGATTATGGTTCTGCAACATCAAGCATATTTTTATATTTAATGAATATATAATTAAATTTCAAATGATATATGCACATATATAATGAAGATCAAATACACGGAAATATTTCTATTATTCAAAGACTTAAAATATACATATAAATTGTACTTTCTAGTCACTAACAGAAATTTTAACTAAAATTTTGTTAATTTATCAATGATAGTCCTTGGTATATAATATGGAAGAGTGAAACGATGAATGAAATAATAATAAAATGAATAATCATTTGATATATTCTTGAAATGTATCTTACATAGAATAGATAGTAATACATTTTTGGTTTACGTATGTTAATAAAAATTTAGACCGTAGTAATAAATTTCGATCTCTGTATATAAAAATTTACACGAACATAAGCTACGTAAATAAATCTATGTAATTTGACTAAATAGTTTTGTTTTCTAGCAAGTATTAATTTGGATCAGTATATAAGTTTTTTTTCTATTTATATATAATAATCATCAAACGGATTATAATAGAAAAATTAGAAAATGAAATTTTACGAGTATAGAACATATATATGTAGATTTAAGGGTCTGATGTAAGCTAACTAATCGTTGAAATTGCTGTTTGTTACAAATATATTATTTGTCACAACATAAAAACAGTTGTTATCAAATAGTTAGATTTTTTATTAAAAAAATGAAGTTTCTTATTTAAATCTGTAGTCTCCTTTTAAAATTATTAGTCTTATAATCTTTTTTCGCTAATATTTATTTTTCTAATAGAAGATTCTATACACTATTTACCATATGTCCTTATAGATATATAAAGTATATCTATGATTAAATAATTTAAATCTCTTTTTTAAAAATGTGTTATTCAGTGACAATTTTTTATAAGTAAATTTTTATTATTCTTCCGACAACTAAATCGATTTTAAATATGATGTACTTAACGAGAAATTTATTCAATTCATTTATTCACTTAACGACAAGTTCATTCTTTATACTATTTATTTCAGTAATAAACGATTTTTCACTAAAGTATAAATATTTTTATTATTCTCAATATACTTTATGAAGCCTTCGTAGCTATTTTTATTATTTGAAAAATTTTTCATTAATTTTGCAAAGCTAAGTTCTTCTTATTCAGCAGAATTTTTTATATACTTGTATTAAACTTTTTACTAAAAGTAGACACGGATCTCGTTTATTGGACTACTACTATTATGTGATTCACACATTGGTGATTAATAATGCCTTTCCATATTCTTAATTATTTATTATTATCCTTGGTATCATGTTCTTGAATTTGTGCAGGATTATTATCAACATTTCCATCGATATGGATTCAAATGCCTTATCCATTTTAAATAAACATATGAAATCGCAATTTATCGCATAAATTATATAACTACTGAAGTTATTAGAATAATGTGAAGAACTCTACCTATTTATGAATGAAGTTCTATTGCATTGTTTATTTGACCAAGGGCTTTTCCCTAAAATTTAAACGGAAAATAAAGTGATAGTTATTATAAGGAATCAAAATAAGAATAAGACTGACTCAAAGTCATACAGATCTATAAATCTACTTGTTGATCATAGGAAAGCCCTAAACAAAATAACGGATTAAAAATGGTTGTGATTGATAAATAGACTTTGTAATAAATCTTAAATTGACTTCACAAGATGTAGGTGTAAGAAAAATGCGTGGATGAGATAAATTGAATGGGTTACGAGAAGTAATAGTAGGTATGCGATGAGTACTCGTGGATTTAAAGAAGAATTTAATAGTCTGCCTTGGTCGTACATGTAGAAGCACCTGGACTTTCGTCTTCGTGTAAACCGTTTAAAAAAAATGCTGTAATCAGTTGGCTCGCTAGAGAAGGTTCTGAGGTCTAATTGAAATTAAAGTAAAGAAGAAGGAGGAAATAAATTACTCTATTGTCACTATTTTATCACCTAATGAGCATTTACTGACTGTTAAGTTATTGAAATCATTATCCAATCGAATAGACTACCTTATACATTCATTAAGAATATTATGGTTAGTGAATTGATTAATTCTAAGGAATTTACAGAGTTCGTCCTTGCATTCAATATTAGTTTATATGAATATTTTCTGCTGACACGGGCATGATAGACTGTCGAAAGTTTTATTTGAAATTCTTCGGTCAGTATGTATCGACGTGGGAATAAATAATGAATACGTACGCTGTGCGAGTATTCACATGAACTATATTCCTACTTTAGAAAACATAAATACACAGTTTTAGGAGACAAAAAAGGTACTTGAAGCGTGAGACTCATGCTAGGAAGTTCTTGTAAGAATGCTTCAACAAATGTACAAGATTGTTTAAGGAACGGAGAGACCTGGGGACCCGAGTCCTGACCGAATAAAATACACAGCTTACCGAATTAACTTGATATCGTGAATTGGTAGGACAGTAGAATAAATATATATGAAAGTCTTTATGTCTGAAAGATTTTATGTACTATTGTTACACAATAAGATTGAGATTAAATGATTCTTATGTCTAAGAGTAGCATTACATCTCACGATTTTTCGTTTGCAATTTCATGGCTAAAGTTTGCGCAGGCTGCAAAAGAATTTTGTTCTTTTCCTTCGGCTCTTTCGTTTCTTGAAATTTTTATTCTATCTGAACTGCAGCTCACTATATATATATATTACATATAGGTTTGAAGGAATTCATCAGAAAAAGGATCCATGAGTACGTTTTCTTATATGCAAAGCCGTGATAGCTTCGGCTAATGAAGGAAATACAATTGTTTTATTGGTAGTAGGCGTAATTACATCGTCACAAAAGTAAAATCTTGCCAATAAATACCAATAGTAGTTAAGAACCAGAAAGTTTTTGTTTTACTGTAACCAATCAATTGCGACCATTCCTGTGATAACAATATTTGTTCTCCACATCGCGGGCTAAAATTACTGTCATTGTAGTTCTGGCCTCATCATGGATTACGTTCCTGATGGATAAGTTACGGTCTAAGCTCCAACAACATCTATTAGAGTTACGAAGCATTTACCTCGAATATCGATCCATAGCGGCATGATCATATTTATTTAAATAAAACTGTATTTAATTATTCGTATTGTATCTACCAATATTATTCAGTATAACTAATGTAATAATATTATAACATTTCACATAGTAATATTATAATGAACTGAAGTAAAATGATGAAAATATAAACATTAATCATTACCTTTCTATTATTCGTTATAATACAATCGGCTTTTGACTCATAAGAAGTAGAAATATTTTATTATTAAAATTATTTTATTATTTAAGTTATTGCTAGAAAATCTGTTTGCTCGTAGTTAGTTATATTAACGTGCACATACAAATATATATCGTACACTATACTATTTTCAATATAATCTCTGAATATTAAGTAGTGCTAATTTCATTTTATATCGCAATTCGTCCTGCAGTATTTTCAAAATATCAATTTACTATATTTTCTATCTTTACACGATATATATTTTAATAAAACAGATCAGAAAATCTGCATTTCCTGTGCAGATTTTCTGCACAAGAACTTTAAGTTCTCATGTAAGTATACATACTTGGCAAAGGCGTTTGTTTTCTTGTTTATTTATATATGTATCAGCGGATTTGAATAATATCAAGTAAATGACATAAATAACACAGTGCAGCACTAGAGTAAAAATTCTATGTTTTACGATTTAAACGTTTAAGAAATTTTATCATTACTTACTGGTTATTCAGCTATTTTCAAAGTTCTTTTGAAAAATTGGAAATCGATTGCTTTCATCTTATTTACTTTCTCTTTACCTATGTACGTGTTTGTCTATCTATTTATATATCTATTTTTCTCTCCTTATCGCTTTTTTTTTATTAAGTACAGCATTCTTCGATAGATGAAATAAAACGAGCATTATACATAAAATAAATAGTAGCAGGTGTAAAGAAATTGGAAAAGAGAAAGATCAAAGAGAAAAAAGATAGTATGAGAGTGATAAGCAAAAGGAATAATGAAGAAAAAGGTAGAGATGAAATAACAATGAAAGAAAAGGATATCGAAGTGATCAATTAGTTCAGAACAATACCATAACGAATTTCGTTCAGTATTCTATTATAAGCATCAGAAAAATAAGAAAATAATAACTTTGCTTATGGGATTTTACCTTTTTTTATCCTGCAAATACTTTTTTTTATTTTTACGGTAAACCCTTATTGTTTCTTTTACTGTTAAATCTACATGATCTAAAAAATTAATAATTCACAAATTTAATATTTTTAGATTAGTAAACTCTTATTAAATTTGTACATATTTTAATAATATTTTCAAAGTCAATAATATTATTTTAAATATAATTTTAAATTTATATCAAAATATATGGATATACCTCTAAGAGTAAAATAGTTACTTCTTAAGAAGTATAAGAATTTCTTTATATATTTTGACTTAGCAGTCTTGTAACTTATCATTATACAGTATTAAATATAATGGCTTAATTTAATGCTTATAATAGATTGCACCACGATATTCACATCATCGATAAAAAAAATTTCATGAAAAATATGTGAACATATAACATAATTAGCCTCTTTCGATTTTTAATAAATAAGGTTTCGGTCAATTTTTTGGTAGAATTATCGTATTTTCAAATAGAAGTTATTTTCATTTATTTGAAATCTCATATTAAAACGCATAATCTACACCTATTAAATTATATATTTTTATAATTTACGTTGTTAACTATTTCCGAAAACATAATTACGTATATAGAATTCAAATCAAGAAATTTCAAAAAAAGTTTTACATAATGTTTTTATAAATTAAAAATTTTTTAATTTTAAATGCAAATGTACATCAAATAATTTTTTAATACTTCAGAAATATTACTACATATCGAAATACTTGTATATTATCTATAAGATTAGTTAAATAATAATATTTTCTAATTATTTGACATATCTCTTATTCCATAAGTTTTCAACATTTCAATGTAATCTGAAATTAAAAACAGTTAAAAATCCCTTTAATAATTTAAGGAAAAAACATAAATCTATACACGTCAGAAAATATTAAATTTATGGTACTTACATACATAATTTCATTTATTAATTTACTTCCATTAATTACAAATTTCCGTTGTTTAATTAAGATAATAACGCATATTTGTCATCATCTTTTCGTATCAATTTACAATTAATAAAACAATTCTAATTTGCAATTTTTTTAAATATTTGAAAGAACTTATTTACAGAATAATATATATTCTTTTTTAGAAATAAATTTTATATGTTTAAAAGGTTAATTTTCTAATATATAAAACCTTATTTAAGATGTTTTAAATGATTTATTTAAAAAAAAATTTTTCATCAACGAATGAAATAAATTTATAATAAAAGAATAACTATTGCATTCAATACATAGAAAGTACTTGATGGTCTACAATAAATGTATAAAAAATAAATATTTACTCAATGTCGAAGTTGGAGAGTGAACAAGAGAGAGAGAGACAGCCAGAAAAATTGGGTGAAAAGACTAGACCGTTAGAGAAAGGTAAGAGCAGTGCGAATAGATTAGCGCGATTGGAGCAGCTAAACTGTTTAGCGTTGAGTGAGAAAAACCTATCTCGCTCTGCTGAAAGAGGTAAAAAGAAGAGATGCTTAAGTCCTCAGACTTTCCTCGCAGAAACCACTGAGAAGGTTCCGAATCATGAAAGCGAAGCAATATGTCGCTGTCTCTCTTTCGGCGCGGACTTGTCTAAGGTCTTTTTTGGCGACACTGCACCATTGCTATTTGAACTGAAATATTGGTGATATTTTCTTCAATCACCCTTCCACGCAACGCATCCTTCTTCGATCGACTAAATCACCCTTATCAGTACGATTGACCAGTCTCGACCAGCTATTGTTAGGATAAACAACCCATGACAACCATTCGGCTCACATTCTCCTTCGTCAGCGCGAACGTCCTGGAACAGCTATTCGACTCCCAATGTTTTTATTCAGGTGAACTTAAGAACTGTTCATCAAGTCTCTCGCCCTGTTGGGATTATGTGTTAGTGGATACGACATTCCGTTTTCTCGACTATTCGACTTTGAATTGGTTGCACCGCCGCCTAAGCCCGCGACAATTGTCTTAAGCTTGAATATAAATATCTGTAAAACATTAACACATTGATAATAAATAATACATTAAATGATCAAAAATCAACTGGTAATTTGTATTTTCGTAAAATTTCATGTAATTTTAATTTTCGTTTTGCTATACTGTTGATTGCTACATCAGATTCATATATTTAAAAAATCATTTCTATATTATAATATAAATATTCAACTTTTTGTTAATAACCATATTATTAGATTAATAATAGAATTTACTATTATTAATTTTTTTCATATATTGTTTTCATATTTACATCTAATAAATTGTTATTGATTGTAAGGAGATGAAATATTTTATATTAAAAGTTACTCTTAAGATTTTATACGGCTTACTTTTAATTCTTAGCAGTACACAATCAAATATGTTATAAGATATATATATATATACATTGTAAGATTTTTAAATTTTATGTCTTTGTGAAAACGCAATTCAAATTATAAAAACTAATACATTACTATATTTAATTTATCTAATATAACGATAAATATCCTGAAAATTATGTGTCTTGATTTTTAATAAATATAACTTCGAAAATAATATAGTTTATATAGCTATAATTTTTAATTTCCGTATTTTGTAGGTTAAAGATCGTGCAACTTTCAACATTATTTAAAAAATTTCTTAATACTATTTGTTTAAAACTTTAAGAGGGAAACAAACATTTTTATGTTTACTTATATGTATGTGTATTCAAATAGAATATACGTTCTATAATCATCGGTGACATTGTATAAGAAATTTTATGGGATAAAGGAAGAAGTAGTGGTGTAAGAGTGATGACCAGGAGATTACATGGACGAAGATAAATAGCTTTCTAGTATCTGGTTCCCATCTCGTTTCTCGTATCATGTATTTTGTTTTTCCGACATTTTATTTCATTTTATAAAAAATGTTGTAAAGGAAGATATGATATTTACATCAATATTTCTCATCATCAATATATTTATTTTAAAAAATCCATTCATTTGTAATATTATGTTAATGTGTCTAAAGTTCTATTAATTTATATCTTAGTTATATTCGTGTACATATTATACGTAGGTATACTTATTTTTAATTACATACATACGTATTTTATGGATATAAATATGAATATGGATATGAATACGCGTGTGATAGAGAGAGAGAAGGAGAGAGAGAGCGCGTTATGAGATTTCTATGCATCAGTTTCTGGTCATTCAACTATGTAGCAATGCGACCCTCCTATTTACATCCAACAGTGAACTTCTCGGCTAGCGGTTGCAGGGTTGACGAATAACGGTGGCTCCATCATCGTCTTCACCAGCCGTTTTATTCATAATCTTAATTGGAATTCTGGCGATATTCTTGATTGGTTTGCGGAATGACTTTGCCTGTTTTAAAGTTTCCGCAGATTTATACCCTTGTAGGCTCAATACACCTATTTTCATACTCTCGCGAAGACTAAAGACATATCAATCGTACTCCCTTGTCTTTTATTCTATATCTCTCTCTACGCTCGGGTAATGCGTCTCTTTCTAAATACGGATACCGTACTCAACGAGCACATCGCGAGGTGAGACTTGTTTCAATAGCACATTTTAGACGAACTACGAATGTACGAGAAAAAATAAGAAAATCGTATGCCTATGACTTTAAGAAAACCTAGCCCCCCTCAAAAATTAGATCATCTTAATATTAAATTGAATATTCATATGTTAATCAATCAACTATTTGTATTTGAGTAGTAAAAATAAACGTTAAAATTGATTATCGTTTAATGCCCGATTTTATCCGTTAGAAATTTTCAAAATACATAGAACGTCGAAAATGCGGACAGAAGTGTCAGTACTTCTAGTACACATTTTAAAAACGTTCGTGAAAGTAATTGAATTTTTAAAAATTTTTCATTTAAAAATTTTAGGTTTCTATACTTTTTCAAGGTTTATCTATAACTTTCTTGTATTTAAAATTCTGCAATTTCGAATCATCATCAAGTCGAAATACATGAATATAATTGTTTTGATGTAAATAATCATTCTGATTTGATTAAATGTAAGCATTTTCTATTTTTTCTCCCTATTTCTAAATAATTCTATGATCACATAATATTTTTTAATCATATAAAATATAAAACTCGAATTCTCTTATTCATAAATAATTATCAATAGCCCATCTTTCATAAATTTTATTATTTTATCTTATTGCTATTAATCTTTACTTACCTTCTATTAAACATTTATTTCGAGATTTACAATTTATTACTTTCACAATAATTTCTTTGCATTCATTTGAAATTAATGTAATATGTAAAATTGAAATTTTCTAACAAAATCGTTATAAGACAATTTTTGCCTATATTTTCTCAAATTTTCATATTCATATTAAATTTATTCATAATTTCTATATTTAATCAGTAATAATATTATTTAAGATAACATTTAAAATAAATGTACTGTATAAATACATGGGTGTGTGTATATATTAATTTGATATATGAACATGATAATGTTCATGTACAGATAAAAAAATGAATAGACGAAACAAAATACTTTGGCATTTTCCTGGGTTCTTATGGCCAGTCTTTACTCTGTCTTTATATTAAAAGGAACACTGTAGAACGGTCACTCTGAAAGACGACTTGGCGTTTCCACGGAGATAAATTGTTCCTCATGTACTACGCTATTTGTTAAGGGTGGGTCCTGAAAAGGGTAGATTTATTGTGTGTTCTATCACGGCGACTACCGGTGGGGGGTCGTCGTTTTTTCACTTCTCTTGTTCTTACACCTTGACGTTGGTGGACTTTTCCTCCTCTGGGGCTTCATGCACTCCTCTCTAGAATACTTTTGAGAAGCACCGACACTTCAATCACGTACCGTGATTTTACAGCGGCCTTCTTCCACTTTTCTCTATGCATCGTTGGTGAGTAAGTGCCGGTTTGTACGTATTTATACTAACCAGTATACACGAAGAAAATTTAAAATTACTGTACACCGACATCTATTTGCCAAACACATGTCAACCTTATTTACATTTCAGACCTTACGATGTCATGTATTACAACTATTTAGCTAAATGATAAACTGTGTTAAACTTATATATATATATATATATATATATAATATTGGAGTTATATATAAAATATAAGTCATTTATTAAAAAGACAAATTACCATGTACTTTTACATTTTCAGACTCATATTAGAGACTCATTTATCTAAAGAAAAAATAAGAATTTGATAATCATTATAATTATGAAGTACATGATCATAGATTTTACTTCGCATGAGCTACAATAACTAATTGAGAAAAGAAAAAAACGACTTTAATAAAGACAGAGAATTCATGTGTTCTGTATTGTATTTACACTTTAAACTCTGTATGTATATACAGTGAGAGAGAGAGAGAGGTAGAAAACATATGCGTCTACACAAACATTTGGTCTAGTAGATGCTCCAATTGTACGGTCAACGGCGTTTTTCATATTTATGTATAAGTCTCTGAGAATTTAATTTTCTTTTTTGTCATTTATTGCAACTGAACGGTATGAGCGATTTATGTTTTACAAGGAAAAATTTGATAATATGAAATGTGCACAATAATATTTTTAAAATGTGACGATATTTTTACAAAAACTACTATACAATCTTTAGACATACAAATTTATACATGAGGATAAAAATATAAATAATTTCATATATATTCAGAAATATATAATATTTAAGTTTAGAGGGTACATATAAAAAATATGTTTTCATTAGTAATAAATATTAATTATATTTAATATTAAATAGAATATTTTAAAATATTTAATTTATTAAATGTTTAAAATTGATTTGTATTTCATGCATGAAAATTTGTAATAACGTTGGTAACTATAGGTTTATAAAAAATAATTCATGAATAGATCTAGTAATAAACTTACTAAAATGACAAAAATTGATAATTACTTATTTAATAAGCACTATGATTAATTTTATATTCAAAACTTTTGCAATTATTAAATAGCTTTTAATAAGAATCAACTTTTTTAAATATAAATTAAAATATTAAGTTATAGAAACAATGTACAGTTAATTCAAAAAGTTAGATGCTAATTAAATTTACATTTTAATATATCATGTTTGATTAAAGAAATTTTATATTTGTTTAATATTAAAATTTGATGGAAAAATAATTACATGAAGTTGAGTATAATAATTCATTACAGTTCATCCGACAGTAATAGATTTAAATCTTAGATATCATGTAAAATACTAAATATGCAAACTACATAAATAAAAATATCAATGATTATTATATTAAATTTCTAAAGGAATTTTGGTGAAATGAATAATTTTTACTGACTTCTATGAGTATGTAATAATAATAATATGCCTTATTTTAGCTCACTTTGGTCTCTAAAATGCGCGTGTAGTAAGTATTAACCGCGAAAAATAGTCACTGTAGTCGGTCGCGTAACGAAAACTGTTAATGAGCAAACGCTGTAGAAACTTGCTAGTTCACCTACTACTGCTACGCCAGCACTTTGTCTGTCATACGAGTGCGTTTAATGAATGCTGAAACACTGCTGGTGAGGGTTGGACTCAAATGCATGGCTGATGTGCGAGTTTTTTCCCGGCAATTTCACCCGCAAATCACATTCAATTAGCAGCGTCGCGACTGTTCAATAATGCGCGACGAGATGTTTGCTGCAGCAAATTTGTTAAGGCTGATATATTAGACGAAGAGCAAAAAATTAAATTTGCATGACGTCAGCGCATTATAATTCATTGCAAACTGCAAACTATAGATACTTGTGTAGATTGGATTACGCGTAAAAGAGCATTTCAAAATTTATGAGTTATAATGCTATTAGCTATTGCATAATTTTACTGAAGATCTTAATGTAAATATTCATTAGTCTAACCAAGTTCGACTATTTATGAATTATAAATATTAATATTAATATTACTTTTATACATGCTGCTAAATTTAAAAGAAATCTTATATTATAGTTTTTAAAAATGTTATCTTACCACTCATATGTTATAGACACTGAGTGTAAGCGATTCGATAAATAACAGTAATGAGAAAACTTAAAAACGGTGTATACATAACCGTATTTCCTTGCAAATTTAACCAAAGTAGAGATTTCTTCTTGTCCTTAGAGATCTCGAGAGAACTTTATATAAATATGTCAGTTAATCAATATGATTTTTAGTAAACTATCAAAAAATATCAATTTTACTTTAATTTTTGTGTCTTTTATAAAACAGGAAATTTTAATATAATTTTAAAACAAAAAAAATATTTATTTAATGTTAGAAAATCGAACATCATATCCAATGGAAAGTACTTCAACAATTATAAATTATGCTAGTAAAACTTTTGACAAAAATAATGGTATTAGAAATATTGTACATGTATATACATATACTCAATGTAATCATTGAAAATATTCTATTTCATGACACTGTGTTTTGCTCTTTATTATTATTATTATTATTATTATTGTTATTATTATTATTATTATTATATAAAGTTTTCCAGTTTTCAGAATTTATTATAATTATTTTTTTAATTTTTTTAGTGATAGAAACAATTATTTTTAGATAAACAAAGATTGAAATTTATGTATAAGTTATCGAAAAAATTAACTACCAAACGAAGTTACTAAAACAATATACTAACTAGTGATTCTCAAACAAAACGAATTCAACTTCAGAAAGCTCACGCGTGTTTTCAAAAAAATTTACTTACGAGATATATATGATGTAAAAGTATAAAGTTTATTTTTTTATTATTCTATGCATTTTATACGTGCCATGATCACTGATTTCAAAGTAGTTAGTACAAAACTTTTACTGTATTTGCTGATTCTGTTAACATTTTAACTGTTATTACATACGAATGTCATGTGATTGATATATCTAATAATTCATACATAAAATGACATACTAATTTACTCTTGTAGTACGATTACGAGATGTTGGACCATAAAATTCCTGTTTAAAACGAAACCGCAGAATGAAAAATGGCCGCCCAATATCAACTCGTAGTAAATGAAAAAACGCCAAAAGTACGACTATTTTAAACATTTAATCGTATAAACTTTTCGTATAAAATGTTTAATGATTTCAAACCTATTTATGAGAGTCTAACTAATGATGACGAGTTGAATTATTTTGTAAGTATCTATACTCAAAATAACGATAAATCTTGAACATGACGATCCAAATATAGCGCGTGAATCATTCAAAACAGAATTTACCACTCGTCGTTGTAAGAACACCCTTCTGTTAATCGACAATTTTTATCTTTTGAACCACTTAATAAATAAGTATTACTTAATAATCTTTGCAAATTAATTCCGCTATATTAGATTTCATAAAATATAGTAGGTTGAGTACTTTTTAGTTGGATCGTAATGCTAATTGACTAGATTAATTTCCTGCAATGAAAATGCCATGTTCGCGCAAAGCTAGATAAAAGAAAAGGAACGCGCATATAAACACAAATAAAAACATGGTCAACGCACGTGCCTAGAGCTTCATGATCTCCATTCGTCGGACCGCTGAGTAGAGCTGAACACGCTCGAGTTCACCCGAGCGCTCGATTACACATGTACGAGGGCGAGCGAGAAAGAGAGTGTGTCTGTGTGCGGATGGTAGCCTTGCGCTGTAATAAGGGGTTGGAGATCGTGGCGCCACCGTGAATGACTGTCATTAGCACGCATATACCGCACCTTTAGCAGTAATATCGTACACTAGGTCCTAGTGACAGGAGTTCACGAGTGACATGTCCGAGCACAGCGAATTTCGCGCATTTGAAGCCTCTTGAGTCATCTGATGCGTATCAGCTCGCGTAGAGAAGGTAGAGTCCGCGACATTGATATAAATTAGTGACTATTTTATCTACATGAAATAAACCCTCGAGGAAATGAGGCTGTATACGACGGGACTAAAATCGTCGAAAATCTAGATAAACAAGCGTGAATATAGGCGTCAGGCATGTGTACCGATGTGATCAACAATGTGCCTGCGTTGATTCCGTCATTGTATATGCATATGAATGTCTAGCGATTCGTAAGGATGCCTTAACGCGAGTGTGCAAGAGTATGAGTAAAGCGTGCGATAACGAATAGCATATACTATATATTGTATCTTCGACCAGCAAAGGTCCGTACGGCCCAATAAATGGTTTATATTTTTATTTTGACTGTGATACATTTCATTGCAACCCGTCCAAAATCTCGAATGTCTTCACCTCAATAATAAACCCTGACCAGCAACAAGTGCCACAAGCTAAGAACATTACCGAATGCGGTACGATGGTGGTCGCACAATCATCGTGAAATACGTATGTCGGTCATTATATTACATAGCACCGTTATACTGAAACTGTAAAGTCAACTTTTATTATTACACATTACGACAAGATGTACTCAATGCCAAACTGTCCATTTTTCTTCTTAATTCTCTTATTTCTGCAGGCCTTACAGTAATAATACATCCTATACTAATACAAACTTATTCAAATAATTGAAAATTGTAAAAAATGAATAATTTTTCTAAATATAAAAAATAATTACATATAATTCAATTATGACTACAGAAAATAACTTAATTAATAAATTTACTATTAAAAGGTATAATTAATATCTGTAAACATGTTATTTTTTAGTTATTTAACGTTTATTACAATAATACATAATACAGTCGATAAAATTACTCCATTCATACTGATATATATTAATGTATAAAAATTTAACAATATTATTAAAAATATCTAATTTTACTAGATACTAAGTAATTAAGTGATATTGCTTTCACAAACTAAAACTCACTATTATAAAAATTATATATAAAATCTGACATAATACAAAATGAACTTTTATTTTCATCGAAGTATATTTATTTAATTCTCAAGATTTAAATCATTTTATAAGCACTCACTCTGTGATATTATAGACATAACAATCGTTGACGTAACAATTGTTTTATCCCTTCTTAAAAATCGTTGTTTATTAGGCATCCTTTTAAATTTGAAAAATTATCGAAACCATGTCTTAACAGTAGGACAGTATTACAAAGATGGTTTCTTTTTAATAAGATGAATGCTCACGCGATGCTATTTTTGCTAAAAATTTTCTATGTTTAAAAAAAACTTCTCTTTTTATTATTTTAATATAACATCACAAAATTTTAAAAGAGAATTAATTTACATTAAACTTAAATTAAAAGATTCTTTCATTTTCATATTAAAGAAAAAGCAATGAATTTCATTTTTAATATAAAAACGAAAATATATATAATCTCCATTGAATAGCAATTAAATGACAAAAACTCAAATATCATTGTACAGGATGAAAAGAATGTTCAATTATAATTAAACTCTGAGAACTTTAATTCGAAAGTATTTGACCGTAGATTAATTCGAATTAATCACTTTTTTCTATGATTTAAATTTCTTTTCATAAAAGTTGCTCTTTCGTTCTTTAATATCGTACATGAAATATTATATATTATTCTAAAGAATACGTAATTCAAATTCAATGTATTAAATGTAAATAAATAATAAAAAGAGACATTACAAATAAAAAACTTATTTGAAAAAATATTTGCTTCTTTTATTGAATTAATTAAGTGGTACGTCTCAAGACAACGTGAAATAAAATTTTAATTCTAATTAATAAGCTATAATATATATAAAAATATCTTTATGAATTATTTGATTACATATAATAATCGTATTATATTACATGGTGTATACATTTTATAAATATATATTTTAAACATTTTATAAAAGACTGATGTACGTCGTAACATTCATCACGAGGCTCGTTCGATCTCTTTCTCGCCTTTTACTCACCGGCCCAACATCGCGGGTCAAACGGCGACTGGAGTGCCGTAGCTTCTCCACAAGGTATAAGCGCTTTGCGCCTTACAAGTCAGAGAAGAACAAAGACTGTTTCCGCAGTCGTCGGAGGAGACTTATCATAAACCAATCCGCCCACTTCAGAACGAAAAAAAAACGAACACCAATTCCTCTCTTGTTAGGGCGACTGTCGACGCCCGTCCAATCAGTTCCGTAGACGGTGGCCTTAATTAAAAAAATATATAAAAAATGAAGTATCGTATAGATGTATATCACGAAGATTTCAAATTTTTATTTTATCCATCAATATTTTCATCCGTGTAACATATTCTTATTAAAATTATTAAATTATGTAAGAGCAAAACTTATCACATGCTAATTACTTAATTATATGCCTAGATAATAATGAGTGGCTTTAAGATTCTTCGGCTTAAAGATACCTTCACCTTTTAAATATCTATAAGTGGCCGTATATATAGATATAATAGCTGTATTGAGATTAATAAAAAATTACTTATATAATAGGATGTGTGAGACTACTGAACTTTATCGTATCCTTCAAATATAATCTTTTCCTTCGTCAACGACCTTAATGAAGATTAATGAGATTACAGATATTGATCTAGAGAACTCGATTAAAGTATTACACCTAATTAAACTTAATGGAGCAACATATCGACGGACATCAACTTTTATATTCATCTCAGATAAATTATTTGAGCAATTAATTCATTATAAAACCTTTTATAAAATATTTAAAAATTTTTATGATAAAATAAAAATATTAATTTGAATTAACCGATGTTTTCGGTTAACTATCGGTTATAATTCGGAACACTATCAAATCTGGTACTAAATTGTAATTGTTAACGCAAAGTATTTAAATAATACTTCAATAATACGTTTAAATATTGACATTATAAAAATTATTAAATGTTAAATCCATAAATTTATATCTGTATATAAGCAATATATAATCCTCCGCGCGCGCGCGTGCGTGTGTGTGTGTGTGCATAAAGTTATAAGTAGTATATACGTTAAACAATTAAAAGAAAATTATGTATCTTATATAATCTTATAATAAGATTATATATTGAATATGTTTTATATTCAATTATATAAAATATTTCAGGAGTCTTAAGTTGGCATTGCAAAGAAATTTTAAAATTTTCAAGATTTTTTTTTTTAAAACTATAAATAGTTATCAATCATGACAGACACCGATAAAATAATAGAATTAAAATTAACTTTACCGTCAAAAATCACCCTCATGAATGGTGTGAAAAATTCGAAAAATCGTAGCAAAGTCAATTTTATTATTCCACCCAACATTATTGAGCAAGGTAATGTATATAAAAAAACTACGACCAAAAGAATATCGGTGCAGAAGATAAATTTTTATGCGTTTTCAGTACATGCGTAAACGCGTGTAGGAACAAACGATACACTATTGTACAAAATCGTTATAAAACTAATAATTTTATTGTTCGACAAATTTTTTTTACAGAATATAATAGGCAATATATTCTATAAATTTGGTTGAAAAAATTTGAGAGAAACTATCGTCGCCCGTTATGGAATGTGCATGCACTCGATATACGTACACGCATACGGGCTACATGAGATTGATTTTTTCTGTAACATGATTTGCTGTTGTATTAAAATATTTTTCAAGATTACGTTAATCTACAAATTATTATACCAAAAAATTTATTTGCAAAAATTTAGCTTTTGGTTGAAACTGGTTTAAATGAAATTACCCAAGCATTAACGTATATAATGTACGCATAGAAAAAGCCTCACAGACAACGGTTTTGAAAATTCGATTCGTAGTTCTTCGACTAGGAGACGCAGTAACGATCTTTCTAAACATTTTGTAATTCACTTCGAGTACACTACCCCATGAAAAAGTGTAATCATTGATTTATATTATAATTATGATAGGAATTACATTATTTATGCTTTCTTATTTATTTGAATTTAAAGAATTAAAAATTTTACTAAGTTCATTACGATACAAATTCATATATAAATGTAAGAATCATTGCTCAATATTTTACTGCCTCTTTTCTCTCTCACTCATATTATATTTCTATCTATATTTTCACCCTTTTTCTCTCTTTTATTAGGCCACGCGCAAATCACGTAAAAATTTGCTGATACATATTTATGTTTGTTATAAGGCAAATAAATACCAGTACATAATATGTATCATAAAGTAAAGCAGCATGTATGAATTTTTCGTTTATACAGCATTTTCTTCTATTTAATAGTGTTAAATGATTATTATTAATAATCGTTTATACAAGGGATTTCTAAAGTCGTAAAGTTTCTAATACTTCAAACTATAATTACGGTAATTTTATAGGTTGTTTAGAGATAAAATTACGCTTTTACCATTTTTACATGATAATTATATAGTTCGAGAGGCTCTTTAAAAGAAAAATCCCGTTTTAAAACAATTCGTTTTTCGACGGACTTTTCCAAGTTTCAATTTTGCAAACTTTATACACGGATATAAATTTGTTTAACAATGTATTTGTATATAAATTGGAATTTCTATGAGTCATAATATTTTGCAATAAAATGTTGTGGCATGTACGTAGTTAACAACTAAAGCGTCCTAGATATTTTGGTAGACGTACAAGAGTTGTTGAGTTTATAGAATCTTAGTGTAGCGTTATGAATTAAGTTGTTAAAAAGAATATGAAAATTTTTTTACTTACTTTCGAACTTAGAAAAATGATTTTTTCAATTTTCGTTTTTTTTTAATACATTAAATGTTTATCTTACAGAAGCTCTAGTGAATTCTATTTTTATGAAATTTGTGAAAAATATGTCGTAAATATTCAGTAAACTTAAGTTATATATTTTATAATTAAATATATATGCCTAGGGCTTTTAATATTCTGAAACTTTTATCGGCGTGATAAACTCGTACGAATCTTTAGAGAAAAATGTAACTAAAAAACATACGTTTTATAACGAAAATGTTCAACACGAAATTAATCAGTATGATTTTTGCGCTTTAAAAATAAATTGTCTTGCATTTGTAATTATATGAATGAAATTGTCCCAAATGAAAATAAAAAGTAGGAAAATTCGTCATTTACTATTTATTTCTAAATCCGTTTTTAAAGTATTTTTAAAATAACTAAAATATAAATGTCGACATTTTTTTGAATTTGCAATCATTTAATAAGGTTATGTAGCATAACTGTAATGTCAACGGCTTTTAATATTTTACATGTGTATTACATGTGTAGTGATTCTTTAAAAGTCCTGTCTAAAAATACCGACGAATTCGTCTGTCGTGTGCTCATTTGCAATTTTAATAACTTTTACGTATTATACGCAAAAGAACGTACAAAACAAGAGTTTAAGCTGCATCTGTAATTTCGTATAGTAAATGATCGTGCATTACAATTTACAGATATTTCCGAAAAACTTTATGTTTTAAATAATAATAATTGTGCTAGATGAGATATTAGCGTTTTCAGATATGTACAAAACAACTGGATATTAATAAAAAGATAAGTATATTATTTATCGAGATCTGTATATTAAAGTATTCGAGTTTAAAACTCGTGTATATCAGTCCGAAAGAAATCCCTGACAAAACTGCCGCAGCGAGTGTGTTCACACATATTGCACACGCATATGCAGCCTGACAAACGACCTTCGGATTCGATGAAACTCATCGACTCTTGAATTTGGACGATTCCCGGCACTTTGTTGTAGGTCAGCATCGCTCTTCTGTTTTTCTAAACAAACTTCTAAATGCACTACTAATGTACAGTGCAGCCCGCGGTCTTAATCACAAACTAATGTTTCATAGCAGATAACATTCCCAATTTTTGATAGTCAAAGGCAACAATAATATGTGTAATATATAAATATATATGCGAATATGTATATATGATATGAACTTTAATTTCTGTTTTTCAATCGTGTTTCTTTCTTCCTCTCTCTTTCGCTAGATAAATTTATTTGATTTGTATTATTAATAACTTATTATTATAACTCGAATTGTTATTCAAATAGTTAATATTTCGAAGCTACTGAAGTTTTAGTTGAATCTATGTCATTTGGTTTACATCACATACAAACAAAAATCTTTTCATTTCACGCATACACATACTTTGGTAAAATCTAAAATTTTTATGGAGGATAAAAACGTAAAATAATTAATCTGCACGTTATTAAGTATGAGTGTATGGATATGTCAATCAGTGTACCCGAAAGAAGTTGGCGCAAACAGTGGTCAAGTGCATGAGCATACACACATGTAATACACGTGTATTACACATTTACTTGACACATGCAAAGTGGCCAAATCGACGGTCAAAATCGACGAGACTCATCGAATCACTTTGCCAAGTGGCGGCAACGCATCTTATGTTTCAAATAAATATACAATTAAAATGCACATAACAAGCTGTATTAGATGCACTTGCATAATAGAATAATTAAGGAGGTCATTACAGAAATATACAGTTCTTTACAATGTCATTAAGATTTAATACAGATATACAAAATATTCCTCAGTTTCTTCAATTCTCTGACTCACTCGTTTTTGTTATCAATACTCTTGCTTCAATTTTATGTATCTGTAATATACGTATATATGTAAATGTAAAGAAAAATTTGTTAAATTATTATTTGTATATCACAAGCAAATTATAACAAATTATCTATTAAAAGTAGCTTTTATTAAAGTAGGAACTACATTATGAAAACTAACGAAAAATATAATATTTGTAGAAAGAGACGATACATGTTTAATAATCAGAAAAAAATTTAATACATTTACCTGTATTTATATCATCTGTTTTATACGTTTAAATATATTATGTTGATTTTTAAGTACTTTTTAATTATTTTATAACGATTCTTAATAATAATAAAATAATTTTTAAATTCATATTATATTATGTAAATATAAAAATAATATTTCTTGTACTTACAAATTCTATTATAGCCTGCAAATTGTTGAAGTGCAAGTGATTGAAAAAAATATTTTCAATCACTGATACTAACAAATTAAAACTGCTTAAATATTCTTTCATTTCTCGTTCATGTTAAATAATTGATATTGAAGTATTATTATATATATTCAGGATATTTATAGAAATTGATATAATAAATAATATTCAATAAGGATACATATTCATACGTGACTCTTTCTCAATTAAAAGATAATTATGCTCTAATCTCTTCATATATACGTCTTATAAATATGAAAACTCAAAGCTTTATTTATATTACCTAAACCAAAATATTGAACGTAAAATATTACATTAAGCATAGAAGTACAGAGTTGTTTATATCCACGCGTATCGTTGCCATTTTATTACGACCAAATACGTGTTTTTAATTTTTAATTTAGTTATAAAATTTCTCAATTTAAATTTTTTTGATGAAAAGTAGTAACTTATCATTAAGTTATATCTTCAAAACACGTTAAAAATATCGGTATTGTGTCTACTATTTTTATTTCGTTTCTTAGTCAAGAAATCCGAGGGGAGTCTAATAATTACTCTAAAGCATTTCTGATACTCATTTAGCCGGTTGTAGGAGAGGAGCTACGAATCTGTGCAAATTAAGCGGAGTGAGAAAATTCGGATGCGCATAAAAGATTTCGATATAGAAAATAATACAGAAAAAAATATAGAAAGTTATTTTTAAAAAAATAAAATCTCCAATCGTTTTACCTTTTACAAGAATTTATTCAACATTATAATTCAAAGGAATATTTATAAGTACTTTTATAACAAATAAGTTTTAGCTAAGTGAAAGTTAATAAAGAAACATCCTTAACTTCAAATAGTGTATTTTCTTATATAATCTTCTGCTCTTTTATCAAATATTTGCTCTTTCTATTTCAGACACATCTAATTTTAATTATCGGTAAAAAATTAAGATTGATTGTCTATTTTACTTTGTTATGATTTCATTATTTTTAACACTGCAAAATATCCTTCAATAAACTCAGCTACGGTTTGGAGTAAAATTTAATAATTTTAATGTAAAAATAAAGATACCTACATTGTCGACAAGCATCAAATGGTTGTCAAAGCATTTAAAGAAGTGGGAAACTTACATGCTGCTTTTTTTAGTTTTTCTTTCACGGACACCTATAAATAATGGCACCAAAATTACTGAGAAATTCATGTGAATTATCGGGTCTGAATTTATGAACGATCTTTTTACAGACAATTATCCGACATAACCATAAAATTGAATAAAATCTTATTAAATAATAACCATGTATCACATTAATTTAAATATTTGCATTTACATTCGTGCATAATTTTTTGGAGTAAGAATTTCTCTTTAAGAAATTGATTTTCTGTATGTATGTATTAATTGGCTTGAAAATATTTTTTTTATGAGCGATATGTTAGATCGAAAAAATTCTTTAAAATAAGATCATATTTTATATCTTATTTACTCGACAAAATTTCTAATGAAATTAATAGCGCTCAGTGAGAACGTGATAAC
Organism: Wiebesia pumilae; assembly: GCA_018907045.1. Lineage (NCBI taxonomy): Eukaryota > Metazoa > Arthropoda > Insecta > Hymenoptera > Agaonidae > Wiebesia > Wiebesia pumilae. Next base: position 5,595,844 of record JACCHZ010000181.1, on the reverse strand, counting down.
ATAACACATGTAGTTTCATGTAGCGTTACTGATAGAGAAATTATACATAAATATGTAAACGTATCCATGTATACATACGCTTGTATATCAAAGAAGTAAGTTTTGTAAAGTTAAGTAATCAGTAGTATCAACGAGAAATGGTTGATTAGAAAGTAAAGACACTTAATCCTCGGTTACATGTACAGCATATAGGTAGTTAATATAATGTGTACTAGAACTTAGAGTTGATTTGTTGAAACTACGTTGACTTTTTATTCAAAAATTATTAATATTCTACAAATAAATTGGTACTAACAAAAAGGAAAAACATTGGTTTTTCGTACCTGTGTAATGAGCACATACGTTAAACAAAAGACTTTTGAGTTGAAATGCATCCATGAAACCAAAAGAACAAAAAAAGATTATAATGATGACAAAGAATAATATTAACTTATGATAATTTCTAAAATGATTTATCAACTTACAATATCACTGAATTGAAAATATTACATATAATACATTGGTATACAGAAATTTGTGTTATATGTATACGCATGCGCTGTATTTATTGAAAGTTCAATTCGAATTCATTCGATTCGAGATATCGAAGTATTAGAAATATTGAGATGATGTTAGAGAAATAAAATTCTGTCACATTGATAACTTGTAAAATACATTCATAAACAGATACGTTAATTATTATCGTGTTCTTGTGTCTAACTATTACTCGAAGTGGATATGTTTTCTCGCGGATCGTCGTGAACCTCTCTGATCCTATCTCGAATCTTTACCTCCGCTTATTGACTTCTTTGTTTCTGTAATTGAGAGATAAACACGAAACTCTCTTACTTGATTTAAAATCTGCTCTATATAAACTTTTTTGTCGCTTTTTACTTCGATCTCCTTTCAATAATTTTATGATCATTATCGATCGCAATTTCTATTTGAATTATCCCGAATCAATTATCAATTATCCCCCCCAATTCTTAACTTAGATATCCAGATTTCTTTGTGCTAATCTTGATCCTATGCACGAATTGGTTTCGAACTTTCTGCTTCTGATGTAGTTCCTATTGTGGGTTATTTACATTTATATTTCACTGCATTTATGCTTTTTCGCCTATTGAGTATTTTATGTGTTGAAAACTTGTAACGTTCATTGTAAAGTATGTTACTACATTTGTAACAATTTATAAAGATAACTTTATATTTTAATTACTATTGAAGAAAATTTCATTATAATTCTTATATAAACTGTTAAATATACTGAACGCTGACTTGTTAGAAAATAATAATTCTTATTGATCGATTAAATTATTTCTGTAATATTTATTTTAAATAAAATTGGAAACTCTAAAAATTGTTTATTTTTTAACATAGTTACACTTTTGAAATTTATACCTAAATACATATTTGCTAAAAGAGAGTTAGAGCATTGTCACATTTTTAAATTTCGTCTGCATTATAATAATGGAAATGGTAATGATGGATCTCCTCATAGATTTTTCTATTAATTTCGATTTCATACAATTTACATAATTCTAAAGTAAAAATAATTATCTTAGTTTATTTTATTCCGTTTCAAATTTTTTTTTATGAATTAACAATTTTATTTTTATTTCATACTTTTGAAACTATTTAATTTTTTAACGATATTTTTCAGTATTCTTCATCGGTTATATAATTAAGTTATTTTAGTAAAGATTTATTTTCAAATTATATTAGAAAAATGTTGGATAATTTATCCTATTTCAAACGCAATATTTAATAAAATTTAATGAAAAGCGATTTCAAAAATAAGAATTTCCATTACATATATTAACTTCAACATTTTTATACCATTCCACGAAGTACTAACTTTTAAAGAATAAAAGAGCTATTCTTTCGCCTTACAATTACTTAAATTTAAAGCACATAAGATTTTTATTACTACGTCCATCAATTCACGTGATCTTTAATACCCAATAAAATACCCACTAAAGTTAAGAAATCATCGAAAAAATCAGGATATTATTTTATTGTAAAGAAAATCCATACTTTTGGTTAGAAAAATCTTTGAAACTTTACTTTACAAAATAAAATTCTAACAACCTAAATAGATATTTTTGTTGTATTCTTAAGGTAAAGAAAGTATATCTTAGGTAATTGATAATAATCTGACATCACAAATTTTCATTAGCATTAGTTTAATGATACTAATAAGTAATATGTATTTTAATGCTAGTTCAAATACAATAAAACAAAAATAAAAAAACAATAAAATAAAATATTAATAGAATGTGAAATTATTTATCAAGCATTATTATGGTTAAACAATATTTGATTTCACATGATAAAAGAACTTTTATAATTATTTGGTATATTCGAATACTAATTATATTCCAAACATTTCAGATGTCGAAATATTATATAATAAAATAAATCTATCGCATACTTACTTTATATAAAAAATTTAAAGAATACAAATTATTATTATTATAATTTTTATACATATAATTTAATTAATTTAATTTAAATTAGTTACAGAAATATTTTTCATAGTTAATGAAGCACTCTTTTTTATTTCATTTTTATTGTGCTCAAAGGGCTATGTAAGTATCTCAAAAGACATATCATCACTATGTTTATTGTATATAAAAATTGCTTGTTATGATTCCTTTTCATGCAATAGATAATATATTTACTAAGTTCAATTTAAATCGTAATGTAAGGGATACGCGAGAGAGAGAGGACAGAACGGCGAACGTTTGTGCGAGTCGAGAGAGGAACGGAAGGGCGGGTCTAGACGTTGGGTATCGTCCCTTACGCTGGACGGCAAACGAATGAACTTGGTGCATGACTTCGAGCCGGACGGCCCTGAACGATTCCCAGAGGCCGCCAAGGACCAGGTCGAGCCCACCATGGGCTTACCGCGCTCAAACACGCACTTGTGACACGACTCACGGCAGCTGAGAATTTCTCCACCACCGCGATGCATTTAAGGGCGCGCACTGCGCGTTTCGGGGTGCTTTAGTGTGGCGCATCCCTCGCTCTCATCAAGATGTTTCCCTGCTTTCCTACTCCCGGCGTTGACAGTTGTTGCGCCTTCCTGCTCCCGGCATTGACAATTGTTGCGCTTTCCTACTCCTCGACGTCAACGATTGTTGCGCCATTTCAATCCACTTGCGTGCAAAACACTCAAAACTTCGCCCTTGTCGTCGTTGCGTTCAATTTATCTATTGTTGCACTAGATATTAAGAAAAGTTAAGCTCTCCAACCTTCGTACTTCTACAATTTGTATTACGACATTTATTTTGATATAAATATGATATAAATCTTTATTATTTTTTCAACCGAACCAGCTTCATTTTCTTTTCTGAGATCTCGAATCGACCCTGCCAGGAAGTCCGCGGTAATTACTCCGAACGAATCTTCGAAGAAAACTCTGAGTAAAATATTACGAGATTAGAAAAAAAATAAACGAAAATCGGATTAATCCCTGTTGAAAATTATAATGACGCATAATTAATAATTTAATTTAATTCAATTTAATAAATTAAACGTTATTTAAATTTCAACTAAGACGATATCTAGAAATAAATGAATTTATTGTGAGAAAAATTTTATTTTGTACATTTTAAAATTTTAATTGTTTTAAATTCTTCCAAAAGTCGAAGAAATAGTTTCAAAGTAGAAATAAACTAAACACCAAAATATTAAAACTGTCTTCGATATGGTAATAAATACAAACCGAAGATAAAAAATAAATCAATATGTGTATTCTTAAGGAAAATTAATACTAAAAAATAGTTTTTTATAGTTGATATATACATAATCGCATTTATCCTTTATATTCGATATGAATAAAGCTCTCAAAAGTTACAGATAAGTAATTTAATTCTTTTCGTGCAAGCTATTCTTGTAATGAATTCTTCCTGTTCTTATCATGAATATATCCGAGCAATTAAATCATCGGAACAAAATTTCATAATGTATTCGATTTTATTCCATATCTACCTGAAAATTTCGATTAAAACTGATGCTAGTAATTTATCAACATTTTTAAGAATATGTAATTTATTAAAATTCTTTATAATATATATAATATAAATAATAAATTATTTATAGTTGTTTATTCATAGATATTTTCTAATATTTTTAGAAATATGAAAAACTGAAGTTAATTATTCAGAATTAATTCAATAGAAATTAACAAAAAATTGTTTACTGGTTTTATTATCTTAAAAAGAATTGAGTTTTCTCAATACATTAAGAAAGAGAGTTTAAAAAGAAGAATTTTTCCCAAATATTTACTACAACACTTTTATACTATTTATTTTAAAATATATATAAATTCATAAATTTGGACAAAAATTTTATTTTTCTATCATAATTTTTCTTTTAACTATTTAATACTAAAAAATATTTGATCAATTAAAAAACTACAAGATTTTTTAAAATGAGAAATTGTAAAAATACATTTAAGGCATAATTATATTAGAAATATAATATCTAAAAAAATAATAAATCCTAAAGAAATCGTAAGATGAACAAATTCATAATAGTATTTCTCTACGACGATCTTATTTATGAAAATGATTCATTGGTAATTTTGAAATGTATGTATTACTGAATTATAAACTTAGATACTGTAGTTATAAGAGAAAGATAGAGTAAAAAAGAAATTCTACAGATAACTAACATCCTTCTGTCAACGTTTACGTACGAAATATAGTCCACCTAAAGAAGCGAATCAGTAATGTGTTTCTAGTGCATACTATAGCCTTGTGTTTGCAACCAGGTACGCAAAGCAGAGCAGAATGAACCAGTCAGACATGACGACAGAATGAAAGAGATCTAGACCGGAGAAGAAGAGTCTACTATACACTCGCTTTCACTTTACTGTGTGTCACTGTAAACCTATTCAAGTGATACGTTTCTACCATCTGCACATTTTCTTTTTCTTAAACATATGTATACCTAAGCACTCTTTTAGTTTATTCATCTTCAATATTCTATCTGTATATTTAGCTCGATGTTAGATCTGCAATCTATTCAACTGCAGATGACATACAAGAACATATGTAGCTTTTTCATTTTACCCTTGCAATAGAAACTTTCGAAAGTATTATTCCTATTATTACTCGTAAGACCATAAGCTGATTTTAGAAAAAAAAACAAATTACTTTAATCAATTTATTACTTTTTTCTATTTTCATTCACTAGCTTCGAGTAATATTTAAAAGCTGCAGCAATTAATATTCTATATAAACATGAATATTAAGAATATGATAGTTTTGAAATATATACAGCAGGAATTAAAATACTTTTTATCGTTGAAATTGATGCAAGAAAGAATTTCTCTAGAGAAAGAGATGCTGCAAATAGTATACAACTAATATGTATAGTTTCAAAGTTTATAATAATATTCAAAATTACAAATAATAGTTTCACGTAAATTATTTTTTACTAAAATAAATTATAAATACCAATGACATTAAAAGATATTTTTATTTTCTGTTAATTTTTATCGTTGTGTGTAAAAATAATGCGTCTATTTCGAATATTTGAAAATATTATTCCTTGTAGAAATGAAAATACATAAAATGTTACACTCTTACGTACATAAAAAATTAAATGATTTTTCAAATTGCCTATTAAATATTAAAGTAAAGCCAAATACTTGAAAGTAGGAACTAGTCCAATTTATAACATTAGCACTTCAAAAAATAAATAGAAAAATTCTTGACAACTTATTTTGAACGAATATCTATTTAATTTTAATATCTATGATGCTCATGTATTAAATCATTAAGGTATTAAACGGAATGTAATAAGTAGTTCAGTTGTAAAATTGAAATATATTTTATATTTCTCATTAGCTTTCATAATTTCCAATTATTCTAATAGAAAAATGTACAAAAGAAATATACAAAACGTATTTTTATTTTCTTACAATAAAATCATAAATAATGGAAAATAATATTACAATTTAATTAAAAATAATATAGCAAATATAATTTAAATGTATCTTTATATTTTCTTCTTCGATTTCAAATAAATTAATAACTGTTCGTTATTGTGTATATCACTTTATAATATAGAAAATGTAAATGTTAATATTTCTAAAAACTGAGTATTTTTCCTATTTCCGATATTTCACTTTCTTTTTAAATAATACATTTCACAGAAATTCAAGCTTGTTACAGATATACAAATATGGTAAGAAATAGTATGTTTAAAATCATTTCCTTGAACTTTAAATATTTTTTATTAAAACTCTTCTAGAAAAAAAACTATTTATTAAAAATATTTTTTATTATAGATTACTTTTGTATTACTCATAACTCTATCAAATATTAATGCTTTAAAAAAATATTTTCAATCATTATAAAATTATTCTATTCAGTGTTATAATAATTAAAATAATTAAAATAATTAAGTAATGTAATAATGATTTAAATTAAATTATGCATTTAATTCATATTACGAAATAGCCAATTAAAATTTAAGCATTTATAAAAGTAAACATAAAAATTCGTACAACTACATCAATTCATAGAATTAGAATAAATGATATGTCGAATTAAGTTTAATTAACTCAGCAAAACATTAGGCTACAATATTTTAAGACAAAAGAACTACTACTCTTAAAAATATATTTTACATTCAACAAAGTATACTTTGTACAACATGTATACCTTGAATTAACGTATAACTGGAAGTATAAGTTAAGAAATGGAATTACTTATTCTGTTTAACATAGTAAAAACAGTAAAACCAATTTATTAGTTTTACATTACTTCATTTTATCGGATCGAATAATTATTCATCGATTGAATAAAATATTTGTTTCACTTAATTAAATATTTAGCACGTTTAAACATACAAAATTATCAGAAACTGGTATTTTTGTCAATATTTTAAGTTATTCTTCTATTCAAATTGTAATAATTAAATTAGAAATTAGTAACCGCATAAGCTTACACCTTTCAATTAGTGATTTTAAATACTGTAAGAATTTAAAATTATAGTTTTGTATTCAATTTCTTTTATTCATTCGGTAATAAACATTTACGTTGTAGTAATTGTTACTATAAAATTAATGTATGAAAGTTACTCGTCATACGAATAGAAGTTTTTAGGCTTTCCTGAAAATATTTCATTTATTTTAAATATTAAATTTACAATAAATGATTATAAATTTTCAACGTCAAATACATCTTATAATTTATTTTATTTTTCTTAACAATGAAATAAACATAATGTTTAGTAAATTTATCAACGTAAATAGTTTAAAAAACTATTATAAAAATAATTCGTCTCCATATAATATAAGTTAAAAATTCTTTTCACTTTTACATTTTTATACTATTTTCTACATCAATCTATAATTTAATTAACTTTTCTTCAGTTTGTACTATTAAGAACAAAAAGTATTATATTTTCAAGTTTCGATGAGTTTGACAACTCGAATTCGGGTCAGTGGCTTGCCAGCTCCAGAGTTTTTGACAGTTTGGATTTCGAAAAAAACGATTATGCTGACTTCAACCGATTTTTGGCTATATTTAGCAGTTTATAATATATATATCATAGACATCATATTTGTAAAATTTATTAAAAATATATATAAATCATGTATCATAAAATAAATTTAATTTTGCTTTCATAGATTATCGAAAATTATATTTTTATATATAATAATTTACTTCTACAATAATGTTGAATCTGATCAAATATATTTTTGTAGAAAATATTAACGATACTATCAATTATAAGAAATGAAATTATTCCCTTGTGTCTAGTTTTCAAAGTTTTTGAATTAATTCATCATTATAAAAGATTTTATATACTTTAGCACAAAATTAGAACGGGATATCAATTAAGTTCTGAAATTTTCTTACCTATAAATTTCTAAAGATCATATTTTCTACCATTTATGGATCAATATTTCATAGTATGACCATATTAACTTTTCAACCTACTTTATAACTTCCATGCTCATTGTAATATTTTTGTTTTCTAATTAATATCAATTTGTATGAAATAATAGTTCAAAGTTTTCATATAACCAATTCAGTGTGAATGAAGGTAATATAAATGCATAAAATGTCGATAAAATTAATAAAGTCATATAATGGAATGAATAATGCTTGTAACGTAAAATATTACGTTATATACTTGCAAACTTACAATTTATGCTAAAAGTTTTTTGGAACAGATTTCATTACAGTAAACTTTTTCTACATTATAATTTTGAACACTATTTTTATTCAGGAGAAAAAAAAGAATATTTTATAAATTACATTATACAAAAATTACATAGAAACAGTTCAATTTACTTTATAAAACATATAATTCAAATGTAACAAATTATTTTCATTAACGACGTTAAGATTTATCTTTAATCAGTTGTAAAAATAATAAAAATTATAAACTGACACGACATCAATGATCGATTATAATCGTTATCTTTGATTTTCTTATTTATTATTGATTTTAAGTAATTTATTTAAAACCGATAAGTAATTTACTTAAATTATTTTGCATAAAAATTTGCTTGCATCTACAATTATTGCAATGAATCATTATTATAATTATTTAAATTTCTATAATAAATAATCAAGTAAATGAAAATTACATAAAAATATATATTTTTCAATAAATTTACCTAATGTTATCATTTAAATTTGGTTGTTAATAATTGTGGTTTAACATTTAGTTTTAGAGAGTTTATTTTTAAATATAAAATTAATTATGCTTAATTTAATGTTCCTTTAATTACAATTACAGATATAATAATATTCAGTTTAAAAATCGATTTTATATAAAACCTAACCTTAGTAACATAATTTTTAGTCATAAGTTTAAAGTATCGTGTTTTATTTGTAATACTTAAATCTGTAATAATAAATCTTTGCTATCGAGAAACTATTGCTATATTAAATATGTTAATATTTGGAGGAATTTTATGAAAATTGTAACCCGTAAATGGACCGATCTAATTTAATTTTTTTAAATTAAATTAGATTACAAGTTCTTATAATAAAAGATTATGAGATTTAAGACAAAAACTTTGTAAAATCAAAATACTTTTATATTCAAGATAAATTACACTGTAATTATAAAAATATAAAATATTAGAAACAAATCAGCTCACGAATTACCTTTATTTTTTAGCCAATACAAAGGAAACTTAAAGTTTCCACAAGATTCGTTTCTTAATAATATTTAAAATGTTTTATAATATGACTATTGGAATAATCTGTTGATTTTCCTAGAGATAAGAATTGACTAGTTAATTTTGTTTATGTTATATTTAGTACGTTATATTTATTCGCAGAAATTTCCTTTAAAATAATAAAATTGTTTTAATAGAAATATTTGTATGAAGTTACGGTATACTTATTACACAATAATTAGTTAAAATATGTAAACTCGTGACATTAATGACATAAATTTTAGCATCAATGACGTAGTTAAACATTTTAAATAATTACGTTTGATTGTCAGGAATTTTGAAGTCCTTTAAACACTTGAATATCTAGGATTTATCTTTGACATGACTACGTGATAAAATAATATATGATAAATAAATACAATAAATTAATAGCAACTGTAGATCATTTATTGAGAATACGTTACTGTCGTAAAATTTGTTTTATGATCTAGAGTAGTATGCAGTGCTGTGGCATTGAGTTTTGATATGCATTTATTGTTTCTAGATACATATCTACTATATATATTCTTATTCTTTTATAATATTTTATATTATATGTGACCAAATTCATTTGCTAACATTATTTGTCAAATTTTCAAAATTTAGTTTAATGGATGTTTAAAAAAACTGATAAAATTTTCATTCGATTTTAGTGTTAAAATATGATAATAAAATAATTAGAAATAAGGAGAAAATATTACATCAATTTCACACTTTTATTAGTATATTAATTGAACTTTCAATAATTATTTTATTTTACTCAATCCTGTGAAAATATATTTATGGAATCAATATAACTTATTGCAATTAACTTTTACAATCAACCTAAATTTATCATAAAATGACGAGATATATCAATTTTAATCTTAATTATATGTAAAAAATGAAGAAAATATTCACATATTCAATTATTCAAAATTCATTTATAAATAAAAAATTTCTTTTTTACATATAAACATTCTTTTTCCAAAAGATTTACTATTAAAAGTTCTAACAACTAATTTTGTGTTTAGATTTTTTATATAACTTCAACACAATAGCTTTATATTTTTTATGTTACTTTTCACCATTACTCAAATACTATAATGAAAAAAATACAGGAACTTATGTGACATTTACTAAATTCATCAAACGCGATTTTGGATTTTAAATTGTTATTACATGCAAATATTGTTTAAAGATTGAAATGCTTAATAATGCATTTATTAAAAATATGGATGCAAATAATCACAGATGTGTTCTTAAAATGCAATTACTAGATATTATAAAATAAAATTTCTTTTAGTAAAAATCTATATTACGAAAAACATCGTTCTGGTTCCAATTAGTGGTGCACGTAACAAAAGTGACAAATACCTTGAATAAATCAGTCCACGTACGCAGTTTTTTCCATATCACTCGAATTAGGACTGCCACAAAAAGAAAAAGAGCTTAGCTTTTCTGCAAAAGGTGGAGAATCCTGCTAATTTTAACTGAAAAAATGAAATAAAATGTTCGGTCCGTTTAAAAGAAATTACTTGGATCCAACAAAAAATGCTACCCTTTGACGATCAATCTGCGCCGATGAAGCAGCTACTAAAACAATAGTAAAATATCTATAGATAGATTTACCTCGAGCCTCGCTCTCTTCCTCTCTCTCTCTCTCTCTCTCTCTCTCCAGCTCTCGCATAAAACCCTTTAAATAATACAGCACCGTTTTTATCGCAACACTGTATAATTAAAGTTAAAGTCAATATTAAATACACCTGCCTTTTTCCGTTTAACTACTTACCTGAGAAACAGATACCTTTCTCAGTAAAAAGTATGCTTATCAGGACGACCAAGAAACAAACATTTATCGAAATTAGATTCAAGATCCTAATTCGCCTATCTCAGATCAGTTAATCTGTCTTTGCATCGAAGATCAGAAACAAAATTTGTATGAAGTGTGACCGAATCTCCTTGAGTCTATCTTTAACTTATTTAAATAAAGTAATTCCTTTTATCAAAAATTTAAATTTTTGTTTTTATTACTGCCTTATTCAGCTACTGATATTGACTTTGTTACTTTAATTAAAATCACTATTAGATTTTATTTTATTATCCTTTATTATTTCGTAAGTACTAACGAGTTGAAAATCTGGTTGCTAAGAGCTCACTTATGGACATCATATAAAACTTATACTTTTCTTGATGTTATCGTTTAAATCACTTTAGAAAAACGAAGAGATAGAAGATATTGCCGTTGAATAAAGTATATAATCCTCATATCACAGAATAAAAATAAAAAATTTTGAAATTCAAAATTTTAAAACAGTTTTCAATTGGTAAAAATGATAATTCTTGAATTTCTAAAATTCATTTAAAAATTCATTAACACTTTTAAAACAATTTTACGCAAGGGTTATTTTTTGAAAATTGCTAATATTTTAAGTTATATCCATTTTTACTTAAGATCTTTAATTATATTTTTATTTGAACTACATTTTTGACAAAATAATATTTTTAAAATCCTCTATCTGTCCTCATAGACAATTTCATGTAGATAAAAAAAAATTTTTTCTAGGTCAACTGCTAATCACAAAAATTATAGAACTGTCAAAAAATGAATAAAAAAACGATTTTCTATCAACAATTTACGATACGCCATTTTACAATGAAATTATCTTTTAAATTTATAAATATTGAATAACACTTTGATTATTTTAGTACCATAAAAATTTTTGATTGTGACAAAAATTATTTTCTTTTGTGCTGCTAGTTTACATATCATACATTCATAATATTATTATTTCTAATTAAAGTAATATATATATATATATATGTTATGAATTTATATTTTCAGTTGTCTTCATTCTAATTTTTTCTTCTATTAGTACTAGTTTTATAAAATGTTCTTTCTCAGTATTCTAATTGCACTTTCTATTCTTCAAATTTTATATTTATTAATCGTACATGTTAGATTTATGTTTACTGATATTTTCTCCAACTTTTTTAAATGTCAACCTGAAATTTTATTTTTCTATATACATTGTTTACATTATTAGTTGTCACTTAAAAGTCATTAAAAAGAAAAATTATTATTCTTAATATTAACTTGAAATACTGAAAATGTTAATATTAAAAATATATAACACATTTTCTTATATTTACCTGTAGTTTTTATTTTAATTTGCATAATGTACATCGAATTTCATTATGAACATTACTGTATGTTTTGGTTTATTTTAACAATTTTCATCGTAAATTATTCAATAATAAAATTATTAAGTAATGAAATTAAATTTGTTCAAATTTGCAATTTTTAAAATATCATTTGAAATAAATACGCAAATTACTTAATATGAATGGACACTATTTGCATGTATCATTTCATTACTTTTAACATCGATATATATTAGTGAAGCAGATATATCAATTATTCCAAATTTATACATTAGCAAAGAATTTAACAAGGTTTCATGAGTGTACATATTAGTATAAATATTTACTTCTATGCATATATTTATGCACAAATCACGTCATATATGTTTTGCAAATTTGAAAATTCTCTCTGATTGAAAAAGCATATAAACAATAAAGCATCTCACTGGAATATTAGCTATTTAATAACAGTTTGATTATATCAAGCTTCGAAAGGTTATATTGAATTTTATACCTTTTTGATATGATCGTTAATGTAATTATATTCAAAATAAATTGACTTAATTGATGTAAAAAGCATAAAATAATAATTCATGTATCTAAAAACTAAAAATTCATAAAAACGTAATTTAAACTCATTATTATTAGATTAAGAATGAGAAATAATATTATTATGTTATTTATATATTTAAAAATAGTGTTTTTTTAATAAGAATTTGGCTATATATGCAGTTATGTATTTGAGCAAAAAATTGAAATACATAACTGATAATAAAGCTTTTCTTGTTTATATACTAGAAAACGTTGCTATGGACTTTTACAGAATGTGCTAAATTCTTATTGTTAAGTTATAGAAAGCGAATCCGCATTGACAATCTGGGATTGTCCCCAGTTCTGAAAATCAGATAACCTTATTTATGCTAAACAATATCATAGTCTATTCTCAGAAGATTATAGAATGAACTTAGACAACTCGTCTATAAATAACGCAGTCACGTTGACAAAAAACACCGGTTTGTTAAAAATACAAATGTCCCGCACTATAACATTTTTTTTATCGGATTTTCACGGTCTCACTTGCGGCAAGGATTGCGACGCGCATTCGTAGAAAAACCCAAACAAGGACTCACAAAAGGAAAAAAACACTCAAACACACGCTTTGTTCTGCCGTTATCGCATTCCCTTCACTTAGTTCCAGTCTTCCGCTGGATTTTCGCGTCCCCCTCGAAAAAAGACCAACGCCGTGACAACTCCTCGTTAAAATTTTTCAATCCCCTCTTTGCACACCGTCAGAATCAATGGTCACCCTTGTTTTTTTCTCCGCTGCTTTGATCTGACCCGTTTTTCCTTTCGATCTCCCAACTTACTCCTCCCCTATTCTTCAAACATCTCAGGCTTCTAAATAAAATATGCTTCCGATGCAACCATGCACATTTTCTATCCGAAAACCTGAAAAATTCCGCTCTGCTTGATGCGTTAGAAAGGATGAACTTGCTCTAGGTCTAACAAGCCCCGTTAACCTACAAATGGTCATTACGCTAATTATAGTATAATATAAGGGATCCGAAGGGTTCTGATTAAACTCTTGAACGAAAAAGTAACGTCAAGAAGTATTACTTACGAAATAAATTTACGAAAAAGATATAAAGCAAATGAATAGAGAAAGAAGGATTCCGATATTCTCATAAATTATTGAATTCACTACCTTGTTGTAAATGGCTGGTTGCCATAGACAATAAATATATAAGCAAAGTATCATACTTAACATATACTTGCAGATCGATTAAGATATGAACAATTCATAGATGTTAAAGAAAGAAGAAATCGTAAGAATTTGAAAAGTAGTCCATGGGAGTACTTCTTCTGTTGTTATCTAGTTTATACTGAGCTTAAACAAGGAATTTATAGGTCTAATTTATTAATATATAGAGTATAAATAGATACAATCAAAACCTTATGTTATTAGAGCCGTCATAAATTCTAAATTATATCCACAGAGAAATTGTAAAAGAGATTTGATTTGTATTTTCAAAAATATCCAACTTATGTTCACGTGCATGCGACTTTTGGAAAATAATTCCGCGAGCAAATACAGAGGCAGGTTAGTTGCAATACCATTAATCATTTTCATTAAAGTTGTGTACTTCCACACTATACTGTAATTAATTCTAAGAATTGGCAAAACCTATTAAAGCAAAAATCAGTTTGAAATCAAGCAAAAGATTTAATTCGGCATTAGACGTCCAATTCTACATTTATGCATTTGTACTCTCCAAATTTTTCTTTTCATAACACTTGTTTCTCAAAAAATGTTGACTATTTGCGAATGATAAATATATTTTCATTTTTTTACAGTATATACTATATTTGTAGATTTATAGAACTGTGGAAAATATAGTGATCGCAATCCCAGCTTTTAAATTGATACGATCTATAATTTTATATCTGTATACACAATCTTATTTAAAACGTTTATGAGTGAACTACTTTAAAAAAATTGACAATTAATTTTTTCAATCTGTTTTATATTAAATGGTTATAGTATTACAATGGATATAATAGTCTTTTTAATCTTCTAAAAAATGAATGCTCTTCTGCGAAATTTCATTTGACATTAACTGTACTGCTTGTTACAAACTGGCTATCAAAAGAAAATGTGAGTTTCATGGGCAAAATTAAAACTGCAATTTTGGCAATATGTCATCATTACAATTTATAGATAAGAAATTAAATACAACATCTATCTGACAGCTGTTTGTTAATATCAAAATGAAACAAAAATCATCCAAATATGATTATAGTTTATTGTAAAATTATATTTTAAATGTCGTGAATCAATTCATAAAGATTTATAAAGCTCTTTTTTTATTAGATAAAATACTTAAAGGCTCCACTTGAGGTAGTAATAAATAAAAACTTTCGATTCTTTAGTTTTTGGAAAAGATGCTGTATGGGCAACGTTTGTAGATGAGCAATGACGGCGACGGAGATGAATGAACGAATGCGATTGTCATCGATGACTATGTCGCAATGAGGTTGCGACGAATCACTTCGTCGCGAAAGAAAATCAGTGCCGCGGAAC
Organism: Wiebesia pumilae; assembly: GCA_018907045.1. Classification (NCBI taxonomy): domain Eukaryota; kingdom Metazoa; phylum Arthropoda; class Insecta; order Hymenoptera; family Agaonidae; genus Wiebesia; species Wiebesia pumilae. The sequence continues at coordinate 5,580,461 of JACCHZ010000181.1, read as the reverse complement.
AAAGGCCGTGAGGAAAACGAAGAAGAGGCTCGTCGGTGGAATCATGCGGTGGCGCGAGTGTGAGTAAGAGAGTGTGTGGGAATGGAATGGTGAGTGAAAAAGTATGCGCGATGCGTATCGTCAGCCGCAGTGATGCAAGTGTGAGTGGAAAAAAGAGTGTGGAGTGTGAAAACGTGCGGGCGGCATGTTTCAGCGGCACAGAGTGAAAGTACGAATGAGAGAAAGTGCGCGAAAGTATAAGTGCGAGTGAGAAAGCGGGTGCGCAGCTTAGCATAGGCCATAAGAGTGAGAGCATCTGATGCGTGAGTGAGCGAGAGAATGTCCGTGGAGTGGGAGTACGCGGCCCGAAATGAGTGCGAGAGAGAATACTCAGCTAGCGAATGAGAGAAAGCGTGGGGCCGTGGAGGGGAGCCTTGGCTTTGCCTTAGCCATCCTAACGCAAGGCTAGGCACGAACAAGCGCGACGCCATTTCCCCGTCGACGCGGCCGTAAGGGCAATGGCTAGGCGACGCGGCCCCTCCACGAAGCCCGCGAGTACGAAAGCGTGAGGAGAAGCGCCCGCAAAACATATAAAAAGAGCGCGCTTACGCAGAATCGGGAGTAGGAGGTAGAGTTCGGGAAGCGAAGGTTTCCCGGTCGTGCTAACTTTTGGCGCACTGAGCAACTCCAGGAGCTGGAATTCAGGGGACGCTGACTTTTGTCGCATGACTCCCAATGCTGACTTTTGGCTCACTAGGAAGCTCCAGGAAGTGCTGACTTTTAGCGCACTTCCCCGGGTATAGACGTAGGTTCACGGTCGCGCATCTGGAGACATAGCCTCTTGGTTAGACTCCCCCCTTGCTATCTTCCGCCGAGATATTAAGTGAAATCCCGCCGAGTAAACGAACGTTGATATACTGTCGCCGTTCAATAAGTGTTGTAATTACGCCGTACAGTATATGCGAAAGTGTCGCATCGCCAGTTTATTAGTTTTTGTTGTAATTTGCCGTCTGCTATGAAAAAGCGCCGCATCGCCGACTGATTTATACTTGTGAAACCTCGCCGTCTAGTGCGTAAGAAAGTGCCGCATGTATTATGTATCTCAGTCGTTTAAATATCCGCCGAGAATTTATAAAATGTATAATCATTGTTCAACATTGTAACCGTTAAGATTTCTTTGTAAGCGCACCGCAGAATAAATAAAGCCTCTATAAATTTAATTGAATAAAAATAATCCTTAAGTTTTGATCTTAAAAAGTAAAGAAAAACGCTTTGTTTATTTCGCCCCGGTCTCCTCGAGCCTCCTCCTCACGCCACGAACCTGGTCCGACATTGAACCATCCGGGACAGGAGAGTCAGGGAGTACGGGGAATAGAGTTGCCGCCACCACCAGAAGGACGAATAAGCAGGGACTCAAGCCGCAAGAACGTAAAACATATCGAACGTCACATGGCATCCGATAGGGACCCATGGCGTAAAATGTTTCGATCTTCTTCTTCCGAATTAAACTGCTCTCCAATGTTTCGCCCAAGATATCTGAAGTCGCTTGAAATCAATTTTAGAAATTAAAACGGGCGATTAAAGAGAAAAAGATAATTAGATGTAAAAGAGTGATCTATTTATTGACAAGTTACAGCTTCTTTACCGACTATCACATCTTCTGGTTGGTATTATTTGGGGTACGAAACCAGGATGATATCCAGATTTTTTCTTCAAAAAATATATGTAATAAATATACCGGCAAACAATAAAAACACGACATATGCGATGAAAGAACACGTGGGCTTGACCTAAAACGCACTACACACCGCTAGTATTATCGTGATTTACAAAGATAAAATGAAACAAACGTAAGCCTTAATCTGCAACGATATGGTCTTATACTATAGACAAATCGAGACAAGATAAGGATTGCAGTTTGCCCTCTTTTTGTCGAAAGGGAAAGGCCCTTTTTGTTCATGCTACGGTCCGAAGCGGGTAAATTACGTGTGAGTTAAACAAAAATTCGCATTAAAGGGAATTAATGTTCAATCATTTTCCAATTCTTATGAGCTTGTACGCTTTCGCTCACAATTCCGTACTTGTTTTCTATTCTCACTCTCGTTTGTATACTCGTCGTATGTCGTGTTCTCTACCTTTCACTCATTGCTGTACGTACGCCGCTGTGAACCGTTGCACTGCATTCTCTCTCTCTCTCTCTCTCTCTCTCTCTCTCATTCTCTCATACATCGATGCACAAAACACACTCCTCTCTCACTAATTACTTTTAGTGACTGGCGCATGCTATGCAGATTATAACAATGCATTTCATAAACATTCTTTAAATTTACTTATAAATATGATTATTTCTATAAGAAATCATAATTTTTTGTTTTATCATTTTATAAAAGATTAAAATTTGTTCGCTTAAGTTCTAAGGAAAATATATACTTAATGAAACTTTTCGATTTTCAATCACCTAGAACGAATAGAATGGTTAATGAAGAAAAATATGTTACAAGAGATAGCATTTTGATATTTCTCTTTATCTATTATTATTATATTTATCATTCGTTTACATTAGGACATAGTTTACTAAAAAAAGTTAAAATATGCTTTTTAACATAAAATTTTTAATTTAAACTGTTCTCAGAATTTCTTTAACAAATGTCTAAATTACAGTTTTTTTAACTTCTTAACTATACGTATTCCTTACAATAAATAAATATTAATGCACATTAAGTTACCATTTTACATATTTTCATGTATATGTATATGTTTTCATGTATGTTTTATAACCTTGAATATTTATGAGACGTTATTTATTAAAAATATACTTTATTTTTTCTTTTACGTATTTGCATTTTATTAAAATCTTTTAGAATCATTCAATTATTCTATAATCAAAAATTTATAAATAGTTTCATCATCAAATTGTAAGTGATTGTGGTAAATATTTTTATTATTTTCTCATTACATTGTATAAAATAACACTAAAAAAGTCACGATCATTAATTATCCTGTCACAAACACACTGCATCGTAATTCGTTGCTGAAACACTCGAACTCATAATAATTTTATTAACAGTACATAAACGGCGGACACTAAACAGAACGTGTATCATTCAAAGTCGCAATATAAAACTATAAAAAGGAAAATAAAACATTAAAATGTTATTTTTATTCACGGATAAAAAATTCATGTTTTAATTAAATAGATTTAAAATGTTCTCACTAGTTTAACGCCTCATATATTACAGATACCTAACGAAACGTGAATGAAGCAGATTAAATTGAAAACAAAAAAGTCAGAAAAAACAAGATGTAGGGATGATACAAATTATATGCAATCTATTGTACAAAAAATTTGCCAGTTTCAATATTCCATTTTCTGATTATGAATTTCAATAATCGAAATTAAGAAAATTTAAAATTTTGTATTAATAAACAAACAGATTTATAAAACAAATATAAAACTGATATCAGAGAAGAAATCATTTATACATATATACATATAGATACATACATACTATTTTATCAAGTTATTACACTGAGTTCAACATATTTTTTATAGAGAATAACCAAATAAAAATGTGTACTTAAGTCATTATTATATATAATCAGAATTAATTATTCTCTTATTGATGATATATTTACTTGTATGTATACAAATAACTTTGAATATTCGTGACAGATGCGACGTGTACATAAATCTGAAATCAATCGTTTAAACATTGCATTAAAAAGGAAGTCTGGAACTATAATTATACTTCTCAGTACAGAGTAAATAATATTAAATAAAATTCATTTATCACTGATGAACAATAATATTTATTCGAAATATTTATTCTTGCTTACAAAGAAGTCGATCATATTCTATTATAATGTTATTGCGTCGCCTGTATTTGATATTATATTTATCTCTTTCTCTTTCACTTATCAGTTCATTTTCATTTATAAAAAAATCCTTTAGGTAAATATGTTATATAATATTTTATAAGAAAATCTCCGTTTATACTGTAATCGAATCAGGGTTCTTTATACAGATTTAATTACTGCCATATAGTATCTCGTGCAGAAGAGAAAATAGATAATAAAAGCGAAAAATAAATTTGTCTCTTGTGCGAGCTTATACAGATTTTACGATGATTGTTATATGTGAGAAATGCTTACTGTTGATATTAAAGCTCAAAATCAACTATAATAAAGTCAATAGTTGCATTGATGCATGTTAAATCCATGCCTATACTTATTAGCAATTCATGTACATAGATTTTGCATCTTTAATATATTCACTCAGAATATCTATAAAATCATACACTGGTTTGAATTGTATATGTTTCTGATAAAGATAAATCGTGAAGATAAAGGCAGAAGAGGATATGAAAGAGAGGGAAATTGAGAAACAAGTCCCATGAGATATCGCACGTGACATGCAAGCGAAGCAGATGATTACAAGTGCCTACCTAATTGAAAATTCCCCTGCGAATGTCGAAACGGTGTAATGAGAACAAATTAGAAGGCTGTGATTAATTAAAGATCCGAGGTCAGCTGCATAAGCGTTTTAATGGATTTAGTGTTAATTGGAACCGTCAGGCCATGACTGAACGGATCTCCGAAGCTTTCTTTATGAAGGTGTTCGTTGGTGTCATATGTTAAAAATATTTCATTTGTTTGATTTTCTAATGTATTCACTAAGGTCCATATTCCTCAAAAATCAAATGTAATTATACTTACGAAAATTAATATATAATTTGGTTCTTTAATTAATTATTATAATGCAAATTAACAGGATTTCATATGTATATTATGAAGACATTTTTTTAACTTTCAAAATTTTCACAATTTACAATCATTTTTATATTTTTTATACAAATAGCGATTTTTTTCTTGATAGAGATATCAGTCAATATTAAGGAATTTTATTGTTTTTTACAGATAATTTACAAATACAAATAATTTGAATTATTTTTTGTAGACATTTATTTAATTACTAACTGCTATTGCAAAGGACTTGTTCAGTTCTTTCGTGATTATGGTTGAATTTTGTCTACATTTTCCTTGTTCCTTATATCTTTTTAATCTATTTTTTTAGTCTTTTACGTATATTAACATATAAATTATTTTCGACTGATTAATGAGAAAAGTGTCACGTAATATTTTCCGAATTTCTTATAAATTGTAACCATTTGACTTTTCAGACTAATGTTTCTTAATTTTAACTTAGTCAGACACTTAATGAACACAGTTCTGGTTTCAGAAAAATTATTTGATTTTAAATAAAAAAATTATAAGCTTTTATTCTGGTAAAATAAATACAATCAATGTTTCTATTTTATCGATCTTGTTAATCCTTGGAGGCTTATTACATAGACGGGGCACTAACTTAATAAAAAAATAGCAAAAGAAAAGGAATAACTAAGGTATTAATTCCATTAAAATGAGAGTACTTACTCTATTTAATCATCACAATGTTATAATAATATCCTGTATACGGAAGAAATAAGCAATCGATGACATAAAATACCGTATATCTGGAAAGGGTAAGAAAATAGTTTCCAGGAAGATAAAAATGCCGAACAGGGTGAATGTTAGTAATGTTGAGCAATACTATAGCCATCAAATTAAAAAGACAAGCTAGGAGAAACTGCTCATTGTATAATGTAATTGAAAAAGACAGAAGGCTTCTCGCTTCATGAAACTTCAAAGTCGAGCTAAAGAAGACAACATGACTTATAACATAACTCGTGAAGAGAAAAAAAAGCTGTGCTCAAGAATAACACAACAGAGTACGAAAGGAGAGTCTGTTGTATAAAGTAGCATAGAATAAAAGGAAGGAGTACTCGAAACATAAGGTAACGTAGCCATGTGGTTAAATACTGTAGTCATAGATGAAAGGAAGTACTACTCGATCCATCAAAAAACATAGCAAAATGGAAGAGGATGACTTAGCACAAGACGAATGGAATTCTTGCTCCTTCCAATAATTAGCGTAGCGGTACAAAACTGGTGACTGAATGTAAATACAATAATGAAATCCAGAAATAGAAATTAATTTCTCGAATGGAGTTGAACTGAGATGCGAAGACAAAGTCTGAATACATCTATTACGCTTCAAAGTTTCAGAGAGTTCCAGTCGGCTCGACGTATAGAATGAAAATCCGTCTCCAAATACATCACTTATTTGTATTTAAGCCTTCATGGTCTTCAGATACACTCAATGCTGCACGCTTTTTGCGGGCTCGTAACAGCACGTTATTGACATGCAGTAATTGGTCTACGAGCGCACATGGTCTACAACCTGCTTATGCATATAACTACCGCACTTCTATATGTTGTTATAATTGCAATTAAATTCAAGAAATTCCATATTTTTTCTTTCGCATAATATTTATTACTGTCATATAAATTGTAAAGAATCAAAAAAGTTACATATATATATATATATAACATATATATATATTTTTTATAAAATTCACAAACTGTGGTAAATTTCTTCAAAAGAGTTACGTAGCGACAGTAGATTCAATTGCTATCTTTGACATCGTGGAGAAATTATTGATTACCAAATTATAAGGTAAACAATGCGCCAGAATCGCTGAAAAGCATCGGTGCGATATAAAACAATAGAATGAACCATACCGCCAAGCTCGAGAAGGATTAACTCATTGTTACAAGTATAAGATACCGAAATGGATCATGCTAACAAAACTTAATACTAAATCGTAACATAAATTGTAAATGTCAGGGAAACTCAAGTGGGAGAGCAGGCTCCGAATACTTTCTTGCAGATTTTCGAAGGAATCGATTTCGAAGGAAATATGATAAATATCTCCATCGTACTCTAACTACATTGTAATTTTATAATCAGTAAATATTTATTATAAATAATATCTATCTCATATTTTTATAGAATCAGTTATCAAATTATAATCCTAGATTTGAACACGAACAAATAATCTACAAAATCTCCTTTTCTTAAACTCAGAAATTTAACTTATTATTTTATATTTATTTTATTCAACTATTAATATAACTTTATATTAATTTATATTGATTTTATATTAATGAACCTTAATATGCTCGTTAGAATAAATACAGCTGCAACTGAATTAAGATAGACGAAGACAGGATCGTAGCAAAGGAATGATTGAAGCTGATCGCACGTTTGGCTCTAGAAGTGAAGAGTCGATTGCATATTATTTTCAAAATAAGGAATCGTTGGCTGATATTAAGTTGATAAATAAGTTACCTTGAATATGCATAATATACACTTAACTAATCAAGAACCGAAAAATGCTAATTTTATAGAACAAAACATAAATGGTTGAAAATTATAGCAATAAATGTTAATTTCATAATTTCTAATTTAAAAAAATTCAGGTTTTTTACTAATTAAACAAAATTTGATAAAATTGATTTCCAGTGAAAATTTAGTACGTTTGCTTTATTTCGTTTTATCATGCAAGTATATACAGGTACTTAGAATATGAATATGAAAATCTGGCCATCGATATAACAGAAATAGTGCAGATCGCCCGTGAACGGCGATATTCATCGTAATTCGAGTAGCTTTACTTGTCCAAAAACTTTTAAATTTGGATGTCTTGAGCCTCTGTCTGAGAAGGCAGTCTACTATCTCTTTGTGAAAGATTAATGGAGTTGATACGATACCGCTCCATTGGTAAAGCCACCACAAAGGGACTCAAACACAAAATCCGCCTCTAAATAAAGATAAACCAATAATGTTCAAAGAAGATAAGACTGTCCTAGATCAGCATATACAAAACAAATAAACAATAATGAAGTGAAATCGTACTGTACAAATCATGCATGATTTATGTATAAATTTAGATAAAAAGTTATAGTTATAAACACAAGGTAATTCAATTACATAAAGCAAGAAAGGTTTTATGAAAAATAATAGCTATTTTATTTGGAGTAAATCATGATTTTTGAAAGAAAAACACATCAAAACTTGTCTCTATTTTTATAGAATTAAAGCTAGTATCTATGAAAAATTTATAAAAATAAAATAAAATGTAATTTAGCAAATGCACGCTCAATACATTGATGATTATATATTAAAAATTATAAAAAATAATACTTTGGAGCCATACGCAAATTCTATATATTATGCAAATATTTGGAAAAGTAGATTCATTTCTAGACTTTCTTCAGAGCATTTTTAACTATTAGCAGTCGATTACATTATAAATAATGTAATTATTTATGTATTTTTTCTTTTTTAATATACATCTGATAGAAGGTATTTATTAAAAAAAAACTGTTTTCATTCCTAGTTACATATGGTATTATATTTCTTGCGCAAGAATTATTAACATAAGAACGTAAAATTAATCTTGATTAATAACTATGTATTTTTCTAAACTGCTTTAGTTGATTAAACTAAAACAATTTCTATGAAGTACTTCATTTACATAATCTCATCCTTGAATTGTAATTTAAATTCTAATTTTACATTTGAAATATAAATACATTAAAATATACGATAACATTCACAAGTACTATCATTGTATTAATAACTAGATAAGATTACAATCTGTAAGACAAGTTTTCGTACATTTTCTAAAATATTTTCATGTAATGAGAAATAATATAAAAGGCCAATCATAAATTCTATACTTTTATTGGTCTAAATAGAAGTAGAATTTTATTTATATCTAACGTTTCAGTTAAAACTAACATGCTTATATTGAATATTAAAAGATTTAAAATTAAAATTTAAGATTAATTCTTTTAAATTAATATTAATAAAAAGTTAAGAAAAATCTTTAATTAAATCTTTTTTTTTGCTAATAATCTTAAAAATATGTTTTTGAATTGCATGAAAAAATCAATATTATTTGTTTGTGGTTTCTTGCTATCATATTTTCAGTTGTTTATTTTTTATACTTATATGCGTTAAATTTACAATTAAGTTTTTACAAAAAGCTTTTAATTATTTTAAAGTACATAAAATATAAATAAGTGTCTTAAAAATACACGTCTTCATCAACGTTCAATCTATGAGAAATAATAAATTTCAACACTCACAATTCTTAATTTTATTTTTTATATTATTTTACCTTTTTATTATTTTAAAAACTTGTATTATATTATTAATATAGTATAATAATCAAGTATTTTATTGTAATTAGAAACTTAATTCTGAATTTTGAAAAATTGAAAAACTTTTCATATTAAATACTTTTTTATATGATATTCTTCCTATGTTACTTTAACGTTAGTAATTATTAAATTAATATTAGTAGGTAGTAATTATTTAACGAAATTGTAATATGTACTTAAAGTTAAGATACATTGCTGCACAAATATTTTATTTTTCTTACATTCGATGAAGACTTTGGATTATATTTTACCAATGAATAATAGCTGTAAATTATCCGAAGGTAAAAGAGACACTTAAGACAGATGCTTATATCCTCTGCACTACGTTATATATGCAAATTCAAAGCTAAAATCGATGTAACAGCATCTCGAGGGAACGAAGTGAAACTCTGAAGTAGTGCAAAGCTATAGTCGATTCTAATTTACCATGTACTCTTATATGCACTTTCGTGTGCGAACACCACTCTGTATCCTCATTTTGAATATCTATTTTTATAACTATCATTGAAAACTTCTTGTTATATTTATAAAACCTTTTATAAATTTATATAAAAATGTTGTTAATGATCGAAACAAATTTTATATTTGTTTTACATCTTTAATGTGCTAGATTATTTAAAATATCGTTCTTGGAAATTTAAAGACGTGTTATTCAGAATTCCGGTAAACAGCTTGTATTTGCTAATTTTTAGTTTATTTGCAGTTTTCGGTCGGAATATTAAAAGAGAACCTGGTCTTCAGATTACAATTAAAAATAACAATTTCCCTACCTTTCGGACTTTAAGAATAGATTCATACAGTTCATATATGTTTTAACGTTTCATATTTCATTAATGTAATTTTTATTGGTATTCTTTTTAACAAATTGTAAGTAACTTGAAATTGAAAATGGCAAAGAAATGCTTAATGAATAGTAATCATAATAGCACGTTTGTTCAAATGGAATATTTCTATTATATTCTCAGAGAGTTTACTCTTTGTACAATGAATGTATCCACTGTATTTTGAATTGAAAACGATTTGCTATAATGAAGTTTTAGTTTTATACCACGACGTAGAAGATTGTATTAAAAAGAAATATAAGATTTTCCTGTTGGATTCTATTTTATGAAAGCTATTACATAACTTGCTGACTAAACATTTTTCAATATTTTTAAACTTTTTTATATTCTGAAAATTATCATACAGAATAAAAACAAAGTTTTTTTGACTAAATATTCGCTTTTACAAAAATCTAAGTAAAACAATATCCCATAACAATAATTAAAAAACTGGTGCGTATATGTTAATCATAAATGGAATAAACTATATGTTTTCGAAGTAAAAACACAAGTTATATTTGTCATAATAATGACAGAATAAATTTTCAACGTAATTTCAATACATTTTAATACAATTACTAATAATAATACAAAATTATGACTAAATTGGTAATATTAATTTTATACAATATATTAATATATATATATTCCTTGTACTTTTCATACGTATCAATAAATTAATTATATGTATATACTTTAAGTAAAAGTAAACATATACTGCGTAAAAATTTCATTAATAAGGATATGCACATTATTATGTCTGATTTTTAATAATATCTTAAAGCTAATAATCATACATTGTGAACTAATTTTATTCCGATTATTTGGATAAATTTAATTTGCTTTACTGAAAGATAATGAAAGTTTTAAGCGTAAACCTTAATTATATGGCTTTTGGCTTATAATCAAGTTTTTCCATTTAATTTAAATACATTTCTTATGCATATACAACAATAATCTGTCCAAAGAAATGATAAAAGATATATGAATTATAATATTAATAACTTAATATTTTTAAATATTTTAAAATTCATTTCTCTAAGTAAGTAGCATATTTCATTGCTAAGAAATCAACGAAGTTAATCTATAATTCTATTACTGAATAAATAAATCTACTGACAGAACAATAGAACTTTACCATTAAAATCAGCATAACCTTTAGTCTTATTTCAATGAATAATATAATTCAATATATCCATTAGCTAATATGAAATAAAAATATCAATAATATTTATCATAGAATATACTCTGAGTTTCCTAAATATGTATATGAATAAAGTATATGAATAAAATTCTTTAGAAAATTAGTGTTCCATTTTTTATGTAATTATATGTTTTAATATGTTTTATAAGGTTTACCTCTTTATAAATTAAGAATATTTATTATCATACTATTTCCACCTTGAATTATGAACCTGTAAAAAATGTTAATATTTTTCTTAAATTTATGATAAAATTTATGAAAATTTTATTATTCTAATTCCAAATAAACAATTGCATTTTTTAATTCAAATTTTCACCATTTAATTATGGAAAAATTATTTCAACATATTTCTCAATATTTCCAAATAAAAAGAAGAAAATCATAAAGCAGTAATGAAATTGAATATACTAAAATTTGAGTGAAATAGTTAAAAGCTTAGTTAAAAGAAACGATACGCAATATTAGTTTCATCGAAAAATTAGATACTCTTATGAATTTCATAAAATAATTGATAATAGTTAAACTTCAATAGTTATCTTTATTAAAACTGAGTATTAATGACATTAAATTCCTCACAAGTCTAATTCCCCATTGTTCTGTACAGACTTAACAAACATTATTCTTGAATAAAGAAATGTAGTTTTTAATAGCAACATTGAAAATTTAAATACGAAAGCAAAAAGTTTTCATAACGTTACATAGAGAGTCAAATCAGCATCACTCAATATTTTGATAAGCATTAAAAATGTTTTTAATTGAGTACACTGAAGTTACAAATCCAAAGAATTTCAAATTTATTATGTAATTCCATCTTTAAAATTTAAGTTAAAAGAGATATGTCAATTATTTTTATTTTCTTTTTGTACATAAGCTTTTTGAAACTTTAATAATTAAAGTGAATTTCCTATTTTCTATCTTACTCTATCCTCCGACCCTCTCGCACTCACTTTGTCTTTTTATTTATACATAACTTTGCTAATAAAAGGAAAGGGGATATCAAAGGTTGAAAGTGGATGACATTTATCAAGGACGTTACCAATCTCCTTATTATTTAATAAATACTATCTTCTTATTACGTCATTTTTTATAGCTTTTTATTTTTTTAGATGAATGGTAATTACATTTTCTTTAAAGAAAGGAAACTATTATTCAGCTGGTGCATGTTACTATTTAGACATAGATAAAATCTACAGATAATGAGGGAAGCCCATTTCCATGCTGTACGTCATGCAAGCTAGCAAACAATTATTTTTCCTTACTTTTCAATGTGAAAATAATTAATTATTCATAGACTTCAATTTTAACATGTTTTTACTTAAAGTATTTTCACGAAGTTTTTTATTTTTGATACTATCATTAAACTTATAAAGAAAAATGAATTTTATGAATTATGGAATATTTTTTCAACCTATATATTATATAAAATATTGAAATCAGATCCTTTTAGGAGATATCAAATATTGTTATCAAGAAAAAATTTTAATACATGACTTCATTTTCAGTTTTACCTAAATAAACAGTCTTTCATTATCTTTTTTACAAATTATATTTGAAATATCATAAATAGGCTTAAAACAACAGTTTTTCAAAAATTTTCCTGTAGTTAATTACACACTTGAAGAGAACTTTAAATCTATAATAATTTCTTACAACCTGTTAATTTTAACGTAATTGATTGGACTATAGAATACAGTAGAAGTAATACCTATTATTAATACCATTAATAAGGAATCTAAATTTTGAATTGTACTCAAGAAAAAAAAGAAATATACTTTTATCTAAAATAAAATAATCAGGATGGTTATTGATATAATTACTCTGAATAGAAATTTTGGAAAAGTGATTCATTCAACATTGAATTATTGGTGATAGTTAAAATGTAATAAATTCACTTACTCTATCTTTAAAACTATATCAGTATTTACCAAATCTTAGAGAAAGAATTTTGTTTTAATTTTTCCGTATCAGACGCAGACGTACCAATCATTGTAATTCAAAGGCAGTTCGATGAGAAGAAATCTTCTCATCTTTAAATAAAATACACAGATAATGGAATTTCTTCGTTTAATGTCTCTCAGCTTATAGTATGTCTTAGTATTAATAGGTAAGCAAGTTCAAATCAAGCATCGATAAATAGCAGGCTCGCACAATGCATGTCATCCCTTTCTGCTTGATCAATTTTTAACCAAGTAAATATCCTACAGTTATTTACTATTTCTATTTATTGAATCTCCGATTTAGACCAGAAGAAACACAATTAAATATTAAGTGCTGATGTCTCTTACAATGATAGTCACCTCTTCTTTCTTTGACATTATTCAATGCTATTTACCAAAGTATGAGAGTAAGCTGATAATTCTTCAAAAGCAGAGTTAAAAAAGAATTAGCAGGTGTATATTACTGTCTGACTTCCATTACATATGATCATTTCTCCTTATTTACCGAAGGTTTTAAGTCAATGGTTAATTGAAAAAAGATGAGAATTGGCGCAACTCCTCTCTAGTCGGAGAACTAATTAATAAAACCAAAATTTCCACATTATTCCGATAATAAGAACATATTAACATCCTTCCACCAGAGAGTCTTAGAGAATACCCTAAGTGTTTATCTTAGCATATCCTAAATATTTAACTACTTATTTTTGAACGTATGTATTCATGTAAATATAAATTAACGTCAGACGGACTGCACGTCGCATGCGCTTATAAAAGCACAAGAGATCGCGCGGGTCACATACTCCAATACGAATGCGAGAGAGGCTGTGCGCTTCGCAACACTAATGAAAGTACGAATGAAAGATACCACATCCTCTACGTAGAGAGAGCGCGCGATAGCTTGAAGAATGAAGCCGAGTTATCAGCTACTCCTCATTACGTAGATTTTACTTCGATTTACGCACTCCGCGCGCCTCAGACTGTTATGTACAGGACGTGACGCCCGCTAATTTCGCTTCGACTAACGCATTTCCCGTCTCGAGTTGCGACCAAATCGTAAGCACATGGGCATGAAACAGCGTCGAGATAAAATTTCCAGGATAAACTGTGTGGTTTAGTTTAAGTCTACGCGTCTCAATATAACTGTGTGTGAATCGTGTTTTGTTCTGTCTAAATTTTGTATCGTATGTTTCTTTTAGGTTAAGTTATTGTACCGCGTTAAAACTATTTGTGTTCTAAGCTGAGACTGAGTATAGATTGAGTAATTGTTACGCTTAATTATTTTTAAGGCGAAAAACCAAGGCACAGCACCGGTCACATATCACTTCTGAACGACATGGAGAGAGAGAAAATTAACCACAATTAAAATTCAAATATTTAAATCTGCGTTAATTTTGTAATACTCATCAACCCTCTACTGGCAACCTACCTTGCTTGTCTGAAACCATCGGGGCTGAAACAGCAGAGATAGACGAGTACCGCCGCAGTAACAAGAAGGCAAGAGACGATCTTCTATTCTCGAGCACCACTACAATTCGTTATAACTAACTGAACCAATTTCGATCCAGAATCATTTCAATTCATTATAAACGTATGATATTCGTTATAAACGTTATATACAAGGGATTGAGCATATATGATTGTATTTATATCCGTATGTATATACGTATGTTTTTCAATTTGTGCGCATTACTTTCCTTAATGTCTCTGTAAAGCCATCTTTTTATTTATATCCTCTTCAGTTTTTCAATATTGTTATTATTTGGCACCTTACAACCTAATTGTTCTTAATATCTTTGCATATCCGACAGTGAAATCTGCGTCGTGTAAGTAAGCATCGCATTGTATAACTCTCAACTATCATGATGAGCTAAGTCCCAATGTCATATTAGTGATTCTAAGTTTCACCTAAGAATTCTTCGTCTTATTCCTCTCTTTTATTTTTTTCTCCTCATATGTTTGTTAAAAGGTTACCGTGTTTTTTAGATCTGTACTATAGTCTAAGCTGAGTATACATTAGAAATCATAATTAAGTCCTTTTAAACATTTCTCGGCGCTTGCAGTTTGCATAAGGACATTATTCATGCTCTTTTAGAGACGTGTGTGTACATTATTGTACCATGTATAATAATTCCACCTAGTATTAAGCTTATCCCTAAGCCATTCCATCGAATGCAGTATTCGTTCATCAAAAATCCTTATAGTATTTGATACAACTTGGATAGCAGACCCATTTCTGCAGCACTTTCGTCATTGAGTAAAGTAGTAAACCTCAAAGAAGTATCTGTGTGAACACTTCGAAACTGATGTTAACATTTCTTTGTGCTACAGTTTAAGTTTCTATGGGGATTTTCTTCCCTAGTCTATCGAACAGTAAGGAAAATATTAAAATATTCATCTTTCAGGAGACGTCCGTACACCCGGCTACAGCATGTATCACATGTAGATGTCGAATAGCATATTTCGAGATGTAAATCATTGCTTTATGCGTTACCAGAACAACTCCAATATTTCCTGCCACTTGCTTACGAAGAACATATCAAAATCATCTCCCTTCAATGCACTGATTTAAAGTATGCATATATATGTATGTATGTACATATACATGTATATATATATATATATATATATATATAAATGTATCTTAAAAGCTACAAATGTGTTCAGTCGGCCGTTTACTATAAATCATAAAATGATGAGCTTCTTATCTATGTTTGTGTGTAAAAATATACGTATGTATACACACAAACACATACATACGTAGAATACCATATAATTGACTGACAGAGAAATAAAGAGATAAATATCTATTATACGTATGAGTGTGTTCTCGCGCGTACATTTAGAATCCATACAAATACAGTGTGTTATGTAATTTTTTATACTTGTCTTACATAACTTTGCTTTTTTTACAAAGAAACATAATAAATATCTATATTTCTATACTCTTCAATAATAATCAAAAGTTCTTCACTTGTTAACTTATAAAATTATTTATGAATCTATAAATAGGAGACAGTCACAAAATAATCGTATATTCATATGAACATTGAACATTTTATAATCTTATAATCAGATATGATAGAACTTACCTGAAAAACGATAAATAAGAACTAAAATTTTAATCATTGTAAATACTATATAAAAGGATATTTTAGTAACTTTTTTACTCATTAACTATATAATATGAGTATTAAAGTCTTTAGTAGAATAGAATCCTAGTAGAATAAAATTCTGAACATATAATCTGCTTTTCGCTGTGATGAAGACGTAGTAAAGCACGTAGCAACACATGCCAAATTTGCCAAATTTTTCCCACTTCTTTTTCATGCGTCACTTTGAGTTTTCCTAGCTACAATTCTCTTATGTGTAACGCTCGCACTGCATTATGACCAGAAAATTAAAATATTAATCTAAGAAGTACAAATTTTTTTCTACGCCATGACGTATACAGTCAAGCTACCAGTAAAAGAAATTCGAAATGGGCGACAATGAGTGGCTTATGGATACTTTTAACTTGCAGAAAACGTAAAACGTAAAAGCGACATACAAGAAGGGAGAATTTGTACTTAAACGTATTTTTTATATTATAAGATTGCAGAAACAATATTTCACTATAAATAGTAATAGATTATTTTTAAAATATCTTCTTTAATTATTATATCAAAATAGCCTAAAAAATATTTCTTTGTTATATTTACATTTTCTATTGGTGTATATATAAACCTATGAATGAAATTTCTTCGTGTTTATTTGAATAGTTATTCAACGTATAATCTAATCCATCCAAAAGTTTAGTTAATCTCTCAAAGTTACTTTGCCTAATAAATTAAAATATTTTTTTTTAAATACAACAAAAATAACTTTTGTCTATGTATGAAAAAATTTGAAATATTTTATTGATTGCGGCTTATGTACAGAAAAAAATCTTATTTTTTAAGCAATGTTTTTATAAAGAAAAATTAAAAGCATTAAAAAATACTAATAAAACTTATAATCTTATTCCAAAGTATATTATATAGAAATAAATTCAAGTATCAAATATCTATAAATAACGAGGTAGTACTATAAATGTACCAATACGTAAGAGTATTAGTTATATAAACTTAACTAAACTTTCAATGTACTTATTTTTAACCTTTCCATCGCATATACGAAAAAAAAATTCGATTTTGTTTACTTATTTAAAATAATAATCTGTCTTATGAGAATAATATGAAAACAAAATATCTATTATCCATAAATAAATGTATTTAACAAGTACAATAGGAATATTTAATCGAATTTAATATTTCCAAATCTTAATCAATCTGTTTAACTACATAACGATTTTAAAAAAAGATCTAATCTTCTGTAACATAAAAAAATTTTTTTTAACATTTATATTTTTTTAATTATTTCAAAAAATGAAGACCTTTACAGTATTGAATACATTTAAAATAAATTCTATAATAGTTATTAAGTTAATAATAAAATTAATGTTTTATGAAAAACATATACTTATGATGATGCCTCATAAATTCTTTTTGATACATTAAATAAAACAAGTCAAATTTGATAATGAATAATCAGTTTTTTTTAATATTAATACAATTTACAATAATATTCCGTAAATAAATATCGAAATTTCTTATTATTTAAAAAATTCTTATTTTTAAAATAACAAACTAGGAGTAAGTTTGATTAAATTTGTAATAATCAAATTTATCTAAATTATTTATTTTATTTGTATAAACATTGTAGAATTATTCAAATTTACACAAATATGTATTTTATTCATTAACTTTTGAGATTTAAATTTAAATTGTAAATATTTGACCATGTATTAATTTTAACTCTTAGATGGCGTTTTTGTTAAAATATAATTGATAGAAAAACAAAAGTATCGTTTGACTACTTTAATATCATTTATTAATAAAAAACTGAGAAATATAAGGAACGACATATATTCTTTTATAAAAATTTTTATAAAAGAAATAGATAAAAAATTCCACGCGCCATATGTTATAAAAATTATGATGAACTCTTTTGCTTTTATTACTTTAAATAAATTTTTTATTAGTTATACAATGAATAAACAGTGAAGGACTGCAAAAAGAAAATCTATAGTAATGCTGAGGCGAAAATAGAATACAAGTTTAGAAAACTAAAAAAGTTGCGCGGGTAAAACCTTGAAAGAACGTTTTTTGTCGATTAGTATATACATATAAAACTGACGTAGGGTGGTTTGGATCCCTTGTAAAGCATCGATTTACTGACAAAATGACTAGAAACGCTTATATTGTAGCACATTTCTCAATGCAACAACCTATTAACGCGAATAAAAGGACTTTCAGTTCAATAACACAATATTGAATTATTACAAAAAAACCAACAAAAAATAAATAGAAGCTTAAGTATTTTACAAACTATTAGAAATCTATAAAATTTTAGTTCCACTAACCCTTAATATTTCTAAATAAATTAATAATAATTCTTAAAGCGAATGAATATTGCAGTAAATATGAAAATATTTTCGGTTATAGGTTATTATATAACATACAGACTATTACAAGCATGTAAAATATCGTTACATAATTTGGGGGATCCATATTAACTCTATTTTAGATTATCTATAAAATAGTTATTACAGGAGAAAGACGAGCAACAACTGAAAAGTCTGGCATATATCGTCGTTTATGTTAACAAAAATTTAAATTAGCTAATATTAAATTTCATAATTAATAAGCTATAATATTTTACTTGCATAATTTTATTCCAGATTTATATATACATAAGTATTGAGTAAAGTATTAGAATTAGAGAACCTTATAATTTCGCCAATTTTTGTTTTATATGTATACGTTAACTTTTAATTTAATTCTATGTCACAAATTAAAAATTACTATTCATATCAATTACTTTTTTGATACGTCTAAAACATATTTAGAAAAAATAATAAAATTATTTCTGAGTTTCAACGATTCCTACTTACTACAAAAGCAAATGCATTATTAATCTTGAACATTGTCTTTTATTAACACAGAACAAATAAGTCGAAGTCAATTAGTTTTTTTTTATTTTTCATTAGTTAGTAATAAGTTTTACAAAATAAATTTATTCATAATCCAACTTTGATTATACGTGTATATATACGTGATATGTCCAGCATGAATAACTAATCAAATAAAAAGAGATGTTCTCATACTATTTCACATGGCACTATCGGTACAGGGAATACAAATCCCAACTTACATTATTTCTAATATCATCTTGCGTATACCGATCAGCACATGTGTTTGCAAATCTATGTTTTGCACGTTGTAACGCCACCGACGTAAAAACAGGAAGAGGGGAAACGCTGACGTTAAATTCGGACAAGACGATGTTAGCAAAGGTAATTCTCCAAACAACATAAAGTGGGTCGATTGGCCTCACGGCAGAGGAGAAGTGGAGAGTCCGCTGATCGAGGCGGAGAACACTGAACAATATGACATCGGCCCTTTCGGTAGCTGTCGCAACGAAACTTATACAAACTAATACGCCTTTCTCAGAACGATCAAATATTACAAATATAGAATCAACGACCTGCACGACTATCACCAAACTGACTTTCTCTGCACGATCGTCCACAATTTTTTTTCAACAATACGTAGATGATTGAGAGAAAGTACATGCTAGAATAAATGAAGAAATAATATAATTGCTTCGCCTTCTTTCAATGCTTAGTAATAAAAAATTATAAGTACCTCAAATATACCCCACATGAAAAAGATATTGAATTTTAATTGGCAAATATTACATGGATATACAGTGATAACACTATAAATAATAATATGAATGATGAAATTACTAAATTATTAAGTAAATCATCGTAATTTATTTCGACTTTTATTCCGACAAATTTAATTGAAATTCTCTTCTACAACATTTTTAAAATAGAATATTAAAGATTATACAAAACTCAAATAAAGATTCCTAACATAATAGTAAAGAAATTACGGAAAATTCGAGAAATTGGAAGAGTATACAAAATGAATTAAAAAAGACTTTTTCAAAAAGAATTTTCATTTCATTTAATTAATTATTCAACATAATATTCTCATGTAGAAATTAGTATGAACTGAATCAAATCAATACAGTTTTGAGATAGTATCATTAAAGGAATTAAAGTTAAACTTTTTATTAAAATATTTAATAAAATTTAACTTCTATTAAGCTAATTTGAAATTCAATTTAAAACTTTTATGAAACAATATGATGACAATGTTTTTCAACATAATATGGAAATGCTAAATTAAACTTGAGTTAATTCTCATCGTATATTCGATTTTACTTCTCAAAATCTATATTTTAACAAGATTTATTTTATATTATAAAAAAGTTACTCTGTGACTTGGTATTTCTCTCACTAACTTCATTGACAAAATTTCACGTTATAAAACAAATTAGTACTAACTGGTTACATTAAGGTAATTCCTTTATATTTAACCTTTTAAATTTTTAATTATTTATAAATTTAAATTAAAAAATTTTTAATCTTTTAGTAGACTAAATGAATAATAAGTTGCGTAGCTTTTTAAGCACTTATATTTTTAAATAAATTCATAATTATGAGCTATTTTAAAACATACAATAGATTTTACGTTCTTTTCCTTCAGATTAGTTTTCTCCTTTTCATTTGTAGTATTGCAGAAATAATACTTCTGTCTTATTTTAACACATTTTCCATTACTCAGGCTCGCATTTATTTTCATTTTTTATATTTCAATCTTGACTAGAAAACAGAAAGATAAAATCGAGTTCATATAGGATTCTTTGCTGTAACTAATATTTATTTATGTTATACTAAAAATATATCAAAAATCTTAAGTAAATTTTATTTATTTATAAATTTCAGATAATAGGATTTATAAACTTCTTTCTTTCTTTCCAACCATATTTTTAAATATATTTTTACTTAAATTTTTACTTAAATAGTTATATTATTTTTAATTATTGTATTCTCTTTTTTTGGTAGATAATAAAACATAGTATAGTATTTTATATTCAAGATATCTTAATACTTAAAGTTATTTTTAATCTGTATTCTAATGTTTAAAATTATGATATTTAATTTTATTCAGTTTCAATATTCAATTTAATTTTACGTTACAAATTTATATATTTCAAAAGAATTTTTCTCTTATATTAATATAGTCCAAATTGGAAAAATTCTATAGCAAATTTAAATAATTTAGTAAATAATGACTTCACATTTATATACTTTTTTAAATCCGAATGATGAATTAATAATCTATGGATGATAATTTCAATGTGATATTAAAATATATTCTTTTACAAAAATATAGAGCACCAATAATGTGCTTTGCTTTGTTCCATATAATTTGAATCTATACTTAATGTCAAATATACTTATAATATGCACAGCAGTGATAGTAAAATAATTTAATGATATATAAAAATAACTTACAAATAATAGTTTCGTTAGAAAGAGTGAACCCACCCCAAAAACTATACCGAAAATCTCTATTCGAAGACTAAGATACAAAGACCTTGCTATTATTTTCACCACGTATAAGTTCTTTATCTATCCTTTCTTCTGATGCATCTTGCCTTTTTTAGTAAAATACTTCTATAAATACTATATACTTTATTTCTTTAGTATGGTTATTAACTCTCTCATAGTCATACGTAACAGTATTAAGTCTTCGTTATATGTAAAAATTTTCTCTTTAATATAAAAATGAAACATGGTTTTTCATTTTAACTTATAGAAAGAAAAGGAAATAAAAAGAGTCGGTGATTGAATTCTATTTTGTTGCTACATAATATATCAGTCTGTTTAGCACTAGATATAGTTGCTGTACGTATATATATATATAACTTGCAACTCTATCGCGCGCGTTTACGATGGTCAATGTGCATGAGCAGCTACTGCGCATGCGACAAAAAGGTTCCACAAATTAATTTTGAAATTAACAAACCAACTGTAAGAATTAACTAAATCATATACATCGTTAGCATTAAAGAACTTAAAAAAAATTACAAAACTGTTATTTAACTAAATAATAGAAATTAAAAAATTAAAGATACTACAAAAATAGGATAAATAATATTTCAAAATATATATAATTTCATTTCAATAATCATTAAATTATTCTTATACAGAAATGAAGTTGTAACTTCATGTGATATTTAAATTTAATTAGACATTGTTTTATTTGTAAATTTGAAATATTTTTTCAACTAGTTTTACTTGAATAATAAAGTAAACAAAAAATTATTTTTCCTGACTTGAATTAGTAATTGAAATTTCTAAGATGAAATATTTCTACCTGAAAATCGATAGTTTTTTATTAGAAATCATTTATAGTTAAATAATTATGATGAAGTTTAAATGATCTACCAAAATTAAACGTCCCTTAAGAATAGTTCCAATTTTTTAATAAAAATTTCACGTAGTAGTAAACATTATTATAAACTATAAAATAAATTTTAATAATAGTGAAAATAAAAGATAAATAATACTTAATTTTTGTTAGAAGTAAAAGAGCCTGTGGTATAATTAATGAAAACAAAATTTTTAAAATAATTAAAAACAAAGCCCATGAGAAAAGAAGAATTCAACATTAAAGAAAATTAATTAATATCAAAATTGGTTATCCGAAAAATTTATAATGAAATAAGGTTCATACAAAGATTCATACAGTATACAAAAATACTGAAAAGACCGCTTCTAAACTTTCGGTAAACTCATGCACCTGTGTCCTTGTGCAGCGTTCAAATCGTTACTCCAAGAGGGACGGATTTACCGATTAGTTTGTCTAAGTTGCTCCAAAAGGGGTGAACATGGTGAAAGTTTATTCCAATATCACCCCTAGAAGAGCGGTTTGATGATCGTAAGAAATAGAAAGAAAAGAGTGACACGAGATTTGGGGTAAATGAGGAGCAGTGAAAAAATGCTCTTTCCCTTTTCGGTGGTGCTAAGAGTAGAGCCGAATGTTCTTTTCTGGCAATACTCTGGCTCTTATGCTTCTTTCAATGCGATGCGGCACTAACCATTTCCTCCTGCAATGGTTGACCTTATTGGATATACGAACTTATAGGATATACGAATCACGGACCCAGTTGCGTCCCTCTTTATTCCAACGGAGAAATTGCCTGACAAACTGCATTGTTCTTCTCTCTGCTGATCCTGGGTTTTTCTAACGAACTTTAGGCCGCTCCAATGGCATTCGATCTCTGCCTTTTTCTATCTCTCTCTCTTATTCACGTACAAGCATGCGCACATTTAGCTCAAGCTCGTGCATATATGTACGGTATGGGACAGGAATGAACGCAAGTCAGTATTCTTTTATGTTTCATTAAAAATTGTTTACTTCATATTTACCATAATATTAATGAAAATAATATTATGCTCTAAAATAATAATATATGAAAAATTCTAAGTCTAAGATTAATATGAATAACAAAAAAGACAAAGAATTAATTTTGAGTATTGTTTCATTAAAGTGCTTAAAAAATGTTAACCTGTCCAAATACCATAACTAGAATTTCATTTAAATGAAATTTAAAAAATTTTAATTCATATATTACATTTTAATGTGCACATAGGAAGAGAAAATCGAAAAGTAAATGTGTTTAAAGATTTCTGAAAAAAACTATATGTCAGAAAGTTATTGGTAGTAGAAACTACCAAAATTGTTTTTATTCCTTATAATTTATTCCTTATTTACTTAAAAGTACTAAAGTTCTCTTTTTAAATACAAAAATTAATAATTATTCTCTTAATAATTTCTAATACTCGGTTTTTTCTTAGATATTGAATGACAACATAAATAATATAATAGTATATTAACGTAACTAAAAGATAAATTGTTAATTCTATTATAACTAATATTGAAAATATTTTCTTTAACTTACCCATTATATTATATTACTTATTTTATCATATGTCACGGAATAAAATTTACTGCGAAAATACTCTTCTTATATATACAATAATAAAACCATTTTTTAAGATCATACTTTAATTTCTGAAATTATAAATTATGATTTAATATGAAAAATTAAATATTGAACAAAAATTTTTATATAAATAAAAATAAATTAATTCATATAATTCTCGAGTTTTTAGGTGATAAGATTTTTATAGAAGGTATTACTCACTCTCTCTCTCAGTTAATTTCCGAGTCTAAAAATATAACTATTAATTTATGGATTTGCCTCAAGTAAATTTATCATTACTTATAAAAATTAATTTGAAGGCTTATTTTAGTATAAAACATTCGATGTTTATTGAAAGCAACTTAAATTGAACCAAGCTATATTATAAACCAACATATTATAAATTACTAAATGAGAACCCGCCTTTCATTTTCAATATTTATTAATTAATTAGTTCCTCACTACTCAATAGAATCCTCTTAACTGATGGTACATCGGCAATTTCTAAAAAAAGAAATGTATATCCAAAATTTGCAGAGGCATCTACTCTTATTTGCACTCTCCTAAAATTAAAAAAATTAAATATTCTTACTTCATTGTATCTATAATTAACAAATATCTAGATAAATCTTCAATATATTATGCAAATATCTATTTTAAAAATGGAATAATTGCTTAATTAAATCACCAGAATTTTCTAAAGCACATTATTTATTATAAAATACAACAAAAATCGCCTCTCACCTAATTTTACAGAATACGCTTACATACAAAAATGTAGATCAGAGAGATTAAACCTTAGATTTAAACTAAATTTTTTAATAAGTTTGATCTTTGTGAAAATGATGGTTATTTATACAAAGGACCAATTTAATGATTACTGAATAAAAATTCAAAAAACTTAAAATAATTTTTGAATTAAATCCATTAAACCTTACCATACTAATCGTGCAAGATATGTATGAATGCGTAGCGGGATTTATATATATTAAAATTAGAATGATAATGAGATCTGTAACGCAAACATTACACGCCATTTTTTAGAATAATAAAGCCCGAAATTTCGAATGCTATTATAATTCATATAATGCAATATTCATTATATTGATTTTTGCAAGTTGATTGTTAATATAGTTACTTTTAAAATTCGATAGAAGAAAGAGTTTTGATAAATAAAATAACCTTATAAATTGAAATATGGACAAAATATTATTTTTCTTTTCATTATAACCTACGTTTAAGTTATAGAATATCAATTTTTGTATAAATAGTAATTCCTTATAACATTCAGAAATATAAATGGATACTTATTAAAAGAATTTGAAAAGAATGAATATAAAATAATTATTTTTCATCGAGATATCGACATTTCTATATACGAGATGGATATGTCTGGAAAAAATGCGAGGGTACAATTATAAAAAATCGTTTTGTTTACTAAATTCAGCTAATAAAATATCTGCATCCATGATATTCATTGTGATCAGAAAAAAAGTTAGTTTTCAGCTGATTGTCTAATTTCTCTGACCTACATTTTGTACGCATGCGCATTATATAAAATCAGGTGAAAAGCGATTTTAATTGATTTTTTATAATAAATATTGTGTTATAGAAGATTCTGACGAGGGTACAATTTTACTTAGTCCGAATGCCTTTTTTCAAATAAAAATGTCCATAAAATGTTCAAGATTTACCTAGATATTTGCTAATTACAGACATAATGAAATGAGAATGTAAATTTTTTTTCAAAAACTTAGGGGGTTGTAATTAAGAAAGGGAATTTTCAGAAGATGTAACTCTAGATGTAATCGTGCGTTTTTTTTTTTTTTTTTAATCAACAGTCTGTAAGATGCACGAAAGAGGTTATCTTCCAATCTTCTGCCGAATCCGAATGAAAAGAAAATGTAAACATTAAGGTATGAATAATTATAAATTAATTCTACAAAATTTTGTACAAATTTGAAAATTGTTTGAAGTTTATGATATATAGGCTGGTATACGACTGATTCCCATACTTTTAAATTTTTTAAATCTCTTCAGTATTGACATGAAGATATATCTTTTCACTGCAACTTGTATTTGCACAAACTGAACGTCTTATGTCTGAGACAAAGCGAGTATGGGTTGAATTTAGTTTGTGCCTATGAGTAAATGTCAGTAATAAACATAAGATATATAAGATGATTAAATGAATCTTCTCTGGTTTTTATCTTCTTTCTATCCAGTGGCTGCGGCACGTCACATACTTAGAACGATCATTGAGAATAATCCAATTCACTAAGGTTGCTTCTCATCCTGATAATTCTTTTACTTTATTTGCAATCATTCTACTGTGTGTGACGTACAATTACTTTTAATTACTATTTCCATAATAATTTCATAAAATGTTAATGTATTCTCATAGATCTATTAAGTAAGATTATAAATATTTTCGTTATTATTACCTATCATTGTCAGAAGTGCCTGTTAATTAATCAAGAGAATACAATTCCAACGAATTAAATGACTAATGTGATATCATTATTAGTACATACCTCACATTTGTACTCAAAATACTATAAATTTATAAATCGTATAAATAAATTTATCAGTATATATATATATATATATATATATATATATAAGTTATGCTAAATTAATAAAATACAATTACGAGCTTAAAGATGAGGTTCACAACTAAGGCGTCATTGACAAGTTTTATAGTAATAAATATTTAAGTAATTGTAGAATCATGTTAATAATTAGTATACTAATATGTAAATACAAATTTGTATATGAAAGTTATTTCATCTAAAGCAATTAATTTATTGGAGTGAATCTAACTTTTTCTAAAATTGTATATTTAAGAGAAACGGTAATACCTCGTAGAGAATAATTTAAAATATGGGCACTTAAATTTTAGAACACATATATTTAATTTAAACATATATTTAATAGATAAAGGTTAGTTAAATAAAATTAAATTCTTTAAATTTGATTTATTAAATAATTTACGTAAAGCTAATTACATAGAAAAAACAAATATTTCAAATTATAAATGCAGATTTCATAGAAAAATTTAATGGTAAAATGTATCAAGTTACATACAGCATATATTGTACTCTTATCATATTATTAATTAATTCAAATAATTACTATACATACATTAGAAGATTTTTGCGAGTTAGATTATAAAACCAATAGAACTCTAAATTTATTATTCTATAATAGAAAATTGAAATTAATACTAGATATATTCATGCTTAAATGCAAAATAAAGTGAAACTTTTATTACAAATTTATTTCAATCTCACATCATGTTTATGGAGTGATCAAATCTTTTTAAAATTATTTATAGATAACTTTTCATACATTAGTTACGGCTTAGTAACATATTCAAATATGCATAATGATGAAATAAATTGAAAAATGGTAAATCAATAAATAACCATTTCGTAATTTTACTTCATGTTCTTCTTTTAAATTATAAAATTTATAAATAAATCGTATATACAAGTTTATATATTATTATTTTAAATTTGATATCTAAGTACGAAACATTGAATTACAACAAGAAACTACATAGCGTTAATCTATAAAAAGGAATTTTATATTACTGTATGATACTTGTATCCATACGGCTAACAATATTTCTGTAGCAATTTTTGGAATGAAAGTCAAGTCCTATTAAAACTCTTGAACTGTACACCTCTTGCGAATTTTATGAGCGCGTATTCGCGTATCTATACAGGATAATGCCAACTCATTTAGAGCTCGTTATTTTTACACTGACTTGTTACAGTACTTGAATCGTTCTCATACATATATATATAAACAAGCGTTTGCTTGGGAAAGTTACTTGTCACAAAGTCTCTCTCTCTCTATCTCTCTCTATCTCTCTCTCTCTCTCTGTCTGTATTTTACTGTATAGGTATAATCTATATACTTTAACTTGTCTGGATTTAAAATCTTCGAAATCACTACTGTTTTGTCCTACAGAAATTGCTATTGGTAGATCTATTAGAAACTGTAATTAGCTTCTACATGGGTCAAGTATTCGATCTTGTTTCCGGCGTTACTAAATTAGATAAGCCTGAATGCCGAGATCTAGTTTTCTTGCTTAAAATTCACGATACATTCTCTTATTCTGCTTACTGGTTCTGTATTTGATTCAAACTAAAATAGTTACAGATAAGATATATTTAAAGTTGTTAATTGAAAAATTGCTTATGCTTAAGTCCAAATTTACAGTACTCGATCAAAAAGAATTCCATTCATGTGAAAGCGACATTTAATTTAATAAATACATGTTTGATTGTCAATTATTTAACGGAAATTAGAGAAATCGAATGTTAATAAGAGTAATTGTTTGAATTAGTAACTTCAATTGCTTATTATTATTAAGTAAAATATAAAATATAAATAATCCATCGATTAAAATATGTGCATAAAAAGTGGTGTAACAGTCTGTTATGAGATATTCTTAACTCAACGACACATAAATCAAGTTGTAATAGGAAACTTTTATATTGCAAATAATTTATAATAATAAAATTTTAATGAAAAATTATTATGAGTTTTAGCATAAGAGCAATTAGAAAGAATTAATGAAATAGATGTATAAAATTTCAGCAATTGAAAAATCGAATTAATTAGATATTAAGTAATAAAATTAGTAATTAATAACTTAAAAATTATAAAGTAACTTCTCTTAATATAATTACGAAAAAAAATACAAATCTTATAATTTTATTTATATTTGTTAAAGAATTTTATATTTTAGATTATAAGTACAAGTCTATACAAGTCTTATGATAACAAAATTTCAAATAATTTTTCAATTAGCTTGATATCAATGAGTAAAATTTTAATTAAGAAATATCTATATTCAAGTTATAAATTCATTACTTTAAGTTTAGATTAAGAGCAAAGTTTAAATATAAAAATAAAATACATTTGATTATAAATGATTGTTAAATCTTAATAGAATAAAATATTCATTTACTCTTACACTTTCATGTAAACAAAACAAGCTCTTTTCTTAATAAGAAATAAAGAAAACATTCATACTCTAATAAATTTTTATATAAAATTGAAAACATGAATTACGTAACAAAAAATGTGCGCTTTATTATTTTAATCAGGTTTTAAATAAATTATAGTAAGAGTAAAATTTAACGACGATGACTAGGAGTTTCAAGGAATTTCTTGTAACTAGGAGTTACAAGAAAAAGAAGATATAAATATATCAACTGCATTGCTATTATAAATATTATGTAAAAATTGACAGAGATACTTAATATAGTCATCTAAGGATAAATCTAGATACAGGGATTAATGCATAATCAGTGACAAATAAGTAATTTAATCAAAATATTTCTTATGGTTTATATTGTTATCTTATTATAAGGTTTTTTGATTATTTCTCAATGTCTTATTGATGCATATGTATATATATACACTTATACAAGTTGTTTTATTTAAGCGATGAATAGTTTCTAAATCTATAATAAAGTTTTCAATAGAAATATCACTAAAACATATAGGAATTTTTATATAAATTAATAGACTTTCACAATTTTCTGGGTTAACATATAAATTAATAACATATTTTATGAAATAATCGAAGGTAAAATTACAGTAAATACCACTATCATATCGATACACCATAATTATTATGAGAACGTTGCCAATACTGAAAGTACTTGTCGATATTATCTCGCCCATTTATATGCAGTGCATGCAGAACTAATATCGTGCGACAAGTTACCAATAAGAGCGCTATGTATAAGATAAAATAAAATGAAATTTAATTACAGATTGATAATGTTCAATTTATAATTTACTTTATTTTGATATTAATACTTTTGTAAATCGTTTGAAAATTTAATAATCTAATTCTTCTTTTATAAATACTTCTTTTATAATATTACAATAGTATTTTTTAATTGAATTAATTAAATTTTAATAGAACTGTTATTAAAAAGTATTGAAATTTCCTTTAATCTGATGGTCTATATGATAATTTTATATAGGTGCTAATAATTAATTATTGATATTCAAATTTTTATATACCATAAATTTTTCTATGATTTTATTCAATACTATTTTTATATAAAGTATCATGTATTATTTATTATCTTTATCTCATAATAACAAATATCATTCTAATAAAATCTTCTATTACAAAAACTGAAAAGAATATATAGAGCTAACTGCTTTAAAGTATGAATTCTTTATGATATATTAAAAGATTCAATAACAAAAACTTCTTGGTAAATTTTAACATATTAAACTTTCTGTTTACAATATTTAAATAAATTATTTTCTATAGAATTCTTTTTTATTTGTGAATCATTTCAAAATTCAGAATACATCAAATTATTAAAAATATCACTGTTGATAGCATATTTTTAGACAATAATTTGATTTTATATTAACGTATTTTTTAATTATTTTCTTTTTTAAATTGTTCTGAAATATTATTATTAAATAATAATATTATTCCTTTTTAAAACATTATCAAAAAGTACCTACTTATTACAAACAATCTTACAGTAATTACTTGTATTTTAAAAACAAAAATATATCAGCCATTGTAATTACAACTAACATTTAATTAGAGAGTAAATATTTAAAATTCAATTATAAACGCTAATACATTTTGCAACAATATAATTTAAAGTTATCGTATATATTTATGTTTTAAAATAATTCGAACGAAAAAGAACAGTACTCATTTATATCACTAATTGTATTTAACAATAGTATGTAGTAATATAATCCATATTTTTAACAATCATTTTAAAGATTATGTAAGTAAATATTGTCAAAAATCTATTATATATTTAATACCTTGAAACTAATAAAATTTTAAAATTATAGAAATTATCAGTAATAATCTAAATATATAAGAGTTGCTTTTTGTAAAAGAAAGTTTCTGGTTTAATCATTTACGATTTCATTATAAATATTAATCAAGCATAAAATTACGAATTTGAAATTAATATACATGAAAAGTTTAGCGAAAATATATTTTATTCCCCTAATTTCTAATAAAACTACTCTAAAGACTTAAGTAAACTCTTTCAATAATTTTAAAGTAAATTACATTATTATATAATAATATTTTATTACAAAATATATTCTATAATATGATAATATTTTATATTATATATAAAATAAATATTTTATGAAAAACCCAATGTAATGATTCTTTTTATAACGATTACATTTTCTTACATATAAACGTAATTTTTTTATGAATGAAAAAACTTTGAATAAAATAATTAAATGCATAAATATCAATCTTTCTATGCATATACTTCAAGTAGGAAGAATTTTTATTTTAAATTTAATTAACAATATAAAATTATAATATTATAAAAATTTCTAATAATGTAACATTTCTATTTTAACAAATACATTATTTATTCTTATATTTATGCTGTTATTACCATTTTAATAAATACTTTAAAAGTAATTATTTGCAAATAAAATAACTAATTTTTATGCTATGCTTTTTTATTAACGCATTTTATGATTTTTTATTAAATGTACAAGTATATTTATAGAATGAATCAGCCTTTTATCTTCAATAAAAAATAGTTATATTTCACAGAATACCAGTACATTAATTTTCCAGTTCTGTCCAATTGATTTTCTATTATTCCTTCCATTGCTATTTTTCTTATTACTAATTTTATTATTATTCCATTTTCTATGAAAAATACGTAAGTTTATACATAAAATTAAATGATTTTTCTCGAAATGTATGCTTGTGCAGCGTAATTCATTGCTCAAGCGCGGACGTTTAAGTTTTAAATAAAAATTAACAAATACGTACTGATTTATCCAGATTTATAATGTAACTAAAATAAATGATCACCGCGAGTATATATACAATATTACGAAATAAGAATTATGCGAGATCAAAGTCGCATGTAAAAAATTAGGGTTTCCACCTGATGCGTGCGCGATTTAGTGATATGATTTTGCACAATAATAAACGCGCTGCTTATTTACGTATTGTTAAGTATTAGATATCTCAAGCTTACATATATATAATCGTAATTTTGCTTCGAAGAAGAATCCACTGTGTGTATCCTCCCCTCCTTCTTCCAAGACCGGCGAAAAAGCTGGTCTTCGTATGTGCATCTTCTTTCTTTAGTAGATCTTTTAATCCAGGATACACTTAATCTCTTCTTAGATTTCTCAAATCCACGCCATTAAAGAACTGCACTAGATACAAAGACGCTCACACCGAATTACAAAACAAATTATCATTGTACTCTTTCCTTCTGTTCCTTTTTACTATAGGGGGATGAAACGTCTAATAGTTTGGATTCGCAATAGACGACACTATGAAACTGAAGCATTTTCGCATCCAACTTTTTACTTAGTTTGATAAACGATGACAAATGAACAATTCAAACCATTAGTTAAGAATTTCTTTTAAATAATGTCGATAATATTCGTACCGTTCCTTACAGTGCGTGTATCTGTTTTGTGTGTGCGTCTGTGTGTGTGTGTGTAAATAATATACAATAATATATTTAATAATATATAATAATATATTTAATAATATATAATAATATATTTAATAATATATAATAATATTTAACAATATATAATAATATTTAATAATAATATACATGTGTATAAGTATAAATACATGTGTGTAAGTGTATTTTAATGAAAAATATTAACAATATTTTTTATTAACTATCTATCACTAATCAATCATGCAGTTGGTGAAAAAGAAGAGAATCATCAGCACACTAACGGAAGTAATTCAAATGTAATAATAAAAAATACTTTGAAGTTTAAATAAAAATATATTTATTCTTAATTGCAGTATGAATGAAGTGCAAAATTTTGAATAAATTTTTGGCTTGAAATACATATTTGTTCCATTTATACTTAATAAAATTTAGAATGAAAATAGCTCTTCTTGCATTTTCAATTTTTTAATTAATTGGTTTAAATGTTGTCTGTTAATAGAATTCTGTGCAAGAGTTGGAAGCTCGTAGATGCATATATAAATGCTTGCGCGTGCAAATACTTCATGTTCATAAATAAAGAAATAACACCGAGATCCTTTACTAAATAGCGATGCTTCAGCGCTCCTTTCTATAAAGAATGTACATAAACTTTTATTAGTGCGTAAGCACCCATTTACATAGCCTTATTTCCAAGAATATTAGACCGATTAAGTGACAAAATATATACACATAAAATATCATTTCCTAAAATATCCTTCATTCTATCATAAAACTTTCACAATATTTAGCTTGAAATATTAAAATAATAAAATATGATTTACATAAATTAATTTTACAATTATTAATATTTGTACAAAATTTTAACACTAAAATCTTTAGGAAAAGAAATTTTACTTAAAAATATATAATTTACTATTAAGTATTCTTTAAAATAGCCAAAACAAAATTTCAGTATTATATAATAAATAAACTATTATTTTTAAAGCAAATTTAATTTTTGATGTTAATGTTGATATAATTAAAGAAAGAGTAATTTTTTAATTTATAAAGCCCAAATTTATGTTATATTTTTAAAAAGTTCATTTCGATCTTCTTAAAATACACGTTCAAAATTAAAAGAACTTATTGAAACCCTGTCGATAATGATATATATAAGTAATAATATTATTTTACAAGCTTTAAAAAGTATTTGAAGAATCATATTTATAAAAATTTGATTCAACCAAAAGAATAGATATAACCAAATATGAAGTTAAAGTTACTTTACAATTTTTAAAAACTTTAAAAAAGTTTAGATCAATAAAAAATTTATAAACGTGCTTTAGGTTTTTATCAATATTGCATAATGTAATCCTCGCAAAACAATTTACAGTAATTTTTTGTTCCTTCTGAAAAAAACTCTGGATACTCTCCTTTCTCGGCAACAATACCCATATTCTATTATTGCGTGATTCCTAGTGGTCATTGATCTACAATTATTTAAAGCTAACTATGAAAATAACATCAGATGACAATCTAATATTTATTTTAAAATATTACTAGTAACAATTAAAAATAATTGTAAACTACATCGACGTCACATGAAAAGTCATTAATTCTTTTATAAATGTAATTAACACTATATTCTATTATCGCAGAACATATAAAAAGAAGTAGTACTACTTTTCAAAAATAATAAAATTGACTTTTAATTGTTTATAGTAAATGACTAATCTTAAACTTTATGATTTCTCTATCTATAACATTGAAGCATATAATATATTGTATTAAAAAAATTAACTGCTATCCTATTATTTTATTTCAATTAATACTATAAGCGTAATATAACAAATTCCATCGTGTACTTATTAAAATAGTAATTTGTTTATTAATCTAATTATTCGAAAATTAACTTGTACAAAAATATTATGTATGCTGGGTGAGCTCGACAAAGATCCACTGTTATTCCCCGATTCATCCCAAACACATCGGCATGTACAAGTTCGTGCAGTTGCGAATTTTCATTCTTGCATAAAGAGAGGAAGAAAAAGGCAAGTCTGAAGCATAAGTTTATCGTCGCGTCTAGCTCTCCCTGGAATAATCTTGGAATGAAGCAGCAGCGTCGGCTTCTAACTCACTTTTGCATCGTTCCCCCAAGAAGTCAAAAGAAGACGAATTAGGCCTCGCGGTACATACCAGAGTCAATAATCGAGGATGAGACTTAGAGGTCATCATAGCTCTATTCATATGTCTCACTTCACTTGCCGATCTTGAAAACGTGCCGCCACGCGCACGCTGGCAATAGCTTCACCGTGTAGAAAAAATATAAAATAATCTTAAATCTATTTCGTGTCGTCCAATTGTACCTTTCATCAGCCGACTTTATCAGGACTAAGGAGCAAGTACTAAGCATATAAAAATCGCCCTTTTCGTCGACTGCTGGCGTCGAAGCTGCCTAGACTTGAAATAGGCCTGTACCTTTAATTATTTGTTCTAAACCTGTAGTTTTTTTAATTAAATCACATTTGAAAATTAATTAATTCAGCAGATTACTTCTTACATTTTTATTTATATATTGTATAACTAAGGGATAATTACGCAATTGTCCTTAAAATAGTATCTTATAGATATTATAAATCATGAAGATGAACACAGTACGATATATATATTAACATACTTTATATAATTTTAATAAAAGAAATAATTTTTTATAATTTTGTTTTATAATTCTTTTATAAATTTGACAGAAATCAACGTGAACGTTAAATGAAATTATTTAAATGTATTTATATGGATTCAATTTGTAAATCATTTGAATTTTGTTAGCATAGTTATTTGTTATAGATTATATTTAATCTTATTTACACTATTTCATAACTTTTACATAGAAAAAAATAAATGCTACATAAAAAATTTTACATGTATTTGCATATAATAATCTGAAATATAAATCTATTTTCAATTAATTAATAAATACTCTCGTGATTTATTTATACCGAATTAAACTGCTTCTACAATGATCTTCCAAACATTACAGAAATATTATCATTGAAAAATTTTTTGTATCAAATTCAAAACAATGATAAACTGATCTAAATATAACCATTAAACAACAAATTTTCTGCGTTCTAATTGAAATTATTTAAAGAAGAAGAATATAATGTGTAATATTTTATTTTCGTACATAATTTATAAATATTTTTTACTGTTGTACTAATAGGATAAACTGATGAAGAATATTTATTATAATAAGTTATACTGAGATAAAAGAAATATTTTAAGAAATTACACGATACAAACTAATAAAATTTTATAAAATTTCCTTGAAAGAAAGCGGACAAAAAAGAGACACTTCCGATTTTCTAAAGTATACCGACGTTCTTGTCACCTATGATCAATGGTAGGCAACAGTCTATGGCGTCTCGAAAGAGACAGGAATTATTTTGTGCAAAAGTCGACAAAAAGTTTGGATTTCTTCGCTTGAACTATCATCCTTAGTGAGACAGTTTCTTTAACCTGAAGATACCTTGTTTTTCAGCCGGCTGTTGCTTCTTTCTCTCCCCCCTCCGTCACTCGACACACTCGCGGCTTCACTCTGTTTCTCTCTGTACGTGGAGTATGCGAACCAGTAAGAATAGATACGCACAGGAATGTACCGTAATTATGTAAGAATCAAAAGGATAAGAAATTATGCGCTCGAGCTAAGTCAGCGCGACCTATGTTAATATAGATAGCATTTTTTCTCTATATAGATGGAGTCTTCTTTCATAATAAATTATGAACGTAAAAAAACACTAAATTATGAATTATTACTAATTATGTTTCATTTATAAATAAATACATTTATATTTCGCTAGACATGCATTTTTTTTAAATAAAATCTATTCTTTTTATTCAAAACTACGGGCATAAAATACAATTTTTTAATTTTATTTTAAGCCATTTTTCTCAAACTAAAGAACAACCCATTAAATTCGAATTTAATAAGGTATTGTTATTAAAAACTACTTTTTATTGGTTTTAATAGCAAAAATTTTTTCTAATAATTATGCAATAAAAAAAATTATTATAAACATTTCCGTAATAAGGTAAAAACAAAATAATACGTCCTTATTTAAAATTGTTATATAAAATAAAGAGATTTCTATTAATGCAATTGAACTTTAAAAAAATGTATATAAAATATGAGTAAATTACTTATTTCATCAAAACTAAATAAGATAATGAGCGTTGATAAAAAAAATAAGACTTAAGATTGTTTCTTTGTATTTTTCCAAGTCATTTTTACTAAAAATGATGAAACTGTTCTTCACTAATTTGCTGTCTGGAAAGAATAATTGGATCTGACAAAAATACAAGATTTAATTGGTGAAAATTGAAAATGCAATTTAAAGTTTCAAAGCAGTTTCTCTGATAAGATAACAGTAGCGCATTTGTTGACCATTCAAAGAACAGTCATTAACAATTGATCCTCAAATTAGCACATTTAAATCTGTAAAAACTTAATAATCACAATACATCATAAAACATCTAATCATACATATTATTTTTCTTACTGATTAAAATTAACAAGGGTATGTAAACTGTAAATCGAAATAGAATGTAAATCCTAATAGAAAATTCTCAAATTCACAAAATTTTTAAAATCATAGTTATGAAAGTCCCTTTAAATGTTCACTGAGCTTTGTCATATATGCGTTAGATAAACGGATATTTATTAATCATTTACAAAATACTATTTAGCACTATTGATACGTTTCTTTACAATATTTTTTCATTAAACTAATTGTTTCTTAATTTGAAAAAATAATTATTTATTGATAAATAATTTTGCGTCTGAAGTGATCACAATAATATACAGACTCTATGTATTGAACATTTTATTAACTTCAATATTGTCAATAAATAGTAACCCTAATTAAAGAATTAGTTTATTAATAATTTTTTCATAAAACAAATATTCTAACAAGTAGTTTTTCTTCTCATTAAAATTTTTATTTAATTAATTTATTTTGTAATTTTTATAGTCGTAAACTCTTACTCAAAAAAATTATTGTATACCGTAAATTATAATACTAATGATACGTATATATATTTAAAACATGACTTGCATATAAATTTCAATGTTGCTCTCATCAATATTCTTATCAAAATCTTACACATCTATTCAAAAGAGTACTCTCATAACAATTTCTTATACTATAGTAATATAGTGATAAAAAAAATTAAGAACATTAATTTCATTCTACCAAGTCATTATAAATACTGATTTAATGGATACTTTTCAATACGCATGTATGCTCTTGTATTTTCATATAAAATATAATACTAAAAAATTAATGATACCCACAAATTTTCCAAGATTTGTCAATAATTAAAATTATCTGATTAATTATATATGAATTTAATTTAATATTTGAGCAAATTTTAGACGTGTACATTAATTATGTCCCCTTATGTTAATTTTGTATTTAATTATCTAGTTAATATGTATTCATAGCCAATGTAACTTATGTAAATTCTGTTAAAGAAAAATCAACTATAACATACTTATTCAGAATTCAATTTGACTTTTTATGAATTATATTAACGTTTTAAATATATGTAAATGTGAATAATAAAAAATTGATCTTCTTATGCCAAAATGATATCAAATGTCCAATTTTTACTAGATACTTAAGAAAAGTAATTTAAATAATAAAACTGATTTTATAAAGATTCATTTTATAAAATTATATAAAAGATCCGATGGCTTGGATGGTATTTTTACTTTGTATCAATGTTCTGATCGCGTAGGATCATCCGATTAAATACACAAGAAATAACAAAATGCTCACCCATGCACATACTTAAATTTATTTTATTGAAATTGGTACATATTAAATGTTAACAATTTTACAAAATTTCAAAAGAGTTTAATTATTTTTTAATTTTATTATTGAATTTAACTTATAAAATTTTAGTCATTAATCTGATTCAGTCAATTACCAAATATTTCACTAAACCAACTCTAATAACCAACCTTTCATTCAATATTAAACAAACATTTTCTTGAATAAAAATAATAATTCTTATAAATTAGATTAGAATTTGATTAATGTCAGATATCATTTAATTACTTAAAAATTATAAAATTCATACTTTTGTTCTTATTTATTTTTAATTACTTTGAGAGAAATATAAGAATTTTAATTTAAATATATTTATTAGAGTATCACTAACTCATGCATATTTAAAAATTCGGGTACTTCATTTTAATGTGAAGTTGGTAAAATTACCTAACAAGCAATTAAGAATGCAAAGCAACAACTTACGTGTGTGTGTAAATAAGAAAAAGAGTCAAAAAGAAAGAGACAGAGAGAGAGAGAGAGAGAAAGAGAGAGTGAGAGTGAAATAGAGAGAGAGAAAGAGAAAGAGAGAGCGAGAGTAAAAGAGAGAGAGAGAGAAAGAGAAAGAGAGAATGAGAGTGAAAGAGAAAGAGAGAGCGAGAGTAAAAGAGAGAGAGAAAGAGAAAGAGAGAATGAGAGCGAAAGAGAAAGAGAGAGCGAGAGTAAAAGAGAGAGAGAAAGAGAAAGAGAGAAAGAGAGTGAAAGAGAAAGAGAGAGCGAGAGTAAAAGAGAGAGAGAAAGAGAAAGAGAGAATGAGAGCGAAAGAGAAAGAGAGAGCGAGAGTAAAAGAGAGAGAGAAAGAGAAAGAGAGAATGAGAGTGAAAGAGAGAGAGAGAAATATAGTTTGCTGTTTTTTCATCAAGTAACGCTTCCATCACCTTAATTCAGACTGACTGTAACTTTAAGTCAGTTTGACTTTAGCTTCCGCATGAAACGGTATATCAGAGTATAGAAATATACACAACGTATAAAGTTTACACTTTTTGTATTACAAATCGTATTGCTTCAGTACAACATTTCCAGATAGCCAACTACGTAGTATTAAGTAGTTGTAAAATTACGAGTAATTTAGTGATACACATGTACTATGTCATACTAACTAAGTAATTGTTGAATATAATAAACTAATTACTGTACAAATATAATTTACTAGATAAAATTATAGAATTTTTTATATGGAAGGGACTAACTATTTATTCTTGTCAAAAAAATATTCCCTTTATTATTTACTTATAACTAAACTAAAGAAAAAAATACAAAATTGTTAGAATACATATTATCATATGCATTGATATAGTTTCTCTAATGTATAAAGCAACTTTTAAAAATAAACGCAAATATATATCATTCAAGAAAACGTTACAACGGACTTCTATTTCGAAAATTTTATTTTTAATGATTATAATAAACAAATGTGATTACTCTTAAATTACTTTATTTTTCTGTATAATTCAAAGTTTATCAATCAATTATTATATAAAAGTATTGAATATCATTTTGATAGATCTTTCGAAAACTTTAATGCTTCAGGTTTTATATTTTTCAGATCTTCAAAACATTTATTCAAAATAAATCTTTCAGTTTAGCCAATGAAAAACGTTAGGTGAAATAGTATATAATAATATTATTTTTATGATAAATTCATGAATGATTAAGCGATTATGAAGGTATATTACACTATTATAGAATATAATTCCCTTCAGACTATTTTACATTGAACATAATACTTGCTATGAAATAAACTTATTAAAACTTCTTTTTAAAAGACAATATTTATGAATCAACATATCTGACTCTGGAATAAATTCATAACATCATTTTCTGCAAATACGAAAAAAAATAATAAGATATATTTCAATGTTTAAACGATTTATACGTATTTTATTGTTACATTCATAAACTCTTCACTCTATATGTTTTAATTATATTTATTATAATTAAATATAAATATATAATATTTCAGTTTTAAGTAAACTCTATCTTAATTTAATTTTATACTAAGTATTATAACTTTGTTTTTTCCTGTAGGCAATACTTAAATAGTAGGAAGAAATGCATTAATTAATTAGAGGGTAAATTAAAATAGCTAAAAAGGTACACTCTTATTCTTACTACATGATACTAATAAAAGTTCAAAGTTGTTAAGTCAATTGAAAACTTTTGATCTAAGTTTGTGTACTTTTTCAAATAAGAATCAGTTTTCTCTTTAACATTCCATCCACACAAGTGCGAAATATGCAAAAGAAAACAAAATTTAATATTTAAGCAAAATAAATGGATTAATAACGTATAGAAGAAAACTATTAAAGTCTCTAAGTTAACTTGCATAGATCTTTTTCTATACGTATTTTCGAGAAGTTTAAATTCAGTAATATATAAGCATAATATTTTCTTATGTATAAAATTTATATATCTGTTTGGAATTATTCTAAATTGAATCCTTTTAGCAGATGCTCTTAATTTAATATAATTTTACACAAGCAAATCATACTTTGGAAAATTTGTAAGACTTTTTCTTAAGCTAAGAAGATGAAAATGAGATATTATAGTTTCCAAATAAAAATATAAGAAGTTCATCATCCACTAGTTACGTAATGTTATTAACTCTTTTTCATCTAGGTAGCTAAGATAATTTTGAAATTCTTTGACTAAGAGATAGAATTATATAATTAAATAAAATAAATGTTATTAATAAAGAAAAATAATTTCATCATTTAATAAAATCCATCTCTACTTTTCTAAGAGGTAGTCAAGTGACTCAATATCCGACTTCTAGTCCAGTTTTTTGGCAAAATAAAAAATAATTAATACAGTTCATATATATGTAGATAATAATAAAAGACAAATGTATATATTCATAAAATTACATTGATGGATAAATATGTATATAATCAATTGCTAATTTGAATTAGATAATATCTACAGAAATTAAATTCGTTAGTTTTTGATATTTTACAGTTTTGCTTTCTATAATTTAGGAATTGTTACATTTTAAAAAATTCAGGAATAAATAGAAAAATCGGTCCAGTAGGAGATTTACTTGTAAAAGCTCTACATTGATACAGTGTATAACACTCAATAGCAGCAAGTACTTGGATATTTTTTCCGTTATCCTGAAGCGAAATTTTGAAGAACGACTAGATGGCCTGTTTTCTCTGAAAAGATTTAACCGAGAAAGAAGAATAGTCTTGACTCACTTACATTCCGATTTCTTGAAAAAATGACTACATATAAAACAAGGCGATAATGTAAAACCTGGGTATCCACCTAACGTAGTCGTGGAGCACCCAGGTAGCAAAGAGTCCTTGATGACAGTCGAAAAAGAACTCTTTTAGCCAGAGAAACGAATACACCTTCATGAAGGGATTATACCTCTCGATTAGCAAAATTGCAATCACGCCTTCTACAAGCAACCTGGAAAGTAGTAGCCCTCTATTTGGTAAAGCCGATATGTTGTTAAATTAGGAGATTGCGTTTTTGGTTTTCAATTCAATATATCGAACACGTCATAAAATTTTATCAAAAGGAAACTACTTTCATTGCTTATTCAATTGAATTATCTATTTGGTTGAATACAATCAACTTCAAACTGTTTATACAAATATAATGGCATACTGATCAACTAGTTTCCTCACTGGAACAAAGGCGGAAAATCTCATTTCATCATCTACAATATTTGCATCTTAATTCAATATCTCGATAATTTATTTTGACATATTACTTTCAAATATCTTTGAGCAAACATACCCTACATACTTGTAATTCATTACTTAGGTAGGATAAGCATATCTTTGGTATATAGCTAGACACCCTAATCTTTCTATACCTTCTTGAAATTTATACTTTCGTAATATATAAGAATCGCATGTGGATATTTAGATCTTCTATATAGCGTCCATATTAAAAATTAAAACATTATGGTGTATGCCAGGAGGCATAAAATATCATAACGTGTTTTGTTCGAAACGATCAAAGTAAATCTCTTACTGTAAGTTCATAAGTCTTACTTAATCAAGAAACATAATACACTCTGGTCTAATATATCTGTTCTAATATATTCTATTAATATATTCTATTCTAATATATACTTCATCAAATTATTTTCATCAGTCTCTAAAATTTTTTAATGTACATTGTTGAATATCTTGTTTATTGATTTAAAGAAAAAACTTAAGGTTTTTGCCGATCTAACACTTTCAATAAACAGTCAACTGTAATTATCCATAAAACTCTTTTTTCGTATAAAAAATTCTTGAATCGGTAACGCCAATCTAACAATTTATAAATAAAATTAATTTAAAAAACAATTTTGAACATTACAATAAAGACATTTAAAATATTTCATAAATCTTTATCGTACTTATTTCAAGGAGTGTAATATATTTTTTGTAAATTTTTCTTTCAAAGTACTATAACTCTATACAGTAAACGTATTTTATGTACGAAGTATTTTACAACTGAAAAAGTTATTCAATCATTTTCTAATAAGAAGAAAATATCAAATTTTTTCGTTCTATCCATAAAGTGCTAAAATATAATTTCAAATTTGAAAAACATTTTCTGTGAAAAATACACACATTTAAAAAGAAAATACAATTTCTAGAGTAAAAATTTCTTACAAATTGTTTATGAAATATAAAATATTTAATTAGACAAAAAATATGTACATACTTCTATAGAAAATATTATTTTGAAAAATGAATAAACATTTTAAAAAAAAACTTGAAAGATTCATCAATATGCTAAACCAAAATATCATACTACGTACATAAAATAAAAATTAAGATTCACTCAAAAGTAAGGAGGTTAAAATAAAACATTAATACCTACAATTTTAATAACTTCAACATCGATTTAACTTGACAAAAATACTTGACAAAATTGAATATCGTTTTTCATATTTAAAATGAAAAAAATTTTAAAACAATAGTTATACTGTGAAAAATCAAAATTTTTGCCTCGAGATGTATTGGAAATTAAAAGATGACGAGTAAGACATTTATGCTTTTAATCGTAGCTAATATATTCAACACATAAATGGACAAATGAATTGCGTAATAATTTCAAAATAAAATATGTTAATAATAAAAATTACTAAGATTTTATCAAAGGTGTATCTGTAATATTTCCAGTTACACTTGGGATGATTATTTTCATTCAATTCAAAGTCTAAAATATAAAAAAATATTAAAAATATTAAAAATTATTTTACTGAAGTATACCCACTTTTATAGACACTTATACAGTACATATTTTTACTCAAGTATTATTGTATTATATAAGTATAAATATAAAACATCTTTTAAAACTTTAATTTTATTTGACTTAGTTTGAGAGCAAGAACTTTGAAGATCTATTAATATGCAGAACTTCTTTTAAAAACATACATCAGTAGCAGTATAAGATATATTTAATTGAATTAAAAACGTTAGAAATTTATTATTTATAGAATTATATTATTACATTATAGTTTATTAATTTAACTAGAAAATGGCATGTTATTCCATTTTAGATAAGCTGTGTCTTCTCGTTAACATGTGGTTCGCGAACTGGGGGAAGACGTCTAAAAAT
Source organism: Wiebesia pumilae (assembly GCA_018907045.1). Classification (NCBI taxonomy): domain Eukaryota; kingdom Metazoa; phylum Arthropoda; class Insecta; order Hymenoptera; family Agaonidae; genus Wiebesia; species Wiebesia pumilae. Next base: position 5,536,562 of record JACCHZ010000181.1, on the reverse strand, counting down.
ATATGGATGAAAGCAATAGCACGAATAATTAGCGAATGCAGAGAAGAAAAAAATTAATAAGGAGATTGATCTTGACTCATGACAAAGAAAGTCAGTAAAATGCTCATGAGAAAAAGAAGAAATATAAAAGTGAAAGGAAAGATAAACTGCAGCAGCAAGAGATGAAAAGAGAAGTAGAGAAAGAGAAAAGAAGGAAAGAAGAAAGTCGATCTAGAGCAAAAGTAAGAGTGTAATTGAGAATGTAAGCATAAAAACTTAAATTTGAAAGTAGCTAAGTCGACTTACGCATTAACAGTATTTATTTAACCGATTATTCTTTGTTAATATATCGTGAGTGTAACAACATAGATTGTATTTACATGCCCGCACTTAAGTAGTCATCAATCCGGTGTAGGAGCATTTAAGTCTATTATCAATAATATCGCTGTTATAATCATTTACTATATGAGATTCTGCATACATGTTCAAGAGTAGAGTCGCTCAAGTAAATTTTTCTGTCATAAAAACCATCCGGTTATAATATACATATGTACATTCTATAAATTATAAATGAATACATATTTTTAATAAAACCATGTAAATAACTTATTCGTTGAATAATAAATGATAAATAAATAATAAATAATTTACCGTCAATACATTACATATTGTGCATTGATTAGAAAACTCATCATCTTAAAATATTCCTTCTAATAAAGTAATCAAATTTAGTTTAACATTTTGTATCACAAATTAATTGTATATAGTATATAAATTAAATTTTTATATAGAATATCTATATAATTTTTCTTAATCTGCAATTTCCAATAGTTACATAAAACAAACACTAAATATGTAAAATTTATTACGAATTATATAACATATATCCTTAATATTTACAAAGATGATTTAAAATTTATCTAGTAAAGTAACCGAAAACTGAAAATAGTACGAAACGTTACTTATCAGTACTTATATGAATCATTACAATACAGAAAGTAAAGGAACAGTAATCTAATAATCATAGTAGCTAAATCTCATACTAATACATTATTTAAAAAAAGAAAAATATAATTTATAACCATTAATATACGTGACATCCATAATAATTACTTTAAAGTAAAAATCAATTATGAGGGAGAAAATACGAATGTACTATTATTAACATTACTCACACTTATACGTAAATTATATTGGTGCAAATATTGTCTCCTAGAAGAATAATGCTGATAATTAAATGTACTCGAATTGCATTTCAATTCAAGTATGTCTGTCCTACAGTAGGAAAAAACTCTTTTCCACAACCATATGAGAAATTTTAGAATGAGGTATCAAAAAGCAATATAATACTGCTTAGACATCTCGAGTTAAGTATGTTTGACTTACATAAGCTCTTAAAACCATGTAATCGCTAGTAGGGTAAGAAGCATGTCATCGCACTGTACTTTCGAACAGCTACATGAAGTATGTTCCACTCATGCGAATACTAACTTCGCTTAATCATGCGCAGTATACAACTGATATTCCGATGTATACAACTGATATTCCGATATATACAACTGATATTCCGATGTATACAACTGATATTCCGATGTATACAACTGATATTCCGATATATACAACTGATATTCCAATGTATACAACTCAAATTTCGACTACACTGGTGTAAATGAGTATATATGTTTATATGAACTTTTGACCTACGTCACAATATTAAAATATGTAACTGACTTTTTCGATAAGTACCCTCATCAGATAACAATGTATGCAAACCTATACGTACAATTATTAATTTAGCCATATCCAATAATTAACTTTTCTAAAAGTTCGATAATCAGAATTTCTGATTCAAATTATTGTAAATGTAATTTTAACATTTTAAGTATTACCGTACAATATTAAGATACACTATATCTCCGTAGAGCATTACTTTCACATCAGTAAATTTTAAAAATAGAAGTTTGAACTAATAGTAAGAAATTATATCTTTATAATTGTTTGCCCTCCTTTTATGGAAAAAATAAAAGAATAGCTTGTTCTCACTTATAGAAGCATTCTTGAGAATTTCGATTTATCTGTGTCAGGTTCATTCCTTCCTGTGTTTCTGAGAAAAAAATAATCTAATTAATTTAAATTCAATGCGAGCACTCATGCAAAATCAATTTGTCTATTTATTTACTTATACAACAAATATAATTACATATTCCTTAGTATGTTAACGTTTTGTAAATACCAATATTGCGAACATAAAATTCAATTAGCTATTTATATGTAACGTCACAAAACTTGTTTCATGTTTTAAAAAATCAAATTGTCCTTAATGTATTTTATTACATTCATTTGAAAAATAGAGTTAAACCTTTATTCCAATAACTTTTATTATGAAAATGAATTTTATAAACTATCGATTATTGACAACAAATAAATTTTCTACGAAAAACCAAACCAATTTATAGAATAACTTCTGTCATTAATTTAAGTTCTACTTACTAAACCTTATTTTTATATAAGTTAACTGTTTGTAAAGTCAAATCATGAACACTATGAATTTTATTTGAAAAATTAAGTTAAACTTAATATAATGTCATAGATAAATTCATTTTTAATAATTAAGCACAATATTTTACAAACTACAATATATCTAAACTTTACATCTTATTTTTTCTTGTATCACATACATAAAATAGATAACCATTTCAATATCTTAAGTAGGTTTATACAGCATGTAAATAGCACTTACTATTATTGCTACTGTAAAGAATGTTATAATATACTAGAAAATAAATGTTACGTAACATTTCACTTTTTAATTCAGTTACAAGTAAAAATGTACTTCTTTAAAATAAGTAATATTTTTTTTCTTCTAAATTAATATTTAATAAAATGTAATATTTACTAATAGCCAAATAAAACTTACATATAATTATAATCTAATTATAATATCTAAAATAGTACAATACTTTTTTTTGAAAGTTCTATCAAATACAAAAATAATATTACTATATTAAAAGTTTTTAAAAAATATTACTTTATATACAAATATGAATGTATTTATGTTATTTTGTAATGTATATAATGAAATTTATATTATTGAAAAAAGTCTAATACAAGATGCATTAAATATGACAGATTAATTGTTATATAGAAATTAATATGTTATACGGGTAATATAATTTGATATTAAATCTCATTATATATTAAATATTATAATAGTAAATTATATCTAATAATTAATAAAAATTATTTGAAAATTATTATTTGAAAATTATTCAAAAAGAATATCTGCATACAATCGTTATCTTCAGGCCTCACGATATGCTTGCATGTTCCACAAAGATATATGTAACTCTGCACTTTAAATACAGAAAAAACAAGCATAAAAAAGCATACACTACATATACGCTATAGCTTGGCAGTCTAATTCCCATGTGTGCGACGTGAACTGCACATACTAGTTACGGATAAACTTCACTCACTCAAGGGCGCGTCACGTCGACGTAACTATTTCCAAGATTAATGAGAGGCGAATGTGCACGGACGTGCATTAACCCATTGCCACACGCGTCAAAGTACATGTATTCATCGAGATCAGACTTTCTGATGTTCCTTACTTCTTTCTTTTCCTTCTTACATAACTCTGAACATATTTCTGTAAATATAAGGAAACGAAGAAATAAACGTAAGATCATAGAGAACGTACTAATGCGTAGTCCTAGTTTGTGCTGAAAGCATAGAATTGTGCCGTGCAGAGTGAACATCACTGAGTTTCTTTTTGCACGCCATCTCTCTTTTTGTTGGTCTGCTTATTAAGGTCTTTCACGATAGAAATGTAAAATGAATATAGCTAGGTATATACAATGTATACACATGTATGCACGTCGGCGAGGGTCTAAGATAAGGACGAGCAATATTTAACTTAGGAACACGAAGCGTCAACGGTAGATATTAAATGGCTCACAAAGTCGACTCGGTATAATCAACTACATACTGAAGTCACTTTTGCACATATACAACACAAGTAATCGCCTACTTTTTGCTCTACATATGAAGATATTTTTTTTATACTCATACGTTTTTACAAAAAAATATACGCACATTGAATAATAATTAAATTATATGGATTTTTTCATGAAGAAAATTTTGTATCTCATATACGTTCCACGTAAACTTTAAAGAATCTAAGAATCATCTATACTCCTCACTGTTTTAATGTCCTTTAAATACATTATGTTTGATATAGTAAGACCATAATGCAAAAAATTAATTATTAATAAAATTTTATTAAAATTTCTGCTATCAGTTTATTAAAAAATAAAGAGATTTATATAAGTACTCAAAATAATAAACTACAAAGAATATGAAAAATAATATTTAATTAAAATCTTCGTTTAAAAGCAAAGTAGCTGCACAACAATTTTCTATTAATTAGTAGCAATTATATAAGAAATTAGAACAGAATGTATGATTACTATAGAATATTATATAATATACTTTATTTGATGAACATTAACGAGAATTTGTAATATCCTCGAGAAATATTTATTTCATTTTCGATAATTATTCCGATACATTCAAGGTATTGCCTATATCATATTATAATCATTGCAGTTTAAAATGGTTGATGTAAAAAAACCTTGTTCTTTAAGTATTATTTTAAATTTATAAAATAGGAGAAAGTTATAAAAGACTAGTCTGGGGAATAAAATAATTTCAGTATCACGTAGATGCTGTGTTTCACCTACAACAATAGTTATGTGATTCGATACCGATTTAATTAACATTAGTTAAGTTTTAAAACATTAATAAAACTGTTTTCATCTGGGCCATATAATATTTGTTTTCTTGAAAACGTTTCTAATAGAAATTCTGCGATAAATGAAATAAAAATTTTAACTTTTACCAAATTTTCATGATTGATTAACTAGTGATGTCAACACCTTGCAACATCTCTATTGTCTTGTTAGCTTCTCTGAAAGGATTTATATGTCTCATAAAATTTTGTTTATACTATAGACTGTCTAAACCGATATTTTTCTGTGCAAAAAATCATTGACTGCAGTAAAAGATACCTTGTTTTTTTACTCATCAAACACAAGCTAAGTTTATCCGTTGGTTAAACATTATGTTTGACTAAAAATCAATTCAATTTATAAAATATAACGCGCGCAATTAAAAAAAACTCTTATTATATTTTTTAAAAAGTCTGCATATATGGATTTACTGTACGTGTGCGCTATTTTTCTTTAAATTATATTTACTCTTCATTAGTTAACTTTGTTTTTAAGTTAACCGGTCTGATTTAAGTACTTATGTTTTTAAGTTTCTTTTATTGAGTTAAGATTATATATATTTGAATAAGTTTGTAATATTAAAAGTGAATAAATTCATTCTTAGACTACAGAAAAATCATTAAGTAAGATAAAATAACATTTTCAGTATTCAATCACAAATATATTTCTTTTTATCAATCCCTTTAAAAAATATTCTGTGAACATTTTTAAATCATGGAAAATTTTTTGATTCTGAACACTTACAATTTTATATCTGTATTGAAAGTATAAGTACGTATTAAATACTTTTTTTTACTACTATTCTATATTTATTATATTTCTTCTATAAAGAACCAATTACTCATTCAATTTTATTTTCTTTGCTTTATCTTATTTGGTCAAAGTGCGGACTCATAATCTTATAGCCTGACCGATTACACACCTACAGTTATTACGTACATGTTGCATGAGAATAGTAGTCAGTTTGTAAAATACTTTTGCAGATCATATGAAGCTCAAATTTTTGGCACATATTAGTATATAAGATTGTAACCTTGAACCTTTTCTTTAAATAAATTACTCGCTAAGACAGTTGAGTTTTAATTTATTCCAAAATAAAGCTCCAGCAGTTTACTATTTCTACCTTAAAACTAATAATAAAAATAAAATATATATATTATAGTTAAAAATAAATAAGTATTTTTAATCTTTCATCCCAAACAAAATTATATCCCAAATATTATTATTTTAACAAAATAATAATAAATGGACTGTTGAATATTTGGATTAAGTGTACTATTCTCACTTAATACACAAAAAAAAACTTTAAGTTTATTCATTATAATCTTATTTTTAAATTAAAACATTTATTTTAAGTCTATGATACTTGACCAACAAATTATTATTATTTCTTTATTTTGTGCTCTAGTAATTTAAAAGATAATCGAGTTTCTTATACAGGATCCATTAATAAACGTTCCAATTTTACGAGCAGAGCATCACTCTCCATTTAACAATTATAATAGTTGTAGCTTATTCCTAAAACTTATAGTATTCTCATAAAACATTCAAAATTAATGTTTAGCTCACAACAATGAATTAAAATTTTGCACAATTTTCAATTTATTGACCTAATATTCCTCAAAGCTTTCAATAGAATCTTGAAATAAGTATTGTAAGAAAAATTATATAGTTGGAATTAAATTACTCAATAATTTTCATCGCTCTTTCTCTGTGCGAGAGTCTGACTCAAGACACGAGTAAGTCCGAGGATAAGTTAAAATAAATAGCAATAAATAAATATCTAATTTATATAAAGAGGATTTTATCTCGATTCACTGTTTTAAAAACTTTCTTAAAATACTAAATATATAAAATCTATTGATGAAAATCTAATAATCATCAATAATATTCAATCGATGCTGTATATATTAAATATTATTATAATGTATTAAATATTTTTACAACTTTTGTAATCGATTTAGAAGTCATAATTAATACGAAACTTATTCTTCATAAATTTTTGTAATCCTTGACCAATTAATCTCTCTAATCAAATTTTCAATTTAATTTTTAAGAAATTATAATAAATAAAAGATTTAAGAAAATATACTTACTACGATTACTTCTTCACAGTAAATGTATTATGATAATCGATTTACATCTTGAGGAATTCGGATGAATACAATAACTTATCCAAAAGCAACAGGATATAGATAGTTTGTATATAGATCTGTTTGTCGTAAATGGCCTTAGTATATTTTAAAAAGTCAACGCTCTCACGTATTATTCTGAGAATGGACATTGATGCGCACTGAGTTTGCCTCACGAGAATGCCTGTGAATCTCTCAGAATGAGAATATCAATGTGTTTCATCAACGTGAGAACAACTTGATCAATAGAAGAAACGGGATCGAGGGAGAAAATTAAACTCCTTTGATGGTTGCAGGCAAAGAGGCCCTTTAGAATCGAAACGCATGAGAGAGAGAGATAACGCCTAAATTATTTCAAAACAGTTGGATATTGTAAATTGTGATATTTTATTGCGAACCTATTAAACAATTATAAATAAACATTAACAATCATATAGCTTTAATGATCAAAATAAATATTTATTCCACGGTTAAAATGTTTTTGTTTAAGAAGAAATTCGAAAGCAAATACAGAGATTGCACAGAACATTGTGACCCATAAATCAATAAATAATTTTAACAGTAAATTCATATAGTAGAGATTAGTCTATAAAGAAAGTGAGTGCATGCAATACGTCGCATAACAAACAGGAAAGCGACTACAAAGTATTAAAGAGAAAAATAAGCGGTTGATCGATATCATTATTAAACATAAACTATGTGCTCTGACTTAGCCATTACAGGAAATACTCGTTCAGTAACAGAAATAAAATAACAGTAATATTATATAAGTACAGCTTCACCAATAAAAGTTTAAAGCAGAAAATTTATTTTAATGGAACATGAAATCAATAATGCAAAGAAAAAACAAAAATCGGATAAGTATTTTTCTATAGATTTATGAAAAAATTACGTTAAGTCAAATATAAGATAAGATTTTTATGAAAAGAAGAAAGAAATTAAAAAAATATTATACAGATATAAGACTTTGGTTTAATACTTTAATACTTTTGGTTTAATGATAAATAATCAGATTGCCACATAACAAGAAATCATCGGAACTTTGTAAATTATATGCAAGCATGTAACATCGGTTTCAGTACCACAAACGAAAAACGATTCACAAGGATTGAAGAATAATTACGATAAATTTGTAAGCGAATATATAAAATTAGTACATACTACAAGCTTCTAAATACTGAAAATACAACAGATTATTTTACATTATATCTTACTGTAATTAAAAATTCTAATCGACGCACATCATTAAGAGTTACGGATATTTCGACTAAAATAAATACGTTTTTTTTGAAAAATTACTTGAAAATCGATTTAATTATTCAATAAAATATGTTCTAAATACATGCAAGAGTTTTAACACATCAATACATTATACTAAGATAATTTATACAAGAATCTTTTTGATATAAGTTACGCAACATATCAAATGTTATATTCTGATAATATAAATAAACTTCTAAAATTTATTGTGTAAATATTAACATATACAGTACAATAGTAGCTTATTTAGCTACAAGAAAACAAATAAGAATAATAGTATATACTTAAAAACTCTATAAAATGGTCGTCGAATAAACGAAAAACTATTAAAATGTTTCGGTGAAAAATAAAAAATGCAAAATTTTTCGCAAAAGGCTAAATGATATAAATTTTAGCGTGATGTGGGAATACGCAGTATATGTATAAATGATTGTGCAAGCAAGAGAGTGAGAGAGAGGGAGAGAGAGGGCGGGAGAGAGAGAGACGGATAGAGCAGACTGCACACTCTCCTCGGGCCATAGTAGGCATATAGTACATCCTAAGACTCCTGGCGAAACACGCGAGTCCCGCTCTAATTTTCGCAAAATCGCATGCATGTGCAACCTACGACTCGACGTGTAACATACGCGAGCCGTCCTCTTATACAAAAATTAAATGACGTGAAAATAACAACTTGCGATTGTTCGTTCCCGAAGAAATAAGGTAAACTACCTCTCTCCTACCCTTGGTGACAGTCTTTGCTGCGCCAACTTCGCTACCGTAGTGACTATCTTTGCCGCAATTCATCCCGCCCTGCCACGTCACCATACGGCCCTACTTCGCCAGCAACATCGTAGTCCCTTCAGAAAGTTAATTGATTTAAGTGCATGAGTGCAAAATATTACGCTTTCGTATCGTTTACCTAGTAAGCATAGCCCAGAATCTTGCGTACTTTAAGGTCGCGTTCTTTATTAATAAAAGTTGTTGCGTATTATGTGATTTAAGCTTCCAGAATTTCTTACTAGCCGTTGCTGCATTTCATAGTTTTGTATAATCATTGTGTATATTCTTTGTTACAAGATAAAAGCCCTAGCATTACCTAATCCGGTTTTTTAATCTATACCGATCAAAAGTTATAACTCAAAGAGCTCAGAAATAAACGAACTTTATTTTAAATACATATACATCTCTATTTTTGACTATCCAATTCGTCCCCCTACCCATACCAGGTCAAGTAAAGCTACCAAAGCTTTAGTAAACCTTGAAAGTTGATGAAACTCAAATTTGCCGAAAAATCGTGAAGTTTCTAATGCATTGAATAAGGCATATAGAGCAGACTTACTCTTCAGTTGGTAACTAAAAAATAAAAAAAAATAGTAAGTTATTCTTTTCGAAAATTCTCGTAAAACAATTAAAGTGCTCCTCCCTTTTTAAATTAGAACTATATGAAGAACTATTATTTATAAATTTACTTAAAAATATTAATGATAAAATTAAAGACAATAAAATTTCAAGAAAAATCTTACCTGTTAATTTCGTAATAAAGTTGGGAAACAGCTAGAGTAAAAGTATCCTGAAATATCTAATGTATGACAAATAGGAACACATTAAAAATTAATATTTACGTTTCCAAGTATAAACCTACTAAATTTATTTAAAACCTAGACGAGCCCCCATTTATTTTATTATGTCTTGACATATATTTTCATCCTTAGTTTTCAACCTGTGCACTACGTATAATTCTCGCGACCAAGCTCTAATTCTAACTCAAGATTTTAATTCAAAATTTAATAATTATTTATAATATTAAAAATAATAATTTTGTTAATACTTACATTGATATGCTTAAATTTTATGCATACATGCATAAAAGGAACTTAATGTCTAAAGTTTTGTTGTATATATCGTATGTAGCGGTATTATGGAATAATTGCACTTATAAGACATAAGATTTTAAAAGCTCTAGGCTTTAAGTTGTAGTGTAAATGGATATTTTTACCCATCAATATGAAAACAAAAAGTTGAATAATTATTGCTGATAATTTAAAGATTTATGTTAGTTGAATATTTTCATTTTTCTCTTATCAAATACTTTTTAAATAAAAGACTTATTTTATTCAAGTAATCAATTTTTTTAATTTAAGAATAAAAATTGATAAAATAATTGTATTAATTATGTTTACAATTATTCAAATATACTAGATTTGAACATCTATCTTTAAACAGAAATAATTTCTAAAATTGATTTGCTATAATTTATTTTTATTACTAAAGTGATAAAGTAATAAGTGAATATTTAATTATGAAATTTATTAGTGTTACGACACTGTTTATATAAATTTTATATTTTATAGATTTGCATTTAAATTAAATATTACAATAATTCATAATTACCTATATTGATAACAATATTTTATCACTATACAATATTAAAATAAATTAATATATTAATTATACAAAAATAATTGGTAGTAGTATAATGTGTAATTTATCAATCATCACTGATTCATAAGGGTATACTACATGTACATATATGCACGTTATATTGAATACATGTATAAATAAATATAGTCTAACTACTTCCTCTTTAAAATACTGTAAATTTTCTAATAAATTATGCAGAGAATATAAGTAATATTTATTATAAAGTACAATTATAAATCAATCGTAAAATATCCATTTAAGATGTTTAGAAAAATCATATCTTTTAAAAAATCAAAAGTCTGTTACACGACCCTTTCTTTCCCAGTCTCCATAGCGAGTTGGTTCAGGTCCTTTAGGCCCACCAAATTCTCCTGTTACTGGATTAATACCATCTGCAAATGATTTTAAAGGTTCCTTTTCTTGATCAGGATGTTTTCCTTCCTTGTGTTCTACTACTTTTCCTGTATTAAAAATAAAAAGTAAATTTATGATATAATGTCATCGATTAAATTACTTAAAATTAAAAAAAAAGGTTAAATAACATTTATAACAACCCTGCACTCTATTAAACTTTCTCTAATTAGACTTTCACTTTTGATACAAAAATTATTACAATTTAATATCATTTTTAATTAAAAGATTCTTTATTATTTTATTAAAAAAATAACTCATGTACTTAAAAATATGATTAATTATACAAACTCAATGGAACTTTTGCTCTCCGCTTCTTTATTTCAGAAACATCTGATTTTGCTTCTCTAGTTGCTAATATTTTATCTAAATTTTTAAAATATCCATTTATATATTAATATATTCACATAATTTTATAAATAAAATAGTTTTAAAAAATAATATATTATACAAACCTACTGGAAGTTCCTCTTGAAGTTTTTGTCTAAATTCTTTCAACCGAATACTTTCTTTTTTCTCATTTTCATTTTCTTCTGATGATAAATATAATCGCACACTTCCTGGGTTGTTTAACATATGAATAAATATAATTTTACATTATCAGATATTGCAATTTAATGACTTAAATATCTATTTAGGTAAATATATATATTTATGACCTAAATAATAGACAATTTAAATATATCTATACATTTACCTTTATACAATTCCCTTAAATCCCTGCGTACACATCGAATCATCGTTAACATTTGTAATTCTATACAAGTTAAATTCAATAATTATAGTTTTTGTATTGACTTCTTAATAAAAAAGTCTTTGAGGTTAGATACGAAATTCTTTAATTTTCATTTTAAAATATATACAATAGTACCATTTCTTTAATTTCATTGCTAAATAATTAAATATTGTTATTTTATAAAATAATTTATAAGAAAGATTAATAAAAAATAATAAGGTTAAGAAAATTGAATGAAATAGTTAATAAGAAATTCAGTAAATGCTTACACTTATCCCACATATTATTTACCTTTATAAATATATTGATTTATTATTTTGAAATATTTAATGCTTACTTGATATACTTAGTTTTAAATATTTACATACTGCAAATTTTCAATCACCATTGCATTAGTATAGGCGCTCACCTACGTTTACACGGTTAAATTATATAGTATAATCAAGTGTTACATTGTTTTTTTAATATAAACTGAAATTTGAATTTTCAAAATTTTGTTTCATATTTATTTTGTTTTAAATTCGTAAAATTTATCGATTCAAAAAATCACGAAACTCAATTAAAGACAATTTATTAATTAAAAATGCTAAGAATAAAAATAAACGCCAATGACATAAGAAGTCAAATAAGAAATTTTTCGATTGGTAAATTAAAATTGCAATAAATATTTTTAAAATAATTTCTTAGTTATACTTGAAATTTTAATTAAAATGCAGGAAATACTTTGAAAATAAGCAAAAATGGCGAATCTCCACGAATGCAGGAATTTCACAAACGGCTTCAGTTAGAAAGACAAAAAAGTAAATATCATTAACCAATAAATAATTTAATTTTACCACATTCTATAAATCCAATATTTTAAGTGTTGAATAGAAACAGGTCCTAGAATGCGATTCGTTGATCTAGTACTAGTAGAAACAAATCCTGAAAATGGTGAACTTATTCCAAACTATGAAGAGAATCCAACAAAATGGGGAGATTGGCAACATGGTGGACGAGTGACCGATTTTTAAATTGGTGAGTAAAATAAATAAAACAAATTTTATATCGATAATAAAAATGTATTTGTAAAGTATTAAAGAAAATTATCTAAATTATTAATAATGCAGATAATATTATCATTTGCATTATGTATATGACTAATAGTAGTACTTTCAATTGCATATATATTTCTTTTTTGAAAAAAAAAACTGAATCAGATCCAGTTGTCGAAATATGGATAAACCCTGAGATGTGTATGCAATTACTACTTATTGTAAACAATAGACAGATAGATAAAAACTACATAATGCAATACAATAATTTAAAATCTTACATAAGAATATATAGTCATGTATATCTGTATAAATTTTCATTTTTTTTCATACTTTAAATCACACTTTATCTCTTTAATGCATACTCACACGATGGAAAAGATGAACGCAATTTACACGTATCTAACAATTGAATATACAACTTTTCTTATTCTTTTAACGTAAATCGTAGGTATTTGCCATAATTAAAAGTTAAATTATGAATGAAAAATGAGATTTTGTTGATAGGAAATTTATAAATTAATTTTTTATTTATGCTGAGAAATTAAGAAACCCTAAAGTTTAATTACGTCAGTCTTTCTTTGCCATCTGAACTCAAGAGCCTACAATGGATCTAAATACATCAAGCGGCTGTTTAAAAAAAATTTGAAACAAAAATACTAATAATTTACAAACTACAGAGTCTTATTTATGGCTAGAACATCACGCATCATCATATTTCTCAGTGTCCATAAGGCATTCACAACATTTCCGTGATTGCCCACACCATTACCCAGCCACTCAGCAGGTAATTTTGTAACTTCAGGAATTTGCGTATTTTCAGAAGTGGCACTCATTTGTTTATCCCAATTAGATATGTACCGATTCTCTGCTGTCAATCCTTCAATATACCTGCATATTAAAATACATAAAATAATCTTAATTAATTCATGGCACTTTAAAAACATTATCATAAATTTTTATATTTAACTCGTTTAAGAATATAAATAATTTTTGTAATACGTTTAAATTTTACCACTTTTAATTTAGTTATTAAAGTAGAAATATAGTGCACATAAAATTTAAAAAAATTGACATATTTTATATTTAAACTATTCAAATTTGTAATACTATACAATTAATTTTTACCTCAAATAGGCATCAGAATGCAATACGCGACTTGGACGGGGAGGAACAGCAACAAACAATGGTTCTGGTTGTTTAGCTGCAGGTACATTATTTGTTTGTGTTGCTGCAGCTGATGTTTCTGAATTTGAATATTTGTAATTTAATTATATGATAAAATAAGCGAAAAAAAATAAAAAAACCAATAAATAAACCAACCTGTTTCCATTGGAGCTAATGTTGTAGATCCTTTTGCAGGTACAAAATTTCTATAAAATTTAAAATCATTAGATCACATCTATTTAAACTTAGTTGTTTAAAATGCAAATCTTATATTACATACTTGCTCCTATCAATTGGTGGAACTATTCGTCCATTTGATTTAAGTATATGCACTTCTTTAACATGTCTTGCAAGCCTTTGTACACTTGGAAATGGAGGCACAGATTTCTTCATTCGACCACAACCGCGCCATTGACATTGATATTCAATATCTATGCATTTTTAGATATAAATTAGTTTTTAAAAAACACTTAATTATGCAAATTTTAAAAGCTTTATGACCTCATAAAGCTTTTAAATCTCATATCAATATAAATACAAACTCAAACCATAAAATTCTCTTGTAAATTAAAATATTATTCTTACAATTAAAAAATAATGATCATAAAAAATCATTATTTTATTCAGTTAGAATTAATATATAAAGTTCTTTATTAACATTTTAATAATTATAAAACTTTTATAAAAAATATCATTTAATCCAAAAGCTTCTATTTTTAAAAGTAACTAAAGATTATATTATATATACAATTAAAATAATCTCTGAAATTTATTAATAACAGTCAATGAATAAATAATTTACTTTTTACAATAAACTGAATTATTCTACCAATTAATGTTTAATGTTTATTCATTGAATCAATTATGATTTTAAAGGTAATGATTCTGCCATAAATAATAAAGCAATTACCACTACTGGCATTAGCAAAGAAGTTTTGAACATGGCCATTTTGTTCAGCTACACTATGCTCAATACAATCAGCCATATCTTCAAATTGCCAATCACAATTCTCCCAGCAACACTCATAAACTAAATCTTGCATTGAACCAGCTGAAAGAGATCCTTTTATTTGACCACCTTCCTCATTCAATTTATTTGCTCGTTCTTCCCATACTGATTTTTCAACGGGTGGTAACTTTCTCCACTGTAACAAAACAAATATTTAAATAATATTTTTAATATTCTTAAAAAAATTAATAAATATAATAATAATAATAAATTTGTTATTTATACTAATAATTTGATTAATACATATTTATGTTTCCAAGTAAAAATTTAAACTTACAAAAAAACTTAAGTCCATACTGAATAAAATTGAAATAGTTGAAACTGAGTAGAGGCTGTTATTAATATAAAAAAAAATATACTTTATACTTAATATAAATACAAATTATTAAATGTACATAATGCCATTAAAATACGTCTCTTTTGTCAAGAAATGTGCTGTCTTGTCCTTATTAAGATGTACCTATATAATGACAAAAGTTCCTATTTAATCACGATCTATGTATTAAGGCGAAAAAACCTATTTTTCTATATAATTGTAAAGTTATAATTTTAATTTTAGCTTCCATGATATTTTCTTCCATTTTATTACATTGTAAAAGAAATTTAAAATAAAACATGATTCCTTGTCACTATATAAAATTTATTTAATTTTGTATAAAGTTGAGACGCTTATTTAAAATTATCTAAAAAATAACCAAAACCACGCAAGGCAAATATGTACCTGACAAAAATAAATAAAAACACAAAAAGTAAGAGAAAGACAGTGGAGGGAAACATTCTGTTTGCGTGTAGCGTATAGAAAAAAGTTGGAGAAGAAAAAGAGGAAAAACCGAAAGAGAGGAAAGAAATAGAAAATAGAAAAATAACTGAAAAGATAAACAAATAAAAATAAATACCTCATTGCCAACCATTCTGCTAATCTCTCCAAAGGTCGAATCGGGATTGTTTTGCGTAACCGTCGTTCGCATTTTACTCGAATACAAAATATAGCCCGTAACTAATTTCTTACCCGGCGTTTTCTAAAAAAAAAAACAGACAAACAAATAAAATTACAATGTCTCTATATGAGACAAAAGAGAGAAAAAGAGCCGACGGCACACACCCTTACAAAACTCTTAAGGAACTAAATTTTATTTTTAAAGTGCAAAAACGATTAAAAAAAAGTATGCTGGCATATTTCTGTAAAAAAAAATGCTGAAATAATGAAAGATAAACAAAATATATGAATACAAATCAAAGAGATTACAAGGTGAATGGTCGGTTGAGTGTGAATTTCAACCAAGTCGAAAAAAAAGTATAAAAAAATAAGCGTAATGAAAAATGGTCACGGTAAGGCCTACCTTTTTGGATGACACGGGTGTTTGGGTGTTGGAGAGCACCGGTTGAGCTTCCATGGAACCGACCGATGGTGGAGCATCCAAGCTGTCTTCACCCACTCCTACTCCCACTCCTAATCCCACTCCCATGCCTAGCACATCAGACTCCAGCTTCGGTAAGTATGGCGATGTATCCTAATACCATTTATGCTTTGTTACGTTATCTTATGTGCTACCGAGATTGTTGACATTTTTTCTTATTTCCTTTCACTATTGATTTTATCAAATTTTCTAGACGATACAAAAATCATGTATTACCGACTAAATTGTGTATGAGAAATGTATTTTTCGTTTATACAAGTTATATACTCTGTTGGTTTTAAAGAAATTTAAAAATGATCAAAAATTTCTCTCAACGAATATTTTCTATTCATTCGCACTATAACATATTATTTATATTAATTTTAATAAAGATTACAAAATTTGCTTTCTATTTTTAAAAACTTATTTACCATACTATACTAAATATGATAAATTAATAAATTATATTAGTTATATAAAAAAATATTTAATTGTTTACATCACCGTATTTAATAAAAACGAACTTTTAAAAAAAAACCCAAATCCGTTTACCTCTGCTACTACTAAACCATTTAAACAAATTTTAAAATAAATATGTGAAAGTCAACTTTCTAAAATGAATAAAAATAAGTACATCAAGTATATAAAAAACCATATTTTTCAATACCAAGGAATTATTGTTATAATTGATGACAAACTCGAAGATTATTTTATTAAAAAAAATTATTTACCCAATAGAAAAATCAGTCAATAAAAATAGAAATTTTCATTTCCTACTTAATTTCAGTTTATATGAAGAAATATAAAGAAATATTATTAAACTTTTGAATTATGCTTCATATTATGTAATATAACATTTGTTTATATATTCAAATTAGTTATTTTTAAATTTTAAAAGGGATTTTAAACGATATAAAATAAATTAAAAAATGAAGTTTACATACTTTGGAAGACATGATCATTTATATTCAATAAAACACTCATACACTGATGTTATTCAATTACTTCAATAATCTGATTGTACTTTTTGTAGATTACTTTTCGGTTTTTAATTTTAACAAAAAATTTCACTAAAAATTAATTACCTTTATTATCCAATGTTAAAAAACAGTTTAAAAAGGCTTATTTTACTTCTCTCTATAAAATTAATCATTATACAAAGTACGTAATTTTATTTAATAACAATACTAACTTTAACTTCCATTTAAAAATACAAAATTTAATTATATATAATGCAGTTAAAAAAAAAACTGTTGGAATAAAATTATGAAGTATAGAGTCCTAAATTTATTTGTAGACTGATCGAAATGTTGATAAAAAATAACTTTACTTTTATAAATATTTTCCCTTTGCTGTCTTTTATAATTTGGTACTAATTCTTTATTATTTACTCATTATTATATTTAATGAATTAAGTTAAACTTACATACTATATCAATATTTTTCAAATTTGCAGATCTATTTTATTTTAACAATTGTATATAAACTTGATATAAAAAAGAAAATTCTATTTCTTACAATATTTTATTTAGTCTGTAACTAATAAGAAATTTGTATCCTCTTGAAAAATAATTGCTATTTTATCTCTGCCTAAACCATTTCAAAATTAGCAAGTGCAATAGAAAACCGTCAGCTAGACGCAAAGCAACAGAAGTAAACTTTCGAATGTTATTAATTAAGCCGAATTCACGTTTGTTCTGAAGCGATTCATTATTAGTTAAAAAATTCGAGATACAAGATGTTAATATATTAATAATTCAAATGTATAATATATTAAGTATATCAATATTTAAACTCTAGTTTTGAATACTAAGATGCTAAATTAAAAGGAAATCGACATTAATAAAAATAAATATATACTTATTTACATGATTTAGTTATTAACTTTAAAAATTATTTAGTGGTTGAAAAATATCGATACATGTATAATAAGCTATAAAAAATTCAGTTCTTCATTTTATATAAATAACAATACTAGCCATTTTCATTATTTATTATAATGTTAAACACACATAAAAATCAAATTAAAATTTACTATTTAGACTGATAACTTTCATTATATTGAAATTGAAAAATTTTTTTTAAAATATTGCGAAATGAATGAAACTAAATTTCTTAGACTTTTCAATTTTAAATATACAATAAAAAATACTCATAATTAGCAATTTGTAAAAAGTATATCTTGTACCTCGATTTTCTTTCAAAATTTGAATAATAAATTATTATATAATTATAATAATTAAAATATTGTACTATAAATTTGTAACGAAGCTTTTATTCTTTACTGCGACATAGGAGCGAGTTTTCTAGGAGTTACATTCTTATCCTGTTCATACTATTTCACAATACTTTCCTTCATATTTGCGATAAACCCAACAGGTGCTCTGAATGTTTTACCCTTTTTTGTACTTACTATCTAGAATGTGATAACTTAGCTTGAAAGTAAAGACTATGTTTTTGTAATTAAAAAAAAAACAACAACGAAATAAACAAAACGTGAATATGCCGGCATAAGGTACGATACATGCATTATTCAAACTAACACAGCCAGTTTTTATTTTTTATAAAATATCATTATTTAAAGTTGAGCAAGAAAGTATTATTAATAACTTAATTTAATAATTAAAAAATAACGGTTTGCTGCATAAGTGTGAATATTTATATAATAAAAAGCATGCAACAGCAATGTGTTAGTTACATGTGATGAAGGAAAATAATTCAATTATGTAATTACCATTTCAAATTGACCTGAAGATGATCCAATAGATTTGCTCTGGTTTTGTATTTGAGCCACATCACTAGGCACCTATAACAAGCATTTCATGCATGGAAATTAATCATAAAAAAAAAATAATTAAAATTAATTCGAAACCATGCTTTATAATAAAATAAATAGAGGATTCATAAAATTTTTTCTAATTTTAATATTCTTAAAAATACCTTGGTAGGATTAATTGGTTTGCGAAAAAAGTAAATTTCATCTTCAGTTACTTGATTAGAATGATTAAATTTTTTAAGACCTTCTGCACTGAGTTTCCGTATTACATTTTTATTTTCATCAAACATAGATTCACAAATGAAAACGTCATCTTCAGGTATTTCTGTTGGCCGACCTAATGAATTTTTTTATAAATAAAAACAGATCATAAATAAAAAACAACTAATGCTTAAACTTACTGCAAATATATTCTCCATAATCCAGAACAGCACACTTTCCAACTATAGCAACAATAGGATGCATAGCATCAACAGTAGATAAAAACATTTCTTGTTTATAAAATAGCTTTGTAGGTGCATGTGTAATATCAGTTGGAGCTAACAACCACGGTCCTCTAAAGTAACACTTTCCACTGAAAAAAGTAAACATTAATAAACACATAAATACATGATTTTTATATGATTTTGTAATAAAAGATAAGATTGATTATGCATAATTCTGTTAAACTCACTCTTTAGTAGACCATATAGAATCAATTTGTGCAATCTGTTGTCTACCACCATCTGTTGCCACATAAACAAAATCTCCTAATTTTACTGGTCCAATACATGTATTATACTGCTCATAATACATATTTTCTGTATCATCAGCATTAAAAAGTATCACATTCTAAAAAGTAATAAAAAAATTATTTCTATTTGCAATATAAAAATTTATGAATAAATATTTCAATTAATGTTAGAAGTTATATATAAAAAATAAATAAAATTATCAAGTACATTTTAGATGTATGAAATAACATTTATTATCACAAATATTTATATCATTCTTAAATAAAACTTTGTTTATTAAAATCTGTGAAACAAATTAAATGTCTATATCAACTTACTGGTTTTTCCTTTTCAATTGGTTTTTCTCCTTCTTCAAGTTCAGCAATTTCTTCTTTGTGCTTTTCTAGTCTTTGTTTATATACAGAAATAACTCGTTTTGGTTCCAAAGGCTTTTCTCTTGGTATTAGTTTCAGATGATCTGGATCAAAGTTCCAAACTTTAATCTTTTTAAATGCCCGTGCCTTTGTAGAGTATCTCGATTCACACACATAAACATCTTTCTCAGAAAAGCCATCTGGAATCATTCTAAAATAATCCTTCACACTCAATACGCAGCATCTGCCTGCTACTTTGGCTAAAGGAACAGCTACATGAGCATCACTTTTAAACAATTCTTTATCAAGAAATTTTCTAGAAGCTACGTGATAAGTTTCACTTGGACGATAAAAGAGGTTTCCATAAAGCATCTGCTGACCTTCAGCATTTGTCCAAAGTCTTTCAATAAGAACGACACTAGTATCCATCCCACGTTCTGTTGGCTCAATGTATGCAAAATCACCAGCCCTATATGTTTCTTGATTAAAACTCATTGAACTACCACTATCACTGTGTGTTACAATATTGCTTGATTCACCCTCCTACAAATGAATTTTAGTTAATAAGCATTTCAAATTATCAACAATTAAAAATCAATGCTAGGAGTCATAATTGAATAAATTGAAATCTTCACCTTATCATTGCCATCAGAACTTTCATCTTCATTCGATGAAGATAGTTCTTGTTGTAGTTTTACTCTTTTTAATTCTGCTACTTGATTAGCTAATTCAAGAAGAGTGTAATTGAGAGCAGATGAATGTAATAGGTCACCATTTTTAGTGACTTCATCTCTTGTTCGAAGAAAGAAGGCTTGAAGTTCAACACTATCCTCAAATGGTTGAGAATCAGTACGTGATAATTTTCTAGCTCTTTCTAAGCAACTAAAGACATCTTCTTGAAAACGATCAAGTCTTTTATATACTCCTTTGTCTAAACGACGTTTTATTAAATCAAGTGATAGTCCTCGAATCCTATTTGAAAATTAAATATTTAAAAGTTTTTTAATAATAAAAATCATTTAACTGCTTATAATTTAATGCTAATGTGCACTGAAATTCTTTAAATACGAAGAAAATATACCATTTTCATTAAAATACTGATTTCTTTTTAATTTACATGAATTCTTAATTCATGTAAGTAAAAACACTCATCCACATGTTTGCATGAAATATTTTTTGCATTTAATAAAATTATAACTTAATATTTTTATACGTAAAAAAAAATAATTTCTTAATTTTTTAAAATGAAATGTAAAAAAACTATTGAAAATATTTTAAATTAAAATTAATTTTTAGGCCTAAACAATATACTATATAATTTCTAGATGAAGTTTAGTCTTACATGCTTATAACCATGTACGTACATAATTAGTTATCTCAATTTATTCAATTTAGAGATATAAATGTTTCATATATCTATGAACAAACCAAAATATTTAAAAATGTGAAAGATATCTAAAAATAAATTAATTTATAATTCAATGATATAGAAAGAATATCTAAAACTTCTAGAGCAAAAATTTTAGGAATTTCAGAGTAACATCCAATTAATTGTTTTTTAAATATTTATAATTAATATACTTTTTTCCATCAACTATATCATGTTCGGGTAATTCAGCCATTGAATCTGAATAACAACGCCCTTCTTCATCTTGATGATTATATAGGGCAGTGAATATTGTTGCCAATATCTCTTGAACTGCTGCTGTGACATCCGGAACACTTTCTTCATCTTCGCTCAATTGTAATTTAGTTTGCAATACTAATCTTTGTAATATTAATGCATCCTGAAATAAAATTTTAAATATTTAAATAAACTTCCTATTTAAACCCCTTATAAAGTTTCTATCTAGTTTTCAAGATTAATCTGTGAACATTAAAAATGGCTGCAATGAAGTTTTATTTTTAGAACACATGACTAATGAAGTCACATTAAGTATTAATACTGATAAATGCTTAAATGCCTGCCTCGTTTTTCTTGCACTTTTTTCTCAAACGTTGATCAATGTCTCTGTCTCTCAACAGCCGAATGGAGCATGGTTTAATAGGTTCTTTCTTCACTAGAACTCCGACATTGTCAACACAAACCATTTCCGAATCAGAACTTAACATCTTTAGCAAATGTAAGCCGTGGTATATAATGGTAGACAATGTGAAAAGTTAGCAATTATTTCATCAATTGTTCATCATGGATGTAGTAACAAAAGCTATTTATTTATTGACTCTAATTGATTTTACGAAACGTTACCATTAAATCAAAACATTTTTAAATACTGAACACAAGGCGTAATTACAAACGAGCACGTCGTAAAAACTATTCTCAAACAAGCATCTTATAAAGATCTATACGGACGTAACCTCAAAATGAAGGATCATAACAGTATAGTAGCCATTTCGTTCTTTTAGCGCGAAATTTAAATCTAAATTTTTCGAAAATTGTATATTACATATTTTCTAAATCAAGAATAAATATTTTTTGGCAGATCTACATTAAAAAACTGATTTTTCAAACAGTAGTTGTCTTATTCAAAGAAAAATAAATATATATGCAATATAGTGTAAACATGTATTATGCTCTATATCTGTTATATAATATGAAATATTAGAAAACAATGATTCAAATATACATAACATTTTTTAAATCAAAATAAACTACAATGGCTATATTAATAAAAATTTCATTATAAAATTATCCATAAACTTGTACTTTTACATATGTATTTATATTAACTTTTTATGTACATTTTATTTTTTAATCACTTTAGTAGCCAGTCTACAAATATTCAATAATCTAAAATCAGAATTTATTTATGTACATAATAATGTTGTAAAAATACAACAAATTTAGAAAAATTTTCTAAAATCTAATATTTTAAGATATAAAAAATTTAAGAATATGGATTTATGATAAAATTTGAGACAATATCTAACTTTATCTTTGCATAATAAAAATGAACTAAACAGCTTTTAATCTTTTCAAAAGTACACAATATTACCCACATCTACATTCGCACTCACATAAACACAACTTAATTAAATAAATAAGGTTACCTTCTGTATTTGAAACTAACATTTACTTGTAATAAAATAATCATTTATACAGAACTATATATCAAACGATTGTAAAATGTGATTTTTTTCTAATTCTGACTCTAATTAAAAATACATATTTATTACAGTATTTTCAAATCGTGATTTCAATATCTGTCAAAGAATATAATTCCAAAACATAACATATCTCAAACAGTATTAAATTATATATTTCAAAAAAAATTTTTTTTTCATAAAATAAATACTTTCAATCTTACTTTTATTAAGTATTCTGGTACACATAATAGAATTATGTTATCATATAAATATAATAAATATATTAAGAAATATGATCCATACATATATTGTAAGCTACATCAGTTGAAAAAGAATTATTTAATACAACAGATTCTATATTCTATAATAAATTAAAATTTCTAGAATTCAATTTATTATAAAGGAATAAAAAACATTTTTAAAACTTTGTTTTCATTGCTAATAATATGTACTAGATATTTCATATACAAGTGAATTTATAAGTTACTTATATATGTGTATATATGTACTTTTCTTATTCGATACAAATCAATATGTTGGATTGCATCTACATGAGAAACATTTAGATTAGTATATTATTAAATAACCAATATTATAATACTTAATATTTTTATATGTTTAAAATACGTATAAATACAATAAATAAAAAACAAAAAATATTTACATGAATTTTTGAGAATATTATTAAAACTAGATATAATAGTTAAAGATAAAATTAAAATTTTACATAAATTATTAAAATTATAAATATAATTTATTCTATACATAATTATAAAAAAATATAAATTATAAATTTTAAATCCATAAATTTTATTATAATATTTCTTTATACTTTAAAAATAATGAAATAAGAATATATAAAAAAAGTTTCAAGTTTAAATTAAAAAGTTTAAATTAATATATCTACATTTAATAATTCATATATGAAAGTCTTCTAAAGACACATTTTACTATCCTATCATTAATGCTGCACATTTTATACTTTTATGACGAAAAATAATAAATTTATAGGGACAAAAGTATTTAGAATGTTAAATTTATATATATCCTGAAATTTCATGAAACTTGTATAGTTATTGCAACTTATGAGATGACATTGTAGTTTTTAATAAAGGGTTAGATTCGAAAGAATTTAATATACTAGAAATTTTTTCTTATTTATAGCTAAGTTAAATAAGAAATGCGTTTGAATAAATATTTACATTTTTACATATATTATTTTTACATAAATATATTTTGTGTCTTTAATATAATTTCAAAATTATGTATTACCTTTTAAAATGTTTATATAAATGTTAATAAGATAAAGCTTTTCTTCATAATATATTCAAACGTCTTACTTTAGTAAGATTTAATAATATATAACGTAAATTTAAATTAAATACTTACCTGTATTTAAATACAAAAAGAACAAAATTATACATTTTTTTAAATATTCTTATATAAATAGTATTTTTTTTTTTTTTTAGATACTTCTTCTAGAATAATTATTTTTTTCTTAAACAAATTGAAATTGATTTGCATTATACAAACCTTATAAATTTGTGAATCTGGTTCATTGTACTTGCAGGCGTTATCAAACATTAGCAGTAAGTCGGATACCAATTCATCGAGATTTTCGTAGCCATTATTTT
Source organism: Wiebesia pumilae (assembly GCA_018907045.1). Taxonomy (NCBI): domain Eukaryota; kingdom Metazoa; phylum Arthropoda; class Insecta; order Hymenoptera; family Agaonidae; genus Wiebesia; species Wiebesia pumilae. Next base: position 5,511,660 of record JACCHZ010000181.1, on the reverse strand, counting down.
TTAAAATAGATGCAATTCTTTCCATATGTATAGGATGCTTAATAACTTCGTAATAATCTGGATATTCTTTAATATTTGGTAATTTCATAAATATTAAAGATAACTGTCGACCTTTGGCGTCATGATAATCCTTAATTGAATCATACATGGTACGCATTTTTTGTAAATGTAAAGGCACCACTTTTCTGGGTCTTCTATAATAATAAAAACTAATAACATTTTTTAAAATAAGCGAAAGCAAATAAAAAAAATAAAGCTTAAATTAAATATAGATTAAAATTATGTACCCAACGTTTCTCGTAGGCGTAGAACCCGTTAACTTATTTGATTTAACTGAATCTTGAAGAGGACCTAACTCTTTTATCTTATCCATTAATACTTTTTCTAAAGTTTTTGCATCTTCATAAATTAGTGATCCAACTTCATTATATTGTCGACAATTTCTGAACATTAGCTATAAATTGTTTCAGTAATAATGTATTAATAATATAATATATAAAAAATTAAACTCTTAAATAGTAATGATTTTTACTTTAAAATCCTGAATTAATTCGTTTTCATTGTGATATTTCTCAGCTTTGATATTTGCTTCAATAGTTAACATATCTATGGGTTCAGAAATCACTTGATAGTAATCAGGATATAATTTTTTAGAAGGCTTTTCCATAAACATTAATATAGGCTGACGCCCATCATCGGTCTAAAAGAAATGATCATTATAAAATTATATACATAATTATATCACCACTCACAACATAAATATTTATGTACTGAATAGTCTTAAAAATATATATTATATATCTTTTATTATATAAATTTTATGCAAATATATTTGAAATTCCTAATACTCTCAATAATATCTCTAATTATTTTTTAAATGTGTTATAAAAATATACAAATTTATGTTATGAAATCGAAAATATAAATTTATGCAAATGTAATTAGTACATTATTAAATATTTATATTATATTATTTAATAATACTTACAATGCACTCTATTACACATTTAACAAGCTTATGCAGTCTTTTTTTTAATGGTATATTATCCTTATATTTTCCACGTGTTAAAAGATTTGAAGCTCTCTTTATAAGTTTAGGATGTGCATTATTATCTATTTCTTCCTCAGATTCTGATTCCTAACATTAAATATAATAATTATAAGAATTTTATTATTCTGCTAAATTATACAATCCTTATAATTCATTATATAGCATTACATACCTGATCATACTCTAATAATTCTTGAACTTTGTCTTGCATTACTTTTTGTAATTTAACTGCAAACTAAAATGAACAATTTGTTCGTTTTTAACAATAATTTGATTAGATGCTTTACTTATAAAATATTTTTTATTTACCTTGTATAATCTTGACGTATGAACATTATATTTTTTGGCATTTTCAAACACAAGATTCATATCACTAGCAACTTCACCAACTGTTCCATATTCTCCTCTCTGAAATAATTTAAACAAACACTTGAAAAATATTCATTTTAATAATTATAGGTATTAAATAATAAATACCTTAATTTTCTTACGAATTTGTAACAAAGATATTGGATGTTTAATTGTCTTATAATAGTCAGCATATAATTGTCTTGAGGGCAGAGTCCAAAAAAATTCACTCATTCTCAAACCTATGAAATAAATACAATTTCAATGCTAAAAGTATTATATATATGAAAGAAAGTACATTGTAAAGTTGTAAAACAACTGAAGTAAAGCTCACATTATAATATTAATTTAATGCTTAAACGTAGGTAAGATGTTTAGAGTAAGTCAAAATCACATTTTTAAAATTAAATTAAATTAAACATTGTAACCAATTAATAATTCTAAAATTGCATATATAATAAGAAATAGTTAAATGGTTCAATATTATCTTCTATTAATAATATCAATTCAATTATATTTTGAAAACTTGAAAAAATTCAAATTTCGTTTTGAAAAATAAAATATGATTTTCTCAATATAGCAATACCTTTTAAAAATGTTAAATTGAAATTTAAGTAAATTTTAAAGATTTGATATAATGAGAAGACAATATTTATTTGAAATTAAACAAATCATATTTGATCATAATTAGGTATATCTTTAAAGTTACAAATAAATGAATAAAATATTGTCATATTATTAACTTGAACGATTTTTGTTTTTTGTAAATTATACAAAGTGTAATTTAATATACTTTCAATATGAAACACCATAAAATAATATAAATAAAATAATAAATAACATATAATAATATAAAAAATAAAGAATTAAAGACCTTGACTATTAGGTGCTGTTCTGATAGTTTGAAAAAGTTGCCACTGAGGATTATCGCTTTCTTCAGTATCCAAGGGATCCTCTTCTTCATCATCACTTTCCTCATCCTCATCTCGTAGTGCAGCTGATTGTGCTATTAAAGCATGAGTTGATCGATTGCTACGTTTGCTTCTTGTAGATAATGCAGCAGACATTGATTTTAAAACAGGACCAGCAATGTCTGCATTTTGCCTTTTCGCTGCTGCAGTAATTATTTTTTTTAATAACTTAGCATCTTTATAAATCCATGAGCCTGGTTCGTTAAAATGACATGCATTACGACACATGAGCAATAAATCTCTTTCCATTTCAGAAAGATTATTATATGTATTTTCCTGAATTTTTATAGCTATTGTTTTCAGATCAATAGGTTGTTCTATAACGTCATAGTATTCTGGATAGAGCTATAAATAAAATATATATTTTCATAACATTAATAAAAAAATTGCGATATACATATAGTTATAAATATGACATAAAATGACGAAATATTATAAGAATTAAAATTATTAACAAATCACATATACAATAAAAATTCAATTATATAAAACTAATTTATTGCTGAGACATATATTAAACAACTAAAATATATCAAATAATGAAAGGTAGAAGAATTTTTGTACTTAAATTTTTTAAATACAAAACTTAAGTTTTCTTTATTGAAATAGTGTATAAATTCGTATTTTTAATTAATTAATAACTCAATATAAATTAAGCAGTATTTTATTAGTTACAAATAAATTACCTTTTTTGAAGGTTTAAGAAGAAATGGGACATGAAGTGGTCTATTGCTATCTGCAGGATCAGTTGCTAACATAACTGCAGCAAATAAATCTTCATAAACCTGTGAATCTTCATCTGGATTTGTAGAACTCTCAGATGTGTCTTCTGCATCATCTTGACGGGTTGTAATTTTCTTAGCCTAGTAATATAATATATTTAGTTTAAACAAATAAGGTATTTTAAGCATACTCACCAATCTGCCAACCTTCAGAATAAGTTTTCCTTTATTAGGTTCATCTTCATATTCTTCCATTATCCGATTTTTTGTACTTATACAAAATTCCCAAAGTTCAGTAGCATCTTTATATTCTGGAGAAGTACGCTGTAATAAATTTATATCAAATAAATACCAAATTCTAAAGATTTTAATATAATGTAAAGTTTAGTTTAGAACTTTTAAATAAATAAATACTAAAATTTCAAGAGAGTTAAATATAATACAACCTGTGCAATTTAGATCATTATAAATAAATTAAAACTTTTTTATTTTAGTATAATACTGATTATTTTGTTGAATTTTAATAATATGCTGTTGGGAAAATACTAAGAAACAACTTACCATATAAAATGCTTTTGCATTGTTAACCATTAACTGTATATCAGCAGCTAATTCATCCATATCACGATACTCATCTGTTTTTAATTTTTGTTGAACCTTTAACAGGTCAATAGGATTTGTAACTACTTCGTAATATCCTGGTTCTTGTCGTCTTTTTGGGACTCGTATAAAAGCATCACACAATAATGAGCCATCTTCTTTTTTATGATTTCTTAACAAATCATATAACTGATGACACAGGTCACTCTAAATAGGTAGAAAACGTATAATTAATTAATTACTTTGCATTATAGAAATTAAAATTGTAAGAAAAAGAGGATATCAATAACAGTATTATATGAAATCAATTTTAATGTTTTGTAAACGAAAATAAAACTATAAATTAATATAATAAATTTACCTTAAATATACATTTTCATATTTTAATAAATGTACGTATTATTTATGTTTTAAATAATTTTTCAATAAAATATGCATCACTGGAGATGTGAATACTTAAAAAATTAATAATTAAAATATTTTTGCCTAGGTTCTTCAGATATATTGTCAATATAATTAAAAATAATTTATATAATGTAAAAACTACACACTCAATAAAAAACTCACTGGATCAAATTTTTTCCTTCTCTTTGTGGGTTCTGGTATTATATCATCGGGGTCGTCCTCAGTACCCCGACTAGCCACAGAGGATGTTCTCCTTCGCTTATTCATTTTCCTCAACCTACAATCACAAGTGCACAACAGTCAGACGACATAACCATGCAATCTAAATGCCAACGAAAAAAAAAGGTTGAACAATAAACAACAAATACACTTATAGATGCACCAATCCGAGTAAAGAATGATTTAAAGGGGACAGTGGGAGTAAAACCGAAACTCGCAAGCCGGTCTACAGTGTTGTTGTCTCTTGGTTTATAAAGTATCCTTCGAAACTACTGCGTTCTCAGCGATGGTATACTCGAATCTCCTTATGAATACGGACGATACTTCCGAGAAGAACGAACCAGCAAAATAACATAACTGCGGCCGCCATCATAAAATGCTATACGCATACATATGCATGCACACTCGTGGACTGTAGCTGCGTATGTGTACGCGCCAACCAGCCGCCACAGATCGCCAGATGCCTTTTTTTCTTATACATATATGCACAAGCACTTGAGTCCACACTCTTTTAAGTGTAAACTATAATATTTTAATAAACTCAGTAATTAGAATTAAATAAACTTTCAAAAATATCTAATCGAAACTTCGATTAAGATATGCAATTGTTGATATCGTTAATTATTTGAAAAGAGCCTTAAAACATTGTGAGTAGAATAGGGAAAATAAAACACCTTGCCGTAAGAATATTAATGTTCATATTGGGCGTAACCTCACAGACTTGAATTTTATGCATGCTGTATTCTGCTCCGAGAAAACTATGGCAGTTTGAAAAGTCAGCCTAATATCATTGATTTCACGGGGAAAATTTCGGCCATGGTACGACGGTGAACATGTACGTCGCCTATATTTGATTTTTCTCTCTCGCAAGCATACACTCTCTCACTCTCTTTCTCGTTTTTCTTTATAGCCCTACAGCTTATTGCTGTACGCGCATAATGATATAGTTGTGTAGACAGAATACACATTGCAATGTAATTCTATCTCGCTCTGGCGCGCGTAAACTCGGTCACGTGCGAAATCGCGGGTATTTCTAAGGCTCCGGTCTGGCTCACCTTTTCAAAATGGATTAGTTTGACTTGTTATCGAATATCTATTGAATATTCGTCGACTCGTAACTATTGTAAGTTAATTTTCTCCATGCGGAGGATCGTATATTTTATCTTCATCTAACATTGACGATGACACACATCACGGACGCCATGCTGCTACGCGACTTCATTCAGCTAACCGCCATGATGAGTATCTGTAATTTATATGTACATGAAACACAACTTTTTCTATATGCCTATATGCCAATTACGTCACAAATACAAAAATGACGGTCAGTTTACGGTATGTTCTTCAAAAATATTATTCCTACATTGGAACTCAATCGAATTTTTTATGAAAAATTTTCAATATTAATCAAGATCGTAAAAATTTACACAATGTCCTAATAAGAATAAATTATTCTTATAATAATTTTAATAATACATACAAATAAATATAAATAATAGTATAAAATATTGTACGATAAACAAGCCTGCACTAGTATGCAATATTATTGATTTCGCGTTATAACGAAATATTTTATACAAAAAAGCAAATAAAATTTACTGAATGTTTTAAAAAGATACTAGCCTTAATTATTTAAGCATATATTTTAATTATTCAAAATTATTTGTTAATACGCCCTCTAGTGCTGATCTTGTGACTACGTGCAGTTCTTACTTAATAAGTATATATATAAGCCAGGTTTGTACGTATACATTCATACATAGGCAATAGCTGTCCGGTGTGTATATATCCTTTTATAAAATATATTCGAATTAAGTTGTAACATTTTCAAGACTCATTTCTAGAAAATATGATAAAATCTGTAATAAAGTGAAATTCATATTCGAATTAAAATTTTTTTTTAATGATCATAAAATACGAGGTCATGACTGTTACATCGTTTCAGTCGACCTACTTATTCTACAATCTCAAAGTCAAAAGTTTTAATCTTTTAATTTATGATATAATCTAAGTAAGTAATGAAATATTTAAAAAATATTTTTTTTATTAGTAATTTTTATGTAACGATTTTAATTTACTAAAACTACGTTAAAAAATATGTTATCTCAAAAAATATTTCGGTTCTCTACATCCCTGACGGGATGTAAGTATATTAGTAAATTTACAACAAATTTTAAATCAAAAATGATTGACCCACCTGATAAGAATTCGAAAAATCTTTTAGGTAAATTAATATTACTTTTATAATTATTTATAAGCATTATTACTGGACTTAATTTATTATAAATGTCTTATTTTACAGGTCCAAAACTGTGTACCCTGTCAGAATTTGATAAATGGATATTGATTTGGATGAAAAAATATAAAACCAAAGATGAAATACCTAATAATATCAGGTAATTAATTATTATTTGCAAATATTTCATACTTAACTATGAATACATCTTCTTGAAGTATCATTCTAAATTCTTAAGAATTAATATCAGTGCAATTACTTAAGAATACGTATACTTTTGATTTTTTTAATTATTTTTTAATCTAATACAATACAAAGAATTTTCATTTTTAATTTCTATTTTTATTCTAATTTTTATTATCCTTTATAATTTATTCATAATTTTTCTAAATTAGTATCTATCTAAATAGATAACAAGTTTTATATATCAAAATTTCTAATTCTAATTTTATTTTATATATAGGGAAGATCTATTGATTCATATCAAAAACAGAGCTCGTGTTAAATTTGCAAATTACACGATTATTGCAACCATTATTGGATGCCTTGTATCAGTTTATGCTGGTAAACAATCTCAAAAAAAAGGAGATTCAATTCAAAAAAGAATTACAGAATGGAATGAAAATGTTAAAAAAGGATCTAACTAAAACACAAATTGAATCATGATATATAAGATCTTTCGTTTTAAAAGAAAAATCAATAGCTAAATCTTTTAAATATTTAATTGAAAAATATATTAATTTGTAATACTGTATATGTGAAACAGAATAAAAATATAGTTGACACAAATAATATTTAGTTTAGCTAAATAGTTTTAAATCTTTAAGTATGTTATTTTATATTTAATATGTAACCAATGAGATTATCGATACATTTCTTGGTCTTCATTTATACTAATTAAATAGTAAAAGTAATAATTTTAAATATACATATATAATTACCTTTATATAAATATTAGGATATTAATGAACACAATTTTGTTTTATTATTTTACTAAATAATTTTTGTAAGTGCTTGAGGATAGGTTATAGGTCTATGATATACTTACATAATAAAATTTCAGATTTCTAATTTACAATTTTTATTACTATTAATTGATTTTCAATATTGTTTAAATATGGTACAATTTTGAAAAACTATAAAAATATTAAATCCTTGAAAACTGAAAAAACATTAAATATTTGAATATAAATTTTCAAAGCTTAACAATACTTCAACTTTATAAACATTTATTTCAGTCTTTAATTTTTTCTGGTTTATAAAATCCTCGGCACTTTTCATAATAAACTTTACTTGTTCTTTGTTTAATAACTTCTTCAATACTTAACTCTGATTCGAGAATTCCACGTTCTACTTGACCCTTTCGAAGACTTTTTAATATTATAGGATCTGCATTTCCATCATCCCGTTGTTTTTTCAGTTCTTTAATTCTTTCTTGAACTGTATTTAAGCATTTTTTTATAGCAATATCTCTCTTTGCATGTACTGATTGTATTTGTTGAAATAAATCTTTACACGAATGGCTTGGATTAGTTTGACTTTTGAAGGACTCAGTAGGAATAGTAGTATTAAGTACATAAATAATCTTGTCATCTATTTGTCTCATTGTTTTTAAGGTATTCTGTAAATAAATATATAATAAATGTTAATTTGTATTATATAAAAAAAAGCTTGACACACATTAGAAAATTTATATAATTAAAATATAGATGACACACCACTACTTCGTACAAAACTATGTATACCTAAGTATAATACCGGTTTAATTAAAATAAGGTTATGTTACTATCTTGATTCAACTATTTAAATTAAAATCTTCTATAAAACTAAAAAAATTTACTTAAAATATGTAAATTAAAAATAAAAAAGCAATAAAAAAGATAATTTATTTTTTTATACCTGAAATTCTAAAATGTCGCCACATTCCATACTCGAAGTAAGTGCCATTTTTCGTAAAATTAAAACAAGAAGTATGAAGAACTTTAGACGGGCAATCGTGACATCATTTCTATGTAATTTAAACTATATAACAGGCATTGATAAAAATTGTTAATTGATTAATTATATTGTATGTTTGTAATTTTCGCTGAGATGAAACGTAAATTCTCAAACCTTCCATAAGTAAATGAATGTTGAAAAGAAATTTCCTTTTACTCTAGTGAAGATAACGATTTAACTATTTACGATAAGGAACAAACTATTTTAAATTGATAATATTTTTAAGAAACAAAATTTAAGTACGTATAAGAAATAATATATATTAATAAAATCTATAAGAAAGAAGCATGCTTAGAAAAGAAATTATTAGGTTCTTATTACAAAAGAAGATTTTTATAAATTACAAAGTTATTTAGAATAAGTACCACAATTTCATGGACGCGTTTTGTCAGAGATAAAAAAAGAGATCGCTGATACGATGTAAAAAGATGGTTAATTTTCAATCACTACGAACCTTATGGATTTTCCCTCGAATTTGACTTTAGTGTACTAAGCGCTGGAGGAGAAGTATACAAATAAGAAAATTTTAATCCTGTTAAATTTTCACTTCATACTGAAATTTATCTAATAATAGAATCTTTTAGAAATGTTTCAAATAATAGAATTTTAACAATGTCAAAAAGATTCTTTTTAAAATTTAAAATACTTAATTTGTATCACTAAAAACATAATTTAAAGGATAAGTCAAGTTTCTAAAAACTTATTTTCACTGTTTTTCACTTATTTTCTCTACCAACAGAAATTTATAAAATTAAAAGAAATACATTTTTATATTCTTTTATTTCCATAAAATCATAGACTAATTTTCCAAAAAGAAAAATTGAATAGCATTATTTATAATCTGCATGCTATTGTAAATTAAGATACATATACGCCATGGTTTCGGCTTTTCAGACTTTCCGTTAGCTTATGCGCTCACGAACGTTGAGTTCTAAAAAATTCTGTTAGAGGCAACAGCAAATCGCTAGTAAATTTGTGGCTAAATATGCTTATCTACACTTTCATTTCTGTCTCTATGTACTGAAGGCCGGAAAAGTACGGCCAGTTTACATTTTTTATTATGTTATGTTGTTACATTAAGTGTCGATATCTTTAATTTTCTGTCACATATACATATGAAATATGCTTATAGAAATTGGAACGAATTTAAGATTTCGTTGTCGTCTGCTTGCTGGCTTCCTAAGTTTTATGCTTAGTTCTGAATCGTGACTTCCCGTACGTATACCAGGTAGAATAGAGAAAAAAATATTACGACGCGATATAGGTTCTTAAATGTCGCTTCGTTCACTTATCATATTAATGAAACTTCACTTTTCAAAAATGTGAACATTTTGTCTTATTTTGGACGTTAAAATACCGACTGTCGATTAGCGGAAACATCTCACTCAATCAATGGGTCGCGAAAACTTAGTCACAAAGTGCCCTTACTATTTTTATCACTTCATATAAATAAATACATATATATTCGTTTACGGTTGACGACAGTTAAAAGTTCTTCGCCGTACAAACGCGTGTACGTTGCATTTTTACCGACAGCGATAATCCAAATGACATCTCAGCTTTTTATAATGTGAAGGACTTGCACTGGACAAAGCTGAAATGAATTCGAATATATATTTCCTAAACTTGCCAATGAAAAGCGATGATTATAAGTTAAACCATCACATATGCGTTGATTAAAAAAAATTTTTTTATATTACTAAGTTGCAAATTAAAATTATAAATTTTCAAAAAAAAACTCAGTGAAATTGAAATTAAAGAAATATTCCGTTGAAAAACATAATAGATCAATGAGAATAATAAACGAGAATAAAAAAGACATTTAAATAACAATTTCTAATAAAAATGAATAGGGTTTTTCACAATACATCGGAAAATACTGTTCTAAATTTAGTTTACTGTAATTTCAAAATTAAATAATTTTCTTTTAAAATAAATTAAAAATTCCAGTTCAAATATTTGGTCTATTAACATAATTTATGGTTTCTTTATTATTCTATTCAAGTAGAAAATAAATAATAAAACAGTGTTCATACGTGGAAAAATATATTATCGAAAAATATAATAGGAACTGAAATTGAACAGGAAGTTAATCTTACTTACTGTTGGTAATAATTTAGAAACGTATTATTATTTCTTCCAAGAAATATATGATTTCTAATATTTCTACAAATGGTATTATAATAATATTTAGTACCATCTGAAAGATATTTGAATTTCCTGATGAAGCTAATTCTGTAGTTCGATAGTTATTAGTAATTTTATTTTATATCAATTACATAAATTGTCTAATTATCACTGATGATGATTTATCATATATCATACATATAACAAATATTGTTCTAGAATAGATAAGAAAAACGATATTATTCCTTGAGAAAAATAATAAATAAAGATTACCAATGATAAGAAACTAAATTGTATAAACTATTCTATAGTTTATAAAATATATTCTGTTATATGGTCCGTGATACTTTGTCCATATATTTATTCTATGGCAATATCTTCACCGCTTTGTTTTTTTTTCGAAACAATTTGTATTTGGTAGTATTCTATTATATTGTATTTGTTTAGTTATGATATCTTATTAATTATATTAAACTACTTGAATTTTCTTATTTAGATTTCGATTTACTTAACGTAGTTGGTTCTAGGATTACTAGTGATCAAAAACAAGTTTTAAAAATTCACATATAAAAATGAAAGTTATACAGATACCTGAAAAGATATAAAACATAATTAAAATTAGCGTACGTTACATAAAAATTTGCGCAAACGTAAGGAAAAGGAAAGGAGAGTGAATGAAACTTCTTTTAGTATTTTTTATCTGGAGTCAACAACCAATCAAACTACAGTATGGCGTACTACTGCTGCTGCGCAGCGGAGAGAGAAAACATTCAACTCAAGGATACATTTGCATTCCTTTTCTCGAAGTAGTAACAGCACAACTGACACGGCGTAATTCGTAATCCAGAAATGTATTAATAATTTATTTTAATACTTCATAATCCTAGAGCAAATTTTAAAGGAAACTAACTTTTATAATTCTACGAGATCAAAATATATTGCGAAACATTTTCTTGGAGTTCATCATTACTTGAATTTGGAATACATGCAATTTTATATGGTGGCTATTATTTGAACAATATAATCTTATTTTTGTTCGTGATATTATCACTTTATAATTAATTGCATCGACGAAGACAAAATACTGTTTGTATTTAAAAGAACAAAGGTATGTTTTCATTTTTGTTTTCAATACTGTATTCACTTTTGTGACAATTGAACTCAGTTTCTTTAGGTTATTTTATTATAATTAATTGCATTTTTCTAGTATACTCATCTTCATTTAATTTTAATAAAAGTAATAAAAGTTAAAGAACATCTGTTTATGAAACTAGTTAAAATTAGTTAAACTTTGAATGATAATTTTTAAAATATAGTTTATTAAAGAGACACAATACTATATACATAAACAAATATAATTACTAAAGTAAAATTATTAATTTATATAGGTATTATGTAATGAACTATTCCACTTTATATTGACACAATTAGATCATATAATTTACAAATTCTTAAATTTTATACTCAGTTATAACTATAAAGTTTGAATACTGTAACAAGAAAATAGCTTTAGAGAATTAAGGAAAATGAAATTGCATATATATTAAATAATATTATTATTTAATTTTTATATTATTCTAAATTAAGTATTATCTCTTTCTAGATAATCACAAATTTCATATATAATACATCATCAATGCCTTTTATATTATTATAAATATTTTACAAAAATATATTTTTTTTAGATTATAATTTACTTTACTACTATAAACTTAAACGTTTAAGGTTAATTTTCGATAAGTCTGAATTTCTTTTATACAGTATAAATTCTTATCATTGGATAGGTAATGAATAATCTAAATCAAATTATATTTCATATTTTCAACAAAACTTTAAAATCACTTTAAATTCTATTCTGATATCAAAATTGAATTTCTGTAGTTTTGTCTTCTAAAATTTAGTATTTAAGCAATTATAATATATATCATCAGAACTTTTTAAAACAATGATACATCTATGAAGAATGATAAATATAAAAATAATTCATTTTGAAGTAGATCAATAACTATTTTAATGAAAAATTCCAGAATTATTTATTAAAAAAATATAGATTAATAAATAATTTTGGTAAAGAATATCTAAACAAAATATAGAATTATCAATTGACAAAATGTTTTGAGTATTAAAATCTTTGCATTTTATAAAATAGTGATTTAGAAAGTTAGATATCTTAACGTGCATATTAACTATATTGAAAATTGACATGTACGATTTGACCAAACATGAATTTTTATGAAATTTATATTCATATCATTTATTACATCACTTTGAAGTGATTTAACAATTTTGAAAAGGCTAAATTAAAATAAAGTCTTTAATTTTTATTTTTAAGTTTCCTAAGTAATAATATGCATATTCTGTTAACCTTATTTATTTTAAAAATTTATATTTATTATAAATATACAAAAACTTACTAAAAAAAGAACTGCTTTATGTTATTATAACTGATTCAAAAAATTATTATTAAATAGATTAATTTATATTAGTACTTATTAATATAATTAAATCACTTTAAATAATTTGAATATTGAAACAATGTTTATAGAAAATACTATTATTTTAATAATGAAAAATTTTTATTATAATTTTAGAAATTATTTTTGTATATCACAAATTCTTAAGAAATTAATTAAATATATATTATTAAATTTCAAGATGAGAAACGTCAATTTTATGATTTGAATAATGGTATTTGAAATATGTAAACGCTGATAAATTTAATTAAAAGGATAAATGCAATCATTTACCAATAATATATAGAATGAATTTAAGACCATCAGTCTTGCACATATATAATATATTTTTATTTCTATTATTCATAATAATATTTAAGTACACGGTTTAATTTTACAGTACAAAATAATTGGTATGAATAAAAAATCATGATCGCGAGCAAAACATTGCATTTATGTTGAGATTTAAAACTTGCGAAAGCAACTTAATGCATTACTTTGTCTATTACAATCTATTATAATGTCATCTCTTATAATATGAAATATAGACTAGGATAACATTTCGCAATTTATAATGATTCTGCAATTTAAACATTTAAAATATTCTTTCTCTTCTTTTTCCGTTAAGTATTGCGATTGGAAGAAACAAAATCTTTAATCTTAAATACTTTTTACTTGCTTACTTTCAAACACATTTTATATTACTAAAAAAAATTAAAAAGATTCGCATTTAAAGAAACTATTATAATTTTTCCGTTTATACCAAATACATAGAAGCCCTGACCAAACATTGCAAAATTTCTTTTACCATTTATTTGAAAATTGTTATTAAGTGTTATTAACTGTTATTATGAACGATTTGCATTCTTTGAATTTTACTCATTAGCTTTTCCGGGTATTATTAATAATGTTTTTTATCGATTTACATAAATGTTTTAATAAAAAAATAAAATAAAAGCAAGATATCTTGTTTTAATCATACATCGATGACGCAGACTTCAATCTATGCTATAAAACTGATCGGTGAAAATTTAGCTCTTAATGTTATTGTAATGCTGTCTTAATCTATATTATAGATATTTATCCATAGAATATCTTTTTAATGGAATTGCTAACTTAACTTAATTGAACACTATTAAAATATTTTTATTAAAAAAAGAACTTTGCCGAAAAAAACAGCATTTCAAATATATATTTTAAAGATTTAATTTAATTTAAAGAATACTATTTTATTAGAGTTAAATATTTAAAAAATATATTTTCTTTTTATTGTATATATAGAATACATTTTGTGAATATTTGTGAACATACTACATATATTATATATTATATACAACATACATGCGCCCATGCAAAATATTTATATCATTTTTATATATTCCTTAGTAATTTATATATTTAAATATTATTTAATTATTGTATAATCAAGCAATCATTATTTTTAATTATACACTTATTTTAATTTTTAAAAATACATTCATAAAATATTATAAACTTCAGACTCGTCTATTTTATATTTATAAAAAACTTTTATAAAATATCTCAATTGGTGAAATAATTTTCTTCACTTGAAATATAAACTATTGTTTAAATATTATTAATGTTCTGTACATAATGCTTTCAAACACTAAGTATATGTATTATATGTACATTTTATCTGATTTATTTTATATGTTTATACTATTTATTATTCTGTACTTTTATATTATTAAGCTAATATTTGCTTCATTTATAATTGTTAATAAAAGTGAAAAATATTTATAGGTCTCATTTATTTAAAGATTTTATTTTATATAATATCCTGTAATTTCAGAAGTATTATTATATTAATTTTTACAAGTTTCATAAAAAATTGAGATAATAAATAGAACACTATAGAACCTTATTTTATTTAGTTAATAAATTCTGTTTTTAAAAGCACTTAGTTGAAACTATTATTGATTTCTTTTTGTTGTACATACTACTCATAATTTACATAATTTACAAATTATGACATATTTTGTTTAAATGAATACTCCATTTTTCTTATTTTATATTAAAAATACTCGTTTTTTTAATTACAGAAATTTTTTTAACGAAAATTATAAAACAAATATAATACTGGTTTGTTAAGTGAAAGGTATATGAAATCATGGCCGTGGCTCAGGAGAACGGTTTTCGAAACAGGCAAATATCCTTAATTGGAAATTGGTAAGATTATTTTTCATTTAAATTCATATTTAGTAATAAATTCAAGAATAGAAATGAGTGTAATAATACTTTATAGTTTCTGGTAATTTATTTCAATTTGATTTGTTACACTTAATATTAATTACTTAATTGACTTAATTATTTTAAATTAGTTGTATGTCAACAAAGTTAATTTCTATATTTATAATTTATAAAATTTGTAATGTAGAACCTTCTTGAAATCATCCTAAATATATTTAGTTACAGTTAGTATTTTAAAAATTAGTCAAATTACTAATTATTTAGAAGAATAATAAAGTTATCTTTAAAATTTAAGTATAAGATATTTTTTATATTTGTGTTACATCGATTACATTTCGTACAATATACTTTAATGTAAAAATTTCTTTATCATTACTTCAAATTGTTTCATCAAATAATTAATTACAAATATGGAGGCAAATTTCTTTTTAAGATCTTTCTCTTTTATATCTGAAGAAGATTTATTAATGTTTGAATGACATTTTAACTTATTTTGTTTATTTTATTAAAATTTACAATTTAAAATATTGCACTATCATTTCTTATATATTATATAGAACGTTTATGGTAACGATTTATATTTGAAGAATCCATTTATATTTAAAATTCTGCTATGAATTTTTATGAAATTTCTGTATTTATTTTATTATTACTTAACTTGGAATGATTTGATATGTTTGAAAAAGAAAGATCAAAAAAGTTTTTCGTGTTTTTTTGAAAATGTTTATTTTATGAAAATATTTATACTATTGAGACTAAATTTCCCGATCATCACATATGTTTGCAATTATTATTATCCGATTTAAATAGATCAACAATCTGCAATAAAATCATAAGTTCTAACCAAGCGACACTATTCATAAATTAGATTTCAATTGTTTGTCTTTAAATCTAAAAATATGTACACACAATTATACATATTATTGCATATAATGAAAATAATATATATTCAAAATACACATTTTAATATATATTTAAATGTATATTAAAAAAAAACGTGAACAAATCATAATCAATGAAGTTGCTTATTTCAAATTTTGCTAATTGGTAATCCATGAGCTATTTCTCAGTAACTCTGTATCTATATGGAGAGAAGAAAGTTTCTTGCATCTAACTGGTACTTTTCTTTCCAATAAAATTTTGCACAATGCAATATTCATTGTTTATGTAGATTCTATATAATATTTTTTTTAGTATTTCTGTAATTGGTAGAATTATGTGCTGATTTTAACAAGTCTGAAGTCTACAACGTTTAAGTTGCAAAGAAAAAATTTTGAACATTTTTAAAATCATTTTTTTTTTGTTTTTTGAGAAAGCTATAAACAATTATCATACATGACATATAACGATAAAATAATAGGTTTGAAATTAATTTCACCCACAAAAAACACCCTCATGAATGGGGTGAAAAATTCGAAAAATCGTAGTAAAGTTAATTTTATTCTTCAACTAAATATGATGAATTAGGATAATAATTTATATAAAACTGCCAAAAGAAAATTGAGAAAAAATCGGGCAGGAACATTACTTTTCGTGCGTTTTCAGTACATGAGTAAATGCGCGTAGGAATAAACGGTACACTGTTGTACAAAAATCATTATTAAACGAATAATTTTATTGTTCGCACAAATTTTTTTACAGAATATAATAGGCAATTAATTCTATAAATTTGATTGAAAAAATTTGAGAGAAACTATCGTCGCCTGTTATTGAATGTGCATGCACTCAATATATGTACATGCATACGGGATACATAAGATTATTTATTACAAAATTTCCTAAGACATTCCACTAAAATTCTTTCTTTAATATAGCGTATTTTAATAATATTAACACATTCTAATATAAATATGGCGCCGGGAATTGATGTTCCGTATGTTTAAATGTACACTTATGTACGTGAGCATACGGGCTACCTAGATAATAAATAACAAATTAGCACAAGATATCGATACATATGAAAGTCTTTTTATTACTATCACGCAGGAAATTAAGGTTAAGTACATTTAAATGCACATGCAGTCGTACACGTGAGTACATGGGTACATCTTAGATTGGTAATAACAATTTCCCGTAAAACATTTCATTAAAGTTATTTTATAAAATGGTGTATGTTAATAATACTAATGCGTGCGAAAAGGTTTTTATACCAAAATCGTGCCCAAAATTGATGTTTCATATATTTGAACCGCCTAAGATTTATACGGTTAAAATCATATGAATAGAAATCATTAGATAAATATCAGCACATATATACATATATATGAAACATTTTAAGATGGAATACAATAATTTTTATTTGCAATATTGCACATTCAAAATTTAACTTTGTTTCTTACTGTTTATTAAAAAAAATTCATTTTTGCAAGTGTTTTCATTACAGAAATTCTTTTATATAATTTTATAGTATTCACAGTGTAATTATTATAAATTTACAGGAGTAGAATAGAAATATTACAGATACGTGAAATTGAAGCAAGAGTATTGATAACAAAAACGAGTGAGTCAGAGAATTGAAGAAACTGAGGAATATTTTGTATATCTGTATTAAATCTTAATGACATTGTAAAGAACTGTATATTTCTGTAATGACCTCCTTAATTATTCTATTATGCAAGTGCATCTAATACAGCTTGTTATGTGCATTTTAATTGTATATTTATTTGAAACATAAGATGCGTTGCCGCCACTTGGCAAAGTGATTCGATGAGTCTCGTCGATTTTGACCGTCGATTTGGCCACTTTGCATGTGTCAAGTAAATGTGTAATACACGTGTATTACATGTGTGTATGCTCATGCACTTGACCACTGTTTGCGCCAACTTCTTTCGGGTACACTGATTGACATATCCATACACTCATACTTAATAACGTGCAGATTAATTATTTTTCGTTTTTATCCTCCATAAAAATTTTAGATTTTACCAAAGTATGTGTATGCGTGAAATGAAAAGATTTTTGTTTGTATGTGATGTAAACCAAATGACATAGATTCAACTAAAACTTCAGTAGCTTCGAAATATTAACTATTTGAATAACAATTCGAGTTATAATAATAAGTTATTAATAATACAAATCAAATAAATTTATCTAGCGAAAGAGAGAGGAAGAAAGAAACACGATTGAAAAACAGAAATTAAAGTTCATATCATATATACATATTCGCATATATATTTATATATTACACATATTATTGTTGCCTTTGACTATCAAAAATTGGGAATGTTATCTGCTATGAAACATTAGTTTGTGATTAAGACCGCGGGCTGCACTGTACATTAGTAGTGCATTTAGAAGTTTGTTTAGAAAAACAAAAGAGCGACGCTGACCTACAACAAAGTGCCGGGAATCGTCCAAATTCAAGAGTCGATGAGTTTCATCGAATCCGAAGGTCGTTTGTCAGGCTGCATATGCGTGTGCAATATGTGTGAACACACTCGCTGCGGCAGTTTTGTCAGGGATTTCTTTCGGACTGATATACACGAGTTTTAAACTCGAATACTTTAATATACAGATCTCGATAAATAATATACTTATCTTTTTATTAATATCCAGTTGTTTTGTACATATCTGAAAACGCTAATATCTCATCTAGCACAATTATTATTATTTAAAACATAAAGTTTTTCGGAAATATCTGTAAATTGTAATGCACGATCATTTACTATACGAAATTACAGATGCAGCTTAAACTCTTGTTTTGTACGTTCTTTTGCGTATAATACGTAAAAGTTATTAAAATTGCAAATGAGCACACGACAGACGAATTCGTCGGTATTTTTAGACAGGACTTTTAAAGAATCACTACACATGTAATACACATGTAAAATATTAAAAGCCGTTGACATTACAGTTATGCTACATAACCTTATTAAATGATTGCAAATTCAAAAAAATGTCGACATTTATATTTTAGTTATTTTAAAAATACTTTAAAAACGGATTTAGAAATAAATAGTAAATGACGAATTTTCCTACTTTTTATTTTCATTTGGGACAATTTCATTCATATAATTACAAATGCAAGACAATTTATTTTTAAAGCGCAAAAATCATACTGATTAATTTCGTGTTGAACATTTTCGTTATAAAACGTATGTTTTTTAGTTACATTTTTCTCTAAAGATTCGTACGAGTTTATCACGCCGATAAAAGTTTCAGAATATTAAAAGCCCTAGGCATATATATTTAATTATAAAATATATAACTTAAGTTTACTGAATATTTACGACATATTTTTCACAAATTTCATAAAAATAGAATTCACTAGAGCTTCTGTAAGATAAACATTTAATGTATTAAAAAAAAACGAAAATTGAAAAAATCATTTTTCTAAGTTCGAAAGTAAGTAAAAAAATTTTCATATTCTTTTTAACAACTTAATTCATAACGCTACACTAAGATTCTATAAACTCAACAACTCTTGTACGTCTACCAAAATATCTAGGACGCTTTAGTTGTTAACTACGTACATGCCACAACATTTTATTGCAAAATATTATGACTCATAGAAATTCCAATTTATATACAAATACATTGTTAAACAAATTTATATCCGTGTATAAAGTTTGCAAAATTGAAACTTGGAAAAGTCCGTCGAAAAACGAATTGTTTTAAAACGGGATTTTTCTTTTAAAGAGCCTCTCGAACTATATAATTATCATGTAAAAATGGTAAAAGCGTAATTTTATCTCTAAACAACCTATAAAATTACCGTAATTATAGTTTGAAGTATTAGAAACTTTACGACTTTAGAAATCCCTTGTATAAACGATTATTAATAATAATCATTTAACACTATTAAATAGAAGAAAATGCTGTATAAACGAAAAATTCATACATGCTGCTTTACTTTATGATACATATTATGTACTGGTATTTATTTGCCTTATAACAAACATAAATATGTATCAGCAAATTTTTACGTGATTTGCGCGTGGCCTAATAAAAGAGAGAAAAAGGGTGAAAATATAGATAGAAATATAATATGAGTGAGAGAGAAAAGAGGCAGTAAAATATTGAGCAATGATTCTTACATTTATATATGAATTTGTATCGTAATGAACTTAGTAAAATTTTTAATTCTTTAAATTCAAATAAATAAGAAAGCATAAATAATGTAATTCCTATCATAATTATAATATAAATCAATGATTACACTTTTTCATGGGGTAGTGTACTCGAAGTGAATTACAAAATGTTTAGAAAGATCGTTACTGCGTCTCCTAGTCGAAGAACTACGAATCGAATTTTCAAAACCGTTGTCTGTGAGGCTTTTTCTATGCGTACATTATATACGTTAATGCTTGGGTAATTTCATTTAAACCAGTTTCAACCAAAAGCTAAATTTTTGCAAATAAATTTTTTGGTATAATAATTTGTAGATTAACGTAATCTTGAAAAATATTTTAATACAACAGCAAATCATGTTACAGAAAAAATCAATCTCATGTAGCCCGTATGCGTGTACGTATATCGAGTGCATGCACATTCCATAACGGGCGACGATAGTTTCTCTCAAATTTTTTCAACCAAATTTATAGAATATATTGCCTATTATATTCTGTAAAAAAAATTTGTCGAACAATAAAATTATTAGTTTTATAACGATTTTGTACAATAGTGTATCGTTTGTTCCTACACGCGTTTACGCATGTACTGAAAACGCATAAAAATTTATCTTCTGCACCGATATTCTTTTGGTCGTAGTTTTTTTATATACATTACCTTGCTCAATAATGTTGGGTGGAATAATAAAATTGACTTTGCTACGATTTTTCGAATTTTTCACACCATTCAAAATGTTCAAAATATTGTTCAAAATAAACATTAAAATATTGTTTTTTTTTTTTTATAAAATTTTCCTTTGAACAGAAAAAAAATTATGAACAATGAAATATTTTAGTAGTTTTTAGAAAATAATATTAGGGAAAAATTAATTTCAGAAATGATATCTTTTTTAAAAAACCAATTTGAAATAACATACAATTTTTAACCTGTTATGTAAGTTGAGTAGACTGAATCGTTACGTTCTATGTCATTCTTCTGCAAACGTACAGTCATGTCCGGTAAATGTAAGCAAAAAGTGTAAGTATTCTTTAGATTGAAAAAATCTTTGTTTAAATATATTAGCAACATTAAGGTATCAATGAGAGATGTAAGTGAACAGAATATTATAAGAAGTATAGTTTAGGTAAATACGTTTTGTTTTTAAACATAAAAAAATTTATAACAAAATAATTCATTAATAATTTTCAATTTAATAGTAACATAAAATAGATGTATTGTAGTAAGATAAACATTACTTAAAATCGCAATATTTATTTATTATACCTAATTCAAAGACATTATACAACAAGAATAAAATAGCTAGTTTAATGTATTTATTTATTATACCTAATTGAAAGATATTACACAACAAGAATAAAATAGCTAGATTATACATCTTATAATTTAGTTTGTAAATAATTTTTTAAATTTAATTTTTCGAAGTTTTAAATTATTAGCTTATAAGTTTTATATTATTATACGTATGGATTATTTATTAAAATTGAGAAAAAGAGAGATACTTTATAAATATAATAAATGAAACCTTTGGTGCTTAGTATGCTTTATAAAATGATTTTTCTATTTTTATAATTTCAATGTACAACATTTTTATTAATAATGAATATGCTACTTATATAATTTATTGATTGTGATTAAACATAGATATATACGTTTTTTTGTGATTGCATTCGATTCATGGTGAGTGAAGAAATAATTCAAACAGATATGCATATATGTATCAAAATCCTTCTTTATATTTCCATGGTCGATCCATTCCGCTTAAATCTGTCATACTTTGTCTTCAACAAGACCGTATGTGCGCGTATTTATTACATGTTAGCATGTGCTATGAATAAATAAATAATTCATATGTCGCTATGTGATATTTACTAAATAGAGCTTCCCCTGATAGACCTTTTCTCTGCATTATTACACGTAAATCTCTACAATTTTTTAAAAATTATGTTAAACAACTACATAGCTGCATATCTTCATTAATTCCTTGATTTCTATATTAATAAAAGTCTTGAAAGTTTTACATAAAGAAATTATTTAATAATTATCACCGATATTATTGTTCTTATTACAGATGATATTGTTGTTAATCTTATTATTATACAATAATAACAATTTATTATTAATGATTATGTAACATTTTATCTTACTTTTATTTAGTTTTCACTTTTCATTGTGTTTTTCTTGACAGTCGTTTTTGTAGTTTTGTAGTTTTTTTAAATATCAGTCTTGACAATTCATTTTTCAAAATGCATTAAATGAATTATCAAGTATTTCAGTAAAATTTATTTTACAATTTATCATATAAGATGTATTTTAATTTATTTTCTTTTATTTTATTTTACGTTCTACATTTTACAAATCTATAAGAAAAATATATGAAAATTCATAATTTCGTTAAGAGAAAAAAGCTGAATTATTAGCAGCGATTTATCATCTCAGTTTACAAAAAAATATTTTAGAGATGTAAAAGATGGTATTAAACACTTAATTGCTAACACTTTTTTCCAAGGTAAAAAGCGGTGGAACTTCTCTGGCTCCTATTCTTGGTTGAAATCTTAATACATTGATATAAGCACTTATCAAACATTAAAAGCCTTCAAAAATTAGAAAATTTCATTATTTTCCATAAAACAATATCATTTAAAACATAGTTTATTTATATATATAAGCTGAAAAAAATTATGATTATTTATTGTTTCTTAATATGTCATAAATATATCTAAAACCAAATTTAGTTATATACAAAGGGAAATGTTATTACTAACTAATCATTTTTGCTCTATTATTTATGCTACTTTTATAAACTATTATTTGTATCATATTTGGTTGTAAACTGATGTTTAACACGTTAACGTTATACAAGAAAATAATTCAAGATATGTCAATACTCTTTATTTTAATTAGAATTACGAATGATAAATTAATGTGCAGTTAAAAAATGAACTATTATCTCAGTCACACACAAATAGACTTTGTAACGTCTGTCTGCTTTGTTGCATAAAATTTGATATGTTAGCAAAAAAATTTTTTACTATTAATAGTTTAAAGTACAATTTTTAAAGTTTCTAAGAAAATGCAGATTAGTAAAATTGTATTTATTTTTTGCAGTTTATAATTGAAAATTATAAATTATTATAGATTTAATTTGACCTTCCTTACCTCTCAAAATTAATAATGTTATATGCGTAAAAATATTTTTAATTCAATGAAATCAGATGTAAACCAGATATTTGAAAAATAAAAAGTATATTACAAATTTAATGATAAATGTTTTTAAATTTCATTATTATATGTAAAAATTTGTTTAATTTTATTAATATTTGGAATTTCATGGGAAATAATTAACATTCATAGGATTAATTTATATAAACTTGATATGAATATTATTTTTGCCATTATAATTAGTTTAATTTTAATTTGATATAACTGATTAGTCAATCGAACATGATGTATATATATGTATGTATCTTTTTTTTTATCAGTCTATAGATAAGAATTAAATAGTTTTTATATGAGTAAATAATTTCTATAGTGTGATTAAAGGATTTTTGTATTTTGGATTTTATAAAAGTTATTTCATACGACAAATTTAATTCTTGTTAAATAAAAGATTGAAAAAAACATTAAAAAAACATAAAAAAGTAATAGATGAGTATTTTATCTATGATATATACTTAACTGCCCTTGTGAAATATTTATATTATATTTATTTTACTGTCATACGAATTAATATAGGTCGAATTAAAATTATGTGAAATAGGTACTTATATAAAAAAGATGAATATACGATTACACTTTGATCTCATATTACAATTCTAACAAAAATTTTCTTTTTCATACTTTACATAAATTTGTATTTCAATGTTCGAATGTATGATTGCTCAACATTCGAACTTATAATATATTTAAAATTATAGCTACTTAGATTAATTGTTCGTGATTATATTTTGATGATTTTCTATATTTTTTTTATTTTTATCATCTGTATCATCCTGTACCTTTACGCCTGTAATCATACGGTTTTGTATACTAATAGTACAACAATAATTTTGTTTTTGTTATTTATTACTATTAAAAAAATATTACAATACTCTTCTTGTCAATCTCGAATTATCTATAGCCGACGTTATATTCTGTATCCATTTTAACTTTTAAAACCTTGCTTGATCCTTTTTTTGTTGCATAAATTAAAAAATTACTCTATGATACTGTTCTAGAAGTACTCTTAATTTCCTTTTTATTGTAAATACTCTCATATATTTATATCTCCATTTATATTCTCGCTTCTAATACCTACCTTGTCTTTCTTAAACTTTTGTTATTTTTCTCCTCTCGACATACTTATTTTTTTTCTTAACTTTTTTATTTTCTGTTGCTACAATTCATCTTAACGTTCTATTTTTAATCCTATTATATATTTTTTACAATGAGGCTTCTAACTATATACGTTTTAGGATAATTTAGTTCATCTTCGAATATTGGTGAATATATATATTCTTTTTCTTACAAAATTTTCATTATTCTACCGTAAGCATGAATATTTTCGTTTCGTTTCGTTTCTTATATATATTTGCAACTCTTGAAACTTTTTAATCTTCGATCTTATTCGAATAGATTATTCCATTTGAATAATCCATCGCTTTCGTCTCCATAACATTCATTGTATTTATTTTTATAATAATCGCTAGTGCAAAATTATAAAACATTAAAGTGATTTGAAAATAAAATTACCTCAATATTATTCAATTTAAATTATTCAATTTAAATACACAATGTTTTGTAAGATTATTTATAAATAAGAACATTGTCAATGTGATGAGCTCAGTTTTGGTAATAATTTGTAGTCCGTATATAAATAAAAAACAATTTAAAGAATGGTTTAGAATTAGTTCAGTTACGATAGAACTTTTGAATCGTCTAATTAATGACATTTGAAGGTACTATCGATAATTTAAAAAGCAGAAATTTCTGGCGGAGAATAAAATGTGTACTGGATGATATACGGATATATATATATATATATATATATATATATATAAATTATATTTTAAATGAAAAGAAATTTGTAAATTTGTTAATTCTCGATCACTGTATCAATTTATTTTTGGATCTGTGATAGTAGTTATGATAGTAATAGTTTTTAAGAGCTAATTAGCATAAATAAATCACGAAAACAATATACTTTATATATTTATAAATATTCGCCTCCTTCTTAAGAACATTATGTAACAAGTATTGAAATGTTGGGAAAATAACACAGAAAGCAAGAGTGTAAACACGTTCCAAAGTACGTTTTAGCTGATAGTTATTGAAATTCCCACTTATAATTCTTTGTGTATTACTCTAAATATAATCTAATATTTTTCAGAATCATGGGATTCGAGGGTATCGTACTTGGATTCGTATTCTAATGACTTCCATAAAATATTGCGTACATTGCATAAGCGTACTATCGTAACAATGAAAATTCCATAAATGTTAGAGCAGCTAGCTAGCATGAAAGTAATTGAGAAAAAAGTACACAAATAGCTGCTTTTTATATCAAAATTTTTGTAATTATATATAAAGATTTAAGTGGCATTTACAAAAAATACAAAAAAATTACGTTTTTGCACTTGTGTGATGATAGAAGAACATTATGTTTTTCCCGCGATTGTTTATATTTTGTACTTTTTTCACAAGATTACTCTATAAAATGAAATTTTTACTTTCTTCTTAAAAATATTTGAGAAAACACTTGTGATAACTTTATTGTATTTAATTTTGTAATATTACAAATTGTCAAAGAAATCGTGTTATTACACAACGGTATTTATTAAATTTATCAAATTACTCCCAGACGGTTACAAGTCTTTAGAAGTTATTATCCACGATCAAGTGTAACTGTTTTCTATAATAGTAATTGTTGTTGAATTTACATTAGACGTTGGCCAACGTACATTTTTATACAAATAATCCGTATATAATATAATTGACAAATCTTAAACTTAAGAGTTTTCGTAAATATTATCTTATGTAAGTCGATTTTAATAGCAGGTTGGAAATTATGCACTATTTAATAAATAGTTAACCGTTCGAAAATTTTGTGTAATTATTCGATTGCGAAGGCAGAGAACAAATAGCACCCCCCAATCCGCCTATCAAAGTCAGAAAGCTTAGATAGCAGGAGAGGAACACAAACAAGGGAAACCAAGATTAATAGTTGCATGTACGGCACGTGCGATTCCCTAACAAAAAATGATAAAACTGCTGGTGAAAGAACAATAAAGACGGGACAGCGCAAAGCGTTTACTCCCCACGTTATCTCCCCACCATCGACGCATGCGCAAATGTGCGAACGTGTGCAATGTGGAAAAAGCAATCGGTAGGAAGCGTAGCCGCCACTACTGACGGTCAACGGTGACGGTCGTGTTGCCTCCGTCATCACTCGTTAGTGGAGTCGTATGTGTAGATTCGTAGCTTAGCTGACGTTACGGCTACAGGGCTTTTTACAAGCCAAGCAGAATCAGTTGATCGCGAGTCACGAAGCAGCGAGTGTCGTTCTCGTTTAATATCAAAACGAGGAGTAACTCAAATAAAATATTTTGCAAAACATCCTCGGCCGCCGTTCGGAAATTCGATCGCACACTTTATTCCGGTGATAGAGATACGGTCAATGCACCGTGTACGATGAGTATGGTGCTCGAGTCTCCAATGACGTACTATAGCGCTACTAATTAAAAGAGGTGAGAAGTGTCGCTTACTTTCAAAAACACACCATTGTACACCGATGTCTCACTGATGTCTCACTGATGTACACAAAATTTTGTACAAAAAGTTTAAAAGATTTTTTAATAACAATCGCTAAAGAGAGTTTGTTTGAAGTAATGCTTACGTAAAGTCAGATTAGCTGAAAAGATGGATTTTTAATTGATGTATAATATTCGAATGACATTGCAGTATTGCTATCAATCATTTTTTCATAAAGAAATATATATGCCATTAAAGTTTAAGTTAAAGTTCAACAAGTGCGCGCCACGCATTTAAACAGTTACGTTAAAATATACATGCTACACAAAGGACAATGAAATTTCAGTAACAGATCAACGTAACTTTTTCATGAAATAAATTTGTTAATATACAATTAGAATTATGTATTTTACAGTGCAAATAAATACATATTATATTGCATATTTTCTTATTAAAATAAATTACTTTCTAAGCAAATTCCTAGCAAAAATTGTGCTTTATCAATTAAGTGGTTTTTTTGTTAGAGCAATTCTTAATGTGTACGTTTCTATTTAAATCTATTCTCTTACATAAAATTAATAATATCCTAATAAATCATATTGTTTTTATTATCAATATTATCTCGACATTTCATCACGACATTTCATAGATTTATAACTAATTTATTATTGCATGGAATAATTTTTATTATTTTTCTACAATCATTAATTTAATAACGGTTTTATTCCTAATACTGTTGAATTGGAAACTTAAAATTTTTTTTCAGTAATTTTTTAATAGTGTGTTTGATTTTTTACAAATTAGCTCAATAATAGGGATTGTTTTGGAAATAATCGACAAATTTCGAATAGAAAGTAACGTTAAAAAGAGAATGTGATTGGTAGAAAAATGTTATCCCAAATTTCGATGTACCATAGCAAACTTTTCATCTGTTTTATCATGTTTATTATTTTATTCTTTTGAACTCGTGAGCTTAAGTATTTATATTAAATTTTTATCTAGAATAATGATTAATGAATTTCACTTACTTAAAAGAAAACTTTTTATTATAAAAAATTATTTAAGTTGTCTTGAGAATATTGCCTTCTTCATTTAGATACATGTTGTATATGTACAGAAATTTATCAGAATTTAAATATTCGAATGAAATTATCAAATTTGTATTGCAAATTATAAAAATTCTTAAACAATTTTTTTATACTACAAAGTCGAATATTTTTTATCCTGGAAAGACAGAAAGAGATTTTAGATGTAAAAAATTATTTTTTTCACGAATATAAATAAATTTAACATTAATAAAAAATTTGACTCAATATATTTTATTTAATTGGTAATTTTGTGTGTATAAAAGATATTTATTAAGATTAAAGGAAAGATTACTTTCAGAGAATATGTCTCACGTTTTTTTAATCTTATCATCCTTTGGCAATATTAATCTATCAGTTATATATCAACTAAGTAAGCAAGAAAATTCTTCTTTAAATATTATAAATGTAATCTTTGACAAAATATAATGATACTAAATAATTATTTGAGACTCTCAATAAATTATTTTAAAACTTACATTCTCATGAAAAAATTTTGAAATTGGATACTATATATTATCCATAATAAAACAGGGATTTTAGTTGTATTAATAAAAATTAGAAAAATAACTTATGCGTTTTTAAATGTGTAAATTTCTATATAATTGGTAACAATAAAATTAATTAAATGGAATATATATAAATATAAAGAAATCATAGGGTAAAAGTAATTATACAAATACACTACAAACATACTTTTTGTATGTAAAGATTACTGTATTTTTAATGAAAATTTCTTAAGAATTTCTCTGAGTATGAAACAAAACTTGCGTTATCTAAAGCAGATTATAAAATTATAAAAAACAAATTAATTGATTTTTTTATTATTGTAAAAGTTATTTCTCAAATTAAACAATTGAACAATTATTTTGATTTGCAGGCAAAAACTGTGATTTACAAAAAATCAAAATAGGTTAAATTTAACACAAAAGAGCATCTTAAACATAATCATACGTTGTATTCTGAAAACGTGAACAAGATTTGACATTTGGACATTTGCTAAATTAAATACATATCATGAAGCTTGAAGGAAACAGCTCCCATGAGGATGACGGCAATGGAATCTTATTACAATCTCGAAAGAATTCCACCGTGCGTCTACAGATTGTGCCAGCTAAACCAAAAACCATTACGCACTTACCTAAGAGACCACCAGTTGATCTTGCATTCTCTGACTTGACCTACAAAGTACGAGAGGGTCGCAAAAGTAGTGAGTATCTTTTGTACCTATATTGTCATTATTACATAGGATAGTTTGGAGGAATACTGTTGAGGAACATAATAGACAAAATTTACAATTATGAAATGAAATATCATTAAAAAACATTAATCTTCATTCATTTTAACTATTCTTTACTTGTGTACTCTTTTGAAATATAATATTTCCTTTATATTTTTGTAATTAGATGAAAACGCGACATTTATTTCGCAACGATCTAAATTTATATGTAGTATAAATTGATGTTCTAATACGTAATTTATTACTCATGAATAATATATCGATGATAAATAACATATAAATTTCCAAATCAATAAAATTGGACTACATAAATTAGTAAAATATGTGTCAAAAATATATAAAATGGATAAATATGGAAGTCAGGTGTAATGTTTATATTGGTCTGAATATATAATTACATTTAACTGTATTCTTAACTTAAAAAACTTTTTTTTTAATAAAATGCGAATCAAAATTGATTTACTATTATTTTTATTATTTTTATTATTATTATTATTATACTTTGTTGTATTTGACTTTTTTATTACTATAAGTATTAATTATAATGAACTTCAAATAACAATATAATCTATAAGATATAATTTGATTGTAGAATTTTTTTTAATTAGTAAAATATATAGATTGATTAAAAAATCAATTCTTATTCTGTGTTTTAACAGAAAATGTTTATAGTGATACTAACCACTCAGCAATAGTATATAATTTATTATTTAATGAGAAATACGAGAATAGAGATGAAATCATAGAATATTAGATTAGTAAAATGAACTTACAAAATATGCACTTGGGATAATGATTTGACATTATTTTTTCGCGAACATTTTGAGACAATTACTTTTATATTCTTACTTCATAACAACAACAAATTATAGCAACATATTTGAATGAAAATTTTGCAAAATTAAATGCTATTCATTAGAATAATTACGCGTATTTATAAAAGAAAAAAATCATTTTTTTTAAATTTCAATATCGTTATTAACAGTAGTATATTTTAAACAATTCTTCAATATGTATATTTAATTTTAATTATTTTAAATAAATATAAATTAATATTGCGTTTAAAATAAAGACAATAAAATACTTCATTAATTTTTTTAAATCACATAAATTTTATATTATTAATATTAAGATTTTTAGTAATTATATTTATATTTTTCTATATATAAATGGACAGACTAAAAATGTATCCAATTCTATAGAATATTTTTTAATTTTTTATCTAAATATTTAATTAATTTCTTACCCGGTACATTGTCGATAAGGTAGATTTATCCTAATAATTATTAGATACGTATAAATTACTTTAAAATAGTTGTAACAATCATTTTAAAATTAATAACAATTTATATTTTTAAAGGAATAATTGATATTTAGTAGATCTAGCTGAAGACAATATTAGGTCTCAAGATTGTCAATCTTATTCGGCTCGAATTCTTTGAGAAATATAAATTATAAACGAAATTACATATATATGCATATTATTGATTATGAAATGATTAAGGAAAAGGAAGCACTTGCATTGTTGATTTTTGTTTTTCACAAACATTTATTCTTCGTTTGACTTCTCGATATGCGTAACCTTGGATTAGTGCATAACATGAGTAAATTTAATAGCAAATGCAATATAACAGATCATCAATTGTTCTGGAATTATAGGTAAACTATTTTAAAATGAAATTAATTATGTAGAACTAAAAATTTAATTTTAAATGAAATTTATTAACGTAGAAATACATATTTAGAAAAAAAATTCTTTTCGATATTATTATATACTTGATAATATTTAAGTTTACAATCGATTTTTAATTGAATTTTATTTAATTTATTTAATTAAATAATTTTTTATTATTTATTATATATATAATTAATTAAATAATATATTTAAAAAAAAACGAATGTGGCATATTCAAAACATGTTATTCATAATAGTGTTAATATGACTTTATTATAATAAAATAATATTATAATATTGAAAATAAATAATACAATTTAAACGTAGAATTAGCAAAAATATTATTTGATCAATTAATTTAACATATTCAGTATGACATTTTTTTTCAAACTATAATTCAGTTTCCTTACTCTATTATAATTTAACCACTTGACCTATGCTATAATAATCACGCCTAACGGTTAATTTTAATATAACCTGTTTGTATATTTATGTGTAAACGCTATCGAGGATAAAGCTATTAAAATACTAACATATGTAAATGATAAATTTTTATTAGAAAAGCCTAGCAGAAGCAATTTTATAATTATTAATTCATTTATTTCTAAATCCTTCGAATATAAATTGTAAATGTTATGTTTTATATATAATCATTATATTAATCACATAAGCAATATTTAAGTTACATATATTAAAAATTGATAAAGTTTTTTCTAATTATGTATGCTTATGTTCAGAGAGGCTAAAGGAAAGTATTGTTCCTGATTCTTAAACAATTACGCCATCGATGTATCGACAGGTTGTGCCTAATAGTCGCCTTAAGAAGGGCCATAACTATAGTGCTCGTTGTGCCTACGTTGTATCTCTTGGTCACCCTAAAAAGGGTGGATTGGTTTCTGCTAGTTTTCTAGCTGTGTTTTCTATAGAGGACGATGGTTAGTTCATTATCCTCTTGTCTTGTCGATGGAGGATGTTCTGTTTGTCCAAGAGCTCTGGCACCTTTCTTATAGTTTTAGAGAAAATACCGATACTTTAATGATGTCGCATGATCAATCATTTTCATTGTGCAGAAATCTATATGTACCTTTAACAATATATATTTGCATGAGACGAAGTTTATTTTATCGTACGCCAAAACATTTTATACCTAAAGTAATGTATACATGTAATATTTGCTAACTCATACGTAAAATTTTACTAAATAAAAAAAAATGTTTTAATATATGACCATTTATAAATTATAAAAATACACATATAAATAATATTCCTTAAATCAATATCGTATAGTTCTGCATCAGATTATTATATTCAGCTTCATGGTTGTAGATTGAATCTCGCATAATAAAAGTTCAAATGCGACGATACTGAACTAAACGTGAATCATAAATAATCATATATGAGTTTTGTAAATAAGATAATTTACTATTGAAATGCTTTTTAAATACTTTATATATTCATGATAAAAAATAAAAATTTGCGCAATAAAGTCTTTATAAACACATCTTTTTTATTTGCCTTCAAAATTTAACCTTACAAATATCTAGTTTATTAATTCGAATAAAAGCAATGAACTTGTGCTGTAATAAATTTCTACAGAGTACATTGTTGAAAGATACTTGCCTAAACACATCAGTTTCGTTAAAAAGAAAAGCTACGTTGATATTCTTCAAAATTAAAAAGTTTTTAATAAATTTTTATATTCCAGAGGTTTACAAAAGTATTAAATAAAATATAAATACGAATTTTTTAAATTTTTAAAAAGAGATAAGATTTTATGAAAAAAATGTAGTAGGATTTTATATTGATCAAGTCAAAATTAAATGCTATTTATATTTCAACATAATAAAAATTAATATTAAAATGTTACACTTATAAAACTAATTAATTAACTGAAAATTTTATTAAATTAAAAATTATTTGATTCATTATTTCGAATCATTAATTTTATTATGATAACTGTTATTTATTATTTTAAGATTTAATATAGTTAATACTAGTTATTAAAATTTTGAAAGAAAATATCATATATTCTATATATATACATGTCTACACGGAAAAGAAAATTCATAAATAATTACATTAACATGACTTATTAAAGAAAGCATCAACAGAATAAAGTATTTTATGTATTTTTTATTGAAATTTATTCAAGAAAGAAAGTTTTCTATCAATATTTCAATTTAATAAGTTAAGTCCACATTAAATTGCTTTATAATATACATATAGGCAGAATCTAAATACAATTATGTATGAAATATGTTTATAATAAATAAGTTCTTATTAAAAATGTTTTGTAGAATTTATTCATGTATCTTTTTCTGGAAAAATTTATTAAATAAAGTGAAAAATTAAAATTAAAAAATTAAAAAATAGAACCATCAGTATTTTGAAATTATTAAAAAACATTTTCAGTTATTTATAATAGTCTAATATTTATATATGAGATCAATTGTATTAAGCATTTATACTCATATATATGTTTTCTTTATTTTCTTACATCTATTAAAATAATTTCCTAGTAATAAATACCGACTACATGTGCCGAACAAACTCCAAATCGAGATAAAATTCGATAGAAATAAAAAATGACATGTAGCTACGAATACATTGTAATAATAATGCATATAGCGCAAATTAAAATATATTACAGGAATCCCGCAATAAATTAGCTTATTTACTAGAATTCAAGATACATATAATTGATAATAATTGTCATTGAAGAAATATTATTTTTTGTGAATAAAAATTACATTTGTTTCAATTATAATTATAATATTTGCACATATATATTGTTATAAATATAAAAATATTTATAAATATTTTTATCAGCATGGTCAATTAAATTTCTATTTTACGTAATTACTTTGTGTGCGTTCATGCGTGCGTGTGCGTGTGTGTGTGTATATAATTTATCGCGTTTAAGGACTTTTAGAAATTTACATTCTAATCTAACTTCTTAATAGTTGAATTAAAATCTGTCCTTCACAATATGAACATCAGTATAGTACTAAAGTAAAAACTATAACTCCCATAGTTATAATTAAACCAATATTCCTAGGGATACAAGTGGTTTAAATGTTACAAACTGCAAATTATAAATGTTGTTTAAAGTATAATTTTATAAAATACACCAAATTATTTTCAATAATTTTTTTAATGTTTTTAAAACTTATCCTGTACTTTATAACTTGTCTTCAGTAAAAACTTTTTAGCTCTGATCCAATAAAAATTTTTTTTAATAAATTTCAATATCTTTCAACATCATTTCTATGATGACTTATAATTTATACTTTATCAATGTCTTATTCTTTTAACGGGAGAGAATTTTCTTTTGAATATTATTTTACAATTAAGTAAAATCAAAAAAATAAAATTACGTTTTTTGAATCGTATTGCAAAATTAATTTTAAATTTATTGATTTACGATATCATCTGTTATATATTAAACACAATTTTCTCTTGGGCTATTAAATAAAAATTAGAATAAAAATTAATCTTACAATAAATATTTATAATATTATTAAATATATTGATATTATTTTTTATTATTTATCAAATTTTAATCGAGCATGATATTTTTATTTAAATACAAAACATATGTAATATGTATACATAAATATTGCTAAATCAGTTACTTTAAAATAATCTTAGAATATTTTAATTTTTAAATAAACTTTAGCATAGCATCATTATTATTAACATTATTATACCTTAAAATAAGATTATCTAATTAAATTCATCAAATTAAAAGTAATTATTTTTTTCAAAATTGTATATTATTTGCTTATTTTTACTATGAATAAAAAATAGTGTTCTTGTAAAATTGTTACTGCGTATATGTTATACTTATTTATGGAAAGAAAGTTATAAAATCAGTTGTTCTGAACTTTTTTATAAGACTTTTTATTTAAATGAATTACTTTCTGTAAAAAATGAGTTTTGCAAAAGATCTTCTTAAAAATTAAATAATATCAATGTTCGTAACATAATTTGTACATATTATGCAACAAGTGAGATAGATATAATTTGATTCTCAAAATTGATTACTTATGACCTTACCAATTGATAAAATATCATGTATTATCTTCTGATACAAATGATACAAAATACGGATAGATACATATTTTCGAAAAATCATATACGCATGTGACGCCATATAATTATCAATGAATAAAGGCAAATCACAAGTTAATAAATTTGAAAAGAAAGAATCAGCTTATTAATATGATAAGATTATTTCGATCAAATTGATTAAGTAATTATTTCAGAAACATAAAGTTAATGATTTCTCTACATCGTTTAGAAGTCTTTTTAATGATAAAAGTTCTATCACATTAAAAACTATAATATAATACATGAAATTATCATAATTCTATATCGAAATTGAATTTACTTCAAAAACGCTCAAATTAGTAATATGTTTTCAATTGGGAAAATACCATATATGTTTTAAGTATCAATAGAACATTATTAATTTATGTAATCAATCATTACATTATTAATTTAAGTGATAATATCCATATATGTGCATTGAAAGTAAAATCACGTTTAAATTGCAAGATATATCACATTCTTATATAACTATTC
This sequence comes from Wiebesia pumilae, assembly GCA_018907045.1. Classification (NCBI taxonomy): domain Eukaryota; kingdom Metazoa; phylum Arthropoda; class Insecta; order Hymenoptera; family Agaonidae; genus Wiebesia; species Wiebesia pumilae. Next base: position 5,475,936 of record JACCHZ010000181.1, on the reverse strand, counting down.
CTTAGAAATAATTTACCATGACATTCAGTATAAATTCGTCAGAATTGAATTTGTCATTTGTATAAATTCATCAATTGAATTGAATGAAAACAAAAAAAATTCGATTCAATTCCACAATAACGTAAAAAATTCTTTCACCCTATTTTTTCTTTCGCGTGTCCCTTTCGAAAATATACGCATCTAACGTAATGCAATAAAAAAAAATTTGAATACTACAGATTAATTATGCAAATAAAATTTTTATTGCGTAAGCGCAATTGTATTACTCGATCAAATGGAAAATGCTTTCTTGAATTTTTAATTCTGTTTGAGAAAAACTGAAACATAGGTCTGTTTTTTCGTTACTTTCAATATCTTTTAAATACTATTGATACTTCAAAGAATATTTAATGAAATATTTTTAAATTTTTTTTTGTTTTGTTTATTGTTTAATTAACAATAAAAAAAATACTTCTTGTTGTTCGCTTAATTAGAATAATATTAAAATAAACAAATAATATTAGAATTTATTATGATTAAGCCCTTAAATAACTAAAAGATTCTTTTATTTGCGACGGTGGATTCCCTCGCTAGTGTACAGTAGTGTAAGAAAAAAGTAATGAACTTGTGTGCGTGCGCAAATGTGTGTGAGCGAGTGTGAGTGCAGGACATAAATACAGAAACTCGCTGAAAACGTAACAGTTGTAAGGATACACGTTGACGACAAGCTCATCGAGCCGCCGCGGCGCGCGGTTCATTTTTTATCTCCTCGCGGCGAGCAACCCTCTCCATCACCTCTCCATCACCTCTCCATCACCTCTCTTGCGACGTGCGCGCTTCCACTCGCGTATCTCCCTCATTGAAGCCCTGCCGAGGTAAAGGAAAGGGCCCGCACACGGCAAGAGAGGATCGTTCATCTCGAACTTCCGAGTCCGACTATCGGGAACGACTCGCCCTTCGCTACCTTGGTGACGCTGCCTGGCGTACCGCAGCCGTCCCGCGAATTACGGAAAAATCACGCAGCAAAAGATGAGGAAGATAAATCAAGAACATCAACAGGAAACGCGAATCAAGAGAAAAGGAAAACGAGACGGAGCAAGACCGTCACATATTCATTATAATTAAGAAATCATTTGTAATGAGGATTGATCTTTGATGTAAATATATAATATTTCCACAATAAATAGTTTATTGGGTGGTACGCAATTAATGATCAATTTAAATTATAGTAAATGTATTACAAAAATTATAGAGTGGAATTTTTTAAATTTCTTAAAAATATTATCTCAAGACATCTATTATTTGGTAAAAAGATTATAAATATAAATGTGAGATAATTTGAGTACATAAATATTTGTACAAAATTTTTTAATTTACCATTTATACTTCTACCGCAATCATTTACATAGCTAAAAATCAAACATATGACATTTTATTTATGACATAAGTATTTTAATTAATTCAATAAAAATAATAGTCTCGGTAATTTTCGTACAGTATTTTTTCATACACAAAAATTGACATTAGTTATCGGTTATTAAATCTGTTGAGTAAAGAAATGCAGAAGAATTTCAAAATATAATCTGAATATATTTGTGGATTTAATAATAAAAGATCTATACTGTGAATAAAGTTGATCACTTTTAATACTGTTATCTGTTCAAGCATAATGGCAAATCTTTAAAATATTTTATAACTGACATTGTACTCTGTTTTCTAAAATTAATAATGATTATATCAGGAACACCCTATATTATAATAATTATTACTTATCCTTCTAATAACATGATTTTCTTCTTTGTTTGACTAGATTCTTATTCATAAAATGAGTTGCTTTTTCATTGTTTTCAGAATGGTAATTTTTCCAGTTTTAACAACGATAAAACCGTTTATAAATCTTTTTCTTATTAGTTGTAACAGTTAAAAATTTACATTAAAAAATTTTTTCTGGATCAAATTTTTTATCAATTATGAATAAACATAGTATCTGTATTGATGGCTGCCTTCTAAATTTTAAATATTTATGTAAGGAATTTTACAGGTGATCAGTTAAAATTTATTTCAAATAATTACAAAACGATATCTTACTAATGTCACGTACTTTTAAACTCGTACCCTTCATTAAATAATAGATGTTTGAAATAAATATTAAATCATTACCATAGTAATACTTATCCAGTAATAAACCTTCTTAACAAATATTATTTTAAATATTTGTTAATAATTACACATTATTTAATTTTGTTTTAAAATAAGTGCCATTGTAAGGCTTATTAAGTGATATGTGTGCAATTATGATGAGTATTACGTATTTCATACTGTTATCATTTTTAAACAATTGATTTTTGTAAAACAACCAATTTTTGAATCCTATTTTTAATGAATCGCGATATAGAGTTTTAAATGAAATTTTAAAATAAATTGGCTATTGTTGTCCGATTTATAATAATTTATGTATATGTATTGTTGATATTTTCAAATTCCTTTAATAATAATATAATATTTTATATTTTTTAGTTTTATAGATTTTTTAAGTAACTAAGCGTTATTGTTTCAGATAAATTTTATTGTCGAAATTTGAGACAAAACTTGGATTGAGTAATATTCAACTTTATGAATATTTTAAGTCGTATTAGAAAATTATACTATAATTACTTATTATAAAATGTATAAATAATGATAATATGTTTAGGCAAATTGATAACAACAATAATACTCATAAGTTATATTCTACATAGTTGTTTTTATATAGTACCTGATTATTTAAAACAAAATATCAAAGTTTTAAGTAATACTCTAAATCATGCACTTATTAATATTAGTCAATTGGTTTTGACATATTTAGTGACATGTACTGATGTATTGATTCGCATTAACTAAAAAATTAAATAATTTATTGAAGAAAAATTACTCGAAGTCGAAAATGATAAAAAAAATATAATGGAATTCGGTAAATGCAATTCTCAATGCGTCATTACTTATGAACCTTATAAAAAATTATCTACAAAAAATTTTTAGAATGTTAATTAAATTTTATCTACATTAGTTGACGGATTCAAAAATTAATCCTATCGCCTATCTATGTAAACGATATGCTATTTTATACGAATCTACTTCGAGTTCAAGTTCTAAGTTGAGTTAAGAAAAATATCACGCTCAAATACGTAAGCATAACATATATGATGTATTTGATATAAATTATTCCTTTTAAACGTATAATTTGATAAATAATTATATTTAATTTTCAAAAATCAAGTCAAATAATTTCACTTTAGCAATTTTTGATATATGGATGTTAGTTGAATTTTATTTACACTTCATATAATAAATAAATTTATTCATCAATACTATTTTCAAAAATAGCAGATTTTCTATTTATTTTAATTTAAAAAATAAAAAAAAATAACTAATTAATAATTGTTACGTATTATAACATCTCCAGCATATCATTATATACGCTTATAGGGACGGAAAGAATAAATAATTATATATATTTTTGTAAATATTTACGAACGTGAAAAAATTTTCTGGAAACATTTTGCTTATATATTAATGGAATAATATTTTTTCATTTTCGTTATAGAAATTAACTCGTAGTGTAACTTGTTTTATCCATTCATTTTTAAAAGAAAATAATGAAAAGCAAATTTATAGCCAGATTTTTTTTCAGTTTTAGGAGATCTATAAAATTTACGAGGATCTATATTTTTTATAAAGTTAAATTTTGTAGATTTACATTAAATCAGTAAATCATGTATACTTGTTACGTATAAGGCGGTAGTTCTTCTATTGCACCAATACGAGAGACAGAGTCGCCTTGGATCATATGCGGAGATTGGGTTAAATAATTATACGCCGTTATAGAATTAAATGATACTAGGATTTATTTAAATGCGCAATAATTATATTTATCGAGAGTATCAGTGCTTCGATGGTATTTTGATCGCTTATTCTTTGTAGTTGAGATGTGTCGCCTGCTTCTCTCATTGGGTTAAACATCGAACGTCTTAGTATGATCGCTTACTCTCTTACAATGCCTGCCCTTATGTTCTAGCCTTTATTTATGCTGCGTAATAATTGTCGTGGTGCTCCACTTGTAAGTTATGGTATGGGTGATTGAATTTGTTTATCCTGATTTGTCAGCTGATCGACTTTTGATGCACCACTTACTTGCCTAGTTGATGACTTGTTGACAGTTTAAGTATTGTGTGTATGATTGTGAATTTTTACGTTGTAATTGCTGATGTTCCAGGCGACACATTTTGAAATGAGGGTTAGATGATCGCGGGGTCAAGTATCCGAAAGACGAATAGCCTTTCAGATACTTTTTTAGTCGTCCGCGAACAATACTTTATTAATCAAATTAAAAAATGCTCATGCACTTTAAATACAATTTATTAATAATTCTTGAATATATATGTTTCTGTAGAAAGTATTTATTCGAATTATTTATTAAATGCTTATTATTGCAAATATAAAAAGTTTGTGACTGTATTACTTTATCATATTTAATATCATTTAATATTAATTGCGCCGACATAAATTGCTTATAAATCATGACATTTCTTTATATAATCTAAAAGTATTATATAAATTATAAGTTACAAAACCAAACATTATTTTTTAATTATTATTGCATAATTATTACTTTTTTTTAATTTGAAGTTTTAAATTAAAGAAAATAAATGAGTCAGTAAAATAATTTAATCTTACGGAAATATTGTTTATACTTTCTCACGACGTGCAAAGAGTAACTAAATACACGATAAAGTATTTGAGTCAAGTTACTTTGTTCATGCGTGTTTTATCACATTTTACAATCATTATCATTAAGAATAACCACTAATGTGATGACAAGCGTATATACATATTTTTGAAATAGTGGATGAAACAGCCAGATCACTTTGGCTCCGATATTGTACCGAAGCTTCGATAAGCCATTATATAGTTGAACTGTGTTCGTTATGTGATCACGGATTATTGGAAATTGTTGTTGCATACAATATACGCAATGTACTTTAAAAATAATTATAAATTAAAAAGAAATTTATAAATTAGCAGTACTACGTGTTACGTCATTTATTATTTTTGCAAATATTCTAGTTTAATAGCAATTTGAATAATAATAATTATATTTCTAAATTTTTTTTAATATATTATATTATTTATATTTTATACACTTTTTACCATAAGATTATAATATTTAAAAAAAATATGATTTTCAAATACTTATTTCTAGGTTTATTAAATATTTGTTCGACCAATTAAATACAAAGAGAATTTTTATCAATTCGAAGAAGTTCGGTTTTCTTTATTCGAGTTATGGGAATAATGCTCGGTACAAAGTTTCCACATCATACATCGTTTAGATGAATCATCTGCTTTTTAATCAACGCATTACAGACACACACGAATGTACCTTATTCCACTTTCTCAATCTCTCTCACCCCTCTAACCTTATCACGTTCTTTTGCTTCCGTCTTGCTTTCTTATTATTTTTTTTTCGACAAAATGTAATGATTAGCTTATTGCTATATAATAAATGCAACTATTACTTATATTATATTTTCCTTTGTTTACTTTTATGTTGAATTATTTTTATAGTTTCTATTTCAAATGTGAATTTATAGTCACTAACATAATAAAATGCTTCTTATATAGAATTATTTACTTATTAAATAATATTTTGTATTATATACTACTTATATTAAAGCTTGCAAGTATTATTGTTACTTGGTAATATTTTTTATTTTTAGAAAAAACTATCATCAAGTTATATTAACCTATATCAAACGTAAGACGCGTTGACATGTGCCAAATAAATTAGACAAAATCAGAAAATGATAAGATCTAAATTCTAACAGAATCTAAATTATCAGATTTTCGTGCTTATGTGTATTCTTAATTATAGTATTAGAAATTGCACTATTCTAATTTATTTAGAATCCGTTTAATAATGAGAGTTAATTCGTTCAGCGATCTTATGGAACTGAAAGAATATTTCTATATATTTTTAAAGTTCACTCAAATATCACATAAGGTACAGTCATATATTTTACTATGTTATTTAACGTTTATTAAAATTTTATAAATTTCATATATATATATTAATTTTAAGTGAATATATTAATTTTTATACGTTAAAAAATATTTATCGTAATATCAATTTTACATTGAAATATTAATGATAAACTGCATGTTATCTAGATAACTCATGTTATATAGATAATTATCTATATTTATAGTAAAAGGTATCTATTTTTTATAATCTTTAAACCACGATAAACACAGTATAGAATTTAAATTGATCTAATTAAAATCACTTGTTTTTTACATAGGTGTTCTCCGTGTTGAGAAAAATTGTTTCCAAATTAATAACTTCATTTATTAATAACATTATTATAACAAGTTTTTATATTTTTTGAATGTTTTTATTTCGATCGATTAATTAATTTGAAATTCATTAACATCTCAAAGTTTATTATTGATAGTTATGTATTTTTAAAGTGAAAATTATTACATATTTTTATTTATTTTTAAAATGTTGCTTAAAATTTACTGTGTTTATTTATTTGTAAGTTTTAATTCACAATTAAAGTTCTAAATTGACTGTGCGTTATTCACATAAGCAATTTCTTTCTTTTTAATACTAAAATGTATATAACTACATATAAAAATTATCAATTATTAAAAATTTATTATTTTTTCAACCAATTAATGTCATTCAGAAATTATAGTAATAAAATTGAAAAAATTATTTATAAAAGTACGTAAACTTTGCAAAATACTTGTAAATATAAAAGTGTCTATATATATATATATATATATATATATATAAAGTTAGTGCGTAAAATTATATTAATTTTGTAAATATAGTGAAATTTTATATGCTCTTCTACATGTATAAAAAAATGTTATTTCTTTTCTAAAATTATGCATTTAAAATAAAGTATAATTTTTAAAGAATAGAAAAGAATCGTACCCGTTAAAAAAAAAATATAAGCATAATTAAATATTGAAGATTCAAACAAAATACAATATTTTCGATCACGATATTAACTAATTATATAATGAAAATAATTAATTTAGATAATATTATTTTATATAAATGTACTATTATATAAATATCATCACTAATACTTACTAATAATAATTTTTATTTATATTGTAGATATCAAAACAATTCTTAGATCTGTTAGCGGCCGATTGAGATCCGGTGAACTGACTGCAATTATGGGTCCTTCAGGTGCTGGAAAATCGACTTTACTGAATATTCTCACAGGATACAAGTAAATAGATGAACATTTTACCAATATTTATAATGGATCTAACTCTACACAATTTTGGTGCAATAAAAAACCATTTATCTTCTTTTCTCTTATAACTTTTACGGTGAATGAGTAACATTTGTGTCAGTAGCTCGTGTCCCTCTTATCTAACGGTGTCACGGTGATAAGTTTGAATAATGACATTAATTTGTAATCTTTACAAGATATACAATTTTGTTTCATTTAATAACTTATTCAATTTTTCATATAAATATCTTTCTTAAATATCGTATACATAAATATTTAAACATAATTTTAACGCATTAATTTTATCAATAAGCAATCGAAAATATCCAATATTATTATATGTAAAGGATATCAATTTATCAGCAATTATTCAATTTGTTTTCATGACCGTGAGTCACGACTTACATCCTTTTTAGGCTCCTAGGACAAAGATGGTCCCCGTGTACCAAATCTTCTGCCTTTAAAAAAAAAACTTTTTCGACTACTTCCTTACTCGTATATCCTGAAGGACACCTCTCAAGGAATATCCCTAACTGGCTACTGTACGGCATCAATAAATATGCATATAATTTTCAAAAAGTACTAAACTTGAATGGTTTATTGTGAAAATTTCGACCTTTTTCTTACAAGTTACAATCATGAAAGTGACACTACTTTGACTTTTGTAAAAATAACGGATCAAAATAAATTTCATGTATTGGTTAAATATTTATTTTGGAATAAATTATCATCCTAACCAAAGAATAGCTCGAATTTGAATGCAATTATACAAGCACTGATAATATTGCACATTGAACGTTGGACGTTGGACGTTGGACTGAGGTATTAATTTTAGAAAATATCAAAAAATTCACTGTTAGGTTTATGATTATTATAAAGTGAAAGTGAGGTGGTAGCTGACATCAGAAAGATATCTATAGAATATATTAGGAGGTATCTTTTATCTCGAAATGCACATATGAAATATATATTTCACTTGCGCGAGATATTTGTTATGTTCTATAAGAGTAAATCTAAAAAAGCAACATATGGATGAATTAGAGCGCAGTTTGGGGTTATTCAACTAATTCCAATAGTCAGTCTGCAGAACTTCTACAGTCCAGAAAAAATATCCAAATAAAAAAATAAACAGCCATAGTAGAGTATTATGCAGTATAAATGGACCGTGTGTTTAGAAGTGCTCTGTCACCAAAACCATGTACTGGTTTAGACATCCATGAAATTGATGGCAAAATGAATAAAAATGCGAATTACTACACCACCCCCCATATTTTATACCTACTTCACAATATAAATGAGTACGAGTACATGTTCTATTAAAAGAGTGGTGGAATACAGTTTAGCTAAGTACATTGTCATAATTAAGGAGATTTTTCGACCTTCGACTTTCTTATTCAAAAATATTTATAAAGAAGTTTTCATTTTATTCTGCCTCCTTTAAAAAAAGTATGATTGAAAAATAAAAAAATTTACCCAATTGATGATATAAGGAAATCTATATTCCACTACCTATGATAATTTAGCTCATTTACATAAATTTATAATTTTTTCTCATTGTTCAAAAAATTGTTAATTAAAGTTTTTCTACAAGATTTTCTTTTAACCTATAATTTTCCAGAGATAATATAACATATAATATTTTATACATTTATTTCATTAATTTAGTTGAATATAATTTACTAAAAATAAAAAATATTTTCTATGAGCAACACTTTTAAGTAAATTACAGTATGATTTAAAAAATTTTATATCTGAGATAAGTACTATTGAATTAATCAGACAAAGCAAGAATTAAATACAATTTAAAATTAAAATATAATTTATAAATAATAAAAATATAAGATTTGCAAATGAATATGTAACTGATAAAATGAAACAAACGCAGTTACTTTCATAAAAGTTTCTGTAGGCTGAAAGAAAAACTCATTGCAGCACAATATAGTTATACTGATTTAAATACATATTGTTTGCAAAAAGTAAAAATAAAAATTTTTGTTAAAAAACTTCAAAAAATAAATTTTTCTTCTATTTTTCTACAAAAATCTTTTAGTAAATATCTAATAAAGAGAATATTAATATTTAAATATTTAAATTATAATATAATGCTACTACTTAATAATATTTATTATAATATCTCGAAAAGTTGTATTCATATACGTTAATGTTTGTTGGTCAATTTTTAGAAAATACAGCACATATCTCACACAAACTTTTTTCATATGTTCAGAAAAATATTCTTTAGATATTCTGTTGATATTTTTCTGACGTCAGCTATCTTCCTTATTTTGACTTTGTGGTCATTTAAAGCAACATCGTTGATTTCTTTACGTATTCTGGAGTTAATGCATCAATTAGACGCCTAGAACGTGCATCATCAGGGCTTGTACGATCACAATCACTAAATCATAAACGAAATAGTTGAGTTTTTTTGGAGCAGATGTGCTTTAATGCTTTTAAAGCAATTCTTGGGTTTGGACGGTATTTTTTGAATTTTAAAGTAATATTTGATCCACAATCAAATATTATTTTTATACATTGTTTTTAAAAAAGCAAAAGTAGCGTCACTTGAATACATAAATTGTCCGAAATTTTTTTAAATTTGCCGACAATCTTTACAAGGCTGGTATTTTCTAAAAACCAAATGGAAATCTAATTGGTGCTTCTATGCAGTGACGACTCTCGTAACTGTTCACCCCATCTAGTACAACCAGACTAAAAAGAAAACATCCTAATACTGAATAAAAATAATACTGAAAAAATCACACGTAGTAAATTCTTTCGTTAGTATTTGTTTTGTTAAAAAAATTGTACAATGTGAAAAATACAAGAGATTAGGTGTACTCACTTATCAAACTGATAAATATTTATTTACGGTAAATACGTACTTTAAATACAAATTACAGGAAAAAGCAGCGAAACTTTTTGCGAAAAATCAAAGCACTATTAGAAAGTGAAGAGTAATTTCACTTTTATCGATAGAATGAGGCTTACTTTTCTCTTGGAAATGAAAAACAAGTTTTTTTTAAACGAAATTCAGTATCACGTTTAAATACATTATCAGTATCTATGCTTTTACTTTTTCAAAATTCAATTAGAACCACAATATTTTATCTTTTTCAAGATTTCAATCAGAAATATTGATGCACTAGAATAATCCAAATTTTAATTTTAATAAATATATATTTTTTTAAATGCATGAAAAATGTTCTCTCATTGATACTTATTAATATTCTGAAAAATTATTAAGAAATTGAAATAACTACGTGTTGATGACTACTGTAGTGTGAATACACATTCATAATTTTTGTTTTAATTAATTTTATTTATGTTTATATAATCTCCTCGTCAAGCAAATGTTTTATCATTTATAATAAAATGATAATATCTAGCTTTCAATTAATGTTGAATGAGAATTTAAGTGATGTATTATAAGCTTGTATTTATTTGACTATAATAATCTGATTTTAAACGATTAAGGATCATAAATTTTGTTTTTTATACTTCTAATTATAGTACTTATCTTGCTGTTAATAAAATGTTTGCGTGTTTAAACATAACTTCCTTGATACTGCTTACATGCTTTCAAATATCATATTTAAAATTATGAGTGTACTAGAGCAAACATTTACAGAAATTCTCAAATGAAAAAATTTAATTAATTTGTACAACTTCTAAGCATATGCTTACAAATGTTATTGTCAAGTAATGAGAACTGTCATAAGTAATAATAATTAGAAAAACTAATTAAATATATTTTAAGATAATATAAATGATATACATACTATATGTTACCATGTATGATTAAAATAATAATTAAATCATCTTAAGATAGTTTACTTACGCAGTAAAAATATATAGTAAAATAGAAGTAAACGAAGAAGAGCACCTTTGAAAATTCGTGTCTTCGTACCAATGCAGTGATAAACAATTTCAAACATCAATATGAAATAAAAATTCTTGTTTTAAAAAAATAAAATTATGTTCTTTATTAAAATTATTAATATAATAAAAAAATAATAAAAAATTAGTTTCAAGAAATATTTTTTTCTCATTATATCTTTTATTTGAATTTGATACTCCAGATTTCATCATAAACAAGATTAATATAAAGAATTACGATTCATTATACGAGGTTAATTTGACATTAAGGAATTGCATATGTCGAAGTTTTTCATTATTTTTATTATCACTCTTTTCTCTAAGCAAAGCAATTAAAAAAATTTTTTAATCGAAAACTGATTACCTTTGAAATTTTTAAAATTTTTGAAATTTCCTAGTTCATTTATGTCTCTATTCATTTATCCTTCTTATGATTTTGTTTATTGTTGAGCAACGTTATATACGAGAACATATGCTGCACGTATAAAAAAACAAGGATAAAACATAAAGCGTTTTGATATAACGTCACCAGTATCTTTTCTTCTTTTTTCTTGATTATAAACCGGTTTTTGAGTCTACTTTTAATAAAATAAAGTATAAACAAATTTACAATTTCATTAAAATTTTGACATTTTATGTTTCCAAGAAACTCAAAAATATTTATGATTATTTTTTAATTGTAATAGCATGCGGAAGATACACAACACAAAAGATCATTTTTACGCAGTTAGTGTAAAAGCATGATCTATTGCATAAATCATGCAGAAACCATTATTTTTATTCAATAACTTGGTTAAATACCAAATAATTTATTGGAAATTAATTCTTCAGAAAGGATCTTGCGTATTTGTTACGTTTTTTTCTTTATTTTATATGCATTTTGTATAAAAAGTTTGTCGAATGACGTTTTTTATAATAGAAGAAGTTAATTTTCATAAATATAAGAAAAGTATAAATTATTTATTGAAATAATTAATCATATAAATAACTAATTTTTAACAATAAGTAGTTATCTTGCGACTTCATTCTCTATACTTAAAAAGAGTAACGTGTACTGTGTTAGAAAGCTATCTATAATTGTAAATATAAAGTTTACCTTTAGCATACATTACATGTAAATAAAATAAGAATAGACGGTCAAACTATTTATAAGAATGATGTTAATATTTTAAGCGTTTTTAAATTAAAAATTAAATTAACATATACTAGGAGACATCATGATTTGATTTTTCATTTCGGATTAAATATGATGATAGACACTAGATAATTTTGATGTTATCAATAAATTATTATAAATGCGGAAGTAAATAGAAACTAGTAAATGTACATAGATATTATACTAAGTAATAAAATAATATTTAAGTTTTTGTTAAAATTAAGTTTAAAGTACTTTATGTATAAAAATTGTTTACGATTTAACTATTTGCTATAATTATCTAAATATCTAAACTATTGGTCCCATATGACCGTAAAAGTTGCTGTAAATTTTTATTTGAAGTGAAATTTTAATTTGTCTCCATAATAAATCAAATAAACAAACAAAGAGAAATTTCAGTTTATAATTATATTTGCAATGAGAAATGGTTCATTTCAGAACTACTGGCATGGAAGGTAGTATCACCATGAATGGACACGAAAGGAATTTAAGTGCCTTCAGAAAACTCTCTTGCTATATAATGCAAGATAATCAACTCCATGGTAATTTAACTGTTCAAGAAGCTATGAAAGTTGCTGCAAATCTCAAATTAGGAAGGCATGTAAACAAAGCCGAAAAAGAGGAAGTGGTATGAAATTAATTTTGTCATTTCATTTAGCATACTTTTAATTAGTTTATTATTTATTTAATAATTTCAATGTATTGCATAATAATAATTTTTAATCGTGCACGTAAAAATATTTTTACTTTTACATACATCATTTGTACGATAGGCAATCAGTTTTATAATTCAAAGTGAAATTCGTAATAAGAACTTTTTTACAACTACTAGAAAAAATAAAATTTTCATATATAATATTAATTGTACAAAAACATGCTTATACTAAAATTAACTTACAAATTGATACTAATATTATTTGAATGTATTATTTGAATTGTATGTTTAAAACAGAGCTTACATAAGAGATAAGAAGATTTAGAATTTTTTGTTTATTGAGTATTTAAATGCTTTACATTTTTCAATCAAAAAATAATTTTTCGTTATCTTGATAAACGACCTTTTGTTCTGGTAAGGGATTTTACGGAACTTCCGATCCCCTTGTCCTATGTAATTGCTATTAAATGATATTTAAGGTTTTTATATAATCTAAAATAAATATAAAAATACAATATAAATGTTTTGTTTTGTAATATCATATATGTAATAACTTAAAAGTTGATATTTAATTCAGAAAAATAAAACAAAATTGGATTACAAGTCAAAATGTATTATTTATTTTACTATTTTTCTTAAGGAAATCAGTAAAGAAGATAATAATTACGTACTGTTTATACATTATAAATAGTAAGGTATACGTTAGATTACGCTTTATTTATTATGAATTTTTATTCTATATTTTTGATCATTTTTAACATAAAATACTATTTAAAGCACGTTAGTGAGTACTTAGCTCCTGAAATAAAAACTTGAATTTCAAAGAGCAAAAGTTCGTGGACGTAAATGTCCACCAAATTCAGATTAACGTGATAAAGGTATACAAATACGTACAAAACTACATTATTTTCTTGTAAATTTTTAATTTTTTATATTAAAATTCATAGTTCATTTTTATACTAATTGTACTTAATCATCATTGTATTATTTACAATTATTAATCATAAAAGATTAGCTTTATAATATTAACTTTAAAAAATAAATAGATAAAATAAAATAAAAATATTATATGGTCTACATTAATAGTAGAATTTTTACTATGCAAATAATATTATCTTTATAATTAATCTTTTATTCTCTCTTAAAAAACTATATTATCCGTATAAACAATGACTTGTATTTTACATACATAGATTCAAGAAATTCTTGAAACACTTGGCCTCGCTGAACATCGAAAAACCATGACCTCAAACCTTAGCGGTGGTCAGAAAAAACGTTTATCCATTGCTCTTGAGCTTGTCAACAATCCACCTATCATGTTCTTCGATGAGCCTACAAGGTAATTAACCTTTTAGTCATTCGATTTTGTTCAGTTTTATTGCAATAAAATTCAATTTCGATAAAAGTGTAGATTTATTATTATTTTATTTGTAACATTTATTTAAAAATTAAATCAAATATATATATTTTACACATATCAATTGAATCGTGTAAATTAAAAGATTTATTTTATTTTACTTTCCATTATAATTACTACTATTATTAAGAAATATTTTTAATTGTAATTATCAAATATTAAGAGAATAACAAACATTAAAAAGCACAAAAAATACATAAAAATATTTTTAATCTTGTTATAATATTAATAGTTTGTATTACGTTGATATATTTAAGCATTTTTTTTAGTGAACTTTTGCGTAAGAAATTATAAAATAGAAAAAAAGACGGACATAATAAATTCTGAAACTTTAATCGGCTTTTTAGTAGTCAACTTTCCTATTTAATATCCAAATACATGTTCGTCATATAAGAGCAGATTTCACTTATCTCCCAAATAAGTACGTGGTTAGGGATTTCGTGGTCAGAATGCCATAGTCAACCAATAACAATTTTACCATTAATATTTAATTATTCATTGTTCCCTTTGCAAGTTTACCTTAACACTTCACATTACGATGCATCAAAATGCGTGTAACGCATACGTAAGAGGCAAATACACGGATACAAGTTTCTCTTTCGTCGCTAACTTCATCGTAGTATACATATGTGGAACCACGAATTCATCAAAAGAGGTCAAATCAAAACAACTCGTATACAGAGAATTGATAATATTTATACAATGTATATATTCATGAAGTTCATGGAATAAAAATGATTGAAATCTGATGACGGATATTTGTAATTATTTGACGACTTTTATTCTATCAACTTAAAAAACATCCCATTAAATTATTCTTTCTTTTAATTTCAATTACGTACTTAATTAAATACAAAGTTGACTTTATGATTAAGAAATCATTGATTTTATAGGGAAAAAGACTTATGAAAAAGAGAAAATTGACATTAAACAAATTCTTATTTTAATTTTTTTATTCAAAATTAAGCAATATTTTTATAAAAATTGGTCCAGATACATTTAATTTTAATTATATACAAGCCTTACAATATATTATATTTATTTAAACAATTTATTAACATGAATAATACTTAGAATCACTTTCTGATTATTTTTAAAGATAATTATTAAAAATCACTATCAAAATTTAAACTATCACATAGAATAGTTTATTTTATTATTAATTAATTTTATTATTAGTTTATTTTACTTATTCTTTAAGGCAGAATATTTCAATCCAAATATTTAATATGAATATTAAAAAATATATATTTGATTTCAGAGAGAGAGAATGAGAAAATCACACAGGAAATTTTAGATACATAAATAAAACATTGTTTGGTCATAGTTGTTTAATAACAAATATGAGATGACATAACAAATCCATACTTATATTTGGTCACATTTCCACCAAAAATAATAATACGTCAGTTACTTACTGCAATATATTCTTAAAAGTTAATTTTAACATAATTAAAATATTTTAATATTAAATATCTAAAATTGATGATGTTTCAGTAAATTAATATTTAGTACATATATTTAGATATTATCATATAAATAGTGCATAATGTGAAAATTTTTACTAATAATAACAAGATAATCTTTCATTTATATGATTTATGTAAATAAAAATAACGAAATCATATAAGCTTACAAGGATTCTGAATATTCTAACCGGTTTATCTGCGTCATAGGTTATATATTTTTTTTATTCTTCTAATCTACGCTTCACATTTTAATGAATTTTTTTCTTAGAATTTATTAAAGTTTATAAAGACATAAATCAAATTTATATGCTACATAGCGGAAAAAAATTCATTTTCAAAAATAAAAAAATATAATAATTTTATACATTATAAATTAGATATTTTTCTGTTTTCACTCTTACTTTCTACTTTAATTTAAAAATTTAAATTAAGAAAGTTGAATTTTTTAATTTAAAAAATTTATATTCTTTAAAATTTTTAAATTATATGAATTGTATCTGAAAAGCTATTATTGTAAAACTGGAAAATATATTGATTTTTAATTTAACTACAGCAGTTACTTATTTTAGTATTTAAAATTTGCAAAATTTAATTTAGGCTTACATATAATTTTTTATACTTAAAAAAAGATAATAATGAAATTTGGTACACTTTAAAGAATAGAAATTTGTTCAAAAATATTTTCTTAATTTTAGTAAAATTATATGATTATATTTGAAACAATTTCTTATTAAAAACTTAAAATTTAGTATTAAAGTATATTGTCTCAGAAAATAAATTAAAATTTTTAATTTACAATTGTTTTATTGCACATTTTTGTTGTTCATTCCATTTACAAGTGTAAAGAAAGATTTTAATATATATTCTTATAAACGATTTGTCTTTTAATTGTATTGAAATTTGAATATGAATCTTAAGAAAAAGAAAAAAATTATCGTGTCCAATGAGGACTGGATTTACAGCTTTTTAAATTTATTTGATAGCTACATTTTTTTAACTTTTCATGGGAGCTTCAGATATAAGCAACGCTTGCAATAAATTCTACCTGAACATAAACGTTAATTTTTTATTTTTACTTTAAAAGAAGACTTTTATAAGTAGCGAGATAAGAAAAATGTTGGAGTATATGAATTTGAATTTTCTTATATATCAATAATTAACAACATATATAATAACGTATTTCAGTGGTCTGGATTCGTCGTCTTGCTTCCAGTGTATTTCATTACTAAAAACTCTAGCACGGGGTGGTCGCACAATTATCTGTACGATCCATCAACCTAGTGCTCGGCTCTTCGAGATGTTCGACGCTCTGTACACTCTAGCCGAGGGTCAATGTGTGTATCAAGGATCGACTTCACAGCTCGTTCCCTTTCTTTGTTCGCTTGGACTAAACTGCCCCAGCTATCACAATCCTGCCTCCTTTAGTGAGTTTAAAGAATAAGTTTATTATTTAACGATTTAATGATTTTACTCTGTTAATATTTTAACGTAAATGTATAACAATGAGTTTAGAAAATGAATAACATATTCTAAAAAAAATTTATTTTTAAATATATATCTCATACTCTTATAAATAATGATTTTTCGTCGATAATATAAGTCAAGTTGTGATATAATATTATCGAAACCTTATAACTATAATAAAGTCTATGATTTAAACATCTTAAAACCGTAAACTTAAAAAAAGTATTGAATTTTTGTGATAAAAGAAAAATAAATAATTAAATAATTTATTATTTCAGTAATTGAAATATCCTGTGGTGAATATGGAGATAACATAAAGAATCTTGTGAACGCGATCAATAATGGCAAACACGATGTACGTGAAGGTTATCCTTTTCCTGAAAAGGAAATGTTAAATAACTCAAATATAAAGGATGGCGAAGCACCATCTGATAGTACCAATGCTAAGGATAGGAATGATGTGAACAGCATCGAAGACAAGTTCTTTGAAAACAATATTAATGAGAAAAGTAATGGTGGTATCATATCCAGTTATGCGAAGAACGATATTGTTAAACAAGGTATATTGATTTAATATTTTTTTAAAAGCAAATTTAGTACGTTAAATAAAATTTAATTTAAATATTAAAGTATAAATTAAAACATTATTACTAATTAATTTTATACGTGTAATTTAATAAACTTTCTGAATTTGCATTGAAATTATAAAAATTGATATGTTAGCTTAGTAATTTAGTAAATTTAAATAAAAAATTGATAACTGTACATTTCTGTGAATAATATACAAGTAAGAATAATAAATATTATACTATTCAATATTGTTATTTATATATCAGGATAAATAAAATGTTTATTTAATTTTTAAAGGTGAGTTGGCGATCGTCATAGATAATGACAAGAAAGACAATGTAACTACTTCTCTTCTTGATGAAACTTTGGAAGCAACACCAGAAAGATATCCTACTTCAGAATTCACTCAATTTTGGATTGTTTTAAAACGTACACTATTATTTAGTAGAAGAGATTGGGTAAATTAAATAATTTATGTTTTGAAATGTACTTTCAAATATCATTTCTCTAAAATAATCTATCCTAAATTTTTTTAGACTCTTATGTATCTTCGCTTATTCGCTCACATTCTTGTAGGATTTCTGATAGGCGCGTTATACTATGACATTGGTGACGACGCTACTAAAGTTTTGAGCAATCTTGGATTCTTGTTCTTTAACATGCTCTTCCTAATGTACACATCTATGACAATCACCATTTTATCATGTATGTTAATATTTATGATTTTTAAAAAAACTTAAACGTGTTTAATATTGTAGATTATATTTGCGTTTGATCTTTTTTTAGTCCCATTGGAGATGCCAGTTCTATTAAAGGAAAGTTTTAATAGATGGTATTCATTAAAATCATATTATTTAGCTATAACAGTTTCTGACATTCCATTTCAGGTAAAAACATATTTTTGAAGTAATATTATAAAGATTTTTAACAATTTCAAATATTTTAAGTATTAATGTTTTCGAAATAAATTTTTTATTTTTAATTTATAGAACAATTATTACTTTACAGGCAATTTTCTGTATCCTGTATGTGACAATTGTGTATTTTTTAACAAGTCAACCACCAGAAGTCTTCCGCTTCAGTATGTTTCTGGGAACGTGTCTTCTAATATCTTTTGTAGCTCAGTCTGTGGGTTTAGTTGTTGGTGCAGCTATGAATGTTCAAAATGGAGTGTTCTTAGCTCCCGTCATGTCTGTGCCTTTCTTGCTATTCTCAGGTTTCTTCGTCAGCTTTGACGCCATACCTGTATATTTAAGATGGATTACTTATTTAAGCTACATTCGTTATGGATTCGAGGGTACAGCTTTAGCCACGTATTCTTTCGCACGGAATAAACTCAAATGCTTACAAGTAATATATTTCATCTTATAAACTCATTCTATTTATAAACAATAAATATTTATCAAGTTCAAAACTTATTTACTTTTATTACTTTTATTGCTTTTATTACTTAATTACTTTTATTAGGCTTAATGGGCCAAATATTGCATTTTATTACAGAAATTATTAAAAAAAATTTATTCAAATTGTAGTGTTACATTTTATTTATACCATAATTATATTCTTAAACAAAAACTTTACATAAATACAAATTCTTATACATAAATCTGTATACAAGTATAATTTATATTTTCAACATTATTGTGTACTATAATTATTTAATAATTAAAAATTTTAAGATATAATATATATTGTCAATTTTATTTTTAATTTATCTTTCAAAAGAAAATTAACTTTTTTTCTTTCTTTGATTACAGGAATATTGTCATTTTAAAAAACCAACTGAAACCCTTGAGGAATTAGACATGGAAAATGCTGATTTCACACTTGATATTCTTGCTCTTTTATTGATATTCCTTGTTCTTCGGATTTCAGCGTACATGTTCCTTCGCTGGAAACTGAAATCATCGAGATAAATTTTCGATTGAATGTATCTTTGTGGACAAAAACGGAAACTACAATAATAATCATTACATTTTTGTGTTACTCTTAAGAAGGCAAATACCAATCATTAATAAAGTATAAACGACACTAAATATTCTAATGCTCTGAGAATTGACAAATGCTCTCTTTTTACTTCACTTCAGATATATATATATATATTTTGTGTAAATATATATATATATATATATATATATATATATATATATATATATTTACACAAAACAAGTGAAAATGGAAGTTAAATGTATAAAAAAAATGTTGATATTTGATCGTTGGATAGCGACGTAGATTATAACTTTGCCCCTTTACTGTAAAGTTATAAATTTCTTTCGATAGACGTAATTTCCTTTTTTATAAATTTAAGCTGATCCAGCTGATGTAATTTATTTAAATGTCTGTCTTAAGATATATATATTAGTGTGTGATTCTTGTTCAGGGTACTTCATTGTTTGTTCTTTTTTAAAATAATGTTCGTAATATTTTATACAATTGATGATAATGTCTTAGAAGAAAACTTATTAAATAACATCTGCGGTATTAATACAAATAAATATATATGATGAACGTTATTGTAACAAAGATTTCATTATTATTTGTTCTTTTTCGATAAAGAACAAAAATATATTAAAATTACCATACAATGCTTTTTACATATACTGCTCTTATTAAATGAAATAATAAGATATAATTCGTTGTTCTCAAATGGCTGTGAGCACGTGTAAATTGAGGCGAGTGGGGAAACAATCGAAAATAGCTTTTTTACGTTACGATGATCAAAACGACAATCGCCACAGCACGAGAATTTCTTGCCAGGACTAATCATGAAGATATTGGAAAACCAAATATTTACTAACATTATTTGTAGTAATAATTCAGGCGGGTGACATTAATGTGCAAAGAAAAAATAGTTTTCTTATATCAGCTAATGAAAACAAAATCATGCTTTCAAGATGAATGTTGAATTATACGAATTTCTTTTAAATAATTCGAAAGAAAAAATTCCTTCTGTGTAAAACTGACATTTGAATGTAATAATTAAAAAATGTAAAATAAATCTCAGCGATAAAATGGAGGCCTTTTATGTTTTGTCTAAACTATTTTATACAAATGTATTTATTGCAACAGTAGAAAATCACAGCATATGTTTGTAATAGATTCTAAAAAATATATTTATTATATGAATAAAATACAATTTTCATAAATCCTTGATATATTTTATCATAAACTATAAATTTGCATTTATCAGTTATTAGATAATTCCATACTTGATGTGTGAATAGTATATTAGCTAAATCACACATTAATATTTGATAATACTATATTTAGTAAAAATATAAATAACTTAGAATTTTAATTAATATTCTTAACCTGTATTTCGTTTATTATTATTACATTAGGATTTTTTAAAAATAATGTATAGTTAAACATTTTAAGAGCAAAAAATTGTTTACTGATAAGATTGGTCAATTTTATAACTTAGTTTATTAAATATGCTATTTAAATAATTTTACATGATCAAAACTTTTTTTCTTGACTTTGTTTATTTTATGTATTTTATAAAAAATACAATTCAATGCAATTTAAATTTTTGAACAATAAAGAATTACATTGTATTTTATGGAAATTAAACTGATACAGATTAATGATTAAATTATAAAATATTCCTTAAATATAACAGTGTGCAATATTCCTTAAATATAATATGTTATTTCTATCAGGAAAAAGATTGTTTTTAAACCTTTTTAAAATTAGTTTTAATTATGCATAAAAATTTCTATATATATATATATATATATATATAGACCTTGTAACATACGGTATCTATACTATCAATCAAATTTTCACGTTTAAAATATATTTTGATCTATCTGCCAATGAATCTATTGGTATAGATTTTTTCACTTGTATGTAGATAAACGAGACCAAAAGTAGTTAAAATATAAATATAATATAAATGTATGGATTACTGAAAATTCTAGTGAATATAATTTGATGTTTTCATATTGCAAATTTATATTAAAAAATACCGTTGGAAATATATCATATTGGTTTATGAAGTAAAATTTGAGGTAAAATCGGCAGTTTTTCCGAAGTCGGTTAGTTTTTTGAGACAGCCTTTCATATGTTCGCGGATTAATCTGAGGTAGAGTACATACAAATAAACTTCTCTCTCCTTATATTTGTAACAAGCAAAATCAAGCGAGTACACTAAACGCGAAATGTTGAGACAGCGGTGTGTTGCTTTATTAATACTATCTCTTGAATACGTAGTTCCCTTATTTCTTCTTCAAATCCTCCGTTCTATCCCTTTTTCACAGTGGTTCTGGATTTTAGTGGAAGAGCACCATATTCTATTATTCCCGAGAAAACTTCGCTGCCATGACCCAGTGATTTCCCTTCAACACCTTACGTTTTCCGGAACGAATTTAACCACACCACTCAGATGATCTCTCCTCTGAACTTTACGCCATGACAAAAGTTCAATTATTATTACTCCCCCTTTCGCATTCTCTACGTTTTTCTCGCTAGTAATTTTCATATTCGTCTTACTCCCGATAGTTACGTACCGGTCAGAACGTAAAACTGAATCATCAATTATAATAATTTTTTAATTTGTTTATTATCTTTTAATAATAAAGATGATAAAAATTCCAGGTGATGATCCAGGCCAGATGATGAAAATTTCTAGTTAAACAAGTTTAGAGGTATAGAAGCTTCTTACGCAAAAATGAATACGTACATTATCTAAAAATATAAAATGTAAAAAAATATTTGTGCTATATAACTTGAAAATTGTAGGTGTTTAATGACGATATTAACTAAATTCATATATTAAAAGTATAAAAAAATGTCCCTGAGAATTTATTAAATCAGCACTACCGAATTTCATTAAATTGGTGGAACATTTATGTTTATTATATATTTAATATTAAATAGTAATCTATTTTCAACAGTATCATATTTTGAGTAATATTTTCGCAATTTTAGATTTAAGGATTTATTATAAAATTTATTATCCTAAAATAAAACAAATATCTTACTAAGATCTAACTTTTGAACAAAAGAAATTTCATAATGTTATACAAAATATTATGTTTCACTAGTATCTTTTTTGTAAGCTTTTATGTTTAGTTTAAAACATAAAAAGCTTGTTAATATAATGTAGTAAAAGCAAGTTAATATAATAATTGTAAAATTTATATTTATAATCTATAATATTTTTTTCGTCAAAATTCTTTTGTTTAGCAATCTTATCCATATTTCGAGAAAATTACGAACTGTACAGACTTTATTATTTTATATTTTATATTTGATATGCAAAAGAATACTAGTGCCAATAATTATAATTTAATGCTCAAAATAATAACTACAGTTCATCTCAATTTATTAGTAAAACAAAAATGCAATGTTTCAATTTCTCTAAAGAATCAAATTTTATATATAAATAAAGCATCTAAACGTTCTTTTTATTTAAAAAAAAAATTACCAGTTCTTGCCTTACTAAATCGTGAATCGCGAGTTATATTCCATATTAACACATGTGTGTCAATGCTATGTTATTGCGTAGTAATCAGTTATTCAAATTGATTCATTAGTTTTAAAAAAGAAGTACAATATTTTTTCCTTTGTATACTTAAATAATTTAAAATTATTTATTAATTCTCTATGATAAATGAAAGAGTGAATTTTAAATTTCACTAATTAATAAATGTATTTTATTAAAACTCTACTTTAAAAAAGTACCAGCGATTCTTATTTAAAATCTCAAAATGTCGTTTTGTATATAAATGATTCTTTTTGTGATAAAGTTAAATAAATACTATAAATTATTAATATAATCAAATCTTAATAAATTTTATATATTATTTACATAGAATACTATAAACTAACTACCCTTTAAATACTTGATGAAGCATTTCTTTTAATTTTCTTCGGGACAATTAAAATTTGTTTATTCAGTAAGATTGTGTATATTAATCATTGTATGTATGTATGTACATAATGTATGTACATAGTAGTCACAAGACAGCTTACCGCAGGTCTTATTATATTGCATCAACTACACGATTTATGTATTATTTTTATAGTTTATTTTATAATTGAATGATAGTTGTAACTTAAAAATTAATCTACAAATATACTATTTGTTAAAATGAATATTACAATTACAAAGTTCTTCAAAAACACTAATATAATAAATAACTACTAAAAAATACAGATACAAAGAAACCATTATATATTTAACTCCATTAATATTTATTATACTTAACATATTTTTATTTCGTAACACAATCATAAGAAAGATAGACAATATTTTATATAGTAAACCTATAACCTGTTACTAAATTATAAATTATACTTATAAGTCATTTATCGATTAAAAATTTTTTTATATATATAAATAGTTTGTATTTTATTTTAAAGTCCGAATAACACTTTATTAGATACAATTATTCATATATATTTGTAAGTTTTGATAACTAATTCGTTTGTCTAGGTATGAACGGAGATTATAAAATATCTTGACTATTTGATATGAGTTAATCGCATGTATTTTATCCTATGACATGTGTGTTCTTAATTTTTATTTTATAAAATTCTTAAATTTCTTGGTTTTAAACATATCTGTCACCCATTCTGGATATTATATCGGTTATAACAGAAGAAAAACGGTATAGAAAAAAATCGTCGAAGAGCAAAATTGAGTAAAGAAGAATCCTTTGACTTGAAGAATAAAAAAATATAAAAATCAACTAAACTCGAATTTATTATATTTATTATGCTACCATGAATAACTATGATGAAAATCATATAAAAATTTATTTGAATTCTGCATGCCCGTATTGAAAAAATAAATAGGGTGTAAATCTATAGAAAATTAAAGATCAACAGTTAATTAATTCTTATAAATATATTTGAATAATTTTAACCATAAATTTAATTACAATATATAATAGAGTATATTCAAAAATTATAAATAATGTAAGGCTTAATTACATTATTTATTTATTTAAGTCGCTATTTAAGTTGATCTGAATGAAAAAATTATTATTGATACTTAAATGTAGTGATGGTTGTTTTATGGTTGTCTAAAATAGAAAATAGTGTATCTTACATTTCTTACTATTTTGGCAAGTTCATTATTTTTTGAAACGTTGTAAATTACCTTGCAAATTCTTATCAATTATTTAGTCCAAATACGTGTAAGTATAACGAGCTTATCTAGTCGTGTAATTAATCCGTATACTGATAATCACGTATCACGCGGCAATATGTCATACCTAAAGGCCAAATATCAAAGTTTTGATAAAAATATAAGTTATGAAAAATAACTCGTAGATTTAGACTAAAATAAATCAATATAAACCGAACATAAAAAAATGTCACTATTAGATTTTCTTTAAATTAAACAATATAATAATTTACATTATCAAATAACACAAAAAATACAAAAGTTGTATTTTTTAACTTAGAGAAGAAAGAGTATTACTTATTATTTATTTATTTATTTATTACCATTAATTTTTTCTTACTCATATTTTTTAATCAAGGATATGCCAAGGGTTTTTTACATAATTATTAGTTTGAACTATTGATATAAAAACATTTTAATAAAACATTTAGATTATAAAATTTAACATTTAACATCTAAAAACAAAATATATATGCCTAGAAAATAGCTGATTTGTAAGCTAAAACGAATGTCATTTTTTAATGAAATTTGAGGAAAGATAATTTGTATTTGCGTGTCATGCGTGAACTTATGATTGCATTAGAAATTTATTGAGACAGCATTTACTTCTCTTATCAATATCAAAAGAAGGAAAAAACGTAGTGAACATCACTTTAGATAACCAATTATTTCCTTTAGCATATAAAAATTTTCAATAATTTTGATTTTAGATAACAGTATCAATTTCAGCGATATTATTTCTGTATATTACCACTATTGTTGCTTCCTGGGACCATAGGTCATGGAAATATATTTTTCTATTCTTTTATACGGAATAAATAACTTTCTTAATATGATAAAATATACTTTTAACCTTCAAAATAAATGATCACAAAAAATTATAAGAATTGAAAACAATTCGAATTATAGGAAAAGTTATATTTAGAATAAATAATAGTACAAAGTAAAATTCACTATAATTATTTTACAAAGCGATGTTATTTATTAATCATAAGAGTAGTTATTTAAAAATTGATATATCATTAATATTCAGTTTTGCAAACATATCTATTTATAATATTATTCAATTATTCTACAACTATAATTAATGAACATTTAAAAAAACAATTTTCTTAAATCCCATGTAAATTGATTATCAGATAAATACGTAAGTATACTTTATGCTAAATTTAAAAGCATTGACATTGAAACATATTTACTTTTAATTACATTATGAGATAATTATCACATTTTACATTGAGAAAAAATGAATTTTTTATATTTCCTTATAACTTTACGCATGAAATGAAAAATCTAATTGAGTAAAATTATTTTACTTGTGAATGTTCCAAAAATTACCTAAATATTGATTTATTTTAATGCATAACTTTTTCTATTTTTTATTGAATAAACATAGCCATACAATTATCATGAATTTTTACTAATTTAAAAAAGGTACGTTTTAAAATAGAATCTTAAATTCGTTAGAGTGTTCAAGTAATTTTAAATCCTTAAAACAGAGTATGAATGACGTTCTTGAGTAACTTTAAGATTAAGTAACTTTAAAGATTAAGCAACAAAAACAATAGTAATATATTAATGCAGTATAATTTAGATAACATGTTACATCGTTTGAGCCGAGTGACGTTAAAATAAATTGGCATATCAAGACATGTTATATTAATCGAATTCTATCCCCTCCCTTCCTCAGGTACACTCTCACACACGTTTACACTCTGTCTCACACACACACACACCCACACACTCACACGACATTGCTTTAAACCGATATTGGATAGATATATTTCCAGCAAAGAATGAACGAGGTGAAACAATAAAGAAATCTACCACAGAACTAATTATATCAGATACATTAAAATTAACCATGGTTTTTCTTAGCATACTTAATTTAAGTACTTATATCGTTCATTAAAATTATAAATGAAAATTCAACATTTTTTAAAACAATTTTTGAAACTGTGAAAGTACTGTGGAAAGAGATATAATAAATGATTCTTTTTACGCTTTTAATATGATATATTAAAAGATATTTAAATATCTATTGTATTTTTTCATTCAAATAAAAAAATTAAGTTAAAAGATATAATTTAATAAGTAATATGAATAAAACCATTTTATATTTTATTTGATTAAAAATAAACAAAGAAAATTAGGAGAATAATTCACAATGATTAAAATTATCGAAATAAACTACTGATCTATACTTAAATCTGTATCAATTAGCTATAAAGAAGTAAACAAATTTGTATACTTGCATTTTCAAATAAAGATACTATTCCAATAAAATTCTAAGCTGTGCCAATGAATGATACTTTTAAAATTCTCAAGCTTGTACAAATTTAATAGATTACACATATATAGTCTCTATTTATTTGATGACTAAATATTTAATTTTTCAAATTTTTAAAATCAACTTTTTCTTCTACTTCTTTTTTCGTTTGTTTCCATTTGATTGGTTATAGTTTAATTATATTCATATAAATTTATAACAACTTTTTATATTTAAAAAAAATGATTTCAAAATTTTTTAAATTATTTTTTTTAATTTAAAAAATAATCCATTAAAATCTTACTTATTATGTTTTAAATAATAAATATTCTAATATAATTGAAAATACTTAGATTCTACTTTATCACAGTGAAATATTTAGTTAAAAAATTATTAAATTTTCTTACACATTTCAATAAGAAAGTAAATGTGTATGTTTAAATTCTCCAATTTCAAATATATATATATATGAGAAAGAGAGAGAGAGAGAGTGAGAGAATACGAGTTAATTGTATTAAGGTTCATATAACAAATAGTAAGTAAAAATATTATTAAAAATAAACGTAATTATTTAAAACATTTTCGAACAATATATGTTATTCATCTCGTTTGTAATATTGAAAAATGTTATACTAAATTCTGAGTATATAGTTACAATATATCAATTAACGTCATTCTTTGCCCAAGAAATCGAATTTTTCGTTAGATTTGTATAAATAGATAATTTTTCTTGCTGCTTATTAATTTATTTCTTATTTTTTCATATTATTATTTTTGCAAAAAATTATAAATTATCAAACCTATAAAAATTTCAATAAAAAAACCCAAGTTATATTTTAACATGTATATGAATAATTTAATAAATATAATCTTGTTTATTCAATTAATTGAATTATTCGTAAATTGAACACAAAAATAAATATAGGTTTCTACATACAAACGTATTATGTACATATTAGGTTACCAGGTGAATGGTCATCCTGATATTAAAAGAAAATAAAAATTTAATACAAACATTTTTTTATTATATTACTACATTATTCATAATTAATACAACTAATAAGATTTTTTTTAATTTGATAATGCAATAAGTTAAACTTAAGTGAAAAAATTAAGTTACTCAATTATAATTTTGCTTATTATATTATGAGGCGAAAATTTATATAATTCTAAACATTAATAAAGTATGTATAAAAGTTTGAATTAAAATGCAAAGTAGTAAATTTTCATGTAACGCACCTAATTAATTGCTATCAAAATAATCGATAAATAAAATTGATTGTTAAAATATCTATAAATATGAGAAAATGTTGTAGTATTTCGGTAAAGATAATGATTCGATCTAGAACAAAATCTGCAGAAATCGACATCTGCTATTCGATAAACCCACGATTGAGTCTCTTATATGTATTTATTTACGCTTTTAGAAAATTAATATCTAGAAGATTTTTTATCAACTTTTAAAAGTTAAGATTTTCATTAAGCAACTGCATCTCCCGCTATACAAGCTCTTACAAGAAGCATTTGAATCGTACATAATCACATATTCTTTGAATCACTAATAGCATTGCTAAAAATCTGCTTAGTAAAAGTGTGACAAGTATTATTGTGTAACTAGATGTTCATACTTCTTGTCAAATATCGCTTTCTAAAATAACTAAATACAGATATGGATACGATCAATGTTTCCGATTAGATAAAAGTTTGTATGGTTTTAGAAATATAAAAATCAGTTTCAAAGTACAAATCTGTTTGCAATCAGATGGTAGGACGAAGAACAAATGAAACGAGCCAAAGCTCAAAAAATCTACACTTGAAAGAATGCATTAAATCATGAATATATGCCTTGAATGCGAAGATTATGTAGGTATTATCTAACTTGAAAGGTATATAAGTTCTCTATCTTTGAGCATATTTACTTATAAGTAAGCCTCTGTCCAATGTTGATACTCGTATAAGTGACCTTTATCAAGTTTATAAAATTCTCCTCGAGTACAAACTGCATGATAAAATAACTTTGTTAGCCCAAGCTTCTTTTAATATAATTATGAAATTAGGAATCGTAGTATTAATTATGGATACAAAGGTGCTTGTACACTAAGGGTATCTATATGACCAACCAACGTATCAATTATCGAAGTAAAGAGAACAGCATTGATAGGAGCTGTAACAAGTAAAAAAATAAAGTCAATATCATACCAAATTATAATTTATATATGAATTACATGAAAAGATGATATTGATTCAAGAAAAAGGAAGCAGAAAAATGAAGCTAATATCCCACCATCTTTATAAGGAGACAAATAAAAAATTTTACTACGGAACAGCTGCTGACGCATCCTTTATAGTTATGAACTTTCAAGTGGTTTCTAGAATGCGCTTCCATAAATGATATGAAATTTTAATGGTAGATCAAGAGATCAGGATATATCGTTCAGTATAAATCTTAATATCTATGATTAAGAAAAGACAATTTCTCGCAAAATGAAGTAAGTGTATATGAGTAATTTTATACTTTAGTAATATAACAGTTTAATGTACTTAATATATGGTTTATATAACATCAATTTAAAGAGATACACTTTATTAGGGACAAAATACATATCTGTACAGTATATAATGATTCAAATTTAATATCAGAAATAATTTAATAATATTTATAACGAAACTATTGCTCTTACCGATGATATGAAATGTGCGGATTTTCTATATCAGGCACTTCTTACTACAACTTAAAATTTAGTATATTATATGGTAACAAGCATCTGTACGTATTTTTCCTTATTCCTGTGCACTCCATCACCAGAGACTTTGGCTGCATACCAAATGTCACCTAATAATGTATTCGTAGAGACAGTGATATTCAAGGAAAATGGATCACTAGCTGTAATTACATAAAGAAAAGAGTACGTGATAAACAATAAATTTTCAATTTATTTAACAAAAAGATAAAAAATATAACAAGATATTTCGGAACTACATTGTCGACCCAGTAATTAGAAAAGGTACCATGATCTAATAAAATAAATAATGTCGCTGTGAAAATTTTTCCTTGTAGCTTGGTTGTAATCAACTGTTCTATCCATTTTCCTTTTCTCGACTTCTTTAGCTGTTAGAATTTGGTTGTCTATTTTAACGCGCGTGGACGTTTAATTCGTATGCGAACCCCATCCCGTTAATCCCGTTCTCTATGGGTAATAAACATTCATCACCGGGGTACTCAAGAGAAAATAAATTCATGTTACAGATATCGTCAATTACGCTGGATAATATTTTTATTTGCTACCGTAAATAACAGATCACTATCTCCTAAGTCTGATATGGAGTAATTTTGAAGACTTACTCGTACTTTTTTTTAAAATAACTACTTATCCAAATATTGTTTGAATTTATAACTATAACCTTGGATGAATCAGATACGTTACACTTAATGATCAACTGCACAAACGAATACCAAAAAGTTTATGGTAAAGGATCGATCTCGAGACACAAAGATAATGTAAAATAAGAAATGTCTTAGGAAAACGAAATTCGCCACCATTAAATTCTTAAATACAAATAAAATAAAAGCGTGCAGAGATGCTATATTAGTTACTCAAATATTTGTCTCAAAAAATCATTCTTGATCATTATATAAAATTTTTCTGACTACAGTTGGCGATCAGCTTGAAAAAACTTAAAACATTTTTGTAAAATCAAGATACAATATAATTTTAAATAAGACTGTAGTATTTGATTCTTCTAAAAAATCACAGACAATACTAAGTAATGTAATTGAACTGAACAACTTAGTAATAGAAATGTTGTTTTTTAAACTCATCCCGAATTGGATTTCATATATTGAAAAAATTGTTAAAAGAATATTTCATTATACTATGAGGAAAGAATCCAAAGTATAGAAGTACCTTCAGGAAACGGCGAATCATGATTTAATTACTATAAACTCCATTCAATATTAATATTATAAGTAAACAGACCAAAGTCTTAATAATTAAAATAAGTGACAAAGTAAAGTACATTGTAAAGAAGAAAGACAAAATATAATTACATGGGAACGCCAATCTATATACCTCGAGACACTAATAATATATATTATACAGTAATTAAGGATATTGAATTACATATAAATTGCATATAGTAAACTGTTAAGAAATAAAATTTGTCGTCGGCTTTGATATCAAGGAACAATTCTACCTGCACATTTGTATAAAAGAAATACGTCCGCAATTTGTTTCAATTTTTTTCAGTGGACAATGTTTTGTAAGAGAATCGATCTTGAAGTTACTTTTACATAGAATAAGAAGATATCAAGGACACTTTTCCATAAATAGGAAACTATCAATTAATAATCGATCTATAAGTCTATTCACGTATCATTGAATTATTAGCACATCGAGCTGGTCACTGATCACTGCATTTTTTTCGATAGAATAATGCATTGCAATACTTCAAAAATACGTAATTCATGAATATAAAACGACAGTTTGATTATTATAAAGAAAATACACTTGCCAATGATTTTTTTCTTCAAATTTAACTACCAGCTGCACCAATCCTTTCGTATATTTTATCTTTTACAAGAGCCTTCTTTAAACATATATTATCTAGTCTTGTTTAAACATATATTATCTATTTAACATCGATATTTAACCATTGGCATCAATTAGGATGATTCAGTAATTGGTAATTCATTTTCCGAATTAAGCTATTTCCAAATTAATCCAACCCGCATATGTCAAGTAATTTTATTTCAAAATGTATTCAAATAGACGATTTTGCATTGATGTATATTTTACACGACCATCATATTGCTTTATAATAGTATATTATAGTATTTATTTTTGTACTTGTATTATAATTTGGTACATGTTTCTTAAACATCTTAAACAGATAGATTAAAAACTTATAATTCATAAATAATTTCTGTTGTTTCATGGACGACTATCTAAAAATATCTTAGTTTTATATGAGAAATGAAAAATAAAAAACAGTGTTCATCGATTAAAACATTAGAATATAAATATTAAATTAAAAAATACACTATACTGGATAAAGTATAGTTGACATTTAATTAAAATACTTTTAATATAAAATTTATATTGCGCATGTATAAATTTTGACTTACTTTTTATATTACAACTAACACTATATGTAATCAGTATGTTATTATAAAAAAAATTGATAAATTATTGATAAATATTTTAGAAACATGTATAAATAATTTATTTCGAAGAAAAAACAAATTTTTCATAAAAGTACAATATCTTAAAAGTAAATTTGTAAGTATGTTTAAAAAAGAATTTTTATTACATTTACTATTTATTAAATATGTAATTTATAACTTTTTATTTATAACTTTATTAGCTTTTATTAACTTTTAAGCATATATTTCATAATTAGAAATAAATACAATTTATTTATAGAATAAGAAAAATATAGTATCCAAACTTGACTATGGGACATTAAAATTAACGCTTTTAAATGTTAGTTGATCCATATATGTTTGATTGACTTAAGCCCTCTTCAATAAGGATATGTATTTCCAATATCAATTACGTTTTTATATATTTACTTATGAGTGGGTTCTAATAAATTCGATCTGATATTATTAAGAAGACTAAGCAGTCGATTTTAAAAATTGCATTTGTATTTACATTTTTCAAAAATAAAATTCGTTCAGGACGTAATAATCTTGAGTTTATTCGAAATGAAAGCGATAAAAGAACTTTAAAATGGATTGGAAATCATAAGGTCATTTTTCTGAAACTTTTTTCTCTTCATTTTTACATCATAATTTTTGAGTGGAGGCTAAAATAGATATGAAAATAGTCGTGAATTTGCATATCTGTTGATATGTTATAAAACTTATGTTAATAACTCGGTTTTTTCATAAAAAAATCTGTAAGTTTTGAATTCTTAGATCTGAAATTCGTAATTCTGAAATATTTAGATGTATGCGCTAAGAAGGATACTAAATGTACTTTTAATTAATTTATAATAATTAATTATGTCGAAATTTGACAAGTCAAATTAATATGCAAATTAATTGTCAAACTAAATGCAAAAGATGTATGGAAAAATTCATAAATTAATAAATTTTTTTCAATATATATAAGCCATTAAAATTTCTTCTGTGTGGATCTTTATTTAAAAGTTTACAAATTTTAAAGAAATTATTTTTATATTTATTGGATACTTATTAAAGCAAGCATAAGAGTTTGTTTCTATACTATTAATTGATTCGATCAAACACGCTGTCATACTTACAGGAAAAATAGTATCTAATATACTACGCGTGAAATACCAGCGGTTTTCAAGGGTGTCACGTATAGGGTTAAAAACTTCGTGTTGAACACAAAGCACGCATCTGTGAAAAGTACTAAAAAGGAAGTCAGAAAGAGAGAGAGAGAGTGAGTGGGGGAGAGATAGAGCGTAAAAGAAACAAATGAAGCAAGAGAGGGGCAATAAAACGAGAGAATGTTGGTAAAAGATGGAAGGAGAGCGAGAGAATGAGAGAAAGAGAGAGTGAGAACGCACACATTCGTTTAACTATTCTAAGATTCGTCATTCGTGACTCGTGAGTCGTGCAGCGCGCAACTTAAGTAATTCAGTTTGACGCTACTGTTCGTCGCGAGTAGGCATAAGTATTCGATGTTAAGTTCATTGATTTAGTGTTGGATAATTTTATTATTTCTAGCGTTATGATACATTGATTTCTTTCATTGTTGCCCTGAATTTCTTATCCACTTCATTTACATTATATTGCACTTTACTCGCTTACGTGGAGCATACATTTATTTAATACTGTGAGTACCGAAAAAAATATTTGTTGATTAAAATAAACGAACTTCAAGCTATTACAGTTTTTATATACATTTCTTTTTATTTCAATTCTTACATATGATTTCAGCTTCTAATTTTAGATTAGTGTACAAGAAATTTATATAAAGGTCTGTTCCATTGAATTGGATAACATCATTTCTTTTTAAATTAAGTCAGCGTGTCTTTTACTGGATAATTATGAGTTTTCACATTATTTAGAGAATGTAATAGAGAATTATTAACTTCCAGCTAAAATTTTTCTTCTTAAATAAATAATAACGTTAATGTGTTTATAGAAATAATTCGAGAATTATTTTACAATTATTATATTATTTTATTATTTATGATGGATGGCTTGTAGTTGTGAACTGTTTTTTCAAATTAGAAAAAAGTTAAGTCAGTCTAGATGTTTTCATATGTATAAGTATTATGAGAATTTTTATTAATACATATTTTATGAGATTAAGATGTTTTTCTAATAAACATTTTTTGTATCTAATATAAAATTATATTTCGAAAGAAGTTCAATTACTGTAATCGTAGTGTTATATTTAGAATAACTGCTAAGTATGGCATAAATTAGTTGATTTTTTTTTAAGTGTTATGAGAACAAATTATATTAGCTTAATGGTAAATATTTTAAAAATTAAATTACGTTTTTAGTACATGTTTGTACATGGGTGTGATTATAATTAGGTGATTGGTTATATACTCATTTTAAGATACATTTAATTTTTTTATGAAAATTACATAGAAATTATTAAGGAATTACAAGTGTTTTTATAAATATTCATTTACAGTTTACTTGTTTATTTATCTGATAAAGAAAAGCATTTCTGTTATTCTTTCAATTAAGGATATACTTTAAAAAAAGCATTTATATTACTAAACAAATAAGTTGATTGATAACTATAAAGACTTTATCAATCGTAAAGTTTTCCTTTATTTGAATCACATTTTATGTAATAAGTATTGCTAATATATTAATATATGTATAATAAAACTGGTAATAAGTTTTAAATAGAAATTTAAATCGTATCTTTTTTATTATTTAAAATATGATGAGATTGAAATATTTTAATCTTATTTAAAAATGTTATAAATATGGAAAGATATTATTATTGAAAATAATTTGTTGTATGTATACAAAAGAATATATAAACAAATAATATCTTACACTTTAATAAATAATATTTATTTTATTCACTTTCATTTTGTCTGTCAATAGAAAATTATAGTAAAATTCATAAAAGCTTTTATCTTCCAGATCAAACGAGAGATAAATCAAACACAATTTTATATTACAAATCAAGTTAGTTGTTTTTTCTCAATAAAAGACGCACCGACATCACGTGAAGCATCGTGTATGTAAAAAATTTTGTATTTCACCTACATGACTGCTTACTGTAAATAATTTAAAAGTAAAAACAAAATTAATTAAAATCATTAATGTACTTATAATAATAATAAGATTATATTTCATATTTCATAAGTGAACATTACAAAGTAAATAAACAGAAGATGCATAACATGTGAAATAACAAAAGAGAATAAATATATTATATAACAAGTGTGCAATATAGTGTATGTGTTTTTAAAATAGAATATTCTTTACCGAAAATTTATTTTAATTTAAAATATATTACAAATAAATTTTGATATATGAAAACAACTTATAAGATTTCTAACACTAAAAATGAATTCATATATATTTATTGGTGAAATTGAAATATTGTAACTCTAGCTTCATTTTAATGGAAAACATTTAAGTAACAATTACAAAGGAAGTTTATGAAGTACTCATTTAATTATTCAAAATCATGAATTGGCAAATAATTGTTCGTAATATCTCAGTATATACTAGTTAAAACATTTTCAGAATAAAATATTTTCATAAACAATAGAGATAACATTTAATTAATGATAAATTGTATATGATTTTGAAATATTCACTAAAACTAAGAAAAAGTATTTGAAAATATAATGTTTGGGGTTGGTTATCATATATTTCTAATTGAGTATGATCTGAGATTAATTCAGCTATTTTTAATTATTTATTTTGACACAAAGTGTCATAGGTTTTTATAAATTTCAATAACTAGCTTATGTCAATCTGCTTAAAAGCGCAACTAATAGTAACTTAGAATTAAACGAAACATTATACGTGATGCTTCACTTTTCTCTGTATAACACGTCATCAACAAACCACAACAATACACGTAATAC
This sequence comes from Wiebesia pumilae, assembly GCA_018907045.1. Lineage (NCBI taxonomy): Eukaryota > Metazoa > Arthropoda > Insecta > Hymenoptera > Agaonidae > Wiebesia > Wiebesia pumilae. Next base: position 5,439,597 of record JACCHZ010000181.1, on the reverse strand, counting down.
GGCGATGCTCCCGTTACTACTAGGCGTTTCCACGTAATACATATTCCCTTTTTTTGAAACGATTTAATTCTTCCTCTTTTTTATTTTCTACTTCCTGTGAGATAATAACATTCATAGATACTAACTCTATGTCATTATTATTATTTCGAATAATCTATGATATTATTTCTTCGCTATACTAATTTTAAAATTATGCTTGATCGAAAATTGTGGCGCCTCATTGCAAGAATCAATGTTTGCATTGTTTTGAAAACGAACACTCGGTATATAGCAATGCATATTGCATGTGATTATAGTGAGCAATGTTTCGATAAACATCGTTCAAAAATTCAAGGCTTCTATGCGGATTTCCGTTCATGAGATGATGCTGAGAAGATATAATCTTTACATAAAACATCGTAACTTTGCTTTATATAGAATCTACAGTCTTTAAGAATAATTCCTAATTAAAAACATGCATAATAATTCTAAACATTTTTACTATTAAATTTTTCTTTTTAAATTAGTGATAAATGCGTTTTTTAAATACGTGTAAAGATAATATCATATTATAAATAATGTTATAATTCTTATATAATAAGAATTCGACTGATAAATGACAAAACCTATTATGCAAGTTTACTATGAATGCGTATGAAATTTATAATCGCATTCAATTCATTATTACAAAGTAGCTTTTTATCAAGATTGTTCATAAAATAATATTTCTTCTGTATTTCTATAATCGCAACTATGTGATCATGGTCATCGACGAGTTCAATTCTTTCACCCAAGTAAGCCATTGTAATTACTATGACTACTTTTCTTCTTCATACCCTGCCCCTACAATTTCACCGTTATCAATTTCATAACTGAATGTGAAAAATTTTACAGTACTTTATCTGTTTTATATAATCAAATTTTTATTAAAAGGATACATTCATTAATAATAATTTAAAATACGTACTAGATTTATAAACTATAATGTATATCAACATAATTTATCACATCATAATAATATATTGATTTTGTAGCGAACACTTTGGTTACTTAGCATTTTTACAGTAGGGCATAAAATGTTTTAATTAAAATTTTTTTAAACGATTACATGAATTTCATATTACATAATGCAATAAGAGATGAAAAAGTAATTATCTTTTCAAATATTAAATTTAGTATACATTATATTATAATAAATAAAATACGTTTTAATATTCTTCATGTACAGAAAAGATTATTTTCTAATTTTAGCAAGACTTACTTCTGAATAGAATAAGATTCTTTATTATATTAATAATGTTAATTTCAAATGAATACGTCTACAAAGGGAACAATTGTTTGACATTGTATAGTTTCAAAAGTAAAAATATAAGCTTCGCAATTGAGTAATACGTAATTTATAAAATTTAAAAAATATTTTATTATATTATAAAAGCTAAAATTACAATATAATTGAAAGTACCGATGGTATAGCTCAAACAATACATATTAATGTCAGTTATAAAAGAATAGCAATAAAGAACGATTTCTTTGAATCATTCAAGATTCTACATAGATTGAAACAAGGAAACACTACAAACGTAACTCCAATTACAATATCAATTACAATAAACAATTTCATTATCAGATCTCGTAATCTGAGTGGCTGCAAGTAAAGTACTACCTTATATAATTAAAATATTAAGATATTGATTCATTCTCATGAATATTAATTATCAATAAATGGAGTATTGACATCCAAACTGTTGTCAAATGATCTTAAAATTAAAATTAAAAAAAGAGTACTAATGATTTATTAGACAAATTAATTTTCTATAAAAACATCAAAGAAACAAAAAACAAATTTACAATATCTAAAAAGTAAATTCTTGAAACATATTAAAGTAAAATATTGATTATTGATTTAAGTATAAATATAATTAATCAAGGAATATAAATAGTATAGAAGAATGTAATGTATTGTTCATATGAGTTGTAGTGTATTATAAAAAAAAACAATATATTGTTTAAGAGTTAGATTTTATTCTATAGTGCCTATCAATCGTTATTTATATTATAACCAAACTTACGCCAATACTGGTACATATGTTCTTAAATGATTCATATATAAATAATTATTTTGTGGCATCTAGAAATTCTTTAGACTAGGTCTCCATAGTATTTTCAACTTCTTGGATCAACCATCTAAAACTCAAATAAAAAATAAAATGTCTATTTTTCTGTTTTTAAGTAGCATTTTTTATTGTGATGTATGAAAAGCTTATACATAGATCGTGCTATTAGCTTTGTGTTGTTTACACAGTTTCTGATATTTTGACAATCATTGTGTAGTGCTCGATTATTCTCTAAATTAGTGTATGCAAAATGAGAGATACATTTACTAAAAAGATATATATTATAATATCGTTGTTCGATTTATCAAAAATCAATAACTAACTTGAATTGAAAATATTTTACCTAAGCTATGAAACTATGTTCATGATTTCTTATCTTACACAACCTAAATAGTTCTTTTTCGACTTTAAATGTCGGACGTTTAATAAATATAAATATTTTAATACAATTAAACATTTAATAATTTTTGCAGAATAAAAAAATATATATATACTGTACATTAATTACTAAGCGACTAAAAACAATATCAGATATATAAAATGTACAAAACTGTATTCTGTAGAAATTCATAACTTTTATTATTATTAATGCAGTCCGTTTGATGTACATTTCCTTGATATTTATAAATTTATTTACTATTTTAAAAAATATAATATTAATTACATATTAAAATTTAATATCTAAGAAAATATTTCTTATAATAGTTTTTTAAAGATAAAGCTTAAAATATAGTAATATTTTAAAAAGTATATATTTTTCATCGGTTTCATAATTTGTTTACAAAAAATTGGTTTTAATGTAATTAACATGTGATTTAATTTTAATATAAGTACATATACATTTTTTTATATATTAAAGATTTCATATTTAAAATATTTTAACTAGTTTCTTGATTAAATTAATAATTTTTACTTCAAATTAAAAGTTATTAATATCGAGAAATAATGAAATATACATAGAATCAATCAGATTGGATACAGTGTGTAATTATTACTTATCACAAAAATAAGTAGTAATGTTGTTATTTAATAATATGTTCATAATAATTTCTCAGGATAAAATAATTATATAAGTTTTTGTTAATAAATATATTCAAAAATTTGTATTTTAGTGTTGCATATTTAGACTAAACTTATTTACTAAATATATTCAGAAGTAAGTAATTGAATAAATAATATATTACATATTCTTAATGTAATTATTTTATCACGTTTTTTAAAAGTGAAATCTAAACGATTCTTCTATATGTAAAAAGAAATTTTCACTTTAACCTAATTAATAATTTTCAATTGAGTAATGATATATAACTCATGATAAGAATAAAAAATAATTATTTATTGGTCTTACAAAAGCAATTATATTTTAAAATTTTTATTAAATATTGATTATATTTATAAAATGTTTCATAATATTATACTCATAAAATATAGATTTATATTTTATTTACTATTTAATTATATCAATTTCAAAGAATGGTTTTTATAATAACATACCTACAGACAGTCAATAAACTTATAAATTAAGCTTACAATAAAGGAATCCTGTATTTATTCAAATTATATAACCTTTAGTGTAATAATGAAGTTTAGTAGTATCTATAGTCAAATAGAATATTAATTCTATTTGAAATTTATGTAAAGTATAATTAAATGTTCGAGAATAATTATTCATTTTTAACGAAGAAATTTTTCTTGAGCCATAACAATTTATTTGTAATTTCACCAGTGCATTTAAATATATCTTATTTTCGAAGTTTTCGTATTTTATTATTTCTTTCTATCAGTATTTGGTTCTGCTTTTTATTATAAAAAGCTTTATTGTTAGTTATTTTTTATTAAAATACATCTAAGATTGAAAAAACATGTAATTAAAAAACCAATCAATGTTTCAACTGAATTAATATTCTTAGAGAACAAGATGTTTCGAGAATGACGATGTAGTTTATATACTAAAGTAAAGTAAAAAACTCGGAATAAGCATTGGTATTATAATGTAAAACTTTACATATAAAATGAGCTTGGCTTACTCGAAGCCGATGTTAGCCTCGTATTCAAATCTATAAAACCTTTAAAAAAAACCTTTTTTTTAATTACTCCAAAGTCAATGACTCCAAATGTGTATTAGTAATAAAATTTGAAAACTTACGTTTTTTTAATAAATCTAGACCTACTTTAAATCTTACTTTTAAAATCAAAGTCATCTCCTATATTTTGTTTTTCTAAACTCGTTTATTCATTATGATGTCAAATATAACATAAATTATTATCAATATTTGGAACCATAAGTGGTGTCTTTTGGTAAAATATATTTGCTTAAGCAGACGATCTTTCTTATACCTAAATAATAAAAAATTTTCATTTACGAATGTAATATTATAATAATTATATAATACTTTTACTGTATCTGACTCATATTGACAACGATTTCATCAGAAAAAAGAATGAATTCTTTCTGAATCAGACTGATTAGTTGAGTTTCTATAAGGGGAAAATTAATGTTTGACAAGATTATAGTATACAAATCTATTTCACAAAAATATTTATAAAATATTTATTAATACTTAAAACTAAATACTTTAAATTTTATTTACTTTCCTTAAATTTCTGTTTGATTTTTGATGGTAGAAGTACAAACTTTTTATGGCCTTTATAAAAATAAACTCACCTACATAAAAACATATTGAATTGTAATATTTATATAACCGTTTGTTTTCATTTAATCGAAATTATTTAAATAATTTATTAAAGACTAGAATTATTATACTTTAAGTTTATTGCAAGGTTAAATTTTTTTATTTACGATAAAAATATAAACAGCGTTGGCTTTTCTAATGCTGATACTCCCACCTTCTTTAAATCTGGAACGCATTTACCAAGTCACCCTGACAAGGGAAAATTTTCTATTAGCTTCTTTGTTGTTGTGAGAGAAAAGTAGCTGGAGGTTCAGTTCAGAAAAAAGACAACATATCGCGTTCGAAGCGTTTACCGCGTTTAACATGGCGGCCTTTAGAAAACTACGGATGCTTCGGAAAGGTTTCATACAAGAACGAATGCGATTTTAGGATTTCTTCATCATATTTATTACTTTTACACTTAAGCCTTCATTATATTTAATCAATAATCATTAAATATATATGCAAAATTACTATGTACTAAAATTTTTTAATATTATATTTAAGATACTTTAATTAATTTAATGAAAAACAACAATAATTAAATTTCAGTGATAATTTAAAAAATTTAATCGAAATAATGGGGTCCTGGAAATTTATTGGTACTGCTAATCGTTATTAATATCACTTTTCCGTTTTCTACCAAACCTCGATAAATTCACTGTGAATAAAATGTGTTTTACAGTCAGTAATTAAGAAACTTTAATGAATTGGCATATTTAAACATAGGAAAATATATGTATGTTTGCATTTACACACTTTGTACTACAAGTGTGTTTGGATACATATGTGTACACGTATATATTTATTCATTTATAATGATATATTTGAGTACGCATATGTATATATATATATATATAACATACGTCGTTAAAGTACAAATACTTGAATGATATAGATTAGATGAGAAGAAATTTGGTATGTATAGGAAAGTATACTATATATATAATATATAGTATACTATATATATAATACTAATTATATATAATTTTATTGCATCAGAATTATTTTAAAATTAAAAAAAATTAATAATTTGCATAAATTTTATTATAATGAAAAAAATTTTAAGGGATAGAATTATTAAAACTAATCTTGAATAAATTATTTCAATTTTTATCAGTTGCTTGTTTATAGTATATCATATATTAAGTTTTACAAATATAAATGTGATAAATTATGAATAATTCTAATTTGAAGTTTTATTAAAAACTAATTACAAATATTTTTCAAAAATTTAATTTAAATTATTTTTACCTTCTACATAATTTTGTTCTAGATTTTAATCAAGTAACAAAATTGATCTTATATTAAAGCAAATTCTAAATTGTAATCACTGATTGCAATTGTTATTTTAAATTTTATATCTCCCGTACCACAATAAATTCAAAGATATACGCAAATCCTGTTATCATTTTTGTTATGAGTCTAATACATTTTAACTATATTTCTTATAAATTAATCGGTGGTTTATAACATATATATATATATATATATATATATATATATTGTAATCTGTTTTTATATATATATTGTATTCTGTTTGTAATTTGTTTATACTCTTTTTATTCTATAATAAAATAAATCTCGAAAGTAAAATATATAAATAAATGCTGATTATGTTCAAATTGATCAGTGCTTCATGACACTTCAATCACAGACAGCCTTTAATTTGTCGAAATTCCGAATATCTTAAAAGATGTTCTTTATAATACATTTCAAATCTATAAGTTGTGAATAACTTATTCTACATTCTACTAGGTTATAAGAGGTATTCGATATAATATTAGAAATTTAGTAAAATTCCGTACAACCCGTCGCATATGCCAATTTTATACATAGTATAATTTTAAGAATTTATGAATTTTAAGAATAAATATGTATTAACTAATTTTGAAGTTCACCAATCGTGATTTTGTTTACAGAGAAATTCGAGTGTGTTTTAAGTGCCGGATAAATAAACAACGTTAACAGCAATGAACATGCTTGGAGTGAAACGACTGTATGCGTGAGTTAAGTTCCAACCAAGAACATAATAAGCACCTGTGTCTAAGAAGCAATAATTATTATGGAGCAATCAACATTTAAGGATTATTGCTCGAACAATATAGGTACAGAAAAATTGACGATGGATGCAACTAGCAACCAAGGAACTCTGGCACTTTCATATATCTCAAAAATGTCTCCCATCAATATTGAATTCAATGATCTCACATACTCTGTACCTACTGGTAGGAAAGGTAAATGTTCTTTAGTTTAATTTCTCGATTATCAATGACTTATTGATATTGATGTTATAAATATTAAAATCATACTTTGATAATATGATTTGCAGTTGCACATAAACTAAAAATATTTTTTACATGTTCAAATAGAAAAAAAATAGATTTTTTAAATATAAAACTACTTTTTTACGTACATGTAATATATTATTAAGCAACAGAGAAAATCCGTCAAAATATTATTTTGATAAAAATAGAAAGGATTACTCTTTCATATATATAAGTAGTTTTTATTAAATTAATTATAAATATAGATTTTGACAATATTCATGACGTAATAATGATATAAAATACAGATTGTTTTCGAAATATAAGAAAAATGGTTGATTTTTTGTGCATAAGTGCATAATCGGAAATTCATTCAAACTAAATTTGTGATGTACCAATAGTATTACAAATGTACAACAGTAGTACAGATATACTAATTTAATTCAAAGTGCTCAGTATAATTATAAAATTTATAATCTTCGTTAAGAATTTGTTTTAGTTCTTGATCTACTCAAATAGTTATATAAGGTCATTTTTAAGGTTCTAATATAAATTTTTATATTTATTTGTTTAAAATTAATCTTTAGTTTACAGCTTTGAGCAAACTTCAAATTCGGAAATATTTCTTATTTATTAGGATTCATAACAGAACATATATTATAAGCTATTCATTAATATTTATTGATTGTTAAAATTTGATCATTAGCGTAAAAAATTAGAAGACTCAATCAAAAATTAAAATTTCTTTAAAATAAAAGAAAACTTAATATTTGAATATAACCTTCAAGTATTTATTATTTTTAATTACTTTAAAAATATTTCACTTTATTTATTTCCCATTGTGTTTTACCATTTTCCTTGTATTTCTTTGTTTACTTAAAAAATATTTTAAAATTTACTTAATTTTGCATTCATCTTCTATTATTATCTTTATTTATTTTGCTATTATTAGCTTTTTTATTCTTTTATCAATATTTTTGTGTACACATTATTGAATTTTATTACTTTTTCTTTATATTTTATAATTCATAAGATTTTCTGAAGACAAGCTTTCATACAATTTTCATTCCACAAATTTATCATTATTGTTATTGTTACATAAATAATTGTTATTTTTTCGAACTTATTAGTATAATTTCTTCAATTTTCGTGTAAAAGAATTTTAAATCATGATATTTGTATTATAATTTTAAAGAATTTACTATTACTATTTTCATTGCTGCGTTCACTAATGAATCGACAAAATCACCGAAAGAATACTGATTGAATTATATTAAGTGATATTGAAAACTTCTCATTTTTTACTGACTGGATATATTGGAACTTCTTCCATCGTTAAAATTTGTAATTTAATTTACAAATACTAATGCTGAATAAATGTTTTAGCATTTCTGAAATGTACATTGATACTGAATTTTCACTGTTTATTGGTAATAATTAGAAGCATGTTAATTCGTAATAAATTTTAGAACCTACCCAATCTTTTTAACCTAATTGTCATAAGATTTAGAATTATATATACAATGGAAAACTTCAAAATTTTTACTTTTACTTATATTTGTCATCTTGCAGCTGCTGAATGTCACGTATAAATGTATGTTTCTTCTAGATATAATTTTTTCAGAACGTTAATTAGTTGCTTTTCATTAATCGAATATTTAACAAAATAAAATTTTTGACACTTTAAATTAACAAATTAGATTCATTAACTAATCAGCTCTTTAAATTATATGTACATGAACTTTATTATAAACACGCGTATTATTTATTTAAAAAACACACGCTTTTGCTAAAAATTTTTAAATAAAATTTAAATTTTCTAGATCAAAGATAATTTGGTATAAATTAATTATAAAAAATGTGTCCCTGTGAATAACTGAAGTTGAAAAAAATTTTAAATTTAATTTTAAATATGCATATATAAATTAAAATAATAATAAATATCTTAAAAACTAATTTTTGAAATCTGTGTTGAAATTTCTTTTTTATATTTTTTCATTACCATTTTTAATGAAAGCATAATATATTTGTACTCAATACCATTTCGTATTTAAATATTACTAGGAACATTTTATTTGAAATTCTGAAACTTTGCTCAATATATACTTCAAATAGATTAATATATTAAAAAATTATCTGATTGTACAGATTCCTACAGCAACTAATGGAAATTAACATACTTCGATATAGTTTGAATTTATAGTCATGCTCGATTTTAATGTCAGCTCGATTCAAACGATAATGATTTTGTGAGCAGAAAAAACTATCCAAGATAAAAAAATTAAAAAGATATGTCAAATCATGGAACTATAAAAGTAAATTTTATGCCTTTTTAAACATTTAAATAACATGTTTTCTAAATCAATCAAGAAATAAATTTTAAAATACGAGTAGAAAATAATTAACTTTGAAATGGTAAAATTAAAAACGAGCATAAAGATAATGTACAATTCTGTAGTATAGTTTTGATTATTATTTTTTATTAACTTATTTTTCCTAGATAATTAAAAGGAAGTTAATTCTTAAAGAAAATAAAGTTTCATATTTTATATCAACGGTTTGTAGACAACAAAAATAATAAATTATATAATAACATCCATATAACAGTGGATATGTAAACACTACTGATCTATGAAAATTCTATCTTTTTTTATTTATTTAATTACTTTAGAGAAATGATTAGTATTAAGGTGAAAAAATATTTTAATTATCAGAAGCTATTGCCAATAATTTTTAAGTGAAATATTGAAACCATAATACTATAACAAATGATTGATTCGTGAATTCATTATTATTCGCCATTGCTGGCCAAAGTATGTAACCAAGATCTAGTTGTATCCTTTTCTCAAAATTATATTTAAGTATAGTGAAATGATTAAAAATAAATTACTTATTATAAAAATGGAATTAAAAATAAAAAAGACGAAAGTTGAATACGTACACCATACATAAAGTGTATTCAAAGTGACAATTTTATCAAGCTTATATACTTGAAATAAACCTTACTTTATATTTGAAATATTTTTTTTTTAAATGAAGTCAAATAATAATATGTATAATTTAAAAATAAGTAACTCATTATTTGAGTCATAAAATAAATAAAATGTAATATTAAATAAAGAGAAATGAGTAAAATATTACGAACCATTGAAAAATTAGACTTATGCGAACAGAGTTAAAATCTTGCATAAGTAATAAACGGTTTTTACCAATATGTGCTAATTATTCGTCACAACGTACATGAATAATTTATCCTACTTTATGATAGGAGTATTCTTTAATTATAGTATACAATTAGACATCCTGGATGACATTATAATTATATAGTTACATCATGTTAATAAATATTTATGTAATTGCGAATATTCAAAAAACTGAAAAAAATACAAGTAATAATTTTCAAATATACAAACGATTAACATATTAACAATAGATACGTTCTTGATTAAAAAAAATATATATCGGTAATGAAATGGCAATATAAATTTAAAAAAGCTTATTATTATTGTAATCGTATTTCAATCGCTGATGATAAACGATCCAATCTCTAATTATTATTATTTTAAATTTTACAAATAAAAATTCTTTGTAATACTCTTTTCAAATATTTTCATAATTAAATATTTTACAATAAAATTTTTATAAATTAATTATATTTCATATAATTAAATTTTTTATTATATTAGATTAATTTAATACTTGTGTAAATAAGTCATTTTTAGTCATTAAAATAATTTAATAAATTTACATTTTTCTTGGCTTATTGAAGGAAGAAACTAAGAAAAACTTATTACGGAAAATGTTAAACAAAAATGAACTTCTATTGGAAATATCTTAATAATTTGTTTACGAAAAAAACCAAATCAGAATTTTAAAAAAATAAATAGAAAATTTTATTATGAGGACGACAGTATGGACAGTTCATTGTCGATTTCAAACTCGCTGTGTTCGAAGAAAACACAATTATATGAACGTGAGCCGCATATATAAATTATAATCTATAGGAGGAATGCGTAATTTACAATGTTAATTTTAACTTTTTACTCTTTTCATTTTATTATTTATACTTCAAATTCAATAACGTATTATAGAATTAAATGTATTCGAAACAGAAAATTTGGTAAAAAATTGGTTACGAAACATTTACATTATCAATATAATAAATACATAGTACTCTTCAATCCATTGTTTTCTTTTAAAGATATACAACTACAGTTACAGTTATAAACAAAAAATATAAATTATGCTTAAGAATTAGAACTAATTAAATTAGCTAAACAAAGCAATTTGCAATCACTAAATAAATTTTGAAATACTTTTTTACAAACTCTTTATTCTAAATTTACATTGTTTGCAATATTAGAGCACACCAAGAAATTTTGAAAATTGTTTTTTGACATTACACTTTTTTATTTATTTATATAAATAACGATATATAATTAATTCATATAAATAGATTATTAAATTTTATAAAATAATATAAAAATCATATGTTTCTTATTATTTTTAAAACTATAAAATTAATGTTACTACTTTTGCGTTTAAAAAGATTTTTTATAAAGTAAAGGTTTTCAAAACTAATAATTTGTTAAGTTTATTATACGTTCCAAAAAATTAAAATTATTTTTTAATACATTTATTTTTTCTTATAATCAATAAATAATTTTATTTACTGAAACATTAACTACATAAGCTCAATTACGAAATAATAATTTAAGAAAAGAAGTTGACATTATTTGATTAATAAAAAAAACTTATTAGATATAATATTTATGACTCAAATTTAATCTTCAAAAATAAACTATCCACAATTTATTAAAAATACTACATTTTAAAAACAATTCATTATTTTATACAAATAAGGAATTTACTTGTAACTATTTAAAAACAGAAAATCTAATTTTTCATTGTGACGATTTATAGTTATAATTTTCGATCAATGAAAAAGTGAAATATAATTATAATGAAAATTTTAAATACTAGTTTAAATTTTTTTTATGAACTTAGAAAAATATTTTTTGATTTATAAGAAATAATCTTAAATAGCAGAAAAGATTATGATTTTTTTTTATATTACTCAGGTATTTTTACATAGAAATTAAAACTTTAATCAATTGGGAACTTATTAACAAATTTCAAGCAAAAGAACTCTTACCATATTAGGATAAAATAAATTTCGTTCAAATAGATTTTATCGTGTTTATAGAACTTGCTTTCCTTCAAGTTTCGTATTCGTATACAAGCTTTATTATTTTGGGTGGTAACCAAAGTCTTCGAATTAATATTGAGGTCACGCGTGCATCAACAATGTAATCAGAAACAAAATATAAAACTTTCTTCAAAGAATTCTGAACAAATGTTATTCTTGATACGACCTTCTTCTTCTACTGCATAAAAAGTATATAAAAATATAACCATAAAACTTCCGCTAGCATAAGTGAAAACGTGATTGAAATTGTTTAGAAGTAAACGATAATGTGCAATTTTTGTTTCTGAAAATTTAATACTTACCAAACAAACAAGCAAAATACGATTAAAATGTTATTAAGAAGAATTTTCATAATTAAGAGTTCATAAAAACCGAAGAGCGATTATCATATCTTAAATTAATAATTAATCTTAAATTAATAATGAAACTATGATCCGTAAAAATTGGATTATTACTTAATCCATGTGTACGAATATAGTGTGTCACAAGAATATATTTATACCAATAAAACTGTAATCTACATTATGATAATATTATCTTACACCTGAGTTTTTCACCAGTTCAACTTTTTTTTAATGTTTATTTTTCAAACATGTAATAAGTTCAATAAATATCTCGTTTAAATTTTGATATACAAATATTATAAAAAGATATTTTTTACCTAAATTATTTATAAAACTAAATTTTTATACAAAACTTTAGAATAAAATGTTTTGTAAATTTTTAAGAACAGTAAAAAGAAAGTTAACAGTAATTTAGAAAATCTATAATCATTAATTGTTATTAAAAAGTTTTTTCACTAAATATTATTCATATATGTACATTTCATAGTCAAAACAGATAATTAAATTAATTTAATTATTTTTATTCTCAAATGTTATTGATGCATATATAAATTTATCCTTCGTGTTTCATTTGGAATTGTTGTTATTTTATCTTTTTTTTACAAAATGATACTTTCTCCCAGTACTGTCTATTTATGTTTACAGCACAAGTAACGCCTGTTTTCCCTAAGAAAAGAAAAACATTATTTTTTCATAATTTGTATAAGAAAAACTTGAAAACGAGTAATAAGACATTTTTTTAAAATGTTTATTTTTCAAGGCACTTTTAAGAATTGATGAAAAATGTTGTAATATCAATCAAATAGTGTTTAGATTGATTCTCAGCCTTGATGAAAAATTGATAATAATTGATTTATATTATTCCTATAAAAATTACATAATTTTTATTTTACTTTTTAGATTGTTATTAAAAATTTACTATGAAATCTGTTATATATTAAGTAATATTCTTACTGCTTGTAAAAATATTTTCAAAATTATAAATTAATACTACTTACTTAAAATTAAATTAATACTACTTATAGCTTTTTATTCGTTGAAGATCTATAATAAAGTGTTTCCTAATTATAAAACTTATTTCATATAAATATACGACTTTATAAATTGTGAAACTAGAACGAATATTTAAGTTCACAATAAAGTTTTCTATAATATCTGCAATAAATTTCCTGCAAATTTTTTCAGAAAAATTTTATAGAAGAAGTCGTGTTAGGTTAAGTATTTTATTGAATTATATTTAGTTTGGAGTTAAATTAAAATATAATTTAACTAATTATATAATTTAATTTAGGAATTTATAAATTCCTAAATAAATATTATATTCTATGAATTATACTACATTTAAAATTTAATCAGTTAGAAATTATTATAATGTTTTAGTGTTACATCTAAAGTGAACAAATAAATCATTATACTAATCTCGTCAATTCTTTTCTTTAATTCTTGTTGTTGAATTTCACAAAGCGTCATATTCTTTATTATTTAATTGATTATTTCTGTAATGAAATGTAATTTAATGAAATAATTAACAATATAAATCAAACCAATAATTAAATAATTAAGCAAAATTATTGAACAACAATTAGACTTAAATATTATTGAAATTCATCTAATAATATTGTACAGAAATATATAAAAATGTGTACATATACACTTACATGCGCACAAACACTCTACGTTGCTTTGAACTAATTATAATTAATGTTAATTAATTAATTAATTAAGTATTTATAATAATACATAAATAGATAAATATTAATAATTAAAAAAATAAGTGACGTAAAAATCAATGTAATATGTTTTTTTTAATCAAAAACTAATCGAAAATTTTTTTAGTCAGTCGGTAATAAAAAATTAGTAAAGTTTTTGACTTCCAAGTGCTAAGTTTATGTGTACAAAGTTTCATATAAAATTTTCAAATATTTTGAACAGTTTATTTCTAAATATTTGAGATACATCAATATTCTTACATTAATTTAGTATAGATGTTAAAAAAATACAATTTAAATTTTTATCAGACATAGAAAAATTTGATTAATCATTGTTTTAAAAATGATAAAATTTAGAATAAAATAAGATCTAATGAAAGTTTAAAACGTAAATGTCACGATCAAATTAATAATTTGTCGAAGTTCACATTGCCAAATTATTAATAAGAATATTCGAAATCAGCAAAAATAAAAATTAAAACTTATTTAACCTATAACTAACGAAACAAACTTCAATATTTGGTTATAAAGTAGTTTTAAACTCTGTATATAAAGAATAGGAGATAGCAAACTGCTCATATCTACAGTTTGACTTCGTATCTGAAAGTAATCCTGAATTATTTGCAATAATATATTTTTAATAGTATGAAGTTCTGGATACTTTGTAGTATTTTATGATCGAATAAATTTTGTTATTAGTTATTTATGCATGAATAAAATAATAAAAACAAAAATATTATACTATTCTATTATTTTAACATTAACTTTAAAGATTTTGTACTTATTTAAGAAAATTCTAAATAGACATAGTGATAACTGACTTAACTAGATAAATAAATATCAATCTTAATAAGTCTTATAATAAGTCTTTTAACAATTATTTAACAATTAAATAATAAATTAGTCTTTTAACAATTTAATCAAATATTTCTATTCAAATATTTTTCGTAATATTTTATATGCCGAGTTATTATGTCTATTATTTCCTTCATACATAATGTTACATTACTAATTAGCTATTAATTCCAATAGACGTTCGCAGTAAAATACATCAGCTTTTAGTTTAAATCGTGCCAATTATAAATTAGTGACGTAGAATACAACTTTGTTAAGATGTAAATGTTATGAATATTGAAATAGAAATGTAATTAGTTTTTTACATTAATGTTTAATTTATCATGAGCAAATTTCAGTGTTACATAGTTGGAATCAATAATATCCATAGAATTGTACTTGCATTTATATATAAATATTTCTACATAAAAATTTTCAAAAAAGATTTTATAATTATTTTTCCTTATTTTCATAATCTATATCTGATAAAATCTAATTGTCTTTTGAATAAAATTAGACTTGTAATACAATTTAATTCTTCATTTTATACATAATTTTATACACATTTCAATATTAAATCATTTTATACATATTTTTTAATTTATATTGCTAATGTAACTACTTCCACATTTATTCGTAAGTAGAATTCATAATATCTGAATTTTATATATTTTCACAATATTATTTAACAGTTTATTACACAATTTCATTACGAATAGAAATTATACGTATATAGAAATTAGTGTTATTGTGTATGTATAGAATTAGTCAATAAAAATAGTCATGATTTTAGTTTTCAAATTAGAATGTTTTGTAAATTTTGTACGACTTCTTTCACTTTATGGATATGTATATAAATATATATGTATAAGTATTGCTTTATAAATTTAGTTCAAAGTGAGTTGAATATTTTTATTCGCATTTTCAGATCGAAGAAAATGTTTCTATTAATACTAATGCTATAATTGATGTATCTAAAACAATATAATATTCATTCGCTTTTGAAATTTAGTTGTTTTTAACCCAGAATCATAATATTCATTACGATAATAACTCTTATAGGAAAATTGTTCTCATAAGATTCTGTACTCAATCAGATAAGTTCTCTATTATTTTGAAAATCAATGGCTGTTACAAATGTATTAATTTTTTACTCTTTCATAAACACACACTGTAGATGATACAATAATATCGATGTTAATAAATTTAATGGAATTTTCCAATTTATCTTCATTGAATATTCATCGAAATCTCGTTTACCGAGAAAAAAACAGTTATTTAACATTAATGCAAAAATTTAATAAATTTCATTCAAATTAACTATATTTTTTTACGTATATATAATTATTTTAATAAAAAGACTTGATTATTTCAGATTTTTCTATTTTTATATCATGTAATGAAATACTTACGTTAAATACTTTTGAACAAAAATAGAACATCGCATTAAGCATTATATTTGTTTATTATAGTCTTGAAAATTATAATGTTATTTTGTAAAAATGTATGGAACTTAAAACATCTTATATATAGTTATATATGGTGTAAACATATAAACTAAAATAAATATTTAACAAATACATAAAATTCTTGCTAAAAATATATTTATTTGATTTTTTAGATATGAAATTAAAGTATAGTATCGCTTGTTAATATTAATTCCTATTTTAAAGTTTTAGCAGAATTTTGATCATTTTTTATTGATGTTGCTGATAATGAAAAATTAGAAATATTATAAAAATGATTTACCTCTAAATTTGAAATAATACTTAGCACACTGTAAATACAAGTACTGTGAGTTCTTTTAATATTAAATGAAATAAATTTATTTTTAAAAATAAAAGACCTTAAAATAAATTAAATATATCCAATAAATTATAGTTATACATTCAATCTTCGCGTATAATTATCATGGTCAATTTTAGAAGAATAACATTTTTAACTTATTGTAACAACTGCACATAAACATGTCATTAATGACTTAAGATAGATTTAATCATCATTTGTTATTAAACGCATGCTCACATAAAGCATTATATTCATGAAATTTGCAGGATTTAAAAGTAGAAATTTTTAAACATAGATAATCAATGTCTCCGTAATTCATTATCTAATATGAACCTGGATTTTTTATTATTATCATCTGATTTCCTATCATTTTAAATTTCAGGTTCAAAGTTTATTTTAAGAGGTGTCAACGGTCAGTTCAAATCAGGTGAATTGACAGCAATTCTCGGACCGTCTGGGGCCGGAAAATCAACCCTCCTTAATGTTTTAGCTGGCTACAAGTATATTGATTATGATAAAAATAATTTCTATATTCAGATTATGTCGTTATATTATGAATTTCCAAGAGTTATATGATTTCTATAAACGTTACTAAAGTTTTAATTGATTAATAAATAGTCATAATGTTCTTTTATTCTTATAGACACTGACTCAATAATGACGAATGTTTTCTACATAAATACAAAGGAAATTATTTATCAGCGTTTTATTTAAAGTTTTGCCAGATAATGTTTAATCGCGTACGAATATTCTAATTTACATATAATATTATAATCTAAATCATTCAATACTGTGATTCTTAAATCTTTTATGGCTTGTAGTCAACATTTTAAAATTTTTTTATTAAAACTAATATATCGTATTATATTAAGGTGATGATGATTTGATAATATATTTAAAATATTTCAGTGGTTCAATATTTCTGTTACAGAAATTCTGTTCAATAAATGACTTCATTGACAATCAAAATCTTACACCTTGCTTAAGATTATACTTATTCTGGACAAACTGATCAATCGCTATAAGACTTCACTAAGAGATTATCATAAAATATAAAATATGAATTGCATAGGTTATTATTAAGTATACTTTATTATGATAAGTTTTTCTAAGTATTGACTTTTTCCAAAAATTTCTTAAGTACTAAATAATTCTAAGTATTAAACAAATAATAAGCTTATGCGTATATACGGATATGATGGCAATGAAGTGTCATCACTGTATTAATCATGAGCATATTTTTATTAATTATCATTTAATTATATGAAGATCGATATCAGTAAATAAATGCTTATAAACAATTGTACCTCTGACCGCATAGCTTTAATGAAAACTTGATACAATAACAAAATAACCATCTGATTTTTTTAATACGTATACTTTTTTAAATTTAAAAATATGTATACTTGATTTTTAGTTTCATTAAATGGAATATATGGAAATGAATTTACTTGGAAGTAATTTAAATGATGTTACAATTAGAATATAACCAATAATTTATTTTTCTTCTAAAAAAAAGTGTCAATGTTAAACTCATGATTTTTTGGAATTTACTATGCTACTAATTTTATTTCTTAAAAAATTATAATCTACTAATATTTTAATACAAACAACTTTTAAATGAGAATATATATTTAGATAAGAATTGTAAATTCAACGGATTTTATTAATTATAGATTTTAGATTAAATCTTTGAATTTTGATATAACTTTCATTAATATTTCCATTAATATTTCATTAAGATTATTGATAACTGACAAATATAAAGATTGTATTAATTCACATTATTTGAGTTTTGAATTACTAAGCCTAAATACTTAATCATTAAGTATACAAAATAAATTGGAATATTTAATCCAATAAATAATTTTAATAATATAAACAAAATATTATTATGCAATACCAGAGGCCTTTAGAAAGAAAATAAAATCAGGTAAATTAAGTAATACGAAATTTGTTGGATTTGAAAATCTTTTATTCTAGCAACTTTTCTAATTCATGGGCTCTCGAAGTCTTCCTATCTTACTCTATTTTGTCAACTCACGATAAGCAAATAGTCGCAAGGTTCATAGCCCTACCTGGTGCTCCAATTCTCCTCCAACTAAACGATCTAGAAGGATTTTTTAGTTCCTTCTTTAGTAATGATGTGTCATTGGAATTGCTGAAAGAGTGGCTATAAGTATCTCACTTTCCAAGTTTAATAATGTTTCTTACGGAGCGTCGATAATTTTAACAACAAATATTTTCGAATAATATTCGAAAAACTGTATTGAACATATTAATCCTCATAATTTATACTAATAAATAATCCTATCAATTTAAGACTGATGTTTTAACAAAGAAACTACCTCGTAAACACAAATATTGTAAACTGCAGTAATATATATATATATATATATATATATATATATCTCAAATTGATTGCATTATTATTTAGGAAACCCATCCCGATTTAATTGATTCGAAATATATCTTATTTGAATAAACTCATTGCAAAATTGTTCTTTATTATTAAGTTTTATTTAATGTATTGTTGAACTGTTTGTACTCGAACGAGTATATTTATCTTAGTCCAATAAAAAATTGCCATTTCCGAGTAAGTAAGATTTTCTGTCCCTTCAGTACTTCGTATTTATACTTTTTCCTCTTTAGCTTTTCTACTGTTGACATTTTCTCATGTTTTTGGACCCATTCCTTTATTACCCTGTAGAGTTTCCTACAACATTCTGATCTAGATCGAATATCACCTCGCCAGATCATTCAATAAACAATAATAGAAGCTAGAATTTTCCAGCAAATAAACGTCATGCAAAAATGTATATTACATTTTAAAATATCCGTGCTTCAGATTAATCGCTGACTTAAATCCGAATGAAAACAATATAGAATAGTTGGCCAGGCTCATGCGTCTCCTCATAATACAATTTCAACTCTATTTTCTGATTTCACCTATTTTATGACCACAAGAATACTTGCAAAAAAATTATTGACGTTTATTTTATGTATTGTCTTTTAAGTAATGTACGTAACATTACTCTTTTCTCTCTTTATTTCTTTCATTCTTTAACTCTCCTTTTCAGTACACAGTTTTTAAAATTCTTATACATAACATACATGTATTATATTTGGTTATGAACTGAATCCTAAAATATTTATTATCTGAAGTAGCTCATTCAAACAGCAATGAAATTAACCCTTTTGTACAAAGGTAATTGATACCGATATTTTTGTAGTATATTTTCTTAAAATCCATAACAATTTCATAAAAAATTTTATTTATTTAAAGTTGTTTTAATATAATATTCATAATAATATAATATAAAACATTATATCCTTTACAGACGTCATATAGCTGTTTTATTTCTGTCAAGCATCAATTTTTTATTTCAAAGTTCTATAATGCTGTGATACCTATTGATTCTGAATAAATACCTCTTTTCATTTCAATCGTTCTAAATTTCGAGATATAAAGCGTATATTTATAATTTCAAATATTTTCTTACTATTTAAAGTACTACACAAGATCAAAAAATCTATTTGATACGTAATTTTTCTGAAACTGATTAAAAGCTACTGTATTGGGGATCTGAAATCTGAATAATTTATTTTTCTTTTTTTAACCGAGAATATTTTATATATATTTGCCAAAAAGCAGCTTTTTAAAAAAACTCCCTGAAAGCTTTTAGGAAGACAACCTACATATGTGATTTTAAAATACTAAATTTTATTTAACTAAAATTTCATATTTCTTACATCTTATATTAAAATTAACGATTATTGTAAAAAAAATCTCACATAAACTAATAATATCATTTTCGAGTGTTAAGCATGAATTAATCATCTTTATTCGAAATAATTTTTTTTACTTGACTAAGAAACATAAGCAGTAAAACGAATGATATTTAATATTATTCTAAAATATATACGTATTACAGGTGTGTACTAATTTAGTTTAAAAATTATTTTGTGAAATATTCAACTGCTACTTTTTAGTGGTCATTCATTAAAAATTAATCACTTCATAATATTATCGAATTTTAAATATATTATTCAATTTGAGGTATTTTTAGAACAAGTAACATGTGATTTAATTATTAACTTTTCAATTATCGTTTGAAGGAGTAATTAATCATCTCAAATAAAGTAATAATTCAAAGAGTATCTATCGAATAATATGTAGCTAATGAGTATCACATATATTTATACATATGGAGGAACGAGTAGAATATTGAAAGTCAGTTGGCTATTTCCATATAAGTGCTTTCAACCTGATAATTTTAATTATATTATGGAAGTTACCTTGAAGGGATTGTGATAAAAAATCGATAAAGACTTCATGATTTCAAGCAAAGATTAAAAAAGTGTAATATAATTTATAAAATAAATCGATGTAAAGTATCAAAAAATATTGCTTGATGGTATAAGATTGGGATAAAAAATTTCATGTTCATACAAAAGTTAAAGGATTATATTTGAAAGAAAATATTATATGAATATTTTATAAATACACACATTATTAATGTTATATTTTAGATAGAATATTATTAATATACATAATAAAATTTGGCATATAATTTTTAAAGATCATTTCTTGTTGTAATAATGTTTTTTAAATCCAAATTTTTTGTAAACTCAAAGAAGTACAACGAATGATGTATTATCTGTTATTACCTGACAATTAGCATTCAAATCGTTAAGGCTTAAATCAATTTATAGCATCATAATACTCATCATAAATATAATAACATTATAATAATCATAAATACTATTGATATTCGCATTCGTTGTTTATTTACTGCATATTAAAAATTCTGTTAATATATACATTGACACATTAACTTATACAATTATATCATGTTAAAGCATTGAAAATAGTAAATATTTAAACTGTTGCAACCATTTTATTCTATTTCTTTTATTCCCTTAACCACAGTTTATTTATATTTTGATGTCCTCATTTGAATGTCCTAGCATTTCTCTGTACTCTTTTGTATTCTCGTAATTGCTGGCACGCCTACGAAATTCGCAGTAACGCGATGCCGCCTACACGTCACATATATCTTTCTCAGGGATCACTGACCGTTCGACCTATGATACAAAAAGTTGCAGCACTCGTTGACGGTATTATCGATTATTGATGCTATATTATTTCGCTAAAAGCAACGAGTAACACATTTTCGTAATATGAAAGAAGATTCATCCATTTCATTATCCACATATGAATTGAACATAAAATGTTTTCAATGTGAATAAAACGTGATTAACGAAAGTTTATATAAGTTGGATTAATAGTATACTGAGTTTAGTCAGTATTAGAAAGTATGAGAAAAGTTTTATAATTATCTTTGTGGTTTAAGTAAATTCTTTTATAGTAGAGAAGAAGAAGCAAAAAAAGTGGTAAACTACAACTCCTATCTGCAGAATTCCATCTGAACAAAATTATGATAAAGCCTGAGATTTACAAGTAATTATTCCTTGAATACCCTCAGATAAATCACAATATTTTCAAGATATTTCATTGAAAATTGAAAAGTTCAAAATAATACTTCTTGTCAACGTCGTGTAATTTATTCTTTGCATCACGAAAAATGTATGGATTTACTTCATCACATCTGTACGTGATATTAAAGTTTAGGTAGAAAATCTTGCACTTTGATCTTGTAAAAATATAAATAATTATTCTATTTTTTGTGCAATATGTCCAGATTCCTGTCGATATAAAGCAGTCGACAGGTTTTACCTATTTTAAGCATTGGAGCACGTATAATCTTAACTTTACATTGTATACATACACCATTCACAAATGATTAACAGTAATTGATATTTAGAGATTTTATAATAAAAGAAACAATAAATTAAAGAAACACTTATTTAAAATACGCTTTTCTATGAATTTTCTATGATACTAAAAATGTACCAAATTTCTAAATTTTCTATAATTTGTACTGTAATTCTTTGAAAACAGATGAATTAATGAAGTGTATTATTAAGCTAAGAATAATGCAAAATTCTTTTACCAATTTTAGATGATATTGTATATTATGAATGGTGTTATAAATTTTTAATACTCTAAACATATTTTGAATTTAGATTATAAGATTTTTCACAGAAATTGTACGTTCTAAATAATCACATAAGTAGTGCTAATGAAAATATAGCATTAATATATTCATAAGTACTTCTAAACTTCTTGTACATGAATATTTTTAATTTTGACAAGAACTTTTATGTAAAACCTGACCGTGTACTTGCTTTTGTTAAGAAATGTCAATAATATTTCGTAAATGCTAAATTGTAAATAAATAAATAAAAGTGTATTGAAAATTCTTCGTAATGATGCTTACTGAACTTCATTAAATTTTATAAATTACAAAGAAAAATTATAATTATGTTATAATTTATAAAATTATAATTATGTTATAATTTATAAAATTATAATTATGTTATAATTTATAAAATTATAATTATGTTATAATTTATAAAATTATAATTATGTTATAATTTATAAAATTATAATTATGTTATAATTTATAATTATAATTATATGTTATAATTATAAAATTATAATTATGTTATAATTTATAAAATTATAATTATGTTATAATTTATAAAATTATAATTATGTTATAATTTATAAAATTATAATTATGTTATAATTTATAAAATTATAATTATAATAATCAAACGTGATCAGATTAGTTTATATATTTGTTTTTGTATATTTAGATGCGAAGGAGCCACAGGACTTATTAACATAAATAGCCAACCACGAGACTTGAAAGACTTCAAGCGCTTGTCTTGTTATATAATGCAGGAAAATCTTGTTCAGCCAAAGCTCACAGTCCTCGAAGCGATGTGCTTCGCTGCCGATCTCAAACTCGGAAAGAAAATCATTTCCGAAACTAGATTAGCTATTGTAAGTTAATTTTCTTGTGTTTGTATTTATTAATTTTAGTCCTTTATGATTTCATTCGAAAACTTTAATTTAATGCATTTAATTAGTAAACATAAAAACTGCTATGAAATCAAAACGTAAATCTTATTATGTAAATATATTTCATCATTGAGATTTAATTGAATATTCAGTGACATATAGATCTTATTCTTTTCTGAAATATACAAAAATGTTTAGCTAATGTATAGAAAGGTGTAACTTTTGTACTTATTTATTTGTCCTCTTTTTTTACAGTATATACATTAGAACTAGTCATGTAACATATAGTTTCAAAACTTTACACTATGCTATAACAGTATTAATTATCATTTGCATTATTAAGTTCACACTTAATTTATATTTAAGAAATGATGATTCGAAATTCATAACTTAAACAAATGATTGTTTAACATATAAAATATAATAGTATGCGGTACTAACAAGCATTTTCTTATTTTTTTTGTAATTTCTTTGCGTTTATTTTTTAAAAATTATACAAACAGAGAAATTTTTACTATATTTTGAATAAATCCAAAAGTAAGATAAATAACAGTTACCCAATTAATACAATTCATTATATTATTGAACGTATTTTTAATTATTAATATCACATTTTAAAAATTTTATACAAATGAATTATTTTTTAAAAAAATTATTTCTTTTTAAATTTTTAAAACTAGACTTTTCAAAAAAAGATAACAAAAACAATGCAGATAATCTATATTATATTCCTAATAATCATAACTCTTAAGCATATAAAAGATGTCAGTCTTCCCATCTGGTCATTTTCTTTTATTACCTACGGCTATTATTTTTATATAAAATATTTTGAAAGTTATTATTAGTTATATAATTACAAAAATATTTTTTATTAATCTAACGTTAAAATTTAAATTCAAAGAAAATGGAAAAAATGAAAATATTGTTACTGATTTATTAATTTGATCTTAAGTTTATATTCTTAATAAATATCAAGATTTAGAAAGATATTAGAGAAAGAAGAAATGTATTCTAATTTTCAAGCTGAATACATTCTTTTATAACAAATATTTTAACTAAAGGAATGACTATCGGAAATTGTCATACATCTATTAATTTGATTTATCGAAAACATATAAAAGTATCATGTTTTCGTAAAAGGTTCTTTCATCCAACGATTATTAATTATGAAATATTAAATTATCCATGTCATAAACTTATATTCCTTATCGATAAAATGTTATTATGAATACAAAAATAATATTTTTCGTTACAATGTTATGATAAAATATATCAACATATATTTTTGTTATAAGATTTAAGAATTTTTTTAGTATTTTTGAATTTTTAGTTCGAAAAAGAATAACTTATGATATAAAACATAAATTTTGTAAATATTGATAGAAAGATTAATTACATATTTTAATTTATAACTAAATATTCGTAACTGATATTCTTGTAAATTTGGAATAATAGCGGTTGTAGAAAATGATTCTAAAGCAAACTATTAAGATGCGTCTGTACTCGTGCATTACGGTGGCTCGTACGTGATTGAATAATAATATTTTTACTCGCATAAAGAATGACGAAAATATTCAACGCACCTTTTATGCGTATTAAACTGAGAATTGCTTTATGTGAATAATAATACAGAGGGAAATCAAATATTTATAACATGTAAACATGTGTTAGAATTGAATAGGTCAAAAAAATACACTTAAAAAATTGTATATATCTAATATATCGATGTTTCGAAATATATATTCTTTTCATGAGCTTTGTACCAGAGTACCAATTGTGGTTTTTCCTCATGAGAAATGAAAAAGCAACTGTATGAATTGTCAAATAAATTTTGTAGGTAATTAAATTTTATATCATTATCAGAATTTTGCAGTATTATAAATATAAAACTAAAATATAAAAAAATGATAAAAGACAAGAATTTGTAATTTATAAAATATAAAAAAGATACATACAAAAGCATTCATAGTTAAAACTTACAGTAACACGTAAGTCATAAGTTTGTCAATACTTATCAACACTATTAAAATAAGTTATTCCACGATTTTATTTGTGCATTAATAAATAATAATAAAATTTTATATACTTTGAACGTTACCATACTAAATTTTCTTGTTCATAAATAAATTTGGATCACTAACTGTAGTTTATTATATTATGTCAGTGTTTCGAAACTACATTTGTAGAGATTTTTAAATTCATGATGACTTCTAGTTCACGAAATCACTTTACGGAATTATTAATTTTGCACGGCTACTGTCGTAAATCAAATTAATAACTGATTAGTAATATACTTACAAGTCATTCAACTGTACAATAACTATTCCAGTATTATTTTTATATTCACAATATTATTATTACATATTTAAAATTGATTAAACTGGCTTAAAATATGTACTCATGTTAGACGAAAAATAATTTACAATCAATTACTAAAGTAAACATGCATTAACATTTAAATTTATTAATCTAATTAACAATTTTAAATTCGTGATAACTTATACACAAAAATATGTATATATATTTATAACAAAATATTGTAATAAAAATTCACATTACAAGCTCTTTTAGTTCAGAATTATAGCTGTGAGCGATGAAAGAAAAGAAAACTTTTAAATAACTTACATTTTTAATTCGACTTTCGTACAATATGAGATATTCCATTAATAAATTAGTTTTATAAAATAGACACCTATGTTCAAACGTAATTATTGAATAAGCAGTTTTTGGAAATACAAACTAGTATTATGTTATATTTATAAAAAGAAAAAAGTTTGATGAATCTTCAAAATAGATGTCATGATTAAATAAAGTAGCGATCACAAAAATAAGCATTTCTAAATTTTACTTAATATTTGTAAAAAATTTTCTTTTTCATTTTATAATAATTACATATTATTTAAAAACTTACATGATTATAAAACCAAGTAAGAAGTTGAAATATTTAACAGTTATTAGAGTTCTAGAACTATACAAAAAACCAACTGATCAAAAATGTTATATTTCACTTCAATTTTAAATAGATATTATTTAAATAGATTACTATTCTTTTTGTTGTACGATTATCAGCATCTTTATTTTATACTAAAAAAATTTGCCTTCATATCAACAGTAATATTAAGTACCATTATCTTCCATCTAAAACTTTTGAGTCTCATATATGATGAAATTATATAAAAAGAATGTAGAAAGATAAAGAAAGACCGCCTTAAATATGCAATTAATATAAAAGGTTGTATAAGGAAATTATTATATAAATATGATCTTTGATAAAATAAAAGTATATAATATATCAATAATTGTTATTTTTTTATTTTATTATAAATTTTATTATAAATATATCAGTAATATAATATCAATATATCAATAAATAAAAGTATATAATATATCAATCAATAATATATAAATGAAAAAAATTGTTAAATATAATTCATTTTCTATTGTGAAAACTTCACTTTATGAAAAACAATTAAAATATTTTTTTGATTTCATATTCAGAATATTTATAAACTGTAAATAAAAAGCATGTTATTTGTTATATTACAATTATGAAACTATAGAAGATTGAAAATATATGCTGCCATTAGTTATAATTGGCTTAAAATCTCTTGCTTAAATCACGCTTTTATAGAATGTCAAGACTGTGGGGCAAGACGGTATTTAATTCAGATTTTATGCGTCGCGACAATTACGATATGAGGACAAATCAAATAAAGAATAGCATGTCTCATCGTTTGCTCAGATAGAAGGGTGACGGTCATTATAAAAACAGAAGGTCTCGAGTTAGATTAATAACCCAGTAAAGTCTATTTATAAGCTCCAATTCTTGTTTTATTCCAATGATATTCAATATGCACACATTATATCAGATATAATTTTCTCGTAATAGTATGACAGTTTAATGCATGTACTCAAAATTATAATAACTCAGTCTTACAGTTCTATAATATAGGAAAATACAGAAAACTACTTATTAGGAATATAACACCATGATACTGCCAAATATATTTATACTTCTGATTGATTGTTTATTTTTGTTTAAAAGTTTTAATGAAAAGTTTTAAATAACAGTTATTTTAATTTATTTACGAAATAAATAATACATATGTACAACAGCTCAAGATCTCATTGCTTAATTTTGTAATATATTGTAATGTGAAAAAATGATTACCCAATAACTATAGTGACACAACAAAGAAACTATTGAATTTCATTAGGTAAACAAATTTATTAAAAAATAAAAGCTATTATCTAAAATTTACAAAATTAATTGTTAAAAATTGACGGTGTAAAATGTTAAAATAATAGCATTTATCACAAAAACATTAGTGTAAAGTAATTCACCTAATTCCTTTGAATAAAAAATATTTTTATTACTAAAATATCCGAAAATAAATAAAGGTGTATTTCAAAAGTATATTTTTGTAGGTATGCGAAATTTTAGAAATGTTAAGATTGAATGGTACGAGGACAACTATGACCGAAAGGTTATCTGGTGGTGAAAGAAAAAGACTTTCTATAGCTTTAGAACTTATAAACAATCCACCAGTTATATTTTTAGATGAACCCACAACGTAAGTATGACATTTTATAATTATATTTATTTTCGGAATAATTATATTAGTATAAATAAGTAATAACTATTAAATCTGTATTGTTAACAATTAATAATTAATTTAAATTAGAACTTCGAATTAAAAATAATTCAAATTAAACTTTATATTAAAATTCAACTAATAAAATATAAATATAAAATTATGTTTCAAATGAATTATATAAATTAATAAAGAATATTCATATAATAAAAAGAGAAAATAATTCAAAAATTTATAAAATTTTATTACAAAATAAAATATTCCAACTATTGCACAAACGTTTTATTACATTTCATTTCATAAAAAATCTCCTGTCATATTTTATTTATTAAACTGATCCCATAATTGATGATATTATTAATTTTTATTAAAATAAATTTGAACAAAATATATTGATGTGCGATCAAATATTCTGGGGAGTGATGTATTAAAGTTTTGTATTAAAATGATAAAAAATTGTGAGGGTCTGGTATGTTAAAAACCAGATCATAATGAAAGAAACAGAAGACATAAGTGAAAATGAGGTGCATAACTAAGACCGAAATCATGAAAAGGTAATGGGGAAAGAAGAAAAGAGAGGAGTGAGAGACAGAGAGAGAGAGAGAGAGAGAGAGAGTGAGAGAGTGAGTGAGAGACAGACAGACAGACAGAGAAAGAGTGGCAATGCGGGGAACTTTTGTAGATATGTTGAGTTCGTAGGCATAAAATCGAGTAGATCAAGGTGAGCTAGCACCTATTTGTGCATTTTGATTCCAAAAAGAGCGAGAAAAATAAAATATAACGTTCAATTTGATTTACTCATTAAGTAAAACAATACTAAAATATTTTTGTGATGTTTTCTATAGCAACGATTATCGAAAGAATGAAAAGTGCAGTTTGAAATATCTCGGTTACTTTACACTTTAACGAAGGAATGCATTGGTTGATTTGTCGCATAAAAGCATATTCATTTTTATTAAGCATGAACGGATATTTTTAAAAATTTCTAACTAATTTGATTTTAATAACGTTCATTAGTACATAGTATCTGATATTTACGTTTATAAAATAACATGATGTTGCAAAATTTAATTAATGTAATTATCACCTTCTCAAGAAAATTTGAACCATTAAAACTTCCCATTCAGCATTTGTAACGAGATCAATTCATCTTCTAGTAAAATCTTTCAAAATAATCTAGTACACTAGTATTAAATGATTTAATTTCTCGGTAGCAATCAATCTATTAGCAATTTAAATATTTTTTCTTTGGGTTATTTGTAAGAAATTTAATTATGCTTGCCTGCTTTTTCAAAGTTAAATTATTATTATCTAAGCAATGCTAAAGTCCGTAAGACTTTGCATTACACACAGAAATCTATATTGACAAGTTAAACATTAATTTACAATAATTAAGATTATAATAATTGAATCGAATTAATGTTTCAACTCCTTGTAAATACAGCAGATTAAAATAATTAGAGCATATGGTTTTAGAGAATATGAAAAATTACTTCTGAAGTTTCATACTATAGCGAAGATGAAATGATATTATTATACTCAATATTAGATAAAGTAAAGTACAAATTTAGTTTCTAAAGTATCTTTGATAAAATTAGTTTAAAATAGAGAAAATTGAAATTCTCATGTTAATAAAATAATTAATTATTTCTTAAATTTTAACCGATAATGAAATAAAATAATTTAATTTTAATATTAAATAAAGGGGTTGCAAATATTCAATTCATATGGAAAATAAATATATTATTGTATTTATAGGAAGATGCATATCTAAAATAACAAGGCAATACTTTCATAGTAATATATATTTTTAATATTAGCTGCGTTATTTTATGAACGTTGACTGAATATCTTTGAATTTTCCATGTATTAAAAGAATAAGAATTTTAAAAAGAATTTCAAAATATTTGTCATACTATAAATATTACTGATTCCAAATGAATATTCATGTTACTTTATAATAAAATACTTTTTGTAGAAATCCTTATCAAATATGTAAATATTTGCCATTCTATACCTTAATTATTAATCATTATTATTATATATCATCTTATTATTATTGTTATTATTATTAAAATTTTTTTAAATATTTCTATATAAAATTAAAAGTGTCCAATAATGCAGAATAAAGCTATATTTTATTTTTGAAGTATAATAGAAGATTGCAACTCTTCAGTACGTTATAGTACTTTGTTTATTTTAGAGGACTCGATGAAATGTCGTCAGTTCAATGCATAGACCTTTTACAGAGGGTGGCATTAAGTGGTCGAACGGTAATATGTTCAATTCATACACCAAGCGCCAGCATATTTGCCAAATTTCATCACGTGTACGTGGTTACTGCTGGTCAGTGTGCGTTCAGAGGCTTAGTAAGCGATGTTGTACCTTTTTTGCGCCATGTAGGAATCGACTGTCCGAAGCACTACAATCCTGCAGATTTCAGTGAGTCTCCTTACAATCGAAACCTTTAATTTTATTTTTATCACTATCATTGAAATTGACGCTATGTGGTGTTTATTTGATTCAACTTTAACTTCTTCCCCAATTATTTAACGTTTTACTTACACTAAAGTGAACTTATACCTTATATGAGATATTTAATTAAATTATTTAAGTTAGACTTTATTTAAGTTGGACAGCAAATTAGTTTACATAGAATTCATATTTTAATAAATAATTATTAAAATTTTGAAAAATAATAATCATTTTAAATATTATATAAAATATATTATTTAATCCTTAAACCAGAATGGAGGATTCTATTATGAAACAAATAAAATGTAAAATTTTTGTATATACATTTTATTGAGTATTTAACCTTTTATTAAAAACTAACAATTAATGAAGTAAAAATTTTGTTACTACTCAAATATTTTACACTTCTAATTGAATATTTTGTTTAAAAGCTTATGTAAGCAAGTAATACTATATTTATTATGTAAATACATTATATGCATAATTTTTATAATTTTGGAATATTCAATTTCGTATATTTAACAACACTTTATAATTAAATTATATAAAACGTGAAAAAATGGAAAATAGTGATTGTAATTTTTGAATTGTTTTATATTTCATGGTTAAAATGTTATGTAGACGTATCTAAATATACCTTAAATACTGTTGGAAATACTGTTTTTCTTTTTTTCATGAATTGTATATGAAATTATATTTATACCTGCTATTAAATATTAAATAGATGTATGTGATTAAAAATTTGATTTTAATCTTCCAAATATTAATTTTAAAGAGAAAATGTGATAAGTAAACTTACTTTTATATTTTACAATTACTTTTCTGTTATTCTGATAAATATTTATGTGTTAAATTCAGTGGATTATTATGATTAAGTATATAAGGATTTGTTATTTGGAAAGTCTTTTATTAATTTTTATTAATTCTGTGAATGAAATAAAACTATTAGAATAATTTAATGTTAATAGTCTATGTATCTAAGTATTCTAATTGTATAATTTAAATTAGTTTTCATTTTAAAAATGTATTCACAACAGTGAATAAGATTCGAAATTAATAAGAAATTAATTTTAATAACAGTTATAGAAGTTTCATCAGGAGAATATGGGCAAGAATACGTCGATAAAATGATCTCTAAAATTGATGTAAAATTTCCTATCATGCCTATTAACCAACCAAACACTAATGGATGCAAGATTTCAAAAGAAATTGCTAAAATTTCATGGTGGCAACAATTCACGACACTTTTGCGGAGAAAAATGCTTCAATTTTATCGTGATAGGGTAAAAATAAAGCATTTCATAAACATTATTTTATTTAAAATTTGCTCTTAACCCTTACAGTAAAACGTAACTGACCAGAGGATTTTAGAAAGTTCTTTTATTTCTAAAACTATTCTTAATCTATGAAATGAATATCAATCATATAGCAATTTTCTGACATTTTATAATGTATTATAGAACTACATGTATCTAAAGATTTCGTTGCACATATTTCTGGGTATCATAATTGGCGGCCTGTTTCTTGACATTGGCAACGACGGATCAAAGACTCTTTTCAATTTTGGTTTTTGTTTTACTTGTCTTATAGTCTTCCTCTACATTCCTATGCTACCTGTACTGTTACATTGTAAGTTGAGGTAAAACGACATCGTTGAGTCAATTAATGATTACAACGTTACGCTATACGCTGCATAAAGTAAAATGACGCAAGTATAAAGTGAAATGTATTTTGCATTGTGTTTCAGTTCCTCAAGAGGTGCAACTCGTGAAACGGGAACACTTTAACCGCTGGTACGACCTTGGGCCTTACTTCTGCGCCCTGACAATATCGAATATTCCCGCGCAGGTTAGTATTCGTGCAAATATATAATTTTGTTTTCATTCCCACTAAAGAAATATATAAAATTCATGGCGTTACTTTCATTTGGTATTTCATCATAAAATTGTATTTAACGCATATGATGTTCAAGTAATTTATGATTTTTAAATTTTTCTTAATTAAATTTCGTGTCTTGATAGAAAATTCACATTCAAAAATGACTCATGTACACATAAATTCAACTTTTTTAGTTAGATTGTTGTAGTATAAATTATATGTAAATATAGGCATTCATTGATTTAGTATAAACAATTTATTTGTGTTGATTGTAATCATAAAATTTGATGAATCTTTCTTTTTGTATAAATCATCAAATACTGCGTTCCTAACGCATTAAACGTTTGAAAAAAATTTTGTAATTATATTGAAGACATTATTGTTTATGGTACACGCATTGATTGAATATATTTTTAATAAATAATATCTATAAAATATTATAATTTTATTTATGTACTTTTAGCTTATTTTATGTGTCCTCTATTTATTAATGGTCTATCCAATCACTAGTCAGCCAATGGAATTATATAGATTCGCTATGTTTATTAGCACGTGTATGGTTTGTGCCTTAATAGCTGAAAGTATGGGACTTGCGATTGCTAGTACATTAAGCATTGTGGTACGTTTTCAAATATATAAATTAAAAGAATAAAATATTTGAAGTAAAATTACAAAATCTTTCATAAATTAAAATTACACCGGCAAATGCTATAATGATAAAGATTTAAAAGTTAGAAAATTACATATGAAGTGTTATAAAAATTATTTATAAGGTAAAAAAGAAATAAATTATAAGCAAATTTTTTTACAATTCTTCATTTATTATTATTTAAAACCTTGTATAAAAATGAAAAGTAGTTTACATCGTCAATTTGACGAATCCATATGAGCGTAAATGATTTACAAAAATTCATCATTATGCCAATGACATAAAAAAATAAAATGTTATTATACGCTGATAGATAATATTATCTTTTTTTATAACAACTAAATAAAATTTTCTTTAACTATTAACGTAAATATTAGATGAATCTATTTCTTTTTAAATTTGTAACATCAGACATAAAATGTAATCCTCTTATATTTTTACGAATTTCAAATCATTCCACTAAATGAGAATAACGAGAATTAAAAAACATGAAAATAAAATTACCGCGAATGTTATAAGATGTTATTACTTTTTTCTTAGTAATTTAATTCGTTCAATTGTGTATCCAGAAAGGCCATAATTAAAATGAATGTTATAATGTGAATGTTGACAAATATAAAATATTGCAGAACAAATATTAAGAAGAGCCATATTATATTTTAGAATGGAATGTTTGTGGGTCCGGCTATCACAGTACCACTGATGTTGTTCGCGGTGCAAGGCATCGGTGATGAGACGCCTTTGCCGATTTATCGACAAATGATTATGTACGTCAGTTATATACGCTATGGTTTGGAAGGTCTCATAGTTGCGACGTACGGGTACAACCGTGGAAAATTGCCCTGTTCAGAAGGAGAAATGTTCTACTGTCATTACGCCGTCCCGCGTCAACTTCTTCGTAGTATGGGTAATTAACGTCTTGATTATTTAATAAAGTCAATTCTTATTACTATTTTTATTCCAAAGGATGCTATAAACTTTAATGAAATTAACTTTTATTACTATAGTACATTTTTATGTTAAGGAGGATAAATTAAGTAAACGTTCAATTTATAGATTATGTATATAATTTTTGTGAAAGAATTTTATAATAAATATAATTTATATTTCATAAAAATATTTTACTTAACGTACTTACTTCAATGTGTGTGTGTGTGTGTGTGTGTGTGTGTGTGTAAATTAATTTAGCATATATTAAAATTAAATTATATTTCATTCTTGTATTCGATTCATATTTATTTCTTTTTACAGGTATGGAAAAAATTGTATTTTGGGTTGACTTCGTAGCTCTTGTCATTATTCTACTCCTATTTAGGACTTTAACGTATTACTTACTAAGACAGCGCTTGAGGCCGAATAAAACATTTAGAGCACTTCACCTTATCGGTCGACTTGTAAAGAGTCATTTTAGTATGGACTAGAAAAAAAGTTTTACTAGGACGACATTGTTTTTTTTTTTATTTTTATTTTTATCAACGTAAACTAGATTTTATACAATAAATTGTACGTAAGCGTAATTTATATAGAGTAGTACATTGTAAATATTGTAACAAAAGTGATATTTTCAAGATAAAGATTAATTGTTGTTATTATATTTTTTATTTTATTTAAAACAATATGAGTGAAAGAGTCATTTGTAAGCTATTATTTGTAAGCCTACCATTTATAAATTGTGTTTTATAAGCTGTTTATTGTTGAAAATATATTATGTACAAAATAACTAGAATATTTCATAAATTGTTTTCACTTTTAATTGTTTAAAATTGTAAAAATTACATAATTCATATTATACTCTATTAAAATAGTTGATTACAAATTTATTTCGATGATGAGTTTGTGTAAAGCATCTGCAAACAACATTTTTTGCTAATATTAAGCTTTATAGTCTTTTTCAATTATTTGGTAATTGTTTGATTTAATTAAATAAAGATCACGCTATTTATTTTAAACTTATGCATTATTGTATTTACAAGATAAATTTTAGCTATTTTAAACATTATTTTACAATGAATTTATACAATTTAATTTAATAAATACTGTTTATAATAAAGAAAATTGATTGATGAATTTTCATGCTGAAATTTTATTAATTGTTAATTTTATTTTATTAAGATTACTTATTAGTTTTATTATACAAATTGCACCATTGTAGACTTTAATAGACATAATTTACAAAAAATATTATGTTAATTTTAGCTGTCATCGTTAAAAGTTACTCTTATCAAGTTAAGATAAAAGTTGTAATTTACGACGTTTGTATCTATGACTACCTCTTTTATAATTATATGATTATTTTATACAAGAAAGTTACGACACTATGTTACTTTTTCTCTGAATATATTTACATTGATTTTTCACATGGACATATAACTGAATAATTTAAATAATTACAACTACTTTATACGTACGATTTTATTTTGAAAGAAAAATATGATCTTCTATATGTTGAAAACATATAATGTTTTTAATAAAATCAGTGCCAAATGTCAGTTTGTTTCTATTTATTAATCAGAATATTTCGAAATTTTATTTTTAATTTATTAAATTTAATTAATATCTTATTCATTATAAATAGTGTCCCAAAATATTAATATTAGGTTTTTCATTATTTATAAAGAGAACAAAAAAATTTGTTTAAATTGTAAATAAATTTTACTGATAAATACATTTATCAGTGTGAATTTGATTTACATATCACGCACAGTCAATGACTAATAATTTTTCTATTTTTATTATGGAATATCTTATACAACTTTAAAGTTCAACTATCGAATAAATAAATAATTTATATATAATTCATGGGTAAATTTTTTTTATAATATACCTTTAATAAATAGATAAATAAAAAAATATTCGATTATTTATAAATGATTTTATATCCTACGCATTTATGGTAAAATATCTAAAAGTAAGCGATACTTATTACTGCATTTAATTATATTTAATCATCACTGGTAGAAAAATATTATAACATGTAATTAAATAATCCAACTTTAGTAACATAATTATGCTGTAAAAGATGTGAAATATTCTTCAAATTCGAATTTTTATACAATTAATTATACGATCGTCTTTCTTATTATTTTGGTTAATCTCATGAGAAATTATTCTACAGTCCAAAAATATTCTCCTTTATTAGGGATAAATAGAATAATACTTTGAAAGAATAAATAAGTGAAAATAACGAAAGACACGTCATTTTTTTATTTAGATGAAATATGACTTAGGAATTCATTATATGTTGAAGGAAAATTGGAATATAAAATTTTTCAATTATAGAATATTAAAAATAAAGTAAAATGTTGGTAAGAACTTTTTTGCTTATATTTACTCAATGAGCCGCTTTCAATGTTTCACACAATTTTAATATTGCTATTAAATACTGTGGATATCATTTTATCATTTGAACATTTTTTACCAAGATACTCTATGTGAGCGAATTAATAGATAAAACAAGCTTCTAAATACGGGCTAGCGAGTCTTAAGCACATTCAGGAACTTTATCACGCACAAGATCGAATCCACGTAGTTCTTGGCCTATATTAATGAAGCATTATTTTAAATAGATTAATGAACACTTTTTTATTTATTCAACTCTGAATCTCTAAACATCGTTACCTATTTGTTGTTAATTTTCTAATATATTCAAGTACTATGTAATTACGATGTTCATTGAAAGCTACTTTGATATAATTTACATATTTCAAGCTACTTTCATGGATACTTGGAAGTAAATATACTATTATGTAATAAATAGATAGGTAAAAGAAAACGAGGCCTTCTTGATTACAAACTTAATTCGTATAAAGCAAATAACTTTAAGTGAAATCTAATTTTAAATTATTAAATTTTACGTTAAACTGAAAAGTCATATTTATTTTAACCGACATTATATCATTTATTTTTCAAATTCTTTTATAAAGTTATAAAATTGTAATCAAACTTTCAAAACGAATAATTAAATATTTGCCCAAAAAAGAATTAATTATTAAGATAAGTAAGTCACGGCAATTAATAAAGAAAATCCTTACTATAATAAAATATAAATTTTCGAAAATTTACGCAATTGTAACGTGTAATTTTTAGAAGATAATTTTATACTCGTAGCTAAATAGTATAATAAATTCTTTTGAAAATAAAGTTATATAAACATTTTTTACATATATGTTTCTACATATATTTCATGAATTTTCTTTCTAATTTATATTAATAAATAAAAAAATATAATAAAATATAGGTTCTCTTTACAACATGGTGCATAATTTATAAAATTTGTATGTGAATATGTTTATATAATTTATTCACAATATACCGATATTTATAGTTATCATGTATATCGCATGTCAAGTTTCATATAAATATAAAAATATTTCATTGAAATATATTTTTGAAAATTTTAAGATTCAATTGTTGATAAAATATTTTTTATGCAAAAAATAAGCTATAAATACTTTGAAATGACATGCCTAAACACTAAATAATAAAGTATATTATTATTTTGATGAGTAGTCTTATTGTCTAAATGTCGTAAATTAAATATTTGTAACATTGAGTATAGTAAGTATTTTTATTTGAAATAATGAAGGTTAATTATAGATTAATTATACTTCCAGATTTAAAAACACCTTTTGTAAAGTAAATGTTGTTCAGTTTTTTACTAATATAAACTATACAACTCTTCTTTTATATATTTACTTCGTAAATGTAGGCTTCTTTATCATAATAAACATTTATTATATCTTTTATTGCAAATAATTTTGTGTTTGAGAGAGTTATTAATTTGTTGAATAATTAGACTGCAATTTATTGAAGTAAATTCTGAGTTTTTTTATTACATAATTTATATTGTATTCATTAGTTATAATCGAATAGATTATTTGTAGTTTATATTTATAACATCAACTGAATATGTAAATGTGTTTTTTGTCAAAAATTATTGATTGAAAAATTATTGAATAATTTCCATCAATAAAATTCTAGTTTGATATTTATAGTAAAAGAATATTTTTATTTTTATAATATATGCAAAATTATTCAAACTTTTATCGCAAATGAAAGAGGTATGTACTTAAATGAAGAAAGAAAAGTGTTTTCGTTACGAATATTGACGATTCTCAATCTCTCGTTAACTAACAGATTTTAAAATAATTATCCATTGCAAATAAACTGTAGAACCTCAATTTTAACTTGATACTTTGATTTTTTCACAATTTAAAATAAAAGTATTCATTTTCACTTTTTAATAAAAAGAATCTCGAAATATTTACATAAATTTCTTCAGAGCCCTTAAACAATTTACATATTTGTACACGATACAAATATGTAAAATGACATAATTGTATTAACTTATAAGGTTCAGAATGTAAGTATATTATTTATCAACTAAACTGTGAAACTTAAAAATTAGTAAAAAAACTGCATGTTAATTTTAGATAAATCTAAAACATAATTAGAATACACTAAATTATATTTTGCATGAATACAAAAATTTAATTACGTTGGTACCGTACATAAGTATTATTTAAAAATGAGTAATGTTTTGAATAATTTTAGAATCATTTTTAATTTAAATAAATTTTAGGTATGTGTATTAAGAAAAACAGCGCTTAAATTAAACTTTCATATACCTTTAATTTCAAAGGTAAAAATTGGAAATTACAATGTTCAAATTGATATTTGGGTCGATGATAATTTTCTATTTAGGCGTTTTTTTCAAATGAATATTTCAAATAACAATGAAGCTAAGTATTATTCGGAATTAAAATTTTACATTCTAAACTAATTTAGTATAATCACTTAAAAAACAAATTTCTGTGCTTTATCAAAAATTTATTGTTTATTATTTAGAAAATATAAAACAATGTAATATAAAACGACATGAGTTATACTAATTCTTAGAATTATTATAATATATGAAGTTTGATAAATGTTCATAATTTAATACTCATTAATGCAGCATTAAATATATCATGTTCTATTTTCTCATAAGTGAATAGTTGCAAAAGTTTATTCAATAAATGAAATTTTTTAAAAATGTTATAAGACTATATAATTCATAAAATTTTAATAATATTTGCCTTTAAAAATTTTGTATTTAACATTATAATAAAATATTGCTAGAATTTATTCTAATGTATAAAAAATAGTATAAAAATTCATAATCAACAAAAAATACCTTAATGTAATTTTAAACGTCTATAACACAATTAAATTATTTCAAAAATAATTTAAAAATTTTTAATGTTTTCATTTTATCAACATTTGTAATACGTTTTTAACTATTTAATATTTACATAATATAATTATAATTGAAGCATTTTCTTATAAATATTTTGTACATCATCCACATAGATAGACCATTTAATAAACCATTTAATTATTATCAAAAACACTTGTTTGTATTCAACTAATTTTATAGAATAGTTACAAAATGTTCATTCTTTTATACATTTTTTGATTTACTTTTTAAAGTGTTTTAACCATCTATATCATCTGCGCCATTCTTTACTACTTTGTTTCTTTTAGCCTTTTAATTTTTCTTTTCTTTTTAGAAATTTTTGTATTTTCTTCGTTCATTCTGTCTTTAACAAATTTACAGTTCATTTTGGTAAAATTAGTTCGACTTATTGGTTCTGCAAAATATTTATAATATTTAGTATGTAAGGTTTGTATTATGTATATTTTTTAAAATTATATCTAATAAACAGTAACTTACTTCCTATATCATCATCTTGTTTAATAATTAATTCATTCTGTGACATGTTAGATTTTGGAACTTCAGATTTTGAACTATCAATAAATAAATCATCAATAATAGCTACATTTTCTTCATCTGTATTATTTATTTCCAATAAATTAAAAATTGATTTTTTCCTGTTTCCTTTTATTGGCAATCTACAATATTTAAAAATATTTATAATATTTAAATGTTTACATTTTGAATACAAATCTTATCATGAAAAAAATTATACGTTTCTGTATCTTTATTAAGCCATGCTACGTTAAGCCATTCTGAAAGATTTTCAGGTAATACATAATTTTCTGGTAACCAAGGTATCCCAACAATTTTAAAAATTTTAGTCAAATTGTAAATATCATTATACCATTGACACAAATTTCTTACTATGTATCGTGATACAACCCTATAAAACAATCAATTTATATATATGTTTGTGTGTGTATGTGTGTAGATTTTCTTAAAATGTGCAAAAATATTTGAATAAACAATACCATATTCTACTAATAATTGCATAAGCAATCATAGCCACAGACCAAGATTGTCCTATATGTAGTCTTGATTTTAATATATTTCCTGCTGCCATTGCAGTTAATTCTGTGTGACACATTAGTTTTGCAAAGCCTTGTGTTCTTACAAGAATATATTCAATAATTTGTCTTGATGGCAGACTAACCATTCCATTGCTTATTCCAATATATTTTTTCAAAATTTTATATTCTTTTTCCAGTGACATATTGAAATAATTTAGCAAAGCTCTATTTACTTTTTCCATATATTTAAATCCTTTGTCATTTCGAAATTTACTTTTCATGCGATAAATTAAGCGACTAAGAAGCGCTGCTTCTTTATTTAAAATTGTTAAAGTTTTAAAGTCAATTAATATTTTGTCTATAAGTTTCAGAAATTGTCTTGGATCTAAATTATATAAAATATATTTTGTAACTTTCAGGTCAACAATTAAAATAGTTGAAAAATTTAGAATCTTTATTTGTGATACAGAATATGACATAAAAATAAGTGTGATATATATATATATATATATATATATATATATAAGTATTAATATTTTTAATAATTGAAAACACATTCTAGTATTTATTTTAGTTATTGATTTATAGTTAGTAAAATAAAATCAATTATCATTTTATTTTGTCAATAACTTTACTTTAATTTAAAATTATTGTTTTTATTTTATTTAAATAAAAGGTTAAACCTATAAAAATTATTTACCATATTCCTTTACAGAAATGTCCCATGACCTATAAGGTGGATGATCTAAATATATTTTGTTCCAAAAAATTTCCATTTTAAAAAAATACTTTTTGAACGTTTACGTCAATAAATGTTTTATGTTTATTTAATTTTATATAATGTATCATGAAATTTTATGTAAGCGATACCAATACTTCATTTATAAAACTGTAATAGATATACATTATCTATTAGTCAGAATTTTGACTTAGAATTTTGACAGAGCCATTTTTCTGTTTTATCATTCAATAATCCTTTTTATCCATGGTTTTATATTTGTTATTACCTTATGTCTCTTTTTTGGTAATGCCTTTAAACATTAACTCTTTAACATAACCTTAATCGAATATACAAGTAAACTATTCGATACTGGTGTAGTGTTTAAGATTCTACTACCGAATTCAAACTTCAAAATTTTATTTATCAAAATTCGAAATAAAATACGAATAGACGTAAACGTTTTTATATTTAATCACTAATGTCAGAATTTACATTCATGCATAGTAAAAAATGTCTTTGTCCATTAGGACTAATCAAAATTGTAAAGTAAACGTGGTATAAAACGTGGTATTTTAAAAAATACGAACAAATAAATTCTTGTTGTGAGGTAAAGTCAGAGATGAAATGTTGATTAACAGTTTATATAATTTTTCGTCAAATCTTAAAGCATGCTAAAATTATTATATCCTTTAAAATTATCACTACTTTGTAGTATTTATTTAAATAAATTTACAACATTAATTATGTATTATTTAATAACATAATATTAATTATGTAATATTAATTATTTATTAATAAATAACGTCTTTTAATTAAATTTTATTTAATTTCTTTATATATATAAATTTAATATAATAATACATATTACAATATTAAAATTTTCCTTAGGTTTTCCTAAGTATATTAAACAGCACAAAAATGAAACCTCATGAAGGCAATACTTTATCAAATTAAGATTAAATAATAATACTATAAATTTATTTTCAATATACATTATTCTATAAGACTTATATAAAATAAATTGGTTAAATTATAATATTAAATTTTTTATATATATAATATAATAATATAATTATAATTTGAGACTGTTAAGAAAAAACAAATCAAGGATTAAATATTTTTTGAAATTATTTAATAAAATGGATGTAATTTTATTATATACTAATATTTTATACTAATAATAAAATTAAAAAACTTAAATCAATAAATATATACTTAATTAAAATTTTTCTTTTTTTATTTTTAATAATACAAAAAATTTATACTATTAAAATAAAATTATAAAATCAAATTTTATAACTCAGTATTGTTTGTGATTTGTATATACTATAAAAATTTAATTTGATTAATTTATAAGATTAATGGTATCAAGAATGCATGCAGTGACATGAAGGTGTAGAACATGATGATGGTATACAATGTACGCTTGTAACTCCATTCCAAACAATGCCACCTTGAACCATTCTGCATGGAACTAAAGTTTTTGAACATGGTACTATTTGTCTACAATAATTTGAAGAAAAAATGTTTTGGTTTATCAACTATTCATAATTAGATCTTATTATATTAGAAACTTACA
Source organism: Wiebesia pumilae (assembly GCA_018907045.1). Taxonomy (NCBI): domain Eukaryota; kingdom Metazoa; phylum Arthropoda; class Insecta; order Hymenoptera; family Agaonidae; genus Wiebesia; species Wiebesia pumilae. Next base: position 5,396,581 of record JACCHZ010000181.1, on the reverse strand, counting down.
ATAAATGTTGACAAGATGGGGAGCAAGTTGAACAAGTTGTTGCTTTTGAAGGGCATGTATTTTGTCTAAAAACGAAATTTTTTTGTAATACAATCGAAATTCATTTGTAATACAAAAATATATAAAATAGTTTATATATTTAAGCTACAGCATAAATTCACCTTGTATCTGAAGTTTTACAATCAGGAGTAGTGCTTACTTTTTCACACTTTACCAACACAGACATTTTTTGGATATTTTATTAAATTATTCGGTAAAAAATTTATTAAATCAAATTAGGTCAAATTATTAAAATTATTTATGTTATGGAAAACAATTAAATATCAGTACAAAATTTTTTGGCTATGTTCAGGCATTATCTATAGTTTAATTTGATTGTTTTATGAAATACTTATTATTTATGAATATTTATTAATATAATGAATAAAATAGTTTGCATTAGCTGAAATGTTATTTAAATGATTTAGTTTAGAAGGTAAATGAGACAGCATCACTTTGCAAGGGTAATCAAGACAAATTATAACTTTTATGTAATTTACTTATTCAGGGTTTATGATTTAAATAAACATTTCCTATAAAAAATATTAATTTTCTTATTTACAAACAAACATATATCTATTTATTTCCATATATAAACATTTTTTAAATACTTTATCTTTATCTTTTAAATATAAAGTTATAACTTAAAAAATATAAATAATTTTCGTCTATAAATAATATTACAAATATACATAATAATTAATATAATTATTTATTGAGTTTTGTGTAAATAATCACTATAAATTTTTATTAAGTCTGGATGAGTTCTTGGAACAACAATTGATAAAGCTATCCTAAAATGTTCTTTTGTAACTTGTACAGCATTAAAGTCTTCTTCTAGGGCTCTCATGCCAGCTTCATGACAGATTGCTTGTATTTCTGCACCAGAGTATCCTTCTGTTAAGTTGACTAAATCTTTTAAATTAACATCTTTACAAATAGGCATTTTATGTAATTTTATATTAAAAATCTCCAATCTACTTTCAGCATCTGGTAAAGGAACATATATTAATCTATCAAAACGTCCTGGTCGAATCAGAGCCTATATTTTAAAATTATATTAATTTTTAATTATTGTATAAAAAGATGTTTTACAAATAATTTTAAATTAACACAATAGTAATTGTACTTTATCTATTCTATCAGGTCGATTTGTTGCAGCTACTAATGTGACATTTCCTAGGGCTGTAACTCCATCCAATTCAGTTAATAATTGAGCTAAGACTCTTTCTTGTACATTGCTACCTACAGAATTTGAGGAAGTGCTTCTTTCTACACCTAAAGCATCAAGCTCATCGATAAATATAATAGAAGGTGCTACTTGTCTTGCTTTTCTAAACAGCTCTCTTACAGCTTTTTCTGATTCTCCAACCCATTTGGAAAACAGTTCTGGACCCTGAAAAGTACACTCATTATATTAGTACTATTATTTATTATATTATTATTGTTATTATATTGATTATAAATTAATAGAAAATAATTGTGTAAAATTTGTACCATAAAATTACCTTAATATTAAGAAAATTCAATTTACTTTCTGTGGCTAATGCTTTTGCAATCATTGTTTTAGAACATCCAGGTGGACCAAACATTAAAACTCCTCTAGGAGGTACAATACCGAGTCGTGTGAAGGCTTCAGGATGTTTCAAAGGCCATTCAACTGATTGCACTAGTTTCAGTTTTAAATTTTTTTGACCACCAATATCAGACCATTTAACATTAGGAACATCTATCAAAACCTCTTTCATTGCTGAAGGGCTCACAATACTTAGTGCATGATTAAAATCTTTCCTTGTCACTAAAACTTCATCAGAATTACAAACACTTTGTGAATGTGATTTATTTTTTATTGCATTCATTGCAGCTTGTGAACATAGACCATGCAAATCTGCACCAACAAATCCATGTGTTTCATAGGAAATTTGATCTATATCTTCATCATTAAGAGAATGAGGCATTTTTTCAATTACTTTTAAAAGAATTTCTTTCCGGATTTGCTGAGTAGGAACAAGCATTTCAAATTCTTTGTCTATTCTTCCAGGTCGTCTTAAAGATAAATCAACTGCATCTGGTTTTGAAGTTAATGCTAATACCATTACATTTTTATTGTTATCTTGTAAGCTATCAAAAAGTATTACTAATGTTGCTAAAACTCGTTTTTCATGATCTGTCATTGAACTATTTTTTTTGGGACATAAAGTGTCAATGTCTTCCATAAAAATAATCGATGGAGCTTTCTCAAAGGCTTCTTTAAACATATTGCATAAAACTAATTCTGTTTCTCGAAAATTTTTACTATAAATATCCGAAGCATTAATATTGACTACATGAGCTTCTACTTGAGATAATAAAGCCTCAGAAATCATAGACTTTCCTACACCAGAAGGACCGTACAGTAGAATGCCTTTACTGATATGAAAATTTTCCATATTACCATATTTTCCAAGTCCAATATTAAAAATATCCTTCAAATCCTCTATTAAACTCAAATAACCACCTACACACTCTAATCTATGTCGTTTCTGTTTTCTTGTTTTTTCTTTTTGCTCACTACTTTCTAAAATTGTCCATTTTGTTGAATAAAGTATTAAGTATAAACTTTTACTATTGCTCTGATCTTTAGATATATTCATAATTGAAAATTTATCAGCTAATTTATCATTAGTCTTTATATCTATAATTTTATAAATTAATTTTTTTCCATAGAACGGAATTAATATTCTATTGCCAATAGAAAATATTTTCTCATGATTATAATTCTTTAATAGCACACTAAATTCTGTTGTTGGGTTTATCATACAACTTTTACCAATAGGTTCAATGATTATTTCATGAGCAATACAAGGAGTTGACTTAAATTTCTCTATTCGCACTAATCCTTCTAATTTATCTAACTCAATTGCTAAAATTATTTATAGAATTATTACTGTTCTTTTTAGTATATAAATAACTAAATATAGTAACAGAATCAAAAGGACTATAATAAATTACCATTTTTTGTTAAAAATACTACACTTATATTTTTATCATTCATAGGCCAAGCTGATTTTACGACTATATTATCTTTATTACTAATTATCACTGGATCACCAATAGAAATTTCACATAATTGCAATACTGATTCTGACATGAAAACCATATTATTTGATTCTCGGGTGTTTATATACTTTGGAAATTCTAAAATTCAATATTCGATAACATAACATTCAAATATTGTTAAACATAACAAATATATATATATATATATATATATATATATATATATATATATATATATATATATATTTTAAATTGTTGTTTAAATATATGTTTAATCATTACCTGAAAAGTTATAAACTTCTATTGTACTATTAAAAATACCATTTTTAATAAATCCATAATTCCATGGTTCTGTAGGTGGGCAATTTTGTTCGTGAATTGTTGTATCCCTTTGGGCTAAAGAAGATTGACACTTGTCACATGTTACCCATGAACATAAACTTTTTCTTGTTTTTGATGACATTCTAAATAAAAATTTCAAACTGTCTAAAATACTTCAATATTTTTTAATTTTTTAATAAGAAAATTATTTAATTATTACTGTAGAATATTAATAAGTAAATTTTTAATCTTATCAAACAACAATTATGTAAATGTAACCTAAACATACTATTATCTATATTTATTATTACCTATATTTTATTTTATAATAAAGATTACTAATATTTAATATTAAATACTTCGTTTAAAATAATATTTTGCAAAGTTAAAGCGACTGAAAAATTAGTTTGTCTATGTACGGAAAAACAAGTGGGTTGTTTTCAAATAATAAACAATAAGAAAAGATAACTCATTAATAATATTTACAAAATAACTTATATTATACAGTTAATTAACATTGGATTTAATATAAAATAAAAAAAATAATGTTATAAAATTGAATTTTATAGACTTTTATTTATAGTTAAACTTTGATGTATGAATATACGATAAATGTAATAAAATATCAGCAAATTTTCTTTGTAACATTAATTTAGTAATCGTAATCTTTGATTTTAACATAACGTATACCACAGATGAAAAGGGTTATACTTTCTATTAATAATTGAATAATGTTGAATTACTTTAGAACTCTAATCAATTATAGCTTAGGGTCAATATTTCATAATATTAGAACAATTGTACATGTAATATTTACGCATGCGCGTTAATCTAGAGATTTTTCTTTTGTGATTATTCCTAGTAAATATTTAAAAAAGATGTACCATTGGAAAAAATAATGTAATTATTGATGATATTATTTATTTTTTAAATATTGCTACAATTTCCATTCAATAATAACAAGTAACGTTTTTTTACGTAATAAAAATAATAAAAATATGACATTAAAAATATAATAACCTAACATGATGTACTATATTTACCTACACAGGATAAGATTATTTTTTATGAATTGCAGTCATTTTGAATATATATAATCTAAAGTATAAAACGGAATAATTATTTACAATATAATCAATTACGAATTTAATTTATTTATTTAACAGTTCGTTCGTGAAATTTTTAACACCAAAATTTTTACTAAATATTTTCAGAAATACATTAATAAAATATTTAAAATATTATAATTAACATTTCTGAGAAATCTAACAAAATATTTCTTATAAAATGTATTTTAAATAACCATTTCAACTGAAAGATCATATAAAGTATATTTCATGCATATTATCGAAACTGTAAAAGAAGTATATACCATTGTCTTTTCATGTTACGTATATTAGAGGTTGTTTAAAATATAGTATTATACTTAACTGAAATATTATAGAAATTCTAGTGAAATAATACACTATTATTACCTATAGCTGTAGTATTTTAATTAAAACGTTACAAAACTTCCATAAAATATTTCATACCGAATTAAACAGGTTTTTTTTTAAACGATAAAGGCAGTATTAACAATTAGAAAATTATATTAAGAAGAACCAATTATTGTTTTAAATGTTAATGATATGTGATTCATGTACGATCATTGTTTTAGGTACAAAAAAGGAGAACAATTCATTTTTATATAATGAATTTGAGAGATTATTTAATGATTAGCGATGTGATATAAAAACAGTTTTATATATTGTTTTCAACAACAATCAAATATATACTAATTTTTACATACATACGAATAAAATAATGTTAATATGCAACAGTGAAGCTGTGCTTAATTATAGATTAATTTTTATCAATAATTGATATACATATATTGTAAATCTTAGATTATTTAAAATCATAGACTGCAGTTTTGATTATTTTTTAGTAATGGTTACAATCTCATCGTTGATGATTCTTTGTAGTTTAGACTTCTTTATTCAGTTTTCCTTTTAATATTGTTGTAAGTATCTTACTTTTAAATATTCTGAATTTTTTATCTTTATATTTAACAGGATCAGACACATAAAACTGATATCGTGATTTGATATCGAGTAAAAATATAAATTTTTCGAATTTTATCTTTATCTTTTAGTTGTATTATACTTTATTGCATCAACTATTTAATTATTCATTATAATAAAAAAAAATCATACTTTCATACTTGAACAAATGAGTAATAAGTTTAATCGATTAGATAACAAAAAATTACCATATATTCTGAACATTTATTTCTTTCTTATATGATATTGAAAATTTAATAATGTTTAATTGATACTTGTGATTATAATATTTTTTCGAACATACGTATAAAATTTTTTAAAATAAATATGTACATTTATTCATAAATTGTATTAAATAATGATTACACGTATTGTACCATCTTAAAAATACTTCATTATAAACATTTTTAGGGTAAAGAAAATTAACAATTTTTAATAAGAGTAATATTTTTGTAAGAATTAATCGAAAATTAATTAATTGAGATAATTATAATAGTAAATGAATGCAGGTCTTCCTAGTCAATGTACTAATTTCTCTACTAACCACTGTTAGTGCTGATTGCCTCAATTCATTAACCGTCAACAATTAATTGCAAAATAACTTTCCTATATCGAAAACGATTCTAGACTTTTTGATATTGTTCTTTAAGTATTCAATGATAGCTAGTACTGTAATCATTTTCAGAAAATGTTTCATATATCCTTGAAGCATTTTGACGAGAACAGAATAAATTCAATAGGGAATTTTTCAACCAGTAAGACTTTAAGATATACATAAGATATATTTAAAAATAGTAGTTTAGAATGAATTCATCTTTAATATTTTTAAAAATATTCAACATGTACAATGAGCAATTTTAAAACTAAAATAATTCTGGAATGCATTTCATTTTAAATTTATATCATCTATTTAAAAAACAGTTTATTTCAGTACTCAAAAATTTTTCAGAATATTTCAAATAAGTAGCCAGTCTGATTTGATGATTAATTAAAAGTTTTAAATCATTTTTCATGACAGAATTTTACTTTTTTGTTTTTATAATCATTTCTACAATAATATTTTATAAAGTATTCATTTGGTTATAATTGTTTATCAATTATTACAAATATATTTCATATTATTCTATAATATTATTTTAGTTTTTTTGAATGAAAATCAAGCAAATTAATTATAATTAATAAATCTACTTAATCAACAAATCCTAATCAGCAAATATAAATTTTAGAGATATGAGATATAGTTATACACAATTCGGTCAAAAAATATAACTGTACGTTGCATTTATATATGTCCGTTGTTAGAGGCAAAATGAGAAGCATAATAGAGTTAGTGCTGCCTATCAATGAAAGCTGCTCCGATTCGTCCAAACAAGATCGAAGCATCAAGTCAAGCCAGTCTTTTCGCGAACTACAGTCTATGTGGGCGTAAAACATTAATATCTCGATTTGTTGTGCATCTAACAATGATATACGCAACCTTAATATTTATTATAATTTTTTTGTTGAAAGCTCTAATATTTTAACATAACTTTCAAACCTTCGAAATAATTCATGATATTTTACATTAATTACAATTTTAAATTTATATTATTAAAAATTTTTTGTTAGAGTATAAAATTATTGTAATATTGAGACACTATATTACTTTACAGTACAGTGAATTCTATGTATAAATGTAGTCAATTTACAAATTACCTTAGTTATAAGTTTTTGTACTATCGCAAAACACACCAACACAATTTATTCGTATATTATTCAGTTTATTTATACATTATCAGTCAGATATTAACTAATGTAACTGATATTGAAGTATAAACTGAAAACGTTTGATGTTATATACGTGACTAATTACGATACATTGTCTATGGTTTTTTATTTAATATACGAATAAAATAAAAATACAATGAGCTTTATTTTACTTTTTTAATTTTTAATCAATATTATCTTGAAATGGCGAATTTTTTTACGAATAAGCAGTGGATAAATTTTATTTGGCTAGTAACGATTATTAATTTGGACAATTGTAATAAAGGTAAATATCTTCTTTTTCATATGTAAACAATTGTATATTATATAAATACGTATCATTTTGTATAGCATATAATTAAATCTATAGATAATTATGTAATACATAAAAATAAATAAACAAATTTATAATAATAAAATTTAATATTAACAAACAAAATATTATTTAATGATTTTATAGTAAAAAATCATTTAGGAAAATATTAAACAATGTAGTAAATTAATGAAAAATATCATTTACTAACAGAAATTGAAATTGGTTGTGTATAGTTAACGGAAATAAAAAAACGGAAAAACAGGTGACGCCTACAATTCCAAATGTAAAAAAGTATCTCTGCTGTGTCAGGCAACAAAAAATGGTAGACGTTGGTCATGGTGAGTTATTTTTAACATATTTTTCGATATCATTTTGAGAGGAGAAAATAATCTTCAATTGATTTTCCAAAATTGAATTAAAAACGGAACAAGTTTATTTGAGTATAAAACGTTTAAATGTAATAATTCTAACAGAAATTTTAAAGGGACGGTCAATTGGCAATGTCAAACTTGATCAAATACAATATCCGGTTCACCATTTTATCCTTAGCTAATTCGAATACACTATAGTATACTTTGAATTTTATAATAAATAAACATGACCACGATCAAAAAGCGACTATATATAATACACATAAATTCGTTGTTAAAAATTAATATTTTTGAATTTGACATATATTCGACAATAAGACACTGCTTAAATTTCATTTAGCCGATTTAACAAATATACTAAAATGCATAAAAATATGTCTTATTAAATCATTTAAATATAATTAAAGTATAATTTTTGGATTTATAAATACAATTTTTTGGTAATAACTGAAGGAAATGTCAAAAGCTACTATATTCTTACATAATTTTCTAAATATTTCTTACCCAAGAAAAAGATACATCACGTTTGTATATTTCATATTCTATTAATATTTTGGAGTATTTTTTCATATGCAGAATAATATAACTTAAGTTTTATTATTTGTTCTAAAGTAGTTTTAAATTTTTTAAAAATTGAAAATCTCGAAATAATATAGTTTTAATATACAAATAAAAAATGTGACGATGAGATAATTAGTAATTTTTTAGAAGATTTTATTAAGTTAGAGGTATAAACTATTAGCTTTAACTGTTATAGAAAAACAAAATCATTCCTCAAGTAATTCATACATATATATAATAATATTATAAAAAATTGAGTGTAAAATTGAATAATTTTAATACTCTTATCCATGATATATGTTTTATTTCATTTTAAATATTGAAATATTATATTTCAAAATTAATTATATTATAATTTTACTAACAATTCTTTTGTTTGAAACATAGCTTTTCTGATATATATGCAGTTTCTTTTATTTTTATATATAACTACATAAATAGCGTTTATAAAATTGAATTTTTCAAACTTCCAAAGAAACGCCGATTTTCTTAGAATTGTAATAAAATTATTTACTCTGATCTTTCCATCATAAAATATTCAATTATACATTTTCTAAAAATTTCAATATATTTTGACAATTAAAAGCACTTTGTAATATGATCTTAACATAAACAACATAAAAATTTATTCTTTATTAACTTTTTTATGAGCCCAAATGAATTTATTACAACAGTTATAGCTAAACAATCATTTTATAAAATTATGTACTCTCATTTTTTGAAAGTTAAAATAAACCATATATCTACCTTTAAATATGAAACACTGATGTGAAAAAAACAAACAGTATAACTTTACAAGCGTCCGATGAAGATGAGAGCTCATAAATCGTCAAAGTGCCCACAATAAATCATTCAGCGCATATTTAAATACCACGAGCGCCTCCATGACTAAAAATACATTTGAATAAGCTATTTTTTGCTCTTCATTTCTTTATTCACTACTCTTTCTTCAGAATTCTACTATAAAAGGACGTTATGCCGATTGGATTTTTCACGCTGACATATTGAAAAAAAAAAATTAATAATATTGTGAGAAAATGAAAAATAATCAATTCTTGATAGAAATTATACTCTTATAAAACATAGTAACTATTGCATAGTCAGTATTATCTAAAGACCATTTATAAGTTACTCAACTGGAATCGTTCAAAATATTGTTATAACTGTTACCTTGACATTCTTAATTTTTGCTATGTGCTAATTTTTGCAGTATGATATAAGTGCATACTGTTTCATGTAAAAAATAATTTTATTGTTATTAAATTTGATTTTCAGTTTAATATCTGTAGAATGGAATAGATAAAATTATAAAATTACTAACTAGTTCTTTATATTAATTCTGAGTTTTTAATCGAATAATAATCATAAATTAAAAGACAAGTGATTTTTAAATCACTAATAGAATAAAAATACGTGGTTTCAGTAATAAGAACGAGTGATATAGTCAAGTAAATAAACTCTGATAAATTTATTGTATTAAACAAATTCTCAGTTTTAAAGTGCACATAAAGCATTGAAAATGTACTTAAGAAAATCCTTATGATATATATATTATTAATCAACAAAAGTATTCAAATAATCTAGATATTAGGTTCATCAAAAATATTAATTATAATCTTGATCATTTTTAGTACCTGCTGAAATCAGAAATTGACTTGGAATAAATAAGGTCAGAAATTACAGTTCTACAATAGGATCACTTGATGTGAAATCTTAAAGATACAAGTTAGTTGAAAAAATAGTTTTTTATATTCTACTTAAAAAGAATATTCTTTTGGATTATAATGAAATTTTAACAATTTTTGATATTGCAGCAGCTAAGATGAGACTACGCGTGAATTTTAAAATTTATTAAAAAATTTAAAATACATTTTTCTTAAACGGCTTTTTAATTTTGATTACTAAAATTACTTTTGAGCGGTGACCAACATGAATTTGAAAAAATTTGTAAAGGTGTGAAAGATTGTAAAGGTGTATTACTAAAATGTGAAATTTAGATGGATTTATAAAAATTCGTGTTTTTTCATAACATATTTATAATTCATGGATTTTTGGAGAGCTACATAGTTTTTTTATTTTAGCAAAAAAATCGCCATTTTGGTGTAAATTTTATGATTTTACTGCTTTTCCATGTTCTTAGATTCTGTTGTGTAAATAAATATTTAAAGAAACGAATTTAGTAAAAATATCTCATTTTTTAATTTTAGAAAAATCCAAAAAAAAACATTATAATTTTTAATTTTATATATGTAAATATAATGTATATATGTAAATATGTATATATATATATGTATACAACTTCATATACGAAAAAAAAACAGAATAATCTATAATATGTATTTAAAACTAGCAATTTAATATAAAATTTAAATTTGAAAGATGCGCCTTTAAAAATTATAAATGTTTTTGAAGTCGATCTAAATCTTTATTGTGGATCTAAAAATTTAAGGTTTAAAGTTTTTTAAGCACGTTTTAATGCATGTACGTTGTTTTCCAATTCAGTAATTTAAGAATTTTTATATTAATTTTATAAAAAAGTGTGCTTTCATAATATAATAGAATTTTATAAAATTAAAATCTTAATTAATTTTAAGTCTATGATACCGAGAAAATTGTAGAAGAATTAAAAAATAACTGTTTGAAATATTGCAAAAAAGTATTATAGATTATTGGGAAAGATTTTCAAAATAAAAAAATTGAGAAAATAAAATTGGAATTACACTTTAGAAATACATATTAGAATACTTTAGAAATATATATTAGAACACTTTAGAAATACATATTAGAACTTTTTAGAAATACATATTAGAAAATATGTGTTATAAAATTGTATATTATGTTAGATTTATATAAGAAAGTAAATGAGAGGTTAATCTTGAACTATATTATTATTAAATCTTATTTTTATAACATTAAAGTACGATAATTAAAGTGCGAATACATTTGGATAATTAAAATTTTAATGGCGAATTAAAATTTTAATTGAATAGAATAATTATAAGTGACCACTGAAATATATGATCACTGGTAATATTAGATTTTCAGAATACTAATCTAAGGTTTTTGTAAATTTTTTCAATACATAGAGGAACAAAAATATACGATATAAAAACGACGTGTGAAAAGAAATGAAGAATTAACAATAAAAATATTGGATTTGGTAAATATATGGTTTTAGTAGCTTATAAAACCATTGGAATCTTCACTATTTTTATATAATTTTGGAATAAAGAATTTATAAAAAATGTGGAAGTAAGAATATAGTAAATTATATTGTTGATAATATTTGTAAATACATAATTTAGATATTTATAAAATATGAAAAAGGTGGACAAATATTCTGAGATAGCAAAATGTAATTAATGGAAAATATAGAACTAGAATATAGGATAATAGTAGTAATATAACAAAGTATTTTGTGTAAATATAGATGAAAATGTTAATATAAAAATTGAATACGAAAAATTTATATCAAAATACTTATTTATTACAGTATTAAGTAGGATAACTTGTTTGTTTGCAATGTGGTATTGGTTAATTTTTTAATTGAAAATATATTAAGAATATGTAGAATGAGGTGAATTACATATTATTGCATATAAAATATTATACGGAATAATACATAGAATATTACATATAGAATAATAATAATTTTTTAATTTTACTTTCAACATTTGATAATAATTAAAATTAGAAATAATATATTTTATGAAATTATAAACTTAGTTTAAAAGTATATTTAAAAAAATAATTATTTATCATAGCATTTACTTCGATATTAATCTTTTATCGTGCTTCTCTACGTTTCTCAAGAGATGAAAACATTTTGTGTTTTCGATTGTTTAAGTCATCTTTTCTAGATTCATTCGTTTATTAATTAAATAGAAATGAAACAACCATTTTTTTAAAACCAATATCTTTTTGTTTATTACGATATTTTTATTATCCAATTATGTAAAGATAATTTTTTCGAATTCAAGTTTCATCATAAACAGTTTCTAATTAATTTTTCCAGTTTAAAATTATGAATAAAATATTAATATATAATATATTAAGGATAAAGTTTCATTTAAATGAATAATAAAGAATTTAATATAAGTAATTCAAAAATTATAAACTAAATTTTTTTTATACATATTCAATTTATTATATACAAATGTATTTAAAGTGAAGTAGATGAAGGAATTTATATACTTATTTAATTCTAAGGAGACAGTTATTTCTTACAGAAATATCAGGTAAAGTAATTCAAATCGATGTCGGCTCTTGCAAAAGTTTTTGTCCCCGTCATTTTATCGATGATTCTGGAGATGCTAGTCGGCCTGCTATACAGGTAAAATATTGTGGGTCATATTTTTTTCAATAAATACCTTTAATTTTAATTAATTTTAGTAAAGATATAATAGTGGAATAGATAAAAAAATATAAATCAAGAAATATCTTTATAACATAAAATAAATAAAAGAAACCATAAAAAATGTATTAATTATTAACTTCATAATTGGTTACTTTATAAATAAATCTTCACAAATTTAAATTCAAGATGTAGATTTAATCATCGAATTAAAACGTTTTTGTGAATATATAATAAGCATAGAAAAGGTTAATATCTATTGGGATTATAATATCTATTTCAATATAAAAACTTTGAATACAAATTTTTTATTGTATATATTAGATGAAGAAAAAAATTTACGAATTGTATTCTTTAAAGATATATTTTGAATATTATTTTGTGTTCTTTTCTTTATAGTTAAAATAAATTTTCTACTCTTATTGTATCATTTTATTAAAAAAAAAAAATATATATATATATACATGTATGTAACATGTTTAGTAAAAAGTTTGATTTTTTTTATACAATGTTGATACTGCAATAAAAGGATGTTTTCATTTGGTATTTATAATTATGTCAAAAAAGAAATATCGTATTCAGTAATTAAAGTTATGAAAACTTTATTCGTTACGAATAAAGGAACAGTATGCGTGCGCAAATCTGCACACATGTAAATATTAATTACTTTTGCCTATCGGATGTAAAGCTGTTTTTATTTAGATTTGCAAATCATGTTATTTCGAATTAATTTATTAATTCTAATAAAGTATATGTAATTATAGTTTGCCATAGAAAATGATTTATGTAGAATTGATTGGCACGATCATTGCATATTTTTTGAAAATGAATATATATTCACTATAACATAAGTTACCTACATAAATTATATTAAGAATCACGTATAAATAGTTTAATTCTTATTTTATTTACATTTGTACGTTCGTGACGAACTTTTTACTTCTATTCAATAATTATTAATATAAAAAATACTAATTTTGATTTATACACATTATTTTAGATTATTCTCAAGGATACAATCAGTATCTAGTTATCTATTTCATTAACATGTATTATCATTTTTAATATAAAAATCACAAAATATTTATTTTTAAATATTAAAATGTGTTAAACTTTTTTCATGTTGTGATCAAATTACGATTGGAAAATAAAAACAAAAGATAAATGTTACTAAAGAAGTAAATTATACATTTACAATTTACCAAATAGAACATTATTTCATTGATGCATTTACAAGTTTTTGTTTCCTTTTTCATACACACACGCGTGCGAGTCTTTTTTATGAAATTATTTCAAATATATCTCGCGTTAAAATGGCTATTTTTAAACAATTCTAAATTTAATTCTTACGTGAATGTATTAACGACAAATCATGAATATATTTTTGCTAGACGAGTTATTTATAAGCTTGTTCGTTGTTATTTATAAACTTCAATATCCTTTTTTATAAGGTGAAATTATCCTAAAAATGAAAAAATTGTTTTGAAAATGTAGATATCTAATAATAGAATTGTATTTAATATTAGAATAATTATTTTTAATTTTCCTTTAAATTAAGAAAAAATTCAAGTTTTATGAATACGATATGTATCTATTTTAGATCATTATTCTACAAAGTCGTTAGTTTAATTATTTAATAGCAGTTTTTTCTCTTAGTGTATGATTAATCTTTAAAAAAAACAATTAAATCTGAATCTCAATGTTAATTTTATATTTAATACAAAATATGAATAAATGAATGTAACATATCATGCGGTACGTTAATGTACGTTTACAGATTGAATTTTCCTAGATTTTGGATTGTTAAAATTTAAAAAAAAGCGAAGTTATATGTTATTAAAATATATTTGAAGAAAAATTTTACATGAAAATGTATCATTGTTTGAAATCTTTCAAAATTGCCAATAAATGTAAAATATATTATATGAATATATAAAATATATAAAAAGTATATTAAATAAAAGATTACTTACTATAAATAACTTACAATTTTGGATTAAGTCTTTCATTATAGTTGAAAATTTCAATAATTCAAACACACTTACGCAAATATTACATTTTAGAAATGCATGACAAATATGCACTGTCGACCAAGAACAGCGAAGTTAGATAGAATTTCCACAGTCGAAGGCGTTAAAATAATCGAAGTAGTAGACACGTGCGATTGTTCTACCAGACAAGCATGTCGGCGAGATGTCTATTCGCAAATTTTGTATTCAGGGACTCCGTACCAAGTTGAAATAGACGTGGGTACTTGTGTTGGGAGGTGTAAAAGTATGTAGATACTAGATATAATTTGTACTTCTTAAAAATATTACGCAGTTGGTATAATATTGTGATATTAGAAAAATCACCTTTTTTAAAAAATTAATTTAGATATACAAAACGCAAATTTTGAGTTTGAAAGGTTTAGCATTATATTATAAATATTAATTTTCAAAATTATTTAAATTTAAGTTTTAATTATATTATATTGAAAGAATTTTGTAATTTGTAAGGTGCATTTTGCTTCATGTTAAGAAATTACTACTAAAATTTATATATATATATATATATTTGTATTGTTATATTCGAAAATTTTTGAAAATATATAAAATATATTGCAGGTGATTAAATATAGATTTTATTATAAACAAATATTTCTAATAGAATACTCAAACAAAATGAAATTACTATGAGAAGCTTAGTAGTAGATAATTAAGAACTCCTAAAAATTTGAAGTATAATTATAAAACTACTTTGTAATAATTTTGTTCATAGAGTAAATATTAAAACATGAATTTAAGAGTACATTGTACTTGTATGAAATGCAAAGACTGTTTATTTTTCTTTTCGAAAAATTAATTATTTTCTTTTCTGTATTTTTTTAGAATTTAGTTGCAGACCATCCAAAAACTCTTCTATTAGTATACGTGGACCAAATGGTAATATATTATTATTTAATTTCTAAAAAACTTAAAGGATATTTTTCATAAAATAACCTTGTTTATTTTTTAATTTTATTTTTGTTAATTTCATTAAATAAACATAAAATAACATATAATTTAATGTACTTGTACATTTTTAAATTTTATTTTTAATTTGGGTAATTAATATTTTTTATATTAATTTGATATAGAATGATACTTCGTCTATAGTAAATTCAGACTCGATAATATAAATAATTAAGAATAAATATCTTTATATTTATCTATATATTTCTAATAAATATCATTATGATACAATAATAAAAATTTTAATTCAGACTGCTTGTATTTTAAGAATGTATAGCCTTAATTGATTGTGATAATTTTTATATTTAGTAGTATTTAAAAACATTAATACAGTTAATTGTAATATTGCAGTAAGTAACAATATTGTACAGTTTGTAAAATGTACTTATAATCCACATTTGTGATATATCCAGAACTAATTTATCGTGGAAATTATATGTACATAAAATTATAATAAGTTGTAATGTAACTAAATAAATTAAAAATTTTTTCAAGAATTTCAGTGTGCCTAAACAGTGATAATAAATATTAGCAGTAAAGTTAAAAAAAAATTAATATTAAGAATAAAAATAGATGATACGGTATTGAATACGAAAGGATACTGTAAATTTTATAAATTCATAGTAAAATAAAATATTCGAAAAGCAGAAATATATATAATAAGCCAAACAGTTACTGTTGGCTTGGTCAACATTACTGTTGATACTAGAAATATTTTTTAATAAGACAGAGAGTATAAAAGAAACGAGAATATAATTCCTTATAATAATAATTTTCATAATAAAATGGTAAACTAAGATCAGTGATTAGTAAAGTAAGGCTTAACAATAGCAGACTGTTAAATTATGATCTATTATTACAAAGGAATAATGGTATGTAATTATTCTAAATATTTACTATCCCTTAAAAAATTTAAATAAAAGATAGTCGTTAGAAAACACTTAATTAACCGAGACCACATCTTCATAATATCAATAGAATAAGAGATCCTGCATAATATAAGTCATAAAATAAATAAAAAAGTATTAAAATATGATCTTGTAGAATTCGTTTATTAAAACCAGCTTTTTGAAATATATTTATAAAATAATTTTATCATCATCGAACGAAGCAGTGTATAGTCAAATAATTATTAATCCATAAAATAAAGCATACAAATATACACGTGTAATATCTTTATGATGTATTGATTATAAATAAAAAAAAATTTTTGAATAGTAGTTAAAATTTCATAGTAAAATGCGTATATTATATGTTTTTTTCATTGTATTGTGTTTCAAGATTTTTAAATAAGTACCTCGTTTTCAAATTTTTCAATTTTAGTTCTTATTTAGTTTTACAGAATTAAATTTTACATATATTAATATTTGAGTTTCATAACAATTAACACATTTAGTAATTTACTTGACAAAAATGAGAATTTTTTGTATACATTACTAAATATTATTGTGTACATTACTAAATATTATTGTATACATTACTAAATGTTATTGTATACATTACTAAATATTATTGTGTACATTACTAAATATTATTACACACATTAATAAATATATATATTACTAAATTTGTTTTTTTAACATTATTACTTCGTATTATTTTTTACTTCATAATATTTTTTACTTCGTATTAGCTATTGTGTCAAAATATATATATTCTATTATTTATTCATAAATTGTAATAGAATTGTACAGTATTCTCATAATGTAATACTAATCTGACTACAAATGACTACAACTGATCTACAAATCACTTCTTCTAATTTGCGAATATACTTTTAATAGAAATTCTAACAAGCATTTTAATTTATTTTACTTAGATTCATTCGATTCATATATCGTTTTGTATTTTATTCAATCACATTTAGAAATCAATTTCTATAGATTCATTTTAGTCTACCTAATGTATAGGTTTCTCTACTCAAATGTAATTAAAAGAAAATCAAAGCAACTTAGTTTTAATATTTCAATAAGTACTGTAACATGAATCAAATAAAATAAATCACAGATATTGTAAGTGTATATCGATAACTTTTTAGTTGTTATAAAAATCTATTTAATGTTTCACTGTAAAAGATTGCTATATCTGTATAATTAGGTTTATAGCTTTGATATATTAGTTCTAATAAGTAAATAATCTTATTTGTAATTAGAAAGTTAATATATAACATAACTGAGAGTCTTTAAAATTAATAAACTAATATTTTGAAATTTTAAAAATATACAAATTTTTATTTTATTCATAAGTAAGAAAAATTGTGTGAAAATTAAATCAAATGTATTTTAATATCTTTGAGGACAAAATATAGGAGGGTCATAATTTTTAAATACCATTTGAAATGCATCGTGAAAAAAAGTACAGTGCAAAGTACATAAATTCATATAATCATTCATAAAGTAAATACACCCATATTTACTATTATTAGAATAATTAAATCAAATCCATTTGTTTTGAATAACTATATATTTAAAATAGTTAATAAATATAAAATATATAATTTTAGAAGAAAAATCACAGAATAAAAAGAATTTTTTACATAATATAAGATGAAATTAAAAAGATAAAATAATTTTTAAAAAAGACAAAAATTAAGAAATTAATAAATATATTTGAATATTTTTAAAATAATGTGTCATAAAAATTTATAAATATACTAAAATGAAATATCTTTTTTTTTATTTTAGGTGACGAACTTCATCAAGTCATAGACAGATGTAGTTGTACTGGAAGTTGTCATAGAATGGATCGCTTGGAAACTATACTAGACTTTAGTGGTATCGAAATAAAAGAAAGCACGAATATAGCAGACGTCAAACCAACTGTAAGGGTAAGTAAATATTATGTTTAAATCATATTTTTACACGAAGAAAACAAGATTTTATAAAAATATGTTATAAAATTGAAAAAACGTACGTATATTTTTAGTTCAATAATGGTTATTTGAATTTGATTACTTCATGAGTATAAAATAATTAAGAATATTAGATAGAGAATGAAATAGTACAAAACCGTAGTGATTTTTTCTATTTTAAAAATTCGTTTATAAAATATAATTTTAAAACAGTGATAATTACTTTGATAATTAATATTGTTTAAATTTATTTAATTCATTGAATAAAATATAATCTTTGAAAAATTATTCATAAAATATATGTAATAAAATTTGTTTACTATTATTCATTTATAACTAACTATTTTAACGAAAATAAGTGAAAAATATATTTTATATGTTATATAAATCATAATACCAATACTATTTTTATGTTAAGAATAACCGTCTAAACGAAAGAAACTTTATTATATTTTAAAAAGAGTTAAAAAATTTCGAATGTTAAGAATGATATCTTGAAAAAGTAATATAATAATGTATTTTAGTATTATTATTACCAGAATCAATTAACATCTTGTTTATACCTTAGCAAATAAATATTGGTCAATGCGTTGGAAAATGTTCTGGTAATTCTACGGAAACGTGTATATTAAGAGATAAGAAGAATCCTAAAATGTGCTTTGCTGGTATTTATTCAACCAATCATGATTGCACCGCAGTAAAATTTAAAGTTCATGAATACAGGTACATATATTTTGAAATACTTAAATTTTAACACGAATTTGCAATTTATAATAGAATATTAATGTTACTGCAATTTATTTATTATGTTTTTTGTTTGCAGAACTAGACGAGGAATGAAAAGAGAAATCATTCAAATAACTCAATGTGAATGTGTTTAAATAAATTAGTAAGACTGAAAATTGTAAAATAAAAGAAATATTAATAGTGATGTTTGTTACTTTTTAATAAATATTGTTAAAATATTGATTTCATATATTTAATAATCACATAATAATAATTGCATTTTAAAATTCTTAACCCATAAGCTTAGTTGTATAAATTAGCATTGCAATTCATTATTAAAAATGAATTTCATGAATTATGAAAATGAACACTGTCGTTCATATTTAAAATAAAGTTTATTGTATAATTATTAAAAATAATTATATTAAATATCGTCATCGAATATTAAGAATTGACAGTTTTCTGGATATATCTTGTTTTATCAAAAACTAAATAGATTGAATTTAGATACGATTTGCATTTTTAATTGTCTTCAATAATTTAGTAAGATGTGATTACTTATATCATTATGTTAATGTAGTAAATTATATTAATTATTCTATTGTTATTCAATATTTCCATATTTTATAAAATTACTCATTCAGAATAATAAGAATCTAATGTTATATATTGATAAATGAATATTTTTCATTGCATATACAATCAAATCTTTGAAATTCTATTGATACAAAATTTTCATATATATTAACTCAGATAAGAAATTTTTTCTTTAAAAAATACGTTTATTAAACATTATTGCAAATATCATGAAATTTAAAGTAAGATATTCAATAATCCTAATTGAATAAGCTAATACAATAATATTTCAATAATACCTTGTTTTTATATGTAATTAATCAAGATTTTTTGGTATTACATTCAATATTATAAGAAAATTATTTATCTCTTTTAAAATCCAAATATAACGCCTATTTAAACTTCATAAATTTAACTTTAAACAAATAATTTTAATAAATTTTAAAAATCGTCGTAATTTAAATAATAAATATAATTATGAATTATAATATAATTCAACTTATAACAAGAAAATTATTTACCACTGCAAACTGAGCAAATGTGATTAATTTTGAAAATGTGAATATTTAAGTCGAGGAACGATTTTTCTCTAGAAAATAACATATTAAATCCGATGACCGACAGTACGGAAGTGAGTAGTGAGTCCTTGAGCGACCTTGGAGTAAATTTTCGCGTAATTAACACCAATTATTCCACGAAGACAGAAATTCGCTGAGGAGAATATTGTACAGCATGATCGGGTACAGGGCTCATTTAGGGCAATTGACGAGATATTCGCGTGTCAAACGACTTGTTAGCTGAAGGAAGCCGTAAACTAACTAATTTCGTTCTCTCGACTCGATTTGTATTTCGAATGTACGAGTGTAGATATCTTGTACATATTATGCCACTCTTAAGCTTCTGTATACGACAGAATCAGTCAAAGTGAGTTATGATTCTGTATCCCTGTATTTGAGAGGGTTTGTTTCTTAGCATACAAATGTATGGAGTTTTTAATACTTTAATATATTAAACGATTTTAAACTGTCTATTTCTTGTCAAGAATTGATTATGCTTTAAGTATAGTGTTATAAAACATAAAAATTCTCTTGAAAACAAAGTATACTTATGCATTAAAACAAATATAAACTTAATAAAATACTAAATTTTTATAATAAATAGAAAACGGGTATTGGAGTTAAAAAATCTTTTGTGCGTATTTTATGCATATAATCACATATATTAAAAAATTAAAAGTATTCTAATATATAAAAATAAAAGCATATTTATATCTTATAAAATACGTATTAAAATTTTTCTTCTATTGGGTTTAATGTTCATTATTTAAAACTCTCTTTAATTTATTACATATTTACACAGTTCATTGACTGTGATCATCATTCTTTTTTTAGAATTACACTATAACTATATAAATTACACTATATTCAATTTAATTTGCTAACTTAATTTATGAAAAACATATTGTTAGTTTAAAAGCAGTTCAGGAAATAATATTTGAGAACGATTAGCTTTAATCTCGCTACAACACATGATACATATTTCATAAAGGTAGATGTTTTAAGCGATATTGTTTATTATAAATTAAGGATAATAAAAGAATTTTAAGATATAATAGTTCATGCATTTATTAACGTTTTATACAACGCCTTCTAAAATTGTTGATAGTCTCAATACAAATTTCAATTTATTTTTTTTAATTTCATATTCAATTTATAAATAATAATAGAACATACATATAAATCGATACTTAGATTCTAGCTTGTAATAAATATATAATTTTACTTAAATCGAAAATTCCTTTTACAAAATATAATCAAATTTTGAAATAAGCGAATGGATGAAATATCGTGTTTTTTTATCGCTCCCGCATAAATTTTAGACTGTGTTTAATTTACTGACATTTTTATTCTAAATATTTTATTTCATGGCAAGCATTTTCCTAAATTTATGTTCTTTTTTAAAACATATTTGAAAAATATCATCTATGATTATTATAATATTTATGAGTCACGTTTTTTACTGTAAAGCCCCATTTATCACCTTCATTTTCCAGAAATACATTGTGTTTCACAGATCACACAGAATGTATATTAATGTAATTCTAAAATAAAAAGTAATCTATGAAGCAAACTTTAGATAAATCTTTTTTAAATGAATCTCTAAGATAATAAATAATAAAATGTATAAAAAATTAAAGTTTATTTATTCATAATACTATTGTTTCGTAAAAATGAAATAGTTTTTCATAATAATAATAATAAATAAATAAATAAATAAATAAAAGAAGATTGAAAATTAGAATAATTTAGTTTCATAAATTAATCGTTACCTGTTCTATTTTACCGTATGTATCTTATTTTATATAAATCACAAGAATAAATTTAAATTTTGGTTCCATGCTACTTTTAATTAATAGTATCTTACTTTCTTAATGCGTCAAAATATACTTTAATAATATCAAATAAATATATTTTAATATTCATATTTCATATTTCACAATTCATTTTAAAAATTTACACTAATATGCGATGAAATAAAACTTTTATTATACGATTATTAAAATACTGTATTTTATTATAAAATATTCCCTTTTTAAGTTTTGAGATTTTCATATCTAGGTTAGTATAGTACTTACAACATTTATCACAATATTTGGAAAGAAATATTTTGATTTATTTGATTTGATTTTAATAAGAAATATATTTATTAAATAGTAGTATTTTAGTTAAAATATAAAATTCGATATTAAATAAATATTCTATCATTTAAAAGTCTATTAATAATAGTACACAAATGCATAGTAAATAAATTTAGATAATTCTTAAATTTATAAAACTTTGCATGTGTTGTTGTTGGAAAACAAATAATATTGTATTTTAAATAAGAGAATTTCTGTAGAAATAAATGATATTTCTCTTTTCATATTTGAAGATATTCATCCATTAAATATTTAATGATATCTCTTTCAATGAGTACCATTCAGTCAAATATAAATGAAATAAAATGTTTTATTAATGATCAAATCGAAAATTGAAATTGAAAAGTTTGAAATTAAGTGAAAATCAAACAACATCCAGTACGAAATATATCTATTAAATAAAAAAAATTATATTTAATATTCATTAATAAGCCTGATAAAGTGGATAATGGCACATTTTATTAATAAAATTTGTTACTATAAGAAGTCAAAATGTATAATCGGCGTATTTTATATAATTTACGTGAAAGTACACAAATATCGACAGTAATATCTTTGAAGATAAAAGACTTGTAATCCATATTAAAGTATATATTAAAATATAATATAATTAAAAAATATAATCTAGATTTGTACAATCATAATATTTTGCATTGTGGAGAATATGATGCAATTTTTATCGGAAAAATATGAATAGTATACATACCAAATAATTAGTTGTCTTACTTTAAATAAAAATACAAAATTTAATAAAAAGACTAAATTAAGCGTTCTTTAAAAAAAATTAGTTTTACTCAAAAATTATTTTTAATGGTTTAATTTGAATTGATAAAATTTAAAAGTGTAATTATTGTATGATTGTAATTACTATATGTAGCGTACGTAATAGTAGGTCCCTAGAAATCGAATGGTAAAACAATCCTTTATCATATCTAGGTTTCATTTACTTCTCCCTTTTAGGTTCAACGTTAAAATAAAAATCTGACGATTTTTTGTGTTAGAGAATTTTTGAGAGATTGATGAAATTTATAAAATATTTTTCTTAGATTGTTACGTTTTCATACAAATATAGTGCTCATAAAAATGATGACGTTATCGTGTCGTAAATTTACTAATAATCCTTACATCATTATTAAATCAGTACTCCTAAATTGAAAAGCGTTTATCTTAAAATGTAATTCTCCTAATTGTTAATTATGATAACTTCTATAATTTAAAATTAACTTAATTGGAATATCGTTGAAATACTTTTACGAAATATAATATAATCTAATGCACTCAGCTGATATACAAATCATTCGAACGATTGAAATATTTATATGAGACTTAACTACTAAGCAGTATTTTCTTACGTATATTTTATGTCGATAGATCGTTCATAACATAAAGAACGTTTTGAATTACATCCAAGTTATTATTATTTTATAAAGAAAAGAAGTTCAATAAACCTTTCGGTATATTTCAAAAGCTATCATCCTTTCTAAAAAGTCTTTTCCAGCGACTGTAGCGAAAATCATTTTCATTAAAAAAAATCAATAATCTCAGAAGTGATTTCGGATTCTCAAGAGTATACTAAGAAGCTCTGAAATGAAGAGCGAAGACCTAACGGGAGGTGTAATACGTCCGAAAAGAGATCGAGGTAGAATTAGAAGTGCCGGAGATCGTCGGTGGTCGGCACGCGAGAGCTTCCGAGGGCGCAGTGCCGCATCCAAATTCCGCACTCGGAATACTTTGCTCGATAGCGTGGGCCGACGGCGCCGCTCTTCATAAAATAGAAGGCGATGGCAAAACATGCCGGATTAACGAATGGCTGGAAGATGCGGCGTCGTAAATAATTTGAGAGCTACGAGAGGCGGACCACATTTCTGACCGCTTACTAACCACTGGTGTATTTAGGAAGCTTGACTTTCTCTTTCCATCAAGCTTAGTATAAGCCCCTGGTCGGGCTAGATGGTACTTTTTCGCCATATCCGCCTACCCTTTACATATCCCCTACTTTTACATACTCTTTTCTTTCTTCCACTATGTGAACAGTCCAGTACTTACGTTTGTACAGTACAATATTAATTGCGATTCTCGCCTTTTCAACATCTATTCATTTCAATCGCTTAGCTTTAAAATTTATTTTTAAAAAATATTTTGTTTTGCACAAAGTACACTGTTTGCTAAATATCAAGCGCAAATCATGTACTTGGTTACTTGCTCATAATTATTCGCATGAGAAATTACTCGAAGAATTGAATACTCGAAGAAATCGTGTAATTTTACAAGTAGTGCATCTAATTAGATAGAAAATTCTTTTAAAATTATTTTATATAAATAAACAGATTTAAATCATTTTTTACTGGAACGAAGTTTTTACTTAAAAAAGTCTATACGAATAAAAGAAATTTTTTATTGTCATAGTCATTGTGTACTTCTGATGAATTCGAGAACATTAAACGAAACAAAGAGAAACTTGAGGAATAAAATTACAAAGTTCATATAACAATAATTTTCTTTTCTTTTTTTATAATTATAAACGTGTCTTTTAAATAATAATTTATAACACTATACTATGAGATTTGAAATTAGAAAATAATGTCCTCCTGTAAACCTTTTCAATTTTGCTGCTTCCGAAATACTATATAGCCTGTCCATATTTTGAACATTTACGCAGCAAATTAATAGTTGAAAGCTTAAATACGTTAGTATGCTTTTTCTTCATATAAGAGTAAAATTGCAATTATAACAAATTCTAATCTTTTGTAGCTATAGCTATATCATAATAAAGTCGTAGGTAGTTGCTTATTAACTAATCGACTTTATCCCGGTATTTCTTTCAAGCATACGTTGAAACATTGCTTGTACTTCCATCTGAACAATAATATGCACGAAAAAATCATAGAAAATTTAACGTACAATATAGAGAAATACAATAGACATTTCATTTATTAAACCAAAACTTTATGGTGTTTTAACAAAACAAGTACGTCTACAATTCTTATATCGAAATTTCTTTTGTATAGAATTCCCATTAAAAATAATTTACAGAGTCAAGTAAATACGAGCTTCGGATGTAATTCCTTCATCGGTCTATAGATTGGACTCATAAAGTACGGGATCACTCGTTACCTCGAGATTTTTACGCTGGTCTACTGCGAGCTTTGTCATCTTGAACGATTTCGCGGCTCGAATCAATGGACGCCGAGACCACGCTTGCAGGAGAGGGCGACAGTCCAATTCGCGGCACTTCGATGGAGTGGGCAGAAGGGGGTTACCACGGCGAAGAAGCTGTGCGCGGGGGAGGTGGCGTCGCATAAAGGTGACTCGGCGCGCCGAAGAAGTCCCACATACCGCGGAACGTCTCGTTTGAACTCTCTTTATATCCCTCTCCGCTTTGAAAAGAAAGCTTTTCGCGAACTTTGCGTGCGCAAGGAGACGATTACCTTATCCTTGTGGACCTGTGATTTCCAAACTATTGTCTAATTTTCAGTTTGTTTTTTATTTTTGGTTTCTATTTTTTTTTTGTTTCGTTTTCTCGTTTTTCTTACTCATACAAAGTAATTGTGCTAGGTATCTGTGATTAGAAGACAGTGACGCTCAGAGGATATGAGGAATAAAAAGTTGAAAATGTTGTTGATCGCTGCAGTGGTTTTGATTTCAATGACGAGCAAACTCAACGCGAGGGAGTTCCTAGAGGGAGATTCCATATTACAGCAAACCTGGGATCCAGCGAATGTCGAGATGAACTTCGATGATCTTCAGGGCGAGCTTGATAATTCGCGAAAAGAGGAAGCACTAGAGAGATTAAAGGAGGTGGGATTGTAAAAAAATTATTATTTAATGTTGGTTTACTATCTTTTGTTTGTGGATTTCTTATTAGCCCTTGTGTGATTGTAATTTTAAAAAGATACTAGGCATTCGAGGGAAATTCAAGAAAGACAGCTACGTACCTCCCCAGTTTATGATGGAACTCTACAATACAGTTACAGACTTCGATGGGAAAACTCAAGGAAAAAATCCTTATAATGCAAAAATAGTTCGCAGTTTTACTGAAAAAGGTATATTTTTTTAAAAGTAAAATTAATGTTGGCTGAAAGTTTTGCAAAATTTTAACTAGAACCAATGATTATATTTTTTACATCGCAGAACATTCGTCCTCAAATTATTATATTTTCAATGTATCTCGATTGGATAAACATGAGTCAGTACTCGAGGCTGAGCTACACCTATACCGGAAACGTTCATCTCCTAAATCGATGCCACCTTCAGTACTTTTTTCTCCGTATTATTTAGTAAGTATTCATTTGGTAAAATAGCAAAAACAATGATCATATTAAAACTCGGCTTTTATGACACAATTAAAATAATTTGTAAATTGTTAAAATACTTATTTAATTCCTTCTAACAATTATTATTCATTTTTCTTAATAATAAAACATTATAAAAGGCAATGTTTCGAAGTTCAAACCTAAATATCTATATAGAAAACGATACAGTATTTAAAAAAATTAGATTTCAACAATGTATTTTTATATACTGAAATTTATTTATAAAATTATTATTATTCAATCTCATTGTATGTTTAATGAAAAATAAAATAATATATTATTTTATAATATAAAATAGAGATAAGGTAAAAGAAATTATATTCTTCAAAATTGAAAATTGCTGCTGTGCTTATTTTGAATAATATTAGCTTTAAAAATTAATATCTAAAATTGCATAATAATTATAATCTTATGCAGATTAGAGTTTATCAAGTTTTACCAAATAAAAATTTGCAAGAGCCTGATCTTCATAGACTACTGAATGTTCACTATGTTGGTGCTTATGCTTCAGGTTGGCAAGTAAGTTACACATTTATTAATTATATTTAAAAGGTCTCTTTGAAAAACAAATAAAATAAATCCCTATTATTCATTATTCCATAATATTTTTTAATTCTACAAGATTCTTCTGGTTAATTATATTTATTTAATAGAATTTTGTGAACCTAACAACCAAATCTTACATACGTTATAATGACTTCTTGAGTTTAAAATATTTATTTAAATTGTTGATAGTATATTACCTAGAAGATTAAATTACAAGCGCATTTATATAAAGTTTATCAGTAATACATGTCTAAAAGCTAAAATAATTTTTACCGACAAAGAGTTAGTCCAACGTTATTACAATGTTGAGTAGGTTTTTAATGTGAAGCAAGCGGTGCTCGCTTGGCTCTCAGGAACTGCAAACCTCGGTCTTCTTGTTAGCGCAACGACGATCTTTGGTGACTTGGTTACCATTGATTTTTCGCCGAATGATGATTTACCTCATGACAAACAGCCTATCCTCGTACTTTTTAACGATGATGGTACACAAGTTCATTCAAAACAAGTCCACGAAGAGGAAAACGACGACGAACTACTGCAAAACAAACCATTGATTGAAAATGATAGGGTGCGAAGCAAGAGGTATACTAGTAGAGATAAAGGTGAACCGGAGAAAGCGTCGAAATATATTCCAGGAAATCGTTCGGAAAATTTCCATAGAGAGAAAAAGCCCCGAGCTAAGGCTGATGTCAACCACTCTCAGAAAACTCACGGTTAGAAAAGTATACGGTTTCTTAACTCTTTTTAATGTTCTATTAAATGTTTCGTGCCTTGCACAAAAGAATGCATTTAAATCTTGTATTATTTATATCTCAAGTATATTAGATTAGTTCTTGATTTAAGCAGAAAATTAAATCATGTAGTATAATATTAAACCTCATTAGAAATAATTTTTTATAATAAATATATAAACTAATGTTTTTCAGTTTTATAATAATACTTAATTAATTAATAACAATTTAATTAAGCTTATTAAGACTAAGATAAAATGATTAAAAAGCTTTATTCATATTAAGAAACTTTATTAATCTTTATCCTTCATTATTCATCTTAAGATCAAGAATATAAGTTCCACTTGAATGTTTTTCAATTTCATTCATTTTGATTCATGTCTTTCAGTCAAAAAAAAGTTTGTTCCGAAGAAGTTAAATTCTGTTATATAATTATGCCGCATGAGATCAATATTTAATTAAAATCATAAGGTCTTATTAATATAATTATGATAGATACTTGGCTTTTCTGTAATTTCTAAAAAATTAAATTACTATGAAATTATTATATAAAATTGTACAAAAACTTCATATTTCAACGAATTTTTCAATCTAATTAGTGTTTTGTATATAAAAATATAAAATAGTATTGAATAATAGCCGTAAGACTCTTAAACTAGTTAATTGATTTAAAACAACAGTACATTGTTCTTATTCTTGTAACAGGATTTAACTTTAAACACATGTAATTTTAAGTTACAAAAATAATACTATAGTTCTTGTGCGATGAATGTTTTATTCAGCTGATATAAATTCCTTTGATAACTAGAACAAGTTAGTCTTACAAATGTATGTGTTTTTAAAGATAAAAATAACAAATACTAAAAACAAATGATCTAGTGAAATAGATGAAATCATTGATGTTTTTCATTAACGATGTTTAAATTAATAGTTCTTTAAAAAGTACTTTAAGACGTAAAAAATTTAATACGATTTTTAAGTCATGTATGAATAGTTTTAAGTTCTTGTTGATATTTAAGAATAAAAAGTTCGTAATCGTAATAATTTTTTCGTAATATTTTGAGAAATAGTAATTGGTATATAGATTACAAATATTGAATTATCTCATTCTCCGAACTATAAAAAATATAGACCCATAAGAAAAGATCTGATATTTCGATCAGGATTCGTATCTAGGCGAAAAAGCTTTGAACACATGCTCACCTCGATGGATATCTACCAGCGGGCGATCTTCAGGGAGAAGCTAAATGTACACAAGGAAGGTATCGATACGCCTTCATCGTTACAGAAGCGATCGAGGACCAGGAGGGATACCATGAGCGCTACAGCTGCCACACTTGCAGCCTCTACAGACTGTCGTAAACCACAGCTCGAACCATGTGCCAAACGTGAACTTTACGTAAATTTCCGGGATATTGGTTTGTCGACGATTATTGCGCCCGAAGGCTACGCAGCCTACCAATGTCGTGGACATTGCGAATCGCCCCTTAGCCAGGAACAGAAGCCAACAAACCATGCTACTATACAGGTAAATGGCTTGTGTACGTAACCGTAATTTAGTTATTTACAACCATATGATATACTCTATTTACCAATGTAAATCATTTGCATTCTATCTATTCAGTATTCAGCAAAAGATTTATTAATGTCTTTTAACAAATTAAGTTCTTTGCAAATTCTTTACACGTAGAAAGACGTGTTCACAAACTTGACGATATTTTGTTCAATACATAAGACAATAATAACCAATTTTCTAATTAATATTTTTTGATATAAATTACTTTTAATATTACAACTTCAAAAACTCTAATTTTATATTATTGTTTAAGATTTTTTTGCTTAAATAATTTTCTTTGCGCTTAGATTTCTGATTAATTAAATAAAAATTTTAAAACTAAATCTTTAAAACTATTATCTAAATTATCGATTTTATCTTTAATTATATATTAGAAAATTTAATTATATATATATTTAAATATATATATATATATATATATATATATATAATTATATATTTAAATTATCGATTCAGATCTAACAGTTTCTTATTATAAACTATTAAAATTTTTATATATTTGTAATAAGACATAAATATGTAAATTCAGAGTTTTCCTTAGTATTTCATTAATTCAATGATTAAAAAATCTTAAAAAATGAAATAAGAGTATAGTACCGTGTATCTTTTTAATTTCCCTAATTTGCATGAATTTTCTTAGCCGTTTATGCAGAATCGTTAGTTATAAAGAATATTAATAATTAACGAGCAAGAATTAGAAGGCAGTAAATGAAAATATTATTGTATTTTTCACATTTTCTCTTTAAAGTGCATATTATTCTAAAACACTTAAAACAATACAAGAAATATTTATCTCTAATCATGGTTGATTAAAAACAAATTAAAAATATATGTTTTAGACAATGAAATAGTATGTCCATTTTTAATTTACTTTTAAAAATTATTTTTAGATATTGTTCAATAAGAATACATTGGTATATACAAAATACAAAATATTTTTCCATCCATTAGAATGTTGATAAACAGTATATACACTTTTTGATAAATTGATAAAAATAATTTAGTTATAAGGTCAAAGATATTAAGCTTAAGCGTATGAAATAAAGTGTACATAATTATAAATAAATATATATATATATATTTTTTTTTTCTTACTACAGTATAAAGTAACAAAGTTGATAAAACTAAATATTTTTATCATAGATAGTATTTCTAAATAAAAAATTAGACTAGTATATTAAGATTTTTACTGCGATTATTATATTTATATAAAATGAATGGATTTCAGATAAATATATATTTCAAGTAATTATTTTTAAAATTTATCAATTTATTTATGTATGATAAAGTTAAAAAATTGTTATTTCTAGGGAATAATTCACAAAATGAATCTCGCTTCCAGCCAAGATGTTGAAACGCCATGTTGCGTTCCTGTGAATTTGTCAAGTATTTCAATTCTTTATCACGACGAAGAAAGGGATGGAGTTGTACTAAAAAGTTATACGGACATGGCTGTTGTAAGTTGCGGTTGTCGCTAAACTGTATATGTAACAGTGTTGGTATTCATATTGCACAGTGATATATAATTTAAGGAGGCATCTTTTTTGCTGATTAATGTTTGTACGAAAGAAATCATTGATAACGATTTCAATAGTATCAAGTAATATGTTGTATCGCTTGAAATAGGTACACAATCATTTGGAAATGATACATATGTGAAAGAAAACATTCCTAAAATATTAAATGAATTTATTTAAATTGACTTTAAATTAATATTTAAATGAGTCAGTAACTGATTATTATATAGTTATTCTATCTTCCACGTTGTATATATTATTTATAAAAATAAAAAATTAATCGTTTATGTATAAAAACATTATTTATGTATTAAAAATCTTATGTCAACAAATAAATATTCTTGTATTCTTTATATAATTATGCAATTAAATTTCATTTTAAGTATACGCATGTGCATATAGAATTACCTAGAAAATTAGGCATAATATAGTGTGAATTGATTAAATGAAATATCATATTTTTATAAAAATTTAGCTTTTAGCAATACAGAAATACGTTGAACATGTGGGATATTACACATTTTTTACACAGAATTTACAGTAAAATAAATATTAGTTTATAAAGTAAGTATTTCCTTAATGTAAATTATACCTAAAGTGCGCTATAATGCAAATAATTTTATTAACAACTGTACTGAATAATTATATAATCCCTACGATCTATTTCATTTGCAATTATTCATTGTATATTTAAAACAGAAAATACATCATTGTATTTCGTACAGAAAACTATGACCAATTTTCATCGCTATTCATATATGCATAATACAAAAAGATATAAAATGATTATTACTCCAATTGACGTCAGTTAAATCAAACAAACTGCATAATATCATAGAAATTTTTTCTTCTTTTATTTTTTCATTTCGTCAATAGAAGGCAAAATCTGCTCGGTGGTCTTTTCACATCTTGATAATGCGACGCGTTGCGACGTCTTTGCATTCTTTAAATTCGCACCTCAGTTATTTTTAATTCTTATAAGATTTATTATTGAAACGATGAGATTAAAAATAGACTGAGACCACGCTTCATCGGATTCTTTGCGAAATTCGTCCGGTTACATATAGTTTAAATTTTGGAATTTCCTGTTAATGATAGAAAAATGTCTCATTTTTAATACATATAGCTTATGAAACAAAGTTCTTTTAATAAATATTACATTAGTTTGTTTCTAGATAGATTTTAAATATTTATGTAAAGTATTATGTTTTGTAAATTTAAGAACAACAATTATTTGTTTATGAAGTACAATATCAGAAATAATAGATTTACTGAAATACTGATAAGTAAATTAATTTAAACATTTGCATACTTTTTTATCAATTCAACGTCTTCTTTTATTCAGTATTCAATAAATTATACATTCTTTATAATTATATGTACATGATAAATAATTTGGTAGATTCTGTTTAAAAAAAATTAATTATGTTTTATCTATGATATCTGGTTATTGGTGAATCTAAACTATAAATATTAAATTAGGCTTCCGAACAAAAAGCTTATTACTTAATTTAAAATTTTTAAATATAATATAATTAATTAATATATCTAAACAAATGTTTATCTTTTAATAAACAACTTAAATTTTTTCATTATAATTAACTAATTTTTCATTTCACTTAAAAAATCTAAGACTAAATAATTTTGTAATGTTTGAAGATGAAACTCCATCATAGTATTGCTTTTAGTGATTGAATTAACACAGTATTAAAATGAATAAAAATAACATATCAAGTTCAGGTTTATTGATATAAGTAACACGTGATATATGCTAAACGTTAGTAGATTATTTATAATGACGTGAAACTCATTTCCAGGTTAGTATTTATGTATAATTGTGTTTAATGTTCAGTGTATATTGTATTTAACTACTTTACACGTTTTAAAGTTACAAAATAAGTAAGACGTTTTATAGTTTACGAGTGCATACGGATTACGTGTTATTTTGATAGTAGATTGTATTTAGTTAATGTTTATTAGAACGTTTCTAAGAATTAAATACATCTGACCGTTGGTACTTTATACTCAATTTTTTAATGCATTAAAATTTAATTTGGTATTTCATTGTTTTTCATTAAATATAAATGCATATATATAATTGTTATTACGTTATCTAATTTGTTATTGAAATAGCATGCATTGAAACAAGTTGAAGTAAATTGAATTATTATTATATTAAATGTATAATTATAATATATAATATAATAAATATAATAAGTATAATTATAATATAATATTCTATTCTAATATATTGTTTCTAAGAAATGATTTCAACTTTAAAAAATCAATATTTTTTTACATATTGTTGACGTTCAAAATAATGTTACATCGTATAAAATATAATAGCGCATTTTAGATGAAAATAATGCTTACACGGATGAAAGTTCATATAAAAACTAGTCTTCGAGAAATTCATCCATCCTCTCGTACAGGAATAATTAATAATTTATAAGACAAAAGTCTTGCATAAAGCTGCTGTGTACTTAGCACGAAAAAAATTGATATATAAATAAGTTCAGAATGAGATCAGAAATATAAATAATTAAGAAGTGAACATTCATTAAATCTCTGAATTTGATTATTTGTTAAGCATACATTTCAATTATTGGGTATTAAAATACGTGGTTGAATAAAATGTTTTGTTGCAGAGATATTTTACTAAATGAATTAACTCTCAAGCACTTTCAAAAATTTGAAATATTAATTGCAAAATTTTGATTGTAAATTGTAATATTGTATATAATTATCCTTTGCATATAATTATATAAGCGTAAAAAAGTTTCATTTTGCTATATATTTTATCTACAAAAGTGCACAATGTTTATACAAAATATGAGTATCAGATTAAAAAATAAAATCATACGAATTGTTGCACTTTATACTCGTAAACATAAGTGCATTTCTTTTTATTTACTTTGATGAGTACCGCTAGGTTCGCACACAGAAGAGTTTAAATACTTGCAAGCGCGTATGTCTGTATTAGATGGAAAAGGAACGAGAAGAACGAGCGAGAAAAAACTGCTGGGGAAGGAAGGTTAAGAGCCAAGAGGAAATGAGAGAATAAGAGCGAGATAGTGTGTGTGTGTGTGTGTGTGTGTGTGTGTGTGTGTGTGTGTGATAGAGAGAGAGAGAGAGAGAGAGAGAGAGAGAGAGAATAAGTCAGGTAAAGAACGAAAGGAATGGTAGAGAAAATGGAGTTCATATACGCAATTTGGCAGCAGCGCATCGTACTTGGACAACAGTTACTATGGATACCGTTTGCAAACAAATCTCGTAAACGTTTCACAATATTTCTAATCGTTATTATATTTTTGTCTTTCTTTATTTATTCTTTTGAATTATGAATTGGACCTCAGATTTGGATATTACGCTGCAATAGGTGAGAGACAGTAAACGATTTTTTAAAAATTCATGGTTTGGGTCAAGCGCCACACTATACGTCCGTTTATCCAGTTTGAATTCGTGTGAAAGCCTAGAACTGGTCTTGTGCAGCGTTCGATTATATACACATACACATGTATGTGCTCGCATGGCATTGAGAGGTTGTTGTTTCATTTGTATCAATTCAGGTGTATTCATGAATTGCATCGTGAAGTGTGTCCTTTGACTTTTCTTATTTTTTGTTTTAATTTTTTCTAGTTCCGAATTGTGATTATTGTGTGATATCATTATGGGTTCAAAAGATGAAAATAGCATTTTCAAGGTATATATGAATATGTACGTTAATTTAGTTTTTTAAGTAGATTTTCACAAAAACTTGTGTTTAAAATTATAATACATTATGATTTTACGTACAATTATTAATCTATAGATTAACATTAATTTCAAGACAGTGTCTTGGAAAGAGATAAATATTATAAATAATATGTTTCAATTTATTAATCGTATTATTTATGATAAGTGTCAACTATTTTTGAAAAAATGTTTGAAAACTCTTTATTATTACATTATTTAAGTTTTAAACATAAATCTCTACTATTTTCAATTTACCTAAAATAGAAATTGATTATAAATAATAAATTTAGGTAGTCTTTATAAAAAAGGCCTAAGCTATTAAAAATAATTATTTTTATGATTGTTACTATTCTCTCATTTTACTTTTCATCGAGTAATCCAAATAAATAAAAAAATTCTTAAAATCACAAAATACATATACATCGACTATATGTTTTATGTTTCAATTACCTTAATGAATTTTTAAATTTACAGTTAAAATGTATTAAATAAACCAGCTTGTTTTTCTATATTTTTGACAAAGTTAATACGAAACAATTGTATTAATAAATAAATTTGAAAAAAAATCAATAAATACTTTCAAACAGTATCATAAAAACATTACAATACGTTGACTAATTAATTTATACGATCAAAATTAACTAAAAAAATCGTTGTACCCGCCCAATAAAGTTCAATTTTTATAAATTATAACTTAACTTTAAAAAGCATTCTTGTATAAGAGTGAAATAATATTTTTATTATAAATAAAATTATTCTGTATTTATTTATTGCTAAACAGATATCTATAGTAGTACATACATATACAGGACCTCATATTTTACTCTATTTTGCTCAATTTTGTTTATATTATAATTTCTACATGCATGTACTTGCACAATATCAACTAAACTTTCCACATAAAAATTTAACAAATAAAAAGAATGCATTATTTTTGAAATTTTTCGTAAAGTATTTAGCAATAGTAGTTTAATGCAGATATCTTGAATAATCTAGAAACATTTCAATTTTTGAGTCTTTATTTAAAATTGTTTTTAATGCTTCATCTAAAAATGAAACTGCAGGATTGAAAGTAGATCTACTCAATTGACTTAGTTGAAATTATTTTTCTTCTAAAAGACTGAAACATAAATAATTTACATAAACGAATGTTTACTTTTACTTAAATGAAGACGAATTATGAATTATTATTTGTGAGTATCGGTGCCTATTCATGTACTTGTAAATATTGTCGATAAATCTAAGAATTTTATAATCTTCAAGAATTTACATTATTAAATGACATTCATTATGAAATATTGAAAATTTTAATTTTTTTTTATGACGTTGATAATGTTTTGTTTATAGGATCTTTCATTTGTACGATTTAATCAAGACAAGAATAAGTTATATCTAATAACATTATGTAGTAACATTATGTAATAATTCTAAATCGTGTTATAAACGTAAAAATACGTAATAATTGTAAATAAGCTTTTCAAATATCATTAGTATACTCTCACATTATTCTTTAAGCAATAAATGTTATTCCAAAAGTTATTAATTTTTAATATTCTGTGAGTAAATAAACTTAGTCGGGCCATAATGTAATGTTATAACTTTGTATAGACTTTTTGAATTCTTATATATTAATAAAATAGTAGAAAGAAAGACATTATTATATGAAATTAATGTCAATCTTATTTGAGATAATTGAATTAAAAAACGCATTGAATAAAGTACTAGTTAAGTGATCTTATGGGTTGTCTAACTTTTAAATAGTTCGTGACTAAAATTCAAATTCTATTCATTATAGCACATGTATGCAAAATAATTATTTATTATCCAAGTCATGAAAATGTAATATTTTTCAACGTATTTTTTGGTTTCCATATAACACATGAGTAAAGAACAATTAAATAAATTGCAATATATTCCAATAATTAAAATAGATAATAAATGACATGTCACAATTTTTGTTCTTAGTAGCCTACTATTATCTCTTCCCTTGAATTTTCAGTTATAATTTTAATATATATCGTAAAGTATTATTATTCTTAGTAATAAAGCAAAAATCTTGTACGCGTAAAAGTATATTAACATATTTTTTATTGAATTATTTAATGTTGCATTGTCGTGAAGAATTGTTTTTATATTAGTTCGAAAATAATTTCTCCTATTTCTATTTACAAAATTGTATTTTCAAAATAATAAAAATAAAAATTCTATGACTGAAATAGTCATCAAAATATAAATATAGAATAAATATAGAATTATAAATATAGAAATAAATTCAACTTACAGATCTAAAGTTGAATTTGAATCCTTTTTCTAATTACAGTTAATCCCAAGATTAGGGCGACGCGCTGGACATGGAAGCGTACAGGATGAAAAGTCGAACGATGAAATTCTTGAAAGTCCCGAATCAGTTTCTTCTGAAAAATCTTCGACTAAGGGTCCCGCACCTATTGCACCTCCTCGATCAAGAAAAACAGGTTGGAGTGACGAGATTAAAAGTGCAAAGTATATTAAGTATATATTATCTATTTTGTTAAATATAATTAGATAGAATAAATAGTATGTTTGAGTACATTTGAATACATTTGTCTTGAAATACCTTCATATAAATAAATATTTACTTCTATTAAGCTATTAATGGCAGCTAAATTTTTGTTAGAATAAGTAATTGCAAATTAATTATTAAAATGAATATAGTATATATTATTATTATATTTCATTATTAGCACTTTTTCTGCATAATATTTCTTATTATTTTAATATGTTTCATAAAATTCAATCATTAATTGAACTATTTTCATATAATACATAATAAATTTCAATTTTTTAATTATTCATGACTATAGTCTTTGCATTATATAGCCGATAAGTAAATCTTTTATATGTTTATATCAATGGTGATACATTTATGATTAATCATTCAGAATTCGAGTTAGTACTTTGTTAATGATTAATAGCATATAAAAAAATAATGATTAGTTTATTGTAATTTAATTTTTGTCATGTAGTAGAAAAATGAAAAAATATTTATTAATCATTTACTTTGATACCGTCAACTATTGTATTCAGACGATTTACATTTATAAAAGTAAAATTACGAATAGTTGATAATAATTAAAATATGTATTTTTGTACAGACAAAAGAACTTTTCTGCAGCAATTGATCAGTAAGTTAAATAATCTTTAGAAAAAATTATGTGTAATATGTAAATAAAGAAAAAAAAACTGAATTATTTTAACAGAGATCGATTCTTAAGCAAGAGTAGAAATTCAAAGGATGATGGTAATACATATTTAATATTATTCTCAGAATTCTTTATTTGTAAAAATTTATTATTTATATAGTTAACGTAATTACTTCTTTTAGATATTCCTGTTATACCAGATTTGGATGAAATAATTGAGGATACAGCATTACTAGATATTTCCAACGCTCCTTCGTAAGTATAAACGTAATGCTTATAAGCTTCTAAAATAGTATATGTGTCAATCAGTATTATTTAAAATTATTGTGACTATCTTATTCTTAATAATCTACTTTTTTTAATATAGGGTTGGAGTAAATAGAGCTGCAGCAGCTTACAAAGAACTTAATACAGATCTCCAGAAAAATAAATTACTTTCAATGGTTGACGATGTAGATTTGAGTCTTCTTACAGAAAAACTTTATCCAGAACATCTTGTTATAGAACCTGATGAAGTTTGGAGTTGGGAATCTTTATTCACTCAAGTAGCATCAGAAATTAATAGCGAATCCCAAACAAAAGTTGACGAAAAACATTAGAAAATTATTTTAAAAAAATCTTTTTTTATTAAAAACTAAATATATTTACGTAGAACTATAAGCATTTATTATTATTATTATTATTTGAAAATTAATTATGTATTTTAGGTTCTTATGAATTATAAACACTTTTTTATATTGAAACATTTTTTAATTGTTAAATTTATTAAGAAATTTTTTATTATGAATGGTTTTATATAATGAACATTTATATAAAATTTAATTGGGAACTTATATTTTGACTTGCTTTTACTGAAATAGCAATATAAGAGTTTTATAGGCACATTATGGTAGCTGGAATGTTGATAGGTTTTTATTAATGGATGCATACATATTTTTGATGTTATTAATTATTGCATTAGTATTTTGCATTAATGATGGTATTGGTGATAAAAGTGATAAAAGAACATTTCAATTTTCAGAAAGTTGAATGAAAATTACAAAGATATAAAAAGGTGATGATTGACATTAAATATTTTATTTAAAAAGAAATGTAAAGAGATATAATATAGTTTAAAAATTTAATTTTAAATAAATATAATGAAATTCATAAGAAAATATGATGGCCATAGCAATTGCTTATCTTTTAAATTTTAGTATCTAAATGTATTCCAGTGGGACTGATAATGGTGAATTATATGTTAACTTTTGAAAACAAGTAAATAGAACTCAATCCTGTTTCAAGACAATGATTCATATTGATAATTTAAATGCAGTATTAATAAGTATTCATAAATGAAAGACATTTTAAGTATTAGGAATGATTTGTCCATAAACACGTCCATAAACAAATATTTGTCCATATTTCCGAAGAATTAATGCATTTTCTATCATTCAGTTAAAATAACTATTGCATTTTAATTAGTTATTAAATGATTCATTTGAAATATAATTTCATCTTTAATAAATGACGATATAAAATAATACGTTTAATTAGAAAGATAATTATATATTACATGGAAGAATGCAAAATAGGAAAGTTTAGTTAATTGTTGGGATACATACATTCATGCATGTTCAACATTACAAACTATAAAGAAAATAGACCATACCCTTTCTAAATTTTGATAAATTAGTTATTATTTTAGAGCTATTAACGAACATTTTCGCTTACAAAAAATTGATTCCAATATCAATATCACTATATTATGACTTACAGTATCTTATTATATTATTATATTATTATTCTTATTATATTATTATTGTATTAAATGCGTTTATAGATTACAGGTCTTAAAAGTGGAATTTTGTATAAGATTGTACTTTTATACATCACTACTGAGATTTTATTTTATTTTTAAATACATAAGGCTAGAGTTAACTAATGAACTCTTACATACATCGTCAATACGTTTTTCACATTTAATTTTATTATCAATTTTATATTCGACATAAATTATGTATGAAATTACACTTTACGTTAATACACTAGCATTGTTTATCAATACACTATAGCCAACAATGTCTATTTTGTATTATATTTTTATTATATATTTTTGTATTATATGTTTTATTTGGTATTATGAAAGAAGTTTCTTAAGTTGAAAATTGCCTTAGTTGCTGAATTTGTGATACAAACAGTACGAAATGCTGTTTCTAGTATCTCTTGTATACAGCAGTCTAGTCTGCTTTCTTATATGTTTAAAAATTATTTGTTGTAATTAAATACTCCTGTTGCTATTATATTCATAATGTATCTAAAGATACGTTTTATAAACTACTAGTGCATGTAATTCATCTTCTCTAGTGTTCACGATATCATTTTAAAAGGACAACTAATATCTAATCCGTTAACTATCTCTAGAAACTACATAGCAGATACTTACTTTTTGCAACCTTAATATTATTTTCAAAATGACTCTCGTTAAATTTAATTTCAATTAGAGTAAATATTACATACTTCATTTAAAATAATTATTTCAGCATATTTTCAGTGTATTTATTTTGAATTACAAGAATAGAACTAATTTAGAGTTTCCACTTTAACAAATTTCTTTTACTTTTTCAACTATTCTTGTAATAATTATTAAAGAGTCTTTATTTAATTTATAAACGAGCTTATTCAGAAAATATATTGTTATGACGAAAAATAGTTTATTGCTCATATAAAGAATCAGAAAAATAATTCCATTGCTTTTTTCTAAAGCGCAAAAATAAAAACCGGCAAAACTTATTGGTAAATTTTTCTGTAAGTCTAACATCTGGTTAATTTCACCTTACATAAAAGTCTTCCATTTTATGTTGTTTTCACATTGATCTTGTTCTTAATCTAAGATGTACGTATTGAAAGATGTATTTCTAAAAGTTAGTTTACTGTATTTATGAATTGGAAATGGAACCTTTTTATTGTTTTATAGATTCTTTTCTTTGTAATTGTATTTTTAATTCGTACTTTGACTTAGTTTACAATTAATATATTTTTTTAAATAAAGCCTCTCATTTCAAAATAACGCTTTTTACTTATATAATAAGTAAAATAAAGTCTAAAACTCCTAAGTTTTCTCAAAAGAACTGAACTTTTTTCTGGCGTAAAAGAAATGTAAGACTGCAAAAATTGCATTTATAACGGAGAAAGCATTGTCTTGACGTTTTTCCTTTACAGTTTGAAAGAAGATTTCGAAATAGTCCAATAGCAGTATTATTTCGGTAAGAAAACTGTATTTTTACAATCAGATCCCGTCACTACACAATTATCACATATTATCACATGAGAATCAAATTTGCTAAGTGCAATTCATAATTCAAAAACATTCACAGAATTATAACAAATTTCACATGTTTCTTTGTAACAACTTTAACCATAAATAAATTTCGTTTGATAAGCGGTATAAATAAAACATTGTACGAAGTGCCTTCTGAACACTTTTCATATTCATAATACTAAATATCACCTTTTAGTTTTTCATGGATTATCCCTGATGCTGTAAATACTTTAAAACACTTTCTTTTTACTATACGGGAACAGAGTTAGGATAAAAATTATTTTTAAATCAGTTTTCACATTCACGCTCACATAGTATTAATCAGAATGAGCTAATAAATAATACATGTTAATCATATCTTACTTTTATGAATTTATCATTATTATTTATGTTCTTCTGAAAATGTATTAAAAAGGGCGACGGTTTGATGTAATAGAAATGGAAAATAGAAAAACACGTAGTAAGAAGGTTTAAAAAAAATGGCATACTGCAAATCTGCAGTGCCTTGTATATGGAAGCGACAAATTACCTCGTCTGACCTATTCGATTACCCCCCAATTTGGAAATCGCGGTAGTTCGAGGAGCGACGTGAAGACTCAACCGTGCAGGCTTGCATGGGCCGCGGCATGTGCGGACACACGTCACGGGTTGCAAGCGCATCGGGAGTCGAGCACAAGCTACTTGAAGCGACCACGTGACAACACCCACTGAGCAGATCTGCCATATATCTACTGTTAGCGATCAATGTTCAGCTGTGCCATCACTAGCACACACTTCCGAATTCGAATGTGCTTGCAACTGCT
Organism: Wiebesia pumilae; assembly: GCA_018907045.1. Classification (NCBI taxonomy): domain Eukaryota; kingdom Metazoa; phylum Arthropoda; class Insecta; order Hymenoptera; family Agaonidae; genus Wiebesia; species Wiebesia pumilae. The sequence continues at coordinate 5,354,244 of JACCHZ010000181.1, read as the reverse complement.
TATATACGAACGCTTGTGAAATTTAGACACTTGTGGGAGAACTTGAGTAAATTACAGCCACCTGGCGGTAATAAGATATAAATAACTATAACCCCAGGCAATATTTAATTTTATTGCACTACAAATTATTTTTATAATTAAAATATAAAATGCTTTTTTTATTTTTATTTTAGATATTGTAACGTATTGTAATTTTATTATTACGATGATAATTTTTAATAATTCCTTTGAAATGATAGAATATCTTAAATTTAATACATATAACAAGCAACACATCACTTGAAATACCTTATTAATAATTACTGTACTTTTTCTTAGATATATTTTATATATCTCGTATATCTAATGAGGAATAAAGTAAAATATAAATAAATTTTAATTTTAATTTATTGATGTGCCAATACTCAGACTTAATGCCATCCTAAAAATATTACAATTATTTTTATAATGCAAATACCATTATTTAGTTATGAACTTTACTTTATATTTTTTTGTGTTCCTAAGAAAATAAATAATAAGAATAATATTTATTTTAAGTTTCATAATTTAAAACTGTATTTGTAAAGGAGGTAGAATAAACGTTTGTAAAATCATTTAAAGTAAGAAATAAAATATTCAATAACCACATGAAATTTTACAATAAAATAAGCAATTCTTATATGTGACAAAGTTCATATCAATGAAAAAATTATGACATTTTGTGGCTAATATACATAAAGCTTTCTTAGGAGTAGAATTTTTTAATAAAATTCATATCAGATATCAGATAATGTACAAATCATAACTTATCCAATAGTTAATTTTAATATTTAATAAAAAATAAAATGTATTATAAAAGATATTAAAACATGGGGTCTTCAAATACCACAATAAAAAATGTAGCAAATGAGTACAAAGATTATCCTCCAGGATGCATACATTGTTCAAAAGGAAGCACTCCTGGAAATCCTGGAACATTTGAAGATATACACAAAAAGTTTGAAAATCTTGATCCCAAAATCTTTGAAGGTGCAAGAATCATTGTTAAAAAAATTCTTAGCAAATACTTTAATGTGACTCACATGTTCATCATGAATACTAACTCAAAATCACCAATTAATTCAATAAACCAAGTTAAGGAAGAAGACAAAGGATATAAGTTTGGAGTATCTTATACTGGAATTAAAAAAGTTGGGCACAAAGAAAGATACCCAGTACTTTTTGGAGATATGATGCCAAATGGTAATTTAACAGCAAACTTTATTCATACTCTTGGTTGTCGATGTAGGATAAAATTATCTACCCAGGTTCAAGAAAACAAATATAAAAATTCAAAAGCAACTATTGAATACAGGTCAGATGATTCTACATGGTCAGTTACATTTGTGGATCCTTTTCTTCTTAAACAGGAAGGTGTATTAGTCTTACACCTTTTACAAGCAATTACCTCAAGAATATCATTAGGAGCTGAAATTGCTTACAACAATATTTTGAGCTTACCAGATGGTCCGAAAACAAATATAGCTGGTGCTTTTCGATACAGTACTGGCTTTCGTACTCTTTCTGCTACAGTTGGTCAAGCTGGACTTCGTGTCTGCTATCACCATAGACAAAGTCAAGACTTACAAATGGGAGTTGAAATTCAATCAAATTTAGTGACATATGAATCAAAATGTAGGATACTTTATCAAGTTAATGTACCACTAGCTAATTTAGTTTTCAATGGATTTGTGGATTCGAATTGGAGAATTGGTGCAGTTCTTCAAAAAACACTTTATCCTATACCAGAAGCAACATTAGCTCTTAGTGGTTTTCTAGATCATCATAAACAAAATGTTCAAGTTGGCATTGGACTCAATATTGAATCATAGGTTTATAAAATATTAAATCATCATGTAATAAAAATTAGATTAAATAAAAATAAAATAATAAGTTACTGTATACTGTCACTGTAATAATGTAATAGTTCAAAATTTTATAATTTAAATATCTAGAAACAAATATATAATAAGTAACATAATATACAACTTAGATTATTACAAATTATTAAAACTGTACATACATATGATTGCTTAACAAAATCATTTTGACTTATTATTATATGGCAGTGACAATGTAACTTGTCTTTACTTATGAAACTTATTGATATAATTTTGTAATCTGTTTGCTCGGCATTATTTTTTTCACATACTTTGAAACTAGATTTTCAAAGATACAGTTTATTTAACACAATGCACGCACTTCCATTGCACAATAAACCGATGTATTATTTAAAACAAACATGTTTCATGAACAATAAGTCTTTATGTTGAAATTACTAGCTCTTATTGTTTTGTATACAAAATTTTGATGGTAATTAAATATTTTTGTATTAATCAAGCTATTCGTCTCCATTAGCTATTCTTTCGTCATCATCTTCCACATGTAAGCTTGTTTTTAATTTATCCAAATTTATGAAAACCTTATTATTAATGATGCCGTACATATCATCTGCATGTTCCAAGAAATCGCATATTAACGGTGATTCGACACCTAATACATACTCACACACTTTAGGCTCTAGCAAGTGCAATGATACACTCGAATGACTTCCTACAACATTTGATACGCATTTCAATTTTACCTGAAAATTTTAATATAAAATTAAATATATTTGTAATAATTATATTTACACACACACTCTTATTATTTTTTATACTAAAATCATAACACAAGTTTAATTTCTTATTTTATAGTAAAATTGAGCAATATAATTGAACGATTTAATTTAATATTATTGTTAAATAAAATATATACAAATATATTAAATATATTATTTTATTTTAGTGAAAAACCAATGTAGTAATATTAATAGAGTAATATTATAATTAGTAGTAATAAATGTTAAGATAATATTAAATATAATTTTTTTATTAATATTAATATCAAATTTTAAAAAATTGTACTAGAATGTAAAAATAGACCCAAGCAGTTAGTTATTAAATTGAAGTGATTTATTTCTTTTTAAATATATTATGTAATTTATTGTTATAATTATTATATTTATACCTCAGTTTGTCGTGGCTTTCCAGTTTTATCACAAATAGTACCCTGACTATAAAAATGTGATATTTGCTTTCTTAGTCCAACTGGTTTTGGTTTTTTATTAGGATTAGCTTTAATCCATTCCATATGTTCTTCTATATTGAACGTACCAAGGCTTATCGATATTTTTGATCCACCACTTTCAATATGATATTGAACAACAGAACGGCCATAGCAAAATTCATATTTCCACCATCCATTTCCCTATTACAAAAATTTTCAAATAAACAAATTTTACAATATTATTTTATATTTTAGAAAATTACACATACTCCATTCAAGCAATTATCTCCACTTAAAAAACTTTCAGCAGAATTACTTTTTATCAGATTACTTCCTTGATCATTTAATGGGCTTAAAGAATGATCAAGATTGTAGTGTTTTCCATTTGAGTCAATAGGGTGAATTTCAACTCGTACTTGAGGTTGCCCATCCTAAAATAGTTACATTATCATAAAAAATAAAAAATAATATTAATTGAACTGTCCATTCTGATGAAAAGTTTAATTAAAAGTGTAATGTATTATATTACTGAAAAAAGACATTATAAAGAATTTTAATTGAACAAAAATATTTGAAGAATTTATAAAAATAAAATGTTTATAAAAATCATAAACTCGTGTATAGTAGACGTTTAAAGGATTTATTACATAAATTTGGCAAATATAACATTATACACTATTGTTTAAAAGTGGAAATATTAGATGTTAGTGAAGGATATTATTCGTTTATAAAAATATATATAAAGCAAGAAATAGCATTAAATAGAAGAATTTTAGTTTAGAGCAATTAATTATTATATAATTTTAATGAAGCTTTAACAAAAGTAGATATCCTGAACCAAAAATGGAAAAAATGTTCTAACCTGACCATCTTTATCAACATGGAAGATCGCATAGACTTTTTGTGGCTTCTCATCCTGAAGAAAAAATAATCGACACATATCCTTATACAAATTTTTAGAACTTAAAAATTTTATTAAGATCAGTATTTTATCACAATTACCATTTTCAAATATTTTAAGTGTATAATAATTGCAATTTTTATATGATTAGTATAAAAAGAGCAACATAAAGCTAAGGTAATAGCAAGCATGTTACAATAAAAAAATAAAAAAATAAAAAAATTTTTTTAGTAACAAGATTTAACAACTTAAAGATCTTGAGAATCAAAAGTAAAATTAAAAATTAAAATATCATAAATATTTACGAAGTACCGTAACTTTCTGGTATTTCCATTTCCAACTTTCCAATTCTAATGTCAACATAGATAATGGTTTCTTTGGAGCATTATCTACAGGTTTACAATTTATTTTATTTTCTCCAGTATCCTGTGGTTTGTAATCTGGATGATCACAAAGTAATGGTGTAAGAAAAACAGCTTCATATTCACATGTAGCTGTTTCTTTTATGGAATAAATTTCTTGTTTTCCATGCTGGAAACAAACATATAAAATTTTAATGGATCTTGGTTTATTATTTAAATCACAAAGTGTTCCATCCGTCATTTCCATTTCAACATAGGGCATATTAATTCCACCTATTTTCTTGACTGGAATTTCAAATTTTCTATTGGGATCTTTTGCATATTCATCATAATGAGCAGATAATTTTTTTATCTGTGATGTATCATATTTGCCAAGTTCATATGTTTGTAACTTAACTTTCTTTCCATCTCGTTCTTCATGATATTGTTGGACATATCTTCCATGACAAAGTTTATATGTCCAGTATGAATCTAACTGTAATATTTATTAATGTATTATTTACTAAGGTGTTTTTTACATAAATCAATAATTTATTTCTTGTTTGAAAATATATTATGTTACATTAGAAACTAAAAAGGAAAATAAATAATTATTTTTCAATTATAATTGTAAATATGTTTTATACATACACCATATGTACATGCATTGTGATTAAATAATAGAGATAAGAATTCTATGGGATTTGGTCCATTATATTCTTCTTCTTGTATAATTTCCTGTTCTTGAATTTCCGGAATGAAGCACTGGTATTTTTCATTATTTGATGTTGTTATCATGTAAGGTTCTGTATTTACTTGAGATTCCTATAATCATTAATATTAAAATATTAAACTGGGCTAATTAGGTACTTTAACAAAGTGCTTAGTTGTTATTATAATAACTACTCAATTTCATGATTTTAATTATAATTATGTTTGATTAGGTAATATTTTTTGACTCAAACGTGTTACCAAATTTGAAAAAACTATTTTTTATAAAGATAAACTTAAGATAAAACGATGTTCTCTGAGAAAGAATTTATGAATAAAATCTTAAATAATATAAAATAATATGTTTAGTAATTATTATGAATTATTATATCCTTATTTATTATAAAATTAAAATAAGTAGGATTCTAAATTATATCTATAACGATAAGCTCAAAGAAATTGAATTGAATGAAATTTTTAAGATAACCTAAAACAAACTCTACGACAGAATATGTTTGTAAAGCAAACTAAATTTTGGTAAAACTTACGAGTAAATCAGTTCCAGTCTTTCCAGGCCAATCAATTTTAAATAGAACTGCGTCATCAAAGGCTTTTAAATCATAACCAAGGACAAGGACAAATAAATTCATAAAAATTAAAAAGAAACGGTGGACATAAACCCAACACATCTTTATGAAATTAAATGCGCTGATTTTCTGCGCTATCAAAACTTTCACATATTTTATTGATTTGCAATGATACGATTATTCTTTTTAACACTGATATTATATGTGGTAAATATTGCTAACTACGATATTGTTACATGTACAGAAAAATGTGTGCGCGGAATGAGTTAAAAAACATTGATAGATCAAAAACTGTCAGTGTGAAGGTTTTAGCAATTTATCATGGAGCACTCAATGATGTTCTAACAAGAAATCCACGTGCTATGATACTAGTGGCGTATCTCCACTGCATTCATTGTATTGTTGACGTTTCAGCAAAAATTGAACCAATCGGTAATTGTTATAAAAGAGAATTGCCCAATCGAATGAATTTTTCTATCTTTTAATTTTAAATCAGTGTAAGAGAAACAACCTTGTACAGAAGGATTAATATTTACGCAAATAATATAAAATATATTACGTTCAATATAAACTAATAAGCTTCAGTATAAAAATAGATATTCTACTGCTTAATAGTTTCCCGCTTCATAGTAAATAAATGTTATAATTTTTATTATAGAGAAAGACGGAGTCATTGAATAACGGATGCGTAAAAATATTATTTGCTTTTATGATTGTATCACGTAGTCACGAAGGATGTGGTGTACATAATTTGCATTCTCGTATTCTTACTTTTTGAAGTAACAGTGGAAAAAAAATTCAATTATTCAATTTTTTTTGCATTAGAATAAGAGAGTAAGAGGATGATCGAGAGAGAGAGAGAGAGAGAGAGAGAGAGAGAGAGAGAGAAAGTAATTCATTCGTTATTTTCATAGAGATGGTTCAGCACTTCTTTAAAAAGTAATAAAATGTTGTTATTAAAGCGTATATAAAAAATGAATTCTATTCTGATTACGCTTTGTAAAATATTTAATAATTTGACAATTTTTCTGAGAAATATTTTTCGATTCTTTTGAAAATTAATAAATTAATATAATCTTTTGATATTAAATGAATATATGAATCTGCTTGTATTGATATAAACTTATTGTATTAAATTTATATAATATAAATATATATTAAAATGCATATCTACCGTTTTTATACTTTAATAATAAATCAATTAATTTGATTTACTAAGGAATACAGTTATAAGAGTATTTATATCAAAGAGTGTGTTTTTATCACCAATGAGCTAAAGTTAACCAGCCTATTGACAGATAGTCATTTCGAAGCGTACAAATGATTTACAAAGAAAAAATTTTTATTTAAATTTGGAAACAAATAATTTCCTTGAAATAATAAAAATAAGTTTTTGTTAAATTGAAATCCAATCCAATTGATAAATTTATAATAATATTTTTAAAGAATAATGATTTATAGTTTTATATGATTACGTAAGCTGAGGACTTACATATTGTTTTTATTATGCGAAGACCTAGAAATTTGTTAATTATGAGCCCTATGAATTCAAATACAGTCATGACAATAGTTGAGAACATTTTTAAAAAATCAATGCACAAGCCAGACTTCATATAATATTGAATTATAAATTCTTAATATATGCAACAAGACGACAAAATTAAAAAAAAACTAATTTAAGTCATTTATCTGATACATAAGACGATATTAGGGATATTATGGAAGATACTAATTTATGCAACTATACATGTATACTATACTGCTATATACCTACAGCATTATCTCTTTCATTTCTTAAATTTAATGTTTTGGAAATGGCACAGCTACAAAACTAGATTTATTGTAACGATGTCATCTTTGCAATAGGCAGATACTCTATCTTACAGTTTCAAAATTACACTTTCAATATTACTTGCTTTCCTATATTTTATAATATAATACCAACATAAATCTAATCAAACTATTTTCTACTTTCTTGTCTTTACACACACATAGATCTTCATTCAAGGCAAAAATTCGCCTGACGTTTGATTTTGCTGAAAGGTACTTCATTACAAAAATTAAATAAATAATATATTATATTGTAAAAATCATGGTTCTTCGAACCGAAAATCATATTTCATTTTTGGTAACACAAGTAAAATCTTTAAAAACGAAAACAAAGTTGCAAGAGTAAAGCAAACAGCCAAATAGATATCATTTGTGGTAAGCAACTATCGCACACAGTGCAAAATAATATAAAGAACAGCCAAAAGAACATCATTTTTCAGAAGTCATCATCGAATAATCGTAAAAAATATACAATGAAGTAGTCGATGAACTTTCGTTTGTCGATGGTCAGCCTAACGGATAATTGATTAAATTATTTTCATAAACATCCCGTGTAGAAGGATAGCGAATGGAAACTGAGGTTAAGATCCACGTTATGATCGAAATTGATAAATTAAGCTAGAGACTATTTTTAAATTATTTCTTAAATCATAATCACTGAATACTTCAGCTATTACACTTATGTAAGCCAATAAAATCTCTTTTAATGATATTACATTTTTTACTTTCTTAATATTATTCTCTTTGAAATTGAAAATGTGCGGAACTTTTTTTGAAGGAGTTAATGAAAATAAGAACTATGACGAGAGGCGTAAACTTAAGTTCCAGAGTTTTATCAGGAACATTAAAAGATCAAATGGAAATAAAAATACTTGTATAACAATTAGATGATAATACTTTAGAAAATCCGTGAGATCTTGAATGAAGTGAATTCGAGGAGCAATATTTTAAATGTTCATAATTAATCGGTTAAGGAAATAACGTATTAAAATGAAAAAGTTAGCATTTTTTCATATCAATGCTTGGATTTAAAAAATGTTTTCGAATTAAAAACATTATTAATATAGTATATCCAGATAGTGGTATTTTATTCTTATATTTTTAATAATGCATAATTGAAAATGCTGCTTTTTCAGCAATTGTTAATTTCGAGAAAAGTATCTTTTCATTACAAAAACCAGATAGTCATTTTCGTCTCGATTCATCAATTGGTTCCGCTTCTCTCTATCTTTTTTTTCTTTTCGAGATTTATAACTCAATTTATAATTGAGTTTCCAGTGATAATTACGATCTCTGTTTCTACTCTCTTATATATCGGCTATTTGTTCTCGATGTCATACCTTACTAGTAATAAATTGTCATCCAAGTTGTCGAAGTTGCGATGCGAATTGCACTTCATGCATCACATTATCAAGAACCTCTTTATCTTTTATGTTTCAGGTGTTCACAAGATAAAACTTGTGGAAAAAATACTTGAATATATTCTCTTTGAGTCTTTTACCTTTTTTAACATCCCTGTTCACAGTTTAGGTATCTTAATGTAGTTCTTAATAGTTATCGCAACTTGTTATTCCACTTGGGCGACATTAAAGCTACTAAATTCAACCTTAATTTTGCATCAGATACAAGCGAATCTAGTAAAGAACGTTCTGGGAAGATTATATGAAGAATTGCAGTAACGATGCTTCCAACATAATCCCTTACTTATAATATAATAATGCGCTCATAAAGCAATAAAACTATTTTCATTTTCTATATATGCTTACATATATTTATATATTTTTATACATGTATATGAATCGTATGGTTATCTTTCTGTCACACTTACGATGTAAAAAATAAAACATTGTTAAATGATAAAACCATTAATTTATTAATTGCTTATTTATATATATATTTGTATACTTGTAGATTAAGACTATTACATATATCCCGATCAGTACTGACACCTCTGCCTCTTCTTTAGGGCAATCTACTTTTGCCTTTTGTCGCCATCGTACGTAAACTAGAGCCTTATTGTAATTCTTTGAAATTAATAGTAAAGCTTCTTGCCTAACACTTCTTTAATGTCAATATTATTTAGACCAATAAATTGATTTCTAAGATGTACAATTTGTGTTTAATTAATTTATAGATGTAACTGGGATAATTCTAATGCACATAAAAATTTATAATATGCATTATTTTTAGTGAAAGAGTTGTCATATAATTAAAATTCATACGTTTTCCTGCTTTATTTAATTGTGACAAACCTTAGAACATTTTCTAACGAACTTACATAAAAGTAACAATATGAAATAAATACTTTCTGTCAGTGATGAAATGTACAATTAGAATATATGCACAATTATGATAATAATTAATAAAGCTAATTATAGCACAACATGATTCGTGTAATTAAAAAAAAATTGCTATCTAACGCTATTCTTTGATTTGTCGTGTAATACGTATATAATATTAAATTTAAATTTTCGCGCTGAATGAATCGTATTGCTTTTTCTAATGTACCAAACTAACCCTAAAAAATTCTACAGGCTGGCCTAGGTATAATGGTATGCGTACAATGCACACAAAACGAAAAAATACAAAAGTAGATCTGAGATTGTGCAGTCTGTCCAGTAGAACTTATTTGCCCTCTTTCTTTGCGAGAAAATACCTCGCACATATTTGTCCATTCCATACGAACTATCTCTCTTTTAAATACCCAAACCATACGCATTTACTATATTTTTCGAGCGTGCGCGCGCTTGTATGCATATACATGCGATATCGGCGAGGGCAAGGCAGTCATTCTCTACTGCTGCATCTTCTCGTGGTTGATTCCGCTTTTGCGGCCAGCGGTAACAGTGTGTGCAGGGGACATAGTCGTTTCACAGTTACAAGTGTGTTTATCGTATAGCCATCCCATTGAGGTGTGTGTATGCTCTTTCATCTTCTCGTTGTCATCGTTTAAGTTGATTTTTGGTTTTACATTCAGCAGAATCGTTTATATAAAATGTCGGATATTCGCCGTCGTAGGAAGTCTCAGCAGTCCGGCGGCTCAGATGATCTTTCGGAATCGTATGATGAGCTCAACGCCACGAAGGAGACGCAGGTGAGTGACCTTTTCCTTGTGTGCCCCGTTATGTATTTTACACCCACTGTCGCTGCTATCGAATATCTTTTTCTCCTCGTCCACTGGGATATCGATGTTTACTTTTTTTTTGATTTTTGAGTAGGAACTTGCCTGCCGTGATATTTTTGACACTTGGGGGTTAAAGTTCTTAATTCTTATTAGTAATTTGTAGTATATTTGGATGATTTAATTTCTTAAAGAATGATAATTTGTTAGATTTTAAATTGTTTAGAAGAGTTCACGTGTGAGATAAATTTATGCTTATCAATATTATTTCTGTATTTGTTGAAGAAAATTCTATCATGACATTTATAATTTGATTTTCTGAAATTATGCGAATTGGAATCTCAATAGTCTAAATACTTAACTGAGAACAACTGATGCGTCATTCAAAAATATTTGTTAAAAAGTATTTGTTAAATTTTCTTGTCTAAAACTGACTTACTAAAGAAAGTGAAATCTGTATGACCAAAAAAGCTTTCACTGGTTTTAGTTTATATTTACTTTTTGATCATGCTATTTGTTAATCATAAGGTTAACTTTCATATTTCATATTGTATTTTATTAATTATACTTTTATATTACTCATATTTGTCTGTACAATTTATTAAAAAATACTTTATGATTATAAATTTTAATATGTTTGTTGAATATATAAAAACTATATTCTTTTAATATTTTTATATAAAAATAGCGATAGTTGATAATTGTTAATTCTTGTTTGGATAAAATAAGAATCATGCAAAAATAATATTTTTCTTTTTGAATATTGTAATGATATTTGATATTGACTCAAGAATTTATCATTATGTATTATATTATGAAACATTTGAAGCAGTTACCTTTTAAATTAGATAACAGTTATATCTTATTGAACATCATTTTGCTTTTTATTGTGTTTTTATAATTGTAATATAAATGTATTAATATATTTTTAAATTTTAAATAAATTTAAAACTCACTTTATTCGACATCAAAATATCATTTCACTTCTTGTTTTTTATTTATTTATAATTATGCAGTAGTAATATAATATTGGTTTATTATTATAAATTCAGCTTACGTTATAAATAAGATTTAAAAAACTTTTTTTTAGATGGAATTGCTAGTGACTAAATGCATCAAATAATGGTTATAGCTTAAAAATTTAATGAAATTTATTGAAATTTATAACAGTTTGTATTTATTAAAACTAAAATAAATTATAGTATTGCAAAATTGTTCATATTTTTATATCATTTACAGAGTAGTGAACATACTGAAGACCATCATGACTCAGAGTATGATACTGCAGGCAGTGAGTCGGATACTGAATCTCAGGATAGGATTCAACCAGAAAGTGGAGATGGCCAAGAGGAAGAAAAACCTCAAAAAAAATTGGAGTGCGATGAAGATCGACGAAACCCACAGTATATTCCTAAAAGGGGTACATTTTATGAGCATGATGTTAGAACAGTAGATGAAGTAAATGATGAAACTACGGAATTACAACCAGAACGTGAAGCAAAAGATAAGAAAGTATGGAAAGATAAGGAAGATAGATGGGATCATGATAGATATAATGATGAAGAGCAAGCTCCAAAAAGCCATGCTGAACTAATAGCAGTTTATGGTTATGATATCAGAAACGAAGAAGGACCACCTCGAGCACGAAGGAGAAGAAGATATGGGTATATTAATATATTTAATTTTTTAGATTATTCATATACTTTATGACAATATAATATAAAAATTAAGTAACATTATTAATTTTATTTAATATAATAACATATGTAATATTTAAAAAGATACGTGGTTGATTTTTATATATTATAATAGACGTGGTCCAAATAAATATACACGTAATTGGGAAGATGAAGATGCTTATGGAAAAGTTGCAGGAAGTCTGCCTATACATAAAACGAATATTAAAAAATCTAATCGAACTGGAGAAGAGTTTCCATTATTAAATCCAAAAGATAATGTAAGCTTGTAAATTAAGTTAATATTTAAATTTCAAGTAAATTTTAAAAAATTTATAATTGACTTATAATTATAATGTAGGATATGTCTAAAGTGACTGAAGAAGAACCTGTAATTACATCTGCTTGGTACAGTAATAAGAATAAGATTCATCTCAATAAAACACAAAATTTCCCTCTACTACAGCAGACTGATAGTCAAAAAATGAAACCTAAACAATTTACAAATAGTCAAGTGTAAGTACATGTAACTAGAAAGTATTTATTTAAATTTTTCAATTCATGTTTTTATAGGTTTCTTAAAATTAATTAAATTGATCTATATTTAACAAATTAAAAATGTTTATTTTTATACTTTAAAATTTATTTTATTATAGAAACGAGAATAAAGCTCCAAATGAGAGAAATAATTCGGCTTGGAAAAGAGAACCTAAGAATATTCCATATATTCAAAATACAAATGAATCTAATATAGCTGCTGGTGATACGGAAAAGATCGTAATTGTTAAAACTACTTCAAGAGAAAACAAAAGACCACCTCAGATTCAAGAGTCTGTGAACTTTGCAATAAATAAAAGTCGTGGGCGAGGCTTTAAAGCTAACACTAATAATAATATAGTTGGAAGTAGAACCATAGAATCAAAACCAAAAGGAAGGGGCTCTGGTCTTATCAACATAGATAATAGAAGAAGTAACATTGAACATGAACAAATTATTAGTGACATGAAACATATGAATGTATCTACAGAAGGTCCATCATATCATCATGCTACAAGACAAAATAGTAAGTTTTCCTAAAGATGTTGATAACTCATAATTTAACTCCATATATAGTTTTATATTAAAATAATCTAATCTGAATTATGTAAATGTTTTATATTAATTAAGTTGAGAATCTTTTTATTGTTTGCATATTTACAAATCTTTGAAATATTAAAAGTTTAAACTAAATTTTAAAATCATTGTTTTTAAAACGAATATATATATTTATATATTAATTATTATTATAACAATATTTATGCATAAATTATTATTTTGCACTTTTAGAGCATTTTTACACTCAGCAATCTAGTCAGCAGCATTCGACTTTAGTTCCTCCGCGTATGCAATCAAGTCATCCTCAACAGCCATCACCTTCTCAACAGCAGGCGTCTCAACAACCACCACAGCAAGCACCTCAACAAGACATATCTACAAACCGACCTAAGCGGTACTCCAGCCTTCGTCAACGACCTCCGATTACCGAAGGACCTCCAAATCCAGGACAATCAAATTATCAACCTGCACCTCAGCACACTTATTATCCTCCTCCTCAAGGTATAGTTTAAATATTTTAAAATATTTTTTCTTTATTTCAGAATCAAATAAGCATTTAATTTAAAAAGAAATTCAGTTTTATATAAAAAAATCCAGTTTGCTTTTGTTATTTTTACCTCATTTAAATTCTTTATAAACATTATTACTTTTTCGTGCAAATATAAATATAGAATCCTAAAAAGAATAGAAAAACAGTATAGGTTTCCAAATAAAACTACTATTACTTTATTTTTTATTTAAGTATTTTTTACGATTAATTTTTTATTAATCATCGAAAAATAGTAAAGTTTTTTCAATATATGTATATATAATAGTGTTAAACACACACTCTCTCTCTCTCTCGCGCGCGCGCGCACGCACGCACACACACACACAAAATTGATTTAATAGACATATTTATTTCTTAGAAATGAAAATATAGTAAATAAAATTAAATATTAAAAATCCTCTTTGATTATTATGTAAAAAAAATTTCAAAATTAATTAAAAACTGTTCTGTATTCACATGTACCCATTAGCTGGAAGTTCAAGAGCAGTTTTAGAATCACCAGGTAAGAAATATCAAAAGAACTGAAAGAAAAATTTACTTGTGTTGCTTAATCTTCATTGCATGTATTTTGGATAATAAAAATAACTAATGATTAGTAAAATCAATTTAATTTTTCAAAAACTTATTCATGGTATTCAGAATAAATTCTTTAAGTATTTATATCAATATATTATTAGTGATTTACCAAATGTCTTTATAACATTAATAATAATTAGATTTTTTGGAATTTTTCACTATATTTCAAAAACAATATATAGGAAAATATGTACATTATTTAACGTATTTATAAATGAATAAATATTTTTACCAAGTGGAAAGATTTTTGATTTTCAGTTATAACAATGAAAACTTTGTAATTAATTTATAATAAAGTGATTTTATTTTAGTTTATTTTCACACTTCAGAACTATTATTTTAATTCTTTGTTTTTGTACAATGTCAGTTATTAATCATAATTAAACGTGTTGCATTTATAAGTTAAACTGTTGAAAATAGTAAGAAGATTAATATTAATAGTTTGTAATTTATAATAAGTTTTCTTGCTAATTTTTAGAAATTATAAGAGATTAAAAGTAAAATTGAAAAAGCATAATGACGATAAAAATTTTCTTTCTTAAATACATCTATTAGTCGTTACGTATAGACAAGTTTGTATACAAATCAATGTAACAGAATTCAGAGAAAAAGTTGACATAAAAATACGTAATTTTTTTAAAATTATGTTAATTGGTTATATTACGTAAATAATCAAAATATTTTTTAATCGTTATTCATCTAGAAAAATTGTTTTCTTGGCTACCTAGATATTTTGAAATATATTTTGTTAAAAATAAAAACTGTATTTGTTTTATTACAGTAAAATACTGTAATGAAAAAAAGTATGGTACCGTTTTGTTTGTTTGCTTTTGATGCAATTCTTATTCCCGCCTCAAGACTGTTTATATTTACAAAAACACAATAACTCTTCTATAATTTATTGTTTGTCCAGGATACCCACCGGGTCCGTATGAGCAAACAGCTCCTGTATCAGCAGCCGGGACACCCATGACTGGGCAACCTGTGATACCGATACCACCAGGTGCCCAGCCAACTACCTATGCGCCACATGCCCCGCCGCCCTTTCTCGTACCACCACCACAATTCATCCCGTCGCAATCAGCACCGCCCAGCATTATAAATTACGTCGCAGGACCGAATGGTCCAATTTTCCAGCCGAATTACCAAGGGTATAATCCCGCTGCAGTTCAGGTATGTTATTTCGCGAGTTATAAGGTGAAATTAATAGCGGTATAGTAAGTTTATATTTAAAATAATGCTGGATAAAGAAAATATCAATTTTGAATATATCTAATTAAAATTCAATTATCACTCTTTCTAGTTTGAAATTTCGTATATTTAAATTATTTTCAAATGTCTGCTATTTATTATTATGTAAAATTTTAGAATAATGCTGCAGTTATTTATCATAATCTTTATCAATACTTTTACAATTTTTCGAAACAGATTTAGTCCAAATTGCTTTAAACAGTTTGTATTTTACATTATTTAAGGCGGTGTATATTTCAAAACGTAATATCATTATGTATCACTATTAATATCAATATATTTTAATACATAGTATTATTGGTATAATAAATTACACTGAAAATTTGAGAATAAATAAAATATTAGTAAAATATGTAAAGCAAATAGTTAAATTATATTATATTGATCCATAACATTAATAATAATTTTGTATATTTTATTATAAACATTAAAATACATTAACGTATAAAAACAAAATTTATAAATGTAAATCATTTTCATTTTCTTGGCATTTGACATTATTTTTTAAAAAGAGTAATATTAGAAAATAGTTTATGTTATGTGTGTTTACAGCCGGGTCCACCACCTCCTCAAGAAGTAGGTCTTTATCAACCTCAGGGTTGTACTTACTACAGTCCTGCACAACAGCAGCAACAGCAACAACAACAACCCGTTCCTCTTAGACGACCAAAGGCAGCGATACCTATACTTCCACCGCCAGACAACCTTCAGAATCAAAATAATCGAGGACGTAATCGGAGTAATCAACAATCGCAATCTCAAGTTCAAGAACAACAGCAGCAACAACAGCAACAAGAACAATTGGTTCAGCAACAGTTACAGCAACATCAGCAGCAGTTGATTGAACAACAACAAGCGCAGCAACAGCAAAATAGTAGTAGTCACGTTAAAATTGTAACCCAGCCAGTCGAAGAAATTACTACCGAAGTAGTAGATAAAGTCGAACAAGCAGTTAAGGATGATTTAAACATTTTGACAAACGCACAAATTAACTCATTGGAACAAGTTAAAAGTGTTATGGACGAAGAAAAGTCAGTAGTATCTAGTGAAAAGAAATCATTAGAAATAACTCCGGTCGAAACAGAAGCGGAACAGAATTTGACGATAGTTAAGGCTGAAGTTGTTATTCCTGATGTTGTACCAGATATGGAAGAGAAAATAATGTCGATAGCGACAACAATAGCGACATTGACATCGACGGCGGAAGCGACGCTGACGATGACTGTTGCATCGGAGAATGCAAAAACAGATAGCCCACTAAACTGCGTTGTTGAAGGTACGGCGATAATAGATAGCGAAGGCATGAAAGAACTTTCTACAAAGACTGTCCAGTTGCTGAGTGGAAAAAACGAGACGGACTGTAGTATTAAGGAAAGTGCTGTGATCGAGGAAGCAGCTGCCTAAAAGTGAAGAAATAAATAACGCTCTTGCATGTTTTTTACAATTACTCCTTTATTGTAACACTGTTACCAATGGATTTGTATTACGCCGAGGCAAACTGACACAACTACTTTGCATCTTATTAATAACAAATTAAAAAAAAAAATTTATCACTTTTTGTCGGTTTAAAGAGGAATGATAAAGAATATGAATAATAAGTAGGAAAGAGTTTATATTATAATAATATTGCCGTAAGGACAATATGGATATATAGTTCTCTTTTTTCTTACGAGAAAAATATCATAAGTTAGAAATTGAAACTTTATTTTGTTGTGAAATTTGATTTCTTTTCATTGGATAGGTATAATACTGATGAAACATGTAAATAAAATTAAAACAGGCAGGTCGTGATAGTGATAAAAGTTCTGTTCTCATATATTTTTTTTATTTTTACAAAAATATTTGTATATCAATAGTGGCTTAATTCACATTAAGAATCAAAGAGGTTTGTTAATGCACTTAGTGTTTTATAATATTTCAAGAGGGATAAGAGCAGGCTTGATATATGATTTTTGACAAATTTTTACTTTTACATGATCTTAAAATATAGAAAACGAAAATATTGTTATTATGCGAGAAATTCAGAAATTTTATGATACATTTAAGAAAAAAAGAGAATAATATTGAAAGGATAAGGCCTTAAACACTAATTCGCTTTATCGAAGTTTTTCTGTTGCTTTTAACCTAAGCGAATCGTCAAGAATATTCAGTGGCAAAAAAGTGTCACAATTAAGCTACTTGATAAATAAGCAAAGAATAAACTACATTTTTATATTGTCCTTGTAATCTTTAAAGTTTCTACTATTATAATATTCGTTACTTCTCATTTTTGCCACGATAATGAGAAAAAATAAAATACATAAAAACGTACGGCACCTTAAAATGCGTTATGCACCATTCTATGAATTACAAATATGTAATTCAGACATTTATGTAAAGGTGCAAATGAAGCGCGATCGTGTGTTACTATAAACAAAATAAAAAAATGACGTATAAGACTATTTATATTTTGTAGTTTGTTGTTGAATACGGCATTGAAAATAACTAAGGACATCCAAATTCGCGTCCATAGATGCTGCTTACATATTAAGAAAATAAAATTAATTATTGTAAATTATTCAACCTGCCTTTAATATTGATTAATTGCTTAAATTTTCTTTATTTATTTTTAAGCGAGTTCTTTTATACATAATAAAATATAATGTTTCCTTTATCATTACTATGATTCGTGTCTTTCAAAACAACAAAATAACAAAAAATATGATAATGGTACATCAAAGTGTATATTGTAAATA
Organism: Wiebesia pumilae; assembly: GCA_018907045.1. Taxonomy (NCBI): domain Eukaryota; kingdom Metazoa; phylum Arthropoda; class Insecta; order Hymenoptera; family Agaonidae; genus Wiebesia; species Wiebesia pumilae. Next base: position 5,335,804 of record JACCHZ010000181.1, on the reverse strand, counting down.
ACAAAAATATAGAAAATGAAGTAAAAATCTGAAACTGTCTACAATTTGTCTTTATAAACATTTTTTTAATATTATTTTTAAAAATCCGCATTTGTGGAACGAAAATTTATTTTATTTGTAGGATAGTTGTTTATCAAGCTTACAGTATATCGTCTGCATTCTACATAAGTTACTAAATATTTCATATTACTTTTTCATTTTTTTTATATTAAGGAAGAGAAATATCAGGTAGATTTAAATATAAAATCGTCCTTTTCATATTTAACAATATAATAAAATATTTTGATACAATTTAATTATTTGTAATTAAATATATTAAGGTTATTTTAACAATGAAAATAATAAATATAATTTTATAATATCTATAATTAAATATTATTTCCAAATGTTAAAATAAAATTACTGTATAAAAACATTAAAGTATATTATCACTTTTTTCTAATGGCGATCTGAATTCGTCGATATGACTATAAAATTTTTACAGTATTAGAAATTTGAATGATAAATCGGTCGATCCAATAAATTTGCTTGCATAATTGAGTATTCATTTTTTGACCAGAATTTTTTCACTGAATATTTTATTTCCGCCTAGTTTTATTGAATACATTTCCACAGGTATGATCTTCAAAGGAATCCAACATAGCAGCAGCAACACCATTGTATTTTACCTACGTTGAAATATACAAATATCTGCTTTATATACCAACAGTTTAAAGATATGTTTATTTCAGAAATTATAACTACATAAACGAAAAATTAATTATAAAAAATATATAATGAATAAAAAAAATATTTTGTTTTCAATTTCTATCAATACTTTTATGTTTAAATATTTTTTATAATTATTAATCTTTTTGTTCATAATTATGAATGTTCATAAAAGTTAAGATCTGTAAAGCTGCTATTGTAAATGAAATATAAGTTTACTAGAGACAACTAATACTAGTTATAGAAAAAATATTTATAGTAGAATATATATTGTAGTGGAACAGCCAGGGAACATCATTTAAATACGTAATAATAATAAATTTTAATGCTGTTACTACTGCAATAGCTGTTAGATTTTTTCGATGCTGTAGTTTAATCTAGTGATACTTTCCACTGTCGAAACGTTAGTTTCACGTAATTGCAGTCACCTATTGATAAAGTACAAGTAAATGCAGTATATTAATTTTTCCGCGTTTTATATAAACGAGGTTGAACGACTTAAAAAATATATAATGAAATCAGTCATCGATTTCTCCAAGTACCAAAATTTATGAAATGATTATTAGAATAATATCAATAAAAATAATAATACTACTAATAACAAATCTAATAAATATAATATTATTTTACGTTATTAAATGAAAAGAAATACGTAACGATAGTCTAATTTTTCTTAAGAATAGAATAAAAATAAATTCAATATATCGAAGAAAGCTATTCATTCGTAAATTTCATTTACAGAAAATATACAATAATCTAAAATGATGGGTAAAAATCAGATCTAAAATTTTAAACATGTTTCAAGTAACAGGTTGATTCGAAGTGGAAAAGTTACAAATTGATATCTTTCGCCACATTTTTCCTGGTGTGAACAATATGATAGTTGCTATTCATCACCATTATATTACATGGAAACTGTCATGCTGGCAAGTCGCACACGCAGTATTTTCTCCTAGACCATTATATGACCTATATCTTACCATACTATATCAAAATGCTTTATTGGACGTGATGCGTTTGGTACTTGAATAGAAAAAATAGAATTTTTATAATTATAATTTTATTATTTAACGCAAAAATTCGAAATTTTTAAAATTCTATATTAATATTTAAAGTAGTTTAGAGGTTTCATTGTCTATTTTAGTTCCAACGATCGAACGAAATTAATAAAAGCATTTTCACGAAGCTACTGTATTTAACAATTAAAAATAACTATTTTAATATAAACATATAATGTAATGTTTCGTCAACTTTACAATATGATTAATAATTGGTTATGTGTTGATTATAAAAAGCCTTTTAATCATAAATCAATATTAATTTAAGGGGAATAACTATGGTCACAAAATTTTTGTAATATATTTTTCTATTCCTTACGATTTTAAAAGTGTATAAAAAGCTTTTATATAAAAATCTTAGTACATTAACTATCTTCCATTATCTACATTGAAATAGAAATTTTTAATTTTAGAATTCTTAATTCTTAAAACGTAATTAGCTAATAGTATTATATAGAAAAGATATTGTACTTAATATTCTTATTATTAACAATTATAAATTGAATAACTAATTTGTTGATAAACTTAAAGTAAGAAAAAAATTGATATTCACGAATTATTTTAATTTATAATATTGTAAATTATAAATTATAAATTATTTAATTATAATTTATTATAAATTCTTAAAACAATAATGAGTATGATTTACAATTAAAAGAATCAATTTTTATATTAGAAAATTTTATATTATTATTATAAAAACGTATGTATATATAATAATAAACATTGCTACATGTTGTACAACTTGTACAGAGATATAATGAAATATATAATGCCGATGAAAATCAGGATTAGGAAATCTGAAAAAGATAAGTGGATAAAAAGTTTATAGTTGCGTACAGTCGCTTAAGTAGAACAACCAATTATTTTAATATTTCTCATGAATAAAAAAGTTGCATTACATTTTCTTCATTTTTTAAAAACTGAATACCATTCATGTCAACATTATGTGAATATAAAGAGGAAAGTAATAAAACATTTTATTTGAATCTATTTATTGTTTAATTGATATTACAGTAACGTGTATTTAAAGAGTACGTGAAAATCATATGAAATCGATTCTAATATCTCAAGACTATTTTAATTCTAACTAATCTAATTTTAAACTAAAATAATTCTTTACATCAATTAGCTAGAATCGTATTAAAGCTATTTATAACAATGACATAATTGAAACTACATTATAGTATAATATTCAGTTAAATGAAAAGTACTAAATCTAATGTTTTCTTTTATAAAAATAAAAATTATATTATAGGAATCAATTGAAATTGACTACGTAATGCATGAACTTATTTTACGTATTATTCATTAATTAATTTATTATTGATTAATTTATCAGAAAAATCTTCCACATATATTGGGATTTTTTAAATATAATACATATCAAATTATATATTATTAAGAAAAACTTACTTTTGTAACTTTCTTTATTTTCAGAAGTACTAAATAGATAATTTTCACAATCTGATTTTCTGTATTTTATATAAGAAAATATTTATTTGACGAATCATTTTTTCTGTTTATTGTATATTATCGAAATCTAAATCAGAATAAATGTTAAAATATTCATTGGTTTTTGAACAGTTTTATGATTGTTTTTATCTGGAATAAGTTATTACTAGGAGTATTAGTATATTAAATATCTTGATACCACGTTAATAGATAATCTGAGTTTCAAATAAAAATATTATAGCTATTACCATAAAAAATCGAAGTAAAAAAGGGCTTTAATTATCTAATTAACATATACAATAAAAATTAATACAATACAATCCATTTCAATATTTTATTGAATTAATTAATACATCGAAACAAATTGGATGAAAACAAGTTTGAAGTCCGGTTTCGGTATTTTCATTAACTTTGTGATACTTTTACAGGACTTATAAATTGTACTACTCTTCTAGTAAATACATAAAAAATATTTTTAGTAATTATTTTACTAGTTAAAAATTCCTTACAAAATAAATATTTAGAATATAAAATATTGAATAATATTTTATAATTAAAATGAAAATTTGTCAGAAAATATTGAAACTAAATGATTAATTAAAAAAACCTTAAATTATTTAATATTATTATTTATTTCTAGTAAGTGTAAATAATTAAAAATCTATGCATAAAAAATTAGTACTAATTATCCAGAAATTTTAATTTTCCATTAAGAAATTTATAATTTTGTAAACTGTAATCGAAGTAAAAACCGAGAACATGAAATTTTTAAATTTTTCAAATTCATTTTTTTAAACATTGAAAGAATTCAAATCTATCACTTTTAAATAAGTAAAATAGATTTTTTTTATTAATTATAAAATTATTTGAAATAAAATAATATGAAATTCTACTTATTATTTTGTTTTAAGTTGAAACGTTTATTTTTTTATCCATTATTGTTTCATTAAATTTTGATTGTTCTTATTTTATTAGTTATTTTTCTGTAATAAGTAGTACAAGATACATATTTAATGTATTTCTGCCATAAGATTTGTTATTTTTTATCATAAAAATGAAAATAAAAGGCGATAAACATAAATTTACATGTACTTCTCATGTAAATTCCCTACAAGTATTTTAAAAAGTAATTTAAATTTTACTTACAACTACTTTATAAAATAAAACTTCGTTATGAAATTGTATTATTTCTTATTCTTTTTAATAGGTTTAATGTTTTATAACTATATATACTTAATGAATCTTTTAAACTTAATTTAGTCAAGTTTTCTTTGGAAAACCTAACAATCGCATTTCTTTTGAATCTCAGCTTCACTACACGATTGCCAATACTTAATAGATGTTGTATTATGATCGATAGTTGAAAATATATAGACACGAGCAATTCATCTCCGAATTTGAAACTCGAATTTAGTCAGTGTACACGTATATAAGGATAAGGATTTCATATTATACATTCAATTCTAAAAATCATTATAATGTCGCAAATACGATTTTGATGAATCTTATTCGCTTTTGATATTAAGCTTAATTAAGTATAAAGTAAAATCACAAATATAAACATTGATGTGATGTACAGGTTATGCAAGTAAATAAAACTGAAAAAGTTATAATATTTATTAAATTACATTACTCAAAATTATAACTAATTTGTAAAAGAAGTAATAATGTTTATTTAATATAATCTCTGTACAGATGAATTTTAGAAAATTTGAATAGGATGATTCTTGGTTATTGGTTTTGAGATTAGAACCATTCATTTCAACGTTCACTACAGTAAAATATTTTCAACTTTTGATTTCTATACAATGAATATAAGCCACCACATATAATATAGTATAAATCTGCTCAAAAAATTTATATTTATTTGCTACTATATTAATAAAGCATACAATAGGTTTATAAATAAAATTATAGTACAAATATTATTGATTCTAGATTCTATTATATTTTAGTATTGCGGAGATTTCGTATCAGATGTTTTAAAAGTAATCCAAAATAATGAGATTCACAATAATTTTATATACTTTATTTATGACAAAAAAAAATTGTATATTCATTTTATAAAATTATAATATCTGAATTTTATGAAAAAACTCTATCTTTTTATTGTAGCTTATTTAATTTTTTATATTATTAACAAAAATACGTCCTAAAATATACTCTAAGGACTCGAATTTGTAAAAATACTTATGTTAAAACTTCTGCATTTTTATAAGAAATAATACATTATAATAAAGAAGTTTTGAATAATAAATTACGTCATTTTTTTATAATAATATAGTTTTATTTTAAACAATTTTTCGTGATTAATTACAGAATAAAATATTATTGCAATAAATAAAATTTTATAATAAAACTTTTTTGGTATATCTTACTATTTTTTAATTTCAGAATTTCTTATTTAGCTTTATCATAAGTTAACAATAGAAAAATAAATATGAAACTTTGTATCAGTTTTAAGTTTCGGTGTGATAGCTTTGCCTGGGAATCACATATTATCTTAATTTTGAAATTTGTCCTAGTTAATGTCAAGATGTAGTTAAAATGTTGTAATTATGAATAATTTAAAAATTTGTAAATAAATTACAATTTCGTGTTTCAAAAGTATAGTAGTTTCATACAAAGTAGATCAAATATTGATATTCAAGAAATAGAATTTTTTTATTTTCATTTAAGAATAATATTCTATTAGAGTATATTTAATTATATAAAATATTCGGACATATTGCGTTAGGATTGTATACTAATATTTAATGATATTTATTTTAAATTTCGACAGTTATATATTTATGAAAATATAAAAAATAATTTCTAATATATTCAGACCCAAAAGATTTTATTTTCTTATAAGTATTTACTTCTATCGTTAATAGAAAATTTATTTACATATTTGAATTTTTAAATATTTTATTAATATTGTCATACTGAAATATGATGAATACAAAAAATAAAATTATTTAAAGATATTCTTATAATATTAATAAAAATTTATTAAAAATGTAGGAATTTTAATGTTTATATTCAAATAAACATATACTATTTCTATTAATACAAAATTTTATTTAAAAATAATATCTACTTATACTAATTATGATGAAACGAGTTCCTAAAAGTATTTTGAAAGACTATACATACATATATATATATAATTGTATGAGATTATAGGAACCATGATTGAAACGATAATTAAATTAGATATCACCGCGAAGTGGAGAGATAATATGTGTAGTAGAATAATTTAAAATGATTAAAGCCCCTTTTAATTTTATTAAAAGTGCTAATAATTTTTAAATGAACGATTATTTCTTAAAATTTTAAAATATCTTATTTTAATATAATTACTAATAACTTATATGGTAATAATAATTTTCTAATAACTTATGTAGTATTTTATTGATATTATGTATTGAAAGGTTAGCCTCAACTAGTTTTTCTTCTTTCAGTGCTTTAACATTTTTATTTTTTATTATAAGTTATGAAGTTAAAATAAATCATTGTTTTGTATTCCGAATCATTTTATTATAAAGTATTTTTATAACCATGTATTTAAAATTTATAATTTTTGTGTAAAAATTATCTGAGCGAAGTAAACTCGCTGAAATATTAAATGTTTATAATATAACACTTTATAATATAACACAAATAAGTTATTTGTGTTATAAATTTCAGTTATAAATTTTTTATTTTAACAAATAAATTATTTTACATTTAATTACATATCGATATAATAAGAAATTCGATGCCATCTAGTTTATGCATGCTTTGATTATAACATACGTTGTAAATCATTACGTTTTTCTAGTTATTATTTTTCATGCATAAAAATGCATAGTTTTTAAAGAAAAAAATAATTAAAATAAGTTTAAATTATTATTTAAATTAGCGCAAAATTTAGCCTTTTAATATATGAAATAACTATTTACCAATTAAAAATGAAACAATTTTATCTGAAAATCACTGCTGTTTTCAAAAGACCATCAATAAGTGCTAAAAATTTATCTAAAAATATTTGAATATAGAATTTCTGAAAGTAAGTTTTTCTTGTGAAATTAGCATTATTTTGATCGAAGATATTAGATCTCTCTTCCTTTATTAGACTTTTTATATTTATTATTTTATTATCGAATGACTAAAAATTATCGAAATGGCAAAATTTTGTTATAACTTTTAATTCGTTTTCATAAGTTAACATTTTTTATTAAAATCTATCTAATTAAATTATTTTTGGTATCGAGTACCTTTATGCAGTAAAGGAAAATGTAAAAAATAAAGTCTGCATAAGTTACTTTAATGAGAAATAATGTTTAAGATTATATATAAGTAGCTTATTAAGATATTAATACTGCATTCGAATATTTTTTTTAGACTTCCTAACTTCTATAGCCAGTTTTTCTTACAATCCACATTAAACTGACATATCCAAGATACGAACGTGTAATAATGTCATTATCCTTATAAATATACCTTTAGGAGTGGTTCGACTACTGGACCTGTACAATCCATATATTTTTCATCGCTGTCCTGACTCTCGTTGTCAGTTATTTTCATCTACTCATATGGCCTTATCGCTGCTTCGTATTATGATAACCCGGCTGCTCAATACTCGAGCCGATGGCACTGAATGGGATGATTTCCTTGCTGTGACGAAGAATGTTACTGTTATTGATTTTTGCCTGCATAGAGCTTGCAAAGGAGTTGTTGTAGCAGGCTTACAGTCTCCTGCTCGATTGGGGATTCGTCGACGTACCTGCCATGCGATAAACTGCTCGGTTGTGGGAACCTCCGGAACGTGGACAGCAGAACGTTCGTTTGAACTCTCTTCGGAATTTTCCTTCAAACACAAAGGGTAAGAGTCAGAGGAAAGATTGGCATGGCGTGGTGGATAAGTTTTTTTTTCAGAAGTTTTTGGCTGTAGAGAAAAAAAATATCTGAGTCCTGTTGTAATTTAGGTATTGCAAAAAATAAATCAAGGGAAAGGGTATTTTAGGTAGATATACTGGGACAACTTTTATTTCATTTTTATAGCACGAATTTTTCTAAGGACTTTTGATTATTTTCTTTCCTGAAAATGAGATTTAACAAATTTTTGTCAAAACTATTCCTTCTTTTTTACAAATCTATGGTAATTGAAAAAGCATCAAATTTCATGAAAAGTTTCTAGTTTATACATATATATTTATATTGTGTTTATACGTCTATATTATAACCAATATAATTAATTTATATTGGTTAATGCATTTTTCGTCATAATGCATAACACTGATTGGAAGTTCTTAATCTTACAGTTTAAATTTTAATCAATTTAATTTACTTAAAAATTTATATGTATAATATACAATTAAATAAATATTGATACTGAACGAAATTGATTATGATAACTGTATCAAAAGTTATATAGAACCTGAAGGTGTTATGTTACACGTATTATCAACATACACATTACATATATTATGTCTTTGGAAGAACATGACAGTTAATTCGGAAGATGTTTATGCGTGAAGAAATTTTTAAAAAGATTTACTGTAACACCTAGATTAATAGTTTAATTTTGTAAAAAAGTTAAATTAGAATGAATATCAGTGCAAAATGTAATAATACATGAATGCAGTTCTTTGATATTATTAATTTATTCAAATTTTTATTTAATTTTAGAATTACGTGTAGAAAAGCTCTAAAAGCCCTTGAAAATAGTACATGCTTGCATATAAAAAATATGCTTCCCACACAGTATTCCAACATATTTTATATAACAAAGGCATCTTTGTGCATCGTTATTTCCACCAACTATATATTTTTTATATTTATTTACAAACATCGTAATAATAAAAATATTTTTAATATGTAAGAAGAAAAATGATTATAATTTTATATTTATTGTATAGAATTCAGAAGTATATTTTCAAATAGTATAAAGTATCCAAAGCAAATGCAACAAATATAAAAATTTTACTTCTTTGTTATTATATATATTTAGTCTATTAAACTTTTTAAATAATAACCAAATATTTTACATAAAATATAAATGTATCATAAAGTATAAATACATTATAGAAATTTAAATAATATTTACCGCTCATAAAGTTGTAAATTAGTGGATTAATTGCACTATTGGCATAGTAAAGCCAGTGAACGAGACAGCTAGTTACATTTGCTAGTGGACTCGCTCGTATAGTAATGGTGCTCCTGTGAAATATATCAAAATAAATTAATTTATAATATACTTAATGTAAATATTATGTGTTTGCTACAAAAGAGTTTTTACAATCAAAAAGAACTAGTAATAGAATAAATAGTATTTAAAAATATTATACGAATCTAATGCATACATGGAAGTACTCTAAATAAAGAAAAACAATGTATTTATAATTTAATATATTATACAAAATACTAAATACTTATGTAGAAATTTCATTTAAAAATAATGAATTAAACAAAATTTTTCTTTTTGTACTTTTTATAGTTATATTAGTTGTAAGTATAATTATTTGTATGTTAACCTATTTTCGTAAATGTATGAAACATAAATTTTTTTAGAAACTAATGTGTAGTTGTGGTTACAATATTGATTTGAAATTTAAGACCATTATAGGTTTATTAACATGGTCATAAATTCATCTAAATTTATAAAAATATTGAATTAGTTATGTAAATTTATTTCAATATTACATGGAAAGTAAAGTAATTGTCAAAATTCAGTTTCATTAAATTTCCTACAAACATTTTTCAGTTCAATTATTAATAGAAATGGAAGTAATTGAAGTTTATAATATCACTTCCACTACATTTAGTTGTATAGATATATATTTTTTATTTGAATTATTTACATGATATACATAATTCATTATTTAAATAAATTATTTTTTTACTTAATCAAATTAAATAATTGATAAATTTGTATATTTGACCAGCTTTAAATGCTTTCCATTGCATTTTAAACTTGTTCATTAATTTTATTAATTAGCTTAATTAATCAAATTTTACGAACAGAATTTCTTTTATTGTAAAGACTGTTTTAGAGAATGTGAAATTAAATGTGTAAGATAGTAACGCATATTATATAAAATATATATTTAAAATATATATTTATTATTCATCTATTTATGAATAATAAATAGATGAAAGAAAAATTTATAATAATGAAAGAAATAAGAAAAAGAATGTGCATTTGTTAAAAAAGATCTTAACAAATTTATTAATATCTTGGAATACCAAGATAACTAAGAGATGTATTAGCTTATATTAAATTCAAATCCATGATAAAGTCATAAATCAAAATACATTTTTACAAACATCTTTTTTTTTGACTTGAGCTTATCCTTATTATGATTAAAGATGTAATTTTTTATGTTTCATGTATAATATGTACGATAACTCAGATACTGGATAATTTTACGACATTAATTTTACGTTTTTAAAGTATGTATAAAAATATTCTTTTACTTCTCATAATAATTAAAAATATTAAAATCAAGTTCTCAGTTTGGCAAATAGGAAAATCAAAAATACAAAAATCAGAATAAAATTCTTATTAGAATCAAATTCGTTAAATTTATTGTCAACTTTTAAAAGGATGTTAAAAACATAAAAATATTATTAACAATGTAAAAATGAGAATTAATTGGATTATATAACATATAAAGGAATTGATTTAATTTTTGTATATTTCTTTTTAGAATCAAAAATTTAATTATTAAAGAACAAGTTCCCGAATTTTATAAATTTATATATTAATGGATTATATTAAGAAACGTTAGTTTGAAATATTATTTTCTTTTTGAGCAATATTATGTGAAGCACTTTGATTAGTCTTATTTAGGATATTAGTAATTAATATGAGAGACATTCAGCATTACAAAGTACTTTAATTTATTTACTAGTATAATGCTATCATATGCATCTTATTGATACTTTTAACTCATGCCAAATAAAGTTAGCCTCTCATGGAAGACATTAATTTATTATCGTGGCACATGCACATATAAAAGTTCATATTTTTGAATGGTACTGCTATTTTAAAAACGATATCCGTTATGGTACATTGAAAGCGCGTATAAATATCTTACCTTAAGATAGAGAGTAAGTGCACCGGAAAGCAGCAAACTGCGAACATAAGGACAACGGCGACAAGCATTTTAGCCGCTTTCCTGCGAGATTTTAATTGGCCCTCGGGGTTACCGACATTCGACTGCGAGCTCAATTCGTTAGCATTGATTATCCTAGTTGACACTAGAATTTTAACAATGTTTTTGTTTCCTTTAATTTTGATTTTGTACGTTTCTAAAGAAAATTAAACTTTACACTAAAAAATTTATGCAAATATTTGAATTTGTTTTGGAACATTGGTTTTTCAGTTTAGAAAAAAATTGAAAGTTGTTTTTAACATCAATAATTTATTTAATAACTATTTAATAATGTTTTAACTTTCATTCACTTTAAGCAAGGCTTAACATTTTCTTTGATTTAGTCACATACATAGTGTATTTTATTTTATTCAATGATTACTATGATAGTCAAACGTAAATTAAACTTTTTCAATTGAATAAAATATAAGTCTTCTGAAAGTTGAATATCTAAGTAAGAAATCTTAATAATTATTTCACCGTAGATTAGATTTAAGATTTAAAATAATAAATTGAATATTTAAAATTTCTTTAAATATTCATGATAAATATTTATGTTTATATGGTAAAATCCTTAAATTTCATGAATTTTTTAAATTTATGAATAAATATAACATGTCGAATACGTACAAAAGCATATTTTTTTTTGGAAAACTTAAAATATTAGTAATTGTAGTGATTCAAAATAGTTTCATTAACATGGAATAATTAAATATTTTATACATTTTTTAAATTCAGTGTACTATTTGTATGAGATTACTTTCTTCTTCAACATTTCATTATTCTAATTCATTAATGAATTTTAAGAGATAAAGTAACTCGAGAATTTAGAGGCTAGCAAAGTGGTACTATTAAAGTTTGAATTCCTACCGAGCGATTATGCATATTTGCACTACATGCGCAGAAAACTATTACTGCATACGAGTACAGTTGCATTAATGGTGCTACTAAAGAATCTTAAAATAGTATAAACTTCTTTTAAACTAAAGAAATACTTAAAGTTAAAATAAATCAAACAGAATTTCGTATAATATATGATGAATGAAAAAATTATTTTTGACAATGTGAATTTATTTGACTAAATGTCTTAGAAGAAATAATCTGAATCCAACGTAACATTAAATAAAATATTGTTCAAGATTTTCATACCTTTAAGTTAAATTTATAATTATTGAATATAAATTTGAAAAATATTATTGAAACTAAGTCATAATATATCCAAAAATAATATATACACATTAGAAATTTATGAATGAAAACTATTTAAAAATTAAATAATGAAATTTTGATCGTAACTTACAATTATGACCAGGAATATCATTTCGCCAAAGTACACGAACTATCTGACAATAAGCGAAACTCATGAACATCAAAGGTCCCGTGTACAACAGTATAAGTTTGATAATGGTAAATATAATCTGACTTTCATTACTCCAGGTTGGACCGCATTGTGTAAACAGTACAGTTTTTTGAGGAAGTTTGGCGTCTCTAAATGTATGCATGACCAGCAGATCCGGGATGTCTTGTAATAGTAAGCAATAAAATCTTTAAAATCATTTAAATAAAATTTAATTATAAGAACATAAATAATAAACATTAATTAACTATTAACTATTGTTATATATTTGTAACTAATTACTCACGGTAAATTTCTATTTTGCTTTTACAAGTCTGAGTTAATTATGAACATATATTTATTTAAATATTATATAAAATATGTCAGTGATTTAAGTAGGAATTATGTGAAATACTTGTAAAATAATGATAGTTGAATAGTTACCAAAAAGCAATGCTAGGACCCAAATTATAATAATGGCTGTTTTGGCACGATTGGTCGTAGATTTGAATCTAAGAGGAAAACAGATAGCGTACCATCTGTCTATGGAGATGAATGTTAAAGTTAAAACGCTAACAGTAACTGAAACAGTCTAAAATAAATACAGTATTATTAATCAGATCATTTCTTTTATAATAAGGATGCGTAATATTTCATCCGTGTAAAGTTATTACTAAATTTGAGCAAAGATGTATATTTATCGAAAATAATTAGAACCGTCTTTGATCAGTATTATTATTTAAGCTTACATTAAAAATGTAAATTTTATTTTTGCAAATGATATTTTTGTAGCGACTATTATTATTATTATTTTTATCTATTAATATTATTATCAGATTTTTACATTCTACCACTTTGAAATATAAGAAGCATCGAAAAAACGAGAATATTGAACAAATTATACCGTAAAATTTTGAATTACTGATATTATGCGATCAGGACATATAGCGAGGATGTTATTTCTGTAATGGTGATATTTCGTCAAATAGAGAAAGATTTTAATATCAGGGCCGCTGAATAATTGTTACTAATGTAAATGATGTAAGAACTTCCAAGTTTCCATTTTCCCATACGAGGAACATAGAATAAATAAATTATACCGAATATCTCTCATAAATTTATATAAACAGATTTTATTATAGTTTGTTTCTGTTCAAAAATGTATTATTAAGCGATTTGTGTCTTTTCAAAACCTTGTTTTTTATGCTTCAATTATATATATCAAAAATTAATAAGCTACGATTAACATAAAGAAATAAATTTGAATTTTGAGTTATATACATAATTTAAATTTATCTGGAAAAAAATTGTATGAAAGAAATATAATTAGATTTTTATTATTATTCAAAGTCTTTAAAAATACCATTAATCAATATTGAAAAATTGAATTATTTTGGTCTTATAAAAACTTCATAATTTAGTCAATATTCAATAAAAAAATGGGTGCAAAGAATTAAGAGTTCTTCATAAATCAGAAACGTTGGTGAAAATCTCGTTTGTATAGCGTCTTTGCTATTAATACGCGTTTTATTGTGACCTAGAAAATACTTAATCTCGGTACATCTAATACGTACGTTATGATATAAAACTTACCGATTAACTTAAGAAAAGCAAGAGAAATAAGTAAGTAAATAGAAAAAAAAGTAGTAAATATTCTTTTTTTCTCGTATCTGATAATATGTTTCTTTTACATCTTTGGATACTTAATGCTGATGTCGAAGTATTAAAAAGGCAGCTAAAAATGAAAAATACGAAAAAAACACACATAGATAGATAGATCGACACATAATGTGTCGATTCTTATAGACTTCTTTAATGCCAAAAAAAGTATTTGAACAGTACCTAGATATACATTATATTGGGTTATATTTGTTGATTTATTACGCAACGAATTCTTATGTATCATCTAATTTTAAAAATAACTTATTACGAAGTTAAAACAGACACTAATAAGGTCATTTAAAATTACAATTTTATCGATAATACACGGTTTTCTAATATATGTTAAAATACTTTAAATTGTCAGTTTTTACAAATGTATTTCGTAATGTTTCTTTTAATTTAGTTTAAAAGATTTTATAGGTCTTAAAATGATACGATGCATAAGCTTTGAGTATTAGCTTCCAGTAATATTTGAGAATCAGATTTTCTGTTTAAAAGTGAGTTACTATTTTAATAAATATTTTACCTTGTATAGGTTAATCAATTTGCTATTCGGTTAGTAAAAAATGATTGCAATAACGAATTTGCTTGTTATCGTTTTAAAATTTAAATATGAAACATTTTTGAAAGCAGCAATAATGGGAATTTTTAAATCAAAAATAAGTACACTCTTAAATACCATAAATATTAAAATTTGTGGAAAAAGCCTAGTTATTTTAAATATAAATTTCATTGGGTTTCACTTTAATTTTTTTCTTATATTACAGGATAATTAAAGTTCGTTATCGTCCAACTGGATCGTTTTTATAGATTCGAGTGTTGGAAGTATTTTATATAACATAAAAGCGCTAAAGTCTAAAGCACATAGGGATTTGTCTATTATGGCATTGGCAATAATTCCCTCTAAAGTCACTCAAACATTCCAGGTCATGTGTTCTGTCATTTGCAATCCGAAAATCAACAAATCATTGCAGTTGATATTATGAAAGAGTTACGACGCTCGTATCCAGTCTACCCTTGTCGATGGCACGTTATACCACTTCCTCATTTCTGTTGGACTTGACATGTACATATGCGTTAATATCAAGTTTGCCAATGTTTTACGATTTCTGTAGGGTAGTTTATAGTATTCTTTTACTTTATTTTGGAGACAACGTAAGAGTTGTCTGATTTTTATGTTCCTTGTTCTCCTTTTAGAGAGGGATATTTTTGATTTATTCTTTTAGCTTGATTAAAAACTGAATAGATAATTTTACTTGAGTTTAATGCAGTTGACCGATATTAAGTCTAAAATTGAGTGGATTTATATGTATATATGTATATAAATATACATGTACAACCCTTGAGTTAATTTTTATATTTTACGTCTAATCAATTACAATATCAGTATATAAAGTAAAAGTATATATTCGATGTGAAACAGAGAGGGAAAAAGCATGAATTATTATGTTGGTTATGTAAATAAAATTGAAATCAGTGAAAAGTGTTTGTTTTTTGTAGATAAATCACTATTCTTTACCGAGTCACTCATAGTGATTTCTTTTAGTATACAATTATATTTTATATTAATTTTACATGAAATAAAAAAATAAAAGGAAAAATAATGTTTACATCAATGATCTTAATTTTTATATTATACTGTATTAATAATATCTTAAAGTAATTTTATTTTTTAGTCAATCATTTAATGATTGATATACGAGAATTATATTCGTAAATAAGTTTACTATAACTATTCTTACGTTTAATCAAATTAAAATTAATAATATCCGTTTTTAATTGACATTTTATATATAAAATCTGTAGTTAATAATTGAAATATAAAAGTGCAATTTATGTATAGTCAAATTAATATTATGAATTTCCATTGATTAATAAATATAAATAAAATATTTATATTCTAACATAAATAAGAGACTGAAAAATATTCGTTTTTACGTGCAATATTTTTTCCTATTATCAACGTTTACGATTGACAGAAAAATAGTGAATGGAAATCATAAAAGGAAAGTGCGACAAATTTTATAATAAAAAAGAAGCCGAATACAAAATGATTGGATTCCAAAATACATTTACTAGATTTTTAATCATTTATAAAAACAATGAAAATTTAATAAATAAAGTATACTTATAAATTTCGAACTATAAAGACACGAGAAAATTATCCTTACGTATACTTAACTTTTTCTTCGTTAATTTCTAATCCTGCTAATAATAAAATTTCAATATTTTAAATTTTATCTTATTTGTTATTATTAACTAAATTCAGATTATTAGCGTACAAAAGAATTAAAATTAAATATTCTATTTCATCAAGGAATTAAAACAGCTTAAAAAAATGTTTTCAACGATGTTTTCAATATGAAACTGTTAAAGTTTATTTTTATTAATTTAATTAACTATGTTAATATTTTAGAGTAAACTAGGAATTGATACAATTTTCTTTTTAATTATAATTGCGTATCCTTTAAATATTTACAAGTGGTTACTGTGTTACACTGATGAACATTAATTTTATTAATCGCTATCGAAATGAGAATATTTAACGGTTTTTCATCGTACCAAAATATATTCATTAATACATTTTTTATATAAAGTGAATCTTACTATATTATAGCAAGATTATAGATTAGATTAGATTTATAGATTAGTTTTATTAGATTAGATATTATAGAATAGAATATTATATAAGATTACTCATAAAAAATGAAAGTTTTTTTATAATTATTCATTAATATTTTATTATCTTTCAAATATTGAAGTGATAATTTACTTTAAACATCTCTAAAATATTATATTCTTTTCTTTTGTATAGTACAAATAAGTGTTTAAGTTTAAGAAATCAATGCTTTTTTGTCATTTTAAATTAAATAATATATATTCGATTTTCTGTATAAATTCAGTTTCTTTCTAAATTTCATTTTATTAGTTCTTTTTATGTTGGTCTATATTGACTTCTGTTTATAAAATATTTACATTTGATTAGAATTGATTAAATATTAAGATGATACATAATTTTTTTCCTTTGTCTTTAAATTTTCTGATATCAAATCTGTTCATAAATTTGACAATGCATTCGATATGTTACTTAATCAAGTTTTAATAGTAGAAATATTAAACAACGATTAGAAATATGCATCAATGAAAATATTATTCAATTTGAAAATATTCAAATTTTATAAATATTTATTTGGCTTACAATGTTCATCGAAAAAGGAATTTTGAAATTTTCACTGTATTATTTGAAACTATATAGACTGTATAGACTGTCTTCAAAATATATTTATTTTTCAAATATAAATTGTTAATAACCAATGTTTAAATAGCACAAAATTAATTACTACTTAAATTTTCATACTTAAATTATTTTATTATTAATGTTGAGTGTGCATTTGGCTGCATATGTTGGTATATGAGGAAAAAAAGTTTATCTTAAACGAGTGAGGTAGAAGCTTTCCTCACAAGTCACCAATACAAATAAATAAATTCAGCTACATATATGCGTATAAAGCGATATAGAGAAATAAAGAAATCATTACATTTCGATAATAGAAATTATTTCAAGAAAAGTATAAATAAAAAAAAATTTTTCTAATTATATTATTGAAGTAAATATTCCTTTGATCACATTTTAAAAACTTATACTATGGATTTTATAAATTATAAGTTTATAAATTATTAGTTACTGAATAATTATTTATTTAAAAATTTTATTATGTTATTTTGCAATTATAAATACATCATTTGTAATTACTACACTCTCTTTACATTAAATTAATAGTAATAACTTAAGTTATTCAAAATTTAATAACATTTCTATCCTTCGTTAATTATTTTAAATTATTCTGATAAACATATTCTTGAATATTTTATTTTATCCTGTTCTACTTTGTTTCTTTTTTGCTTTATTTTCTATCTACGATATGCTATAGGTCATCCAAAATATATCATAAAGACTGCTTAATATTAAAAGATTTATTACATCACTACATTGCAAGTCAATTTAATTATTTAACTGTTTATTGATAAGAGTAGCTTTTTTGCCTTTATAATTCATAACTTTGTACGTTTATAGGAAGTCATGTATTTGGTGTTCTATTTTGAATTATATGTTTATCTATAAAATATTTTATACGATTAAAATAAGTATTATATTTATACATTTAGAAAATTCTTTTGCAAATTTAACATTGCTTTAAGAACAGTCGATGCCATTATTAAAGTTTTCACAGATTTAATAATGTACAGACTAAAAATCCATTAAAGCCGCTCCAACTAAGAGGATCTCGGCAGAGCATTGATGGGACGGTATAAAATTCCATGAAGTATCCAAAATATTTCAAGGGAAGAGCTTCGTGGGACTGACAATAAGAAAGTTGATTTAAAAGGCCTCTTTATAGTTCATGTCGTTAATTCAAATAACTATTTTGGTGATTCACTATATATTCTGAATATGTATATCAAAATTAATTTCTACTTATATATCATGCGGTATTTTTTACTGAGTTTATTAATATTATCAAATACGGATGACGTATATTTATATTATACATGTCAAAGAAAATGATTTTTTAATAAAATAAATATCATTTCAATATCATACCTATTAAATTAATAAGATACACAGATAGAAAGAAGCAAACCATTGACTTATAGTAACATTTTCATGTTTCCCATTAAATAGTTTATATTTGTTGAATATTTTTTCAATACGACTCTGATTTATTTTTGTCCGAAAGTTGAAATTTTTTATATACATTACACTGGTTTGAATAAGAAAGAAAGAAACAATAATGTGATTTTTAGTTGAATTATTAATGTATGTTAGTAATAATTTTAATTATGCTAAATGTTGTGATTGAAACAGCATTTAGAGATTTAATTTATGATTTTATATCTTCATAATTTCTATGGTTTAAAATAAAAATAAAAAGAATAACTGCACAATAATAAAATATTAAATATTAAATGAATATTTCACTAATTAATCCCAAAATAATGGTCTCAAGTAAATAATTAGCGCTAATAACACTATAGCATAATTATATGTAGATATAGAAGTATTTGTTAGTGATTTAAACAACAATAGTATCTTGTGTACCGATATATAGTTCTCCATTTCGTAGTTTAAGTACTATATCCGTATTTCAATACCTAGTCTATTACTAAAAATTTATTTAATTCTGAATATTGTACTAAAATTAAAAGAAACTTATATTTTGACATTATTTTTAATTTCTTTTAACTTACTAAATGGGACTACATAAAAAAACTCCATATTACGAAATTATTAGAAAATATTCATTCCTAAACTAATAATCCTTAATATAATAAATTATGCTAAATTTGCAATACTCTTATTCTTTAAATATTACGAGTATTTAGAAATATTCATTACTTCTCTATCTTAGAAATATTTTTCAGGTGTTCTTATTATTAAAAAACTCATAACTTAGACTTCGATGCCGTGACGATATATTTTTATAAATGAGCTTTAACAGTATAAAATCATAAAATTCCATTTTAAAATTGCTCAAATATTATTTTCTTATAAAAAACAAACGATTTAAGTAAAACACTGATTTTATTAAATTCTTGGGATAAAATTTTTAAACGTTGTTAGATTCAAGTCTGTTAGATATTGATCTAAAGCATATGAAAATTGAATTTTGAGTAATTTTATCAATTTTGAAAGACGTTTTATTACTTCTTTTCATTGTTCAAATGATTTAAAGTAGGATGAATTATATAAGATTTTTAAATATTTTTTCATGGTTTAGTAATAAATAATAAAATGACATTTTCTTTAGTAGCTTATAGGATATATATTTAAAAATTTTTGCGCCGAGATATTTGTACAAATGCTTGTTATTTTCTCCTTTTGTCTCGTGCTTTTTAGCCTAATGCAACAACGAGAAGAGAATCAGATAACTATCCGCTCTTTTCAGGGGGAGTACTGTTTTGCTCACACAATCTCTACAATAAACTATGGCTGCGAAATCGCTTTTTTCAGGGCGACAGTCTATACTCATCCCGCCGGAACGCAGTCGTTGGGACGAAGACTGTGAAATTTGAGATCCGGGGGAGAATGTTATTTCTTGACCTACCCCGGCCTTTCTCAGCTTTCTTCAAAATTCTTAGAGAGTGTTTACTGCGATAAAATTCTATTCATTAAGATTAGTACACATTGTATTCGATTATATATTATCTGGTTGTAATGTCTGTTATAATTTGTATAAAATCCGTTGACTTACTAGCTATAGAAAATCCTCAACTTATTTATAAACATTACTCGACGCATCATGACTTCACGAACTTTCTCCGGAAAAAGACTAACATTTGTTTATTCAAAAATTCAAAAATGCTATCTCTTTTTTCAACTGTAAATGCTAAATTAGTTATAAGATTACTTCCGTTTATAGATTTTTTTACTATGTATAAATATATGTGTAAAATTTGTATACATCGGGGTCCGTATTTAAAGGCGTATGCGTCTATTTCAGTGTAAATTATTTGTATATGTAATCGTGGGTATAATACGTGAGTCCTTTATCACACAATTATGTCTCTTCTTTAGTATTTTCATACGACAAGAAGAGTGTTTAATTAGTCTTAAAAGGGATTCTTCGAATAAGTTCTTACGCGTACAAGACTGAATCGATCTATATAGTCCTTTTGAAGAGTTCAGTAAACCAATCATAGTGGAAACTTACACACAATTTAATCTGATTCGATGACGTACTACTTAGTCCTACGTCAAAAATAATGTATATGTATAATATAATGTCACTAAACGTACTACATACAAATATGAAGCAGTTCATTGATTAAAAATAATCTTCTCTAGGTATCTATAATGCTAATAATTTCATTAAAATACTACTACTCGTATATTATTTTAAGTAAATAAATATTTACAAATATATAATATTATTTCATACTGACTTCGTAAAAACTCCAGATTTCAGCGTGAATTGAAGTACAACGAGGGATCAGTTATTTAAAATAAAAATAAGTATTTAATTTTTGAATGGTGTTCGAAAATAAAGGTCAGTAAACACGATGTATGATCTAAAACACAAACTGCAAGCTGATAAAAAATTTTATTTTTTTTTTACTCTGACTATAAGATTTTCTATCTTTTTCTTTAGTTGTAGTTAAGACTTTTTGAAGAGATCGGTTATAGTTCTACTTACGCATCTGCGGATATTATGGCTTGTATTTGTCCCGTGTGTCACAAGAGAGTTTCATCGTCATAAGTGATTACGTGTGTGTGTGTGTGTGTGTGTGAAGTAAAATTGAAACGTATTTTTGTAAATAGGAGTAATATTAAAAATTTATGATAACAACGTTATACTTTTATTTTTCACTAGACAATTTCAAAAATATGCTTCGACCTACTCTCAGCCATTACTAAAGATATTTTCCACTCAACTCTGATCCATTCTTCTTTTTGCTCCCGAGTTTTCATTAGATAACACGCTTTCTTCCTTCTTGTATTGAAGGCCTATATTCTTTCCTCCGCGTTTTTTTTTTCAAAGAGAAATCTCTATTTGAAGCCATAACTACTTCGTAAATATATATAGAAATAACATCATTCATAAAAGGAATTAGTTATAATTTCTTACATAATCAAATATTTATTATCTGCACAAAACTTAAATCAATTAAGTTTTTTGATAATTGAACACTGTTATATTACTATAAAAATGAATATCGAAATTAATAGAGATTATTTTGTTTTACTTACTTTCATAATTATAAGCTAAATAAAATTATAAATAATTTTATATTTATAAAATATTAGAGATTTTTATTACAATTAATTTATATTTTTATATGCGAAATTTCATACGTACTTTTTGTAATTCTAATTGAAATAAAATCATTTTAAATATTACCAAATTTTGCATTTTTATAATGGATATTTTAAGATTGAGATGATTGAATTCTTTCAGAAATTCGAAATTGAAAATTTTTAAATAAAACTTTCAATAGATAAAAACTTTGAAATCAAATTCTCTCTAGCTAAGATGAATATTTGACATATCCTTGATAACTGAAAATGGATGACTTTATTATAAATATGTGTAAAAGCATATGTGTCAAAATTGTCGAGTACATTTTGATATAATAATTTTTTTTTGGTAATACTGTTCTTAAATTGTACATTTATTAAATTACATATTAATATGATTAATAATAAATAGATCAAATTTTGAGAGTTTCAAAGACTACGGCTGATGTCTATTGAACAAAAGATATTTTTTGTTTAATCATATACTCAATTTTCTACTTTTTAAAGAAATGTATTATATTATATAATAAATACATAAAGATGATTATTTAATAATAATAATAATTTAATAATAATGAATTTTAGGTTCAATGATAATTTTAAAAATTGAACCTACAAATATATATTGATTAATAAAAGAAATTATTATTTTATATACTTTTTTCTTAAAAAAATGGTTTTACATTATTTTGTTCTTAAAAATTACTT
Source organism: Wiebesia pumilae (assembly GCA_018907045.1). Lineage (NCBI taxonomy): Eukaryota > Metazoa > Arthropoda > Insecta > Hymenoptera > Agaonidae > Wiebesia > Wiebesia pumilae. The sequence goes on along the minus strand of JACCHZ010000181.1, from coordinate 5,312,956 downwards.
TTTATAAGAATGAAACTTGTAGTTAAAATAAAGATTTAATACTATTAATCAAGATTGAATATTTATATTAAATTTTACCTTGACTTTTGTATGCCTGTTTATAACATAGATTTTTATTTTGGATTTTTATAGAAGGTAGAGTAATTTATTTTTCTCTAGGTGTTCGTTTCATCAGAATTATATAGCACGCATTTCCTCAAAGCGACATGATTGATGTACGATTAGTTACGATTAGTTATTATATTGCGTGTACCGAAAGTGATTTGATTTGCCTCAGAGCGTTTGATATAGCATCGGTTCATATTGCTATACTAGTGTATTTAGTAGGCTAACCCAGAACGAAAAATACTAATTCAGGATTTTATGTTCCCTGAAAGTTATAGTTTTTTTATATACTTAAAAGAATAATATTAAATATTTCGTCTAATAATTTTAACTTAAATTGAAAAAAAGTCATAGTCTATAGTTTATAACGATAAATTGCCCACATTATGCATTTTAAGAAATTAATAAAAAGAAAAATCAGAAATATGATATATTTCAGCATATAACTTAAAAATATTAAATTTTCATAAAAGTTTTGTTAACGTTCGTGACTCATTTGAAAACATATCAGGGTATATTATAATATCAGTTTTACTTAGTATAATATATAATTTAATAACATCTATTAGAATATTGATATTTTAATTAGATTATAATAAAAAATTCTTTTCTATTGCTAATATTTATTCATTTCATAAACAAAGCAATTTTTAGGTAGTATATTTGATTGCATGTACTTTTTGTAATGTAACATTCAATGTAACTTTAATTAAAAATAAACGTTATAACAACAGTTTGCCTAAAGCTAATTAAAAGTGTATAAAAGAAATCAATAATATTTAAGATGAATTCCAGATTGTATATTAAGTAGTTAAAATTAGAATTAATTTATTGCATTTAACATTATGAAATTTAGAAAATGTATTTTTATCAACAGCTTTTATGCTCATTTAAATTACTTACTAGTTTATTTACTTTGATTATTTTGTTGATTGAATTAATAATTTAAATATATAATTTATTGATAAAGATATTTGATGGGTTTTGTTACCAATATATTTATAGTAAGGTGAAGTGCGATAATACATAAAGGTAGGAAATGATTAGTTAAAATTTCAAATACTATTCTTATGGAACTACATACTTTTATGAGAAATTCTCAATTCATTTAATACGAACTTGGATAGTATACATAATAGAATATATATAGAATATATATATATATATATATATATATTTTTTTTTTTCTAGAATAAATTATAATATGACATAAAGTTCAACAGATTGGTTAAGTATACGCGAATACAATAAAAAAATAAAATTATTAGTATGTTTTTCTATTTTTTTGTTTTGAAAACAGTTATCTAATCAATTATTTACTTATTTTTTAACTTATTTATTTGATTTTTATGATAAAAATAGAAATGTATCCCATTGAAAATGGAAATATCTTATGTTGTTTATTATTACCAGAGATATTTTTCCAATAATTTTCGAAAATGTAATAATTTTTTTCATCTAATTTATATACTATAGCTTAAAAATAATTCAAATATAAATAAAAATTTTCAAATTAAAAATAGTATTATACATAAATTTTTTATACAAATGTTTTTGTTTTGAATAAGACGGTTACATAAAAGTAGTATTTTATAATTATTAATCTATTAGTGTATTAAATAAAAAATTATTATATAGAAATGTTGTCATAATATTTGAATTTATTTATTAGAATATTAGTAAAGTACTGTTTACTATCATGTTTATTGCAATATGAAGATTTAAAGATAGAAGAAAACGTAGTATTTGAAAAAAAAAATCCAATCTCGATTGATTTGGCACAAGGTGTTAAAAAATGTTAGAACTTACTTTATTTCATCTTCTTTAGTTACGAATGTTAACTTATGCATACTTATACTAACACTTGCACTTTTATAAAGATAGTTTTAAAAAGATGCCGTGAACACGCGAATTGTATAAATATATTAGCTATGAAACTCGTTAATAACATTCAAAGAGGATAATTGTACTTTGATAATCTATATTTATGTTTAAATAATACAAACATATTTAAATACAGAGAAAATCTACCTTGATAGTGATATTTTTCGAAATAAATCAGGTTTGTGATCTAGTGATATTAAACAACCTTTCTCGTAAGAATGCATAATATTACATATTATGCGTACCCTTATTTCTTTTACTAGTTGTTCAAATTGTTCAACTTAGGCAATATATTCTTACTATGTATAAGTATTCATATTTATTTCAATTACAGTTGAAAGTTATGAGCAAATTGATTACTTTAAATTATAAGAACACTGTTTAAATCATCTCAATTATTGTTATATTATTATAATCTATTTAATTCATAGAATAGAATATTTGATTGATGGTATTTTATTATCACTTAGAAGAAATTAATTTGCATTTATGAAGAACTATGTTAATACTGTCCATTTCAGTAGAATACGTTACAGATTGAATAATAAAAGCATTATTTTAATTGAAAAAATTTGTTTATTGATTTATACATAGTTTAAATTTACTTATATTTTATAATGTATTACCAAAAAATTATACAATTCTTTAAGTGAAACTTTAAATTATAATAGAATATTAAAATTATGTTTAGAAGATATTTATAAAGAATGTTTTATTGAATTATTTTTATAAATATAGTTAAAATATTAAAAATATAATATAATTAAGGATTCATCGAACAAATAAGTTAAATAAAACTTAACTTTTTATAAAGTTAACTTAAATTTAACTTTTTATAAAGAAAAACAGATTTTCAAAATAATACTTTTTAAACAATTACTATTAAAAAGTACTTTTATCACTCGATAAAATCTTAACCTAATACTTTTTAAATTTATCAAATTATATATTAAATTTGAAAAAATAAAAAAAATTTTAATCAGATGTTTTCAAACGCAAATAATGTATGTTTTTTATTTGAATAACAATTCTAGTCTGATATACTTGAATAAAACTTTTCTACATATTATTCAAAATTCCCAATACATATATTTAATGTCTGATCCTGAACAATCGTATTTGGATCAGTTCGACTTAACATTTAAAACATAGAAAGTTCTTTTAACTTTGTAAATATGATCATGTCGTTTTGTAGTAAATCATTCATGATGTAGTAGTACATCCTTCTAACAAATACAATTTTAGATAAGTACAGATATAATTTATTTACTATTATATCTAAAATTTTCGTTTTAGTCCACATTTTAAATATTTTTTCGATTTTTTATATCAGTTTTTTGCATAAAATAGACATAAGAATAGATGTACCTAATATATTAAAATCTAAAATTTCGTATTTAAATTTTGTTTTACAATGTACTATTTTAATGTACTTTTTTTAATATGTCGACAAATTGTATAAGTATGTAATAAAAATTTTTGAAAACAATTTATTACTTATTATTTATTATTATCTTAAGTAACTTTTTATTATTGCAAGGCTTCTTTCAGATGAAGAAAAGGTTAATACTTTACTAGAAGTAAATATTAAAATATTACTAATATTTAAATACTTCGGAGTTTAATAATAAATATAGATTAAATATAAACCAAATAATGAAGTTGTTAATTTTTAATTATTATTAAATATTAAAAGGTTCACATTATGCATATGAAATAGGTTTGTAATTTAGAATGTAAACTACCTTTGAGGACATAATTTTGATCTAAAAGCTTAAAAAATTCTCCATTTTCATCATGATTAATTAACTCATTTTTTAATTTCCTTCTAAAGTAGTAAATTTGAATAATATTGTATTTCCATTTATAAATATTTTATTGTAATTTTAAATTTTGTTTAAAGGAGAAATCTATAGAAGAATTGGCAAAAAACATTTTCAAGATTATATTAATGAAATCGTTGTAAAACTTTAACAAATATATAAATCGTTAAACTTCATAAATCGTTATAAGAAAGTAATATATTGAAGAACAGAAATTAGATTAACTTATATTGTTTTATTATACATACAAACTTTTTATAAACCATAGTATATTTTCAAAGTTCAAGATATTGTATCTCTGTATTTACTTATTAAATTTGTGCGTATCTAATTTTTTCGAATATATTATTTATATATTATTTATACATTTTAAATTAATTAATAATTTTTAATTTATTAAATAATAATTTTAATTAATTAATAATTAAAAAGATATTATTTTTTCATGCATGGGAAAAATTTAATAATTCCAAGAAAAGTAATAAATCGTGTGGAAACTACAAACAACTACAACAAAATTTTATGCGTGTACAATACTTATATAATTTTGGAAATAAATTTTATTCTATAAGACTTTTAAATTTATTATAATGTCAAAAGTTTAAGATTGTTGTATGAAAATTAAAAAATGGTTATTTAATTATACACTTTTGTATTTTTGTATTTAAATATAAAACAAAAATTAACTTATATTTTAGTATACATACTTAAAGTTACCTATAAATGATTTATAGCAAATAGTTTTTAACGATTAATTCTATAGATTAGATTAAATATAAATTTTATTAGTAAAGATAATTATTTAAATGATGTATATTCAAATATATTAAAATTTTTACAACCAAGCTTGGATCTTATGTATATACTTTATGTTATATAATCAATTTATAGACCTAAGAAATATAAAATATGTATAATTATATAATTAAAAAATACTTACAATGAATCAAAATGATATCAATTCTTACATAAATTTGGTATTTATCACTATTGCCTTTTACTTATCACAAGTATTTACATTACGATTTTAGATGAATATAATTGATAAATGTCTTTAATATTGGAAAAAATCTACGTGAAAATACAATTGTATAAGAAAGCTAATAATATGAAACTTAAGAAAGTTCGAAAGATTTGATTGTAATAATATTTTATAAAGCCGAGTAATTAAAAATTTGAACGATATTCATTTCATTTAAACCACGATTCTTGAAATGAATTGAGTAAAATGACAGCAAATAAATTATTCAAAAATATTATTTATAATTATTTCATAAATATATATTTCTTTCTCTAACGATACTTCCAACCTTGTAAGAAATAAATATTTATCTATTATTTTAACAGCTAATTTTATTCTTTATTTGGTTAGATCTTCAATAAATGAAGGAGTATCGAATATATTGTCATGACTATTAGAAAAAAAATTATATATATAATATTAAACAAACATTTTAAATGAATATTGCACTGTTGTTAAGGTAAAAATTTTATTTTATTTATATATGTAAAGGTCTTTTTCTAATATTGTATAAATAATTTAAAAAGCTGATATTTTATGTGAAAGATATATTCAAGTATAGATTCAAAAATTTATTTAAATATCAACAACGGTTTTATACGCTTATATTTTAATAGATCATATAATTTATATTTACTTTAAACATTTATTTATATATATGTATATACATTTTAACACATCTACAAATATACACGAAGGCATTGATAATACTGTTACGTTCTTAATATTTTTTTTCTTTTTTCAAATTATAAATAATATTGTATGAAATTTTAACGATGCTTTAGATATTCAGAAATTTTTCTTATATCAAGATAATATTATCAAAAGTCTCATTTTCAAGATACAAAGTGATTTTATCTCCTATAAATTTTATCTCCTATAAGAGATTTCTTGCTAGAATCTTAAAAAAGAGTTGAAATTAAAATAAGAAAGTTGATTATCTTGGGGCTAGCTTGTAAACTAGGATGCAATGAAATAAAATAATATATTAAAAAAAATCGAAATGTATTGTATACATTAACATAATAAAATACTAGTGCACATATATTTGATTTGTTTCAAATAATTAATCTTTGAAGATCAAAGATATATATACATCTACAAAGTTATATAATAAGATTAACAGATATAGTTGCATAGTAGCTTATTCTATCTTTTTTCAAATCTAAAACCTCGATGAAATAACTAGAATAATACAAGATTTAGTCAGCCTTCGTGTAAATTTAATATTTTATTTCTATCAATAATATTAGAAAATTATTATTATGTGTATAACATAGTACAAAGCATTGGATTTTAGATAGTAATTATGATATGAGAACGAAAAAGAAATTTTGAAGGATTATCCATGAGGAAAAAGGAAAATTCAAGATTAGACTTCTGAATGACTAAAGTTTTGTCTGTTTTCACGTTATTTTTATCATTAAATATTAAACAATACTAGAAAATATCAACTCCATATTTTTTGAATTTATTTTAAATATGTATTCTTACTAAATTTAACCTTAAGTAATTTATATTTAAAAATTACAATAAAGTTTTCATATGATTATTTAAAGTAAACTCGAATCAACATTATGATTTTACCAATATCTTCTACATTTATTAAAATAAATTATTATAAAAATTAATATTTATTGTATCAACAATGTCACTAATCTGTTTAATAATGCTCATTTGAAAAATTTTCCCTAAATTTAAAGTTAAATAAAATTTTTTTTAATCTATAGACTAACACATGAAGAGCAAAATTAATTTATATGTTAATTTAATTGAATACTTTTATCAATAAGTTCTTTTCTAAGCTTTTGTAAGTACTGGATAAATATGAAAAACCTATAAGCAAGTTAAAATCTGTTAAGTGCACGTAGACTCAAGCAGATTGCCTCGAATTGTATGAGCTAATTTTATAAATTTTATTAACGTAGATTGATCTTATCATCATAGTAGCAACAAATTTATATGAAAGATTTGTATTTAATTTAATTACTGAAACCGAATATCGAATAAATCCATGCTATAAAACATACATACATTTATTGCACTTTTTCAGTAGAATAAACATCATTAATTTATATTTGTAATAACTTACATTTCAGATATAAATTTTATGTATCAAAATAAGAGAAAAGATTTATTCAAATAGATTTCATATAATTGAGAATTGTTATATATGTATATGTAATTATATATCGTGCACTGTCGATATAGTACAATCTATAAAACAACAACCAGTATAAGTAATTAAAATAGTATTGAATAGTAAGAGCCACAAGATATTGTCTTAATTGAAGCTTCAATATTTAGGATTCATAATGTCGTATTTGCATAAAATCCACTGATAAAGGGATGCATATATCTTTATAATCTTAGGTTTGAATTTGTATTCAAAATATTATATTCAAATTTTTCCTTTATACATTCTTTTTCATATCAATATTTTAATAGTTTCTAATATAGAAATTTATTTTCATTTTACTTAAGAAATAAGTGACAATGAATGACAATGAAATAAAATCATGAATGAATATGGAACTGAAAACTAATAGGTAAAATACGTAGAACTTTTTTCAAATTAAAAATTTTTATATATTATTATGAATTTTATTAATAAAATAAATTTGAAGTTCTCACGTTACAAAATTTTTTAAATAATCAAACAGTTAAATAGAAGAAAATTAGAAAAGAATGAATAAAATTATTTTGTTAAAGAAAGTTATAAAATATACTCCGTTACTTAAAGCGATTAATTTGAAGTTCTCACGTTACAAAATTTTTTTAATAATCAAACAGTTAAATAGAAGAAAATTAGAAAAGAATGAATAAAATTATTTTGTTAAAGAAAGTTATAAAACCTACTCCGTTACTTAAAGCAAAGCATTTAATTAAAATGGTAATCTCTTTGGCAATAAAGAAAGTTAAAAAGAAACAGGTCAAAGTTTATTGTAAATGAATGTTATGTTAGAGTCTTTTCACGTTAGAAAAAACAATCGTATACCAGAGCTAAATATTTTCTGTAATAATAATGATTTCAGTCTAAAATTCCTCGTAAAATCTAGAATATAGCTTTGCGTCTTTTTATTTTGATAATAAGACAAACAATACTAAATTCAATTTTTCTGAATTTTTAGTAATTTTTTCTATATTGAAAAGAAAGAATAAAATATTCCACTTTGATCAATAGAGGTTAAAAAGTTTCAAAGGAATTCGTTACTGAACATGGTATTTCGCTCTTATTCTTGACTTTCTTTTATACAAACGCAAGACTAATTTTTGTTATAAATTGATGTAATTTATAGAAAGTTAAATTAACATATATACCTATTTTATATTTATATTAATTATATAAATTTAACTATTATATAATATTCACTTATGTTAATTATTCACTCATACGTTAGATTAACTTTTTTTTTTAATCTGACTAACTTTAATAGTTAAAATGCTCTTAAAAAAGCTACGTATATTTGACTTTTTATACGTTTGGAGATTTTCTAATGGTAAGATAATAACTATATGAATGAAATTGTTTAAAAAATATGTAAGTAATTATAAACTTTGTTTTTAGCAATTTAGAAATATTCAAATTATATTTACTGTTTTCAAGTATGCATAGAAACTGATTGTTTCAACGTTTTGAAATATACTAGACCATTTGTGTACAAAACGAATAGATTTGACTAAGTTATTCTTAGCAGAATAAACGTGCGCATAATTGCATTACACACACGCGCGCGCGTACACGCTCCATACATTTATGCTCGTCGATTCTCTCTCTTTCAGAGGTAGCAAGAGAGAGAGAGAGAAAGAGAGAGTGGAAAACAGAACTTCTCTGCACTGTGTATCGGCCTCATAAAAAGCAAACGTTCTGCGATGATTTTGAGAGAGAAATTACTGAGGAGTCGTCAGTGAGGTTAGTCGGAAATACTCAACAAGAGATTACCGCCGCCCAACGCTGTTCGAAAAGAGCTAAAACTAGCACATAACAGACATGCACCCTTTCTCTCTTGATCCCAAACTATACAACCCTCCTTAACGTAACCGATATGGATGGTCGTAAATTCTTATATCCTGTCTTATTTTTCTTACTCTTCTACTCTATTTCCCTCACAGCAACAATGAAACGAAGGCTAAATCCGTAGGCCAATCCGCTCTTGCCATTTCGTAGATTTGGAAGTATTAGTAGCGGTGACGATATCCAGAGTCGCTATCTTAAGTACATTTAAGTATTCTTTATATCATCTTTTTCAACCATTTTCTTTCCATTCTTGTATATAAAGTGAATCTTACAGATATTTCTTTGATATTTTTTAAGTCTACCTCATGAATTCCGATTATTAAATTACTGACTCAGAAATGACTAGGAGTTAAGACGATAAAATCATTTGAATAGATTTTCAAACTGTGATAAGCATAGTGGTATAAGATTCAATTTATATCTTCATTTGTGCAAAATATTAAAATATTATCTTTGAAGTTTACAGATTGAAAATTGATATTCAGAAAAAATTAAAAAGTCAGTATTAATTCAATTATATTTTTTATCCTAATAAATTTTTACTTTATATTTTTATATTTAGAATATTTTTTTAAAAAAAGAGCTACAATAACTTAATCCAGTCTTTCAAAATGATTGGGATTGTCAGTCGTAAATTACCAACTATGTAATAAGGTACTGAATTTTACTGAACGTTTACGCAGGAATTGTTGATATATTTTATTTTATTTTGTCCTTAAGTAATCAGTATCGATTTCGAGCATAATATACGGTGTTTTTATTAATATCGTGCAGTAAAATTTCAATCCAGAGAATTTTGAAATTCAGTAGTTGAGACATATCCTACATTTTTATTATGTTTGAAATAGGTATTTATAAATCTGAAGTTCAATTTAATAACATGTACTAATATTGATTGGTATTCATTCAGAAGTATTTTGTTAAGTGATATGTGTCCATTAACGTTTTTATAAATAATTCAAGTTTGCATATTTTTGATAATGTAATGTCTTTTATTGTTATGTTAAGTATGGCAAATATTTTAATTTTTATGTTCAACTATTGAGGATGGATTTTCATAATGGATTTTGTAAGAATTCGTTAGCAGAATGACGTCTAGAGAGAAAGTTAGCAGAATTCTTTTTTGTTTATACATGTTTCCATTAAAAGTAGTTTATGATGTTCTAATCTCGAACATACTCGTGGCTACAAAAGTTTTTAATGAACATGGTCGAGTGCGTATACAATTAAGGTCGAATCTGACTAAAAATAAATCTCGGCAAAGCTTACAGATAATGCGGATAAAACTGCCATGTATAATATTGTAAATAATAATACTGTAAAAATATTTATTCAGAGTATTGTAAAATTTTAATTTAAAGAAGCAACTTAACTCTTTGAATAAACTGACTATGAAATATGGTTTTGTTTTATGTCAAGTGATTGCTAAAGTATATACATATATATATATATATATATATGAATAATAACCTTTAAGATATATCGTTCATATTTTACTTCTATGAATAAAACTTCATAAAAAAGTATTTTATGAATTTTTCTCAATAAAAAGCTAGAATTCTGTGAATATCTAAGATTGATATAAAAAATTACATGTTATTGGTACATGGAAGGTAAAGTACTAGATTGAAATTGATGTAATCAATGATAAAAAAATTCTAGAATTTAAAAATAATTAAAATATGTTAGTACTGTACGCTAATCTATTAGTAATACTAATTCTACAACAGTTTTGGAGAAAATATACTATTACTACATTATAGATGGCGTAAACGTAGATGAAGAGATTCCATTTTTGTCTTCCTATACGAAATGCATTTAAATTTAAACATAAATTAGTCGAATAATACCAAGATTTAAAATAAAAAAGACATAATTTGCAAAAAATATATACATTTTTTAACAGTAACATGCAATATAATATAGTTTTAAATAATAAATTTTTAATTAAAGTATAAAATAACATACAACATCACTGTCCCTTAAAATAATTTTGACTTATCATTCAAAATAATGTATGTATATATATATATAAATTAGTATGCGTATATTTTAATTTATAACAATTTATATTAATAAAATCAAAATATATTACAAACCGAACATTTTCAAGTAATCTTTAAAGAACTAGAGCTATAAAACTCACGTTCAAGGTATTACTGGTATGTCTTAGCTGCCCTCCGCGTATCAACGTCGTGACCATTGCATGGAACAGAACACTCAGCTATAATTTTTTATGTTTAAAATCAGTCTCGACATAAACATTGTCTTATAAAATTATATATTTTAAAATATATTTATAATTTTAGCTAGTAGACTATTTTTCAAATTTATTTGCAGTAACTAAGCATTATTCTCCTAAGCTTTGGCATTCACTTAAAGCAAGCCTTTTTTTAGATATTTTTGAAAGAAAATTATAATATTAATTTTAGGTAAAAATTATTTTTGCGTCGCTTGCCTTTTTTATCATAAGAATAATTTCAAAAGAAACAAGAAAAATTGTTAGTAAGTTTCATAAAACGATACTATATAAAAAACTACTGAGTTTTCTATAAGATTTTAGATATATATTCTTTATAAAATAACTATACTAATTATCAAAAATTTTAATTTTTTTTTATTCCTACATTTACTTTACTGTATTTAATTCAAGAAATAAGACTAAATTTAATTGAAATAATCAAATCTGATAATTGATATATGTATAAATTTCTTCAGTTATCTGTAAATATCTCCATATTATACGCGTATTTAAAAAATGTGTGAGAAAATTTTTGAATTAGCCATTAAATAAATGTATAATTTATCTATCCAATTATGTAAATACAATCTAAATTTCTAAGTAGCATCGAATATTTATCATTGTCTACCAAAATAAATTATGCATAGCCTGTTGAATAACTAAATTTCACAAATGTTTGTACAAAGTTATCTCTTTTTGATTTTTTTCTCGCGCTTTATTTTATTTTCTTTCTCTTTCTCGTCTGCCCTCCTTCCCTATTTTAACACGCCATTGCTCTATCTTCCCTCTTTTTCTATTTCTACGTGTACATCAAAGCAGTTTATTAGTGCTTATTAGCGAATCGTCAATTTTAAAGGATTGTCTGTTTTATGTTTAAAATATAAAATTTGTAAGGTATACAAAGCTAATAATATCATGGAATACCCTAAACTAAATTTGACATTTTCTATTAATCAATATTTGAGTTTTATAGTAAAGATTAAAGATAGTTACATTGCTTTCAATGAATAATCCTTAACTTGAATTGAATTTAAAATATGTAAAAATATAAAGACAAGGAAAAAAAGATTTAATTCTTTAATTATTTCCTGATTATTGTATTTTAAACAGTTGAGGAAGAACTAATTCTTTCATAATGAAATGTTTTAGGAAAAATCTTTATAATACCTTTAAGAATAAATATAAGCATATTTAGAAAATTTAAAAAATCAAATTTTTAATTTTACTTTAATCGTGTTTTAATTACGATACATAAGTTAATAAAAAAACTAATAAACATATATAATATCAATTTCATATTCATAGTTAGAATAGTAGATATAAAATTGGAGTTTTGCGACGCAATACATCAACTATTAATAGACTCAAAAAGGTATACAATTCTATTAAAAGACCTAAAAAGTATAAAATCACACTTTTATTAATAGTGCCGAATAAATTAATAGAGATGTTCCTTAATATCAATGAAATAAATCACGAATAGAAAACAATCATCCCAGAACGCCAATAGATTAAAATAAGACAATTTAGTATCATCAGTTCAGCTTGTTTTAAAAGGTACTCTTAGATTCATCCATGAAAATATAAAAGGTATCTTCGTATGTAAATGATCCATATTTAATAAAATATACTGAAGAAAATCTAAATTTATAATTACTATCAGACTTGAATTAGATCGAGAGAATGCCACCCATGTAAATTACCAAGGCCGTTAGGAAGGTACATAACTTATAATTTTAGTGCAATAATAATGTTAGAGCCATTTTTATTATCCAAATAATTTACATGCTTAATTATTAGTATTCATGCACTGTCATTACGTAACATAATATACTTTGAAAAGGTAATGAGCTGCACTGCTTTTTCTGATACTATCGTGTCATGATTTTCTTCTTTTTTCTGATTTTCACTATAATTATGTATTTATGTCAGTGATAAATTATGAATGGAAAAAAATTCTGATAAGCTATGTACTTATTACACCTCTTGATGTAATCTTGTAGATTAGCTCTAGTTATTAAGACTAGGTAAGCCTTTATAAGTCTTAACCGACTGCTCGATGTTTTTAAAGCTTTGAAAAAAAAAATACTATAAATTAGATTATTAGATTAAATTTTTATTTAAAATACCGAAGTGCACAATATAAAAGAAATTTCAAATATACAAAATTTTAAAAAAATCAACTTCAAGTGAAATATATAAGTCATTATATGGTTATTTATGGATTAATAATACTACAACTTAATGTCTTATAGAAGAACTAAATAAAAGTCAGAACCAAAAAAATTATTGACTGGGTGCTAATGTAAATGAAAAATCTCATTTATTCCATAAATTACAGAAAATACAATTTTTTATTGAATTAAGTTTATATTTTTTTCAAAAGAAATATAAATCTGTATATATTTTTTTGGTATAAGTCGCTTACAAGAAATATTTTTGTAAGATTTAAATATGATTCTAGTAAATCTTTTTTATATATTCTTCAATTTTTTCTGTTTAATTATCACAAAAATATTTAATAAGAAAATTATAAATACTCGTATCACTTTTTTATGATTTGCATATTTTTAAATTTAGTAATCATTTAAATTACATTTTTTATAGAATTGGTGTTTTATATACAATTTTACGTACAATAAGTATCAAATTTCTTTGATAATGACAAATTTCTTTCTATTGATTTATTAATATCAAGATACCAGTAAGTATCCTTGGAGGTATATTATCAAATCCAAGTTACTTACATACCATTCTTCAATGTTCAAATACAGTTTGATTTTATAATGCTACCATAAATTCATCCATAAATTTACTATAATAAAACGATGTTTTTGTATTTTAATTTATAAAAAATTATGAGGAAAATTTATCATTTCCCTATTAAATTCTAAATAAACAGTAGAAATTAGTATTTCATTTTGATTAATAAATCTGAACTACATATAATAAATTTGAAACATACAAAATATGGTTAGATATATATTAATAATAATCTTTTTTATAATTTAAAATCGATAAAATTACTTCAAACTAAATACTAAAAATTATTAAGTATTATTTTAAACTTTTTAAAAATTTTTTATGGTTTATTGAATTAACTGAATACATTCAACACTAAAAAGCACTTTATATAAAGTAAATTTAATTATAGCAAAAATAGAAACATTTACAGTCTAACATAAAATCAACATTAATATTTACAATAAAATTAATAATATAATTACTGCAATTAATATATTAGATATATTATAAGATAATAACAATTTATGGAAGTAAATTACATCTTCGAATTTTTAAGCTTTTGTAAAAAGATAAATTTGATTCCCATTACAATACACGATAATGTTGCAATGTCAATTTTCTTCGCCCATAAACTCTATAAATAAATCAGTGATAATTACTAAAATTTTCTTATGGTGCATGTATATGAGGGCCAAAACATTGATTAGACAAAGAAATATTCGAATCGAACGATACGTGGTTTGATCCTGTTGATGAATTTTATAGACTTCCGGCCTAAATAGCAATAGCCGTGTGATGTGAATGTATGCCGATATTACTTTGGTAACATTAACGACCTTTTCTGCATTTTATAATTCAGGAATTATATTCAATTCAACAATAAAATCAGTGTATTTTAAAAATATTCCAGCTTTATTTTATTGACATAAAACTATTTCAATATTCTGTATTTTTTAGATTATAATGATTTCTAAATTAAATACATGACAAAAATATACTTTTCATATTTAGTGATTTGTTACTACAAGAAATACTTTTAATTAACATTGTTAAATATATTTCTAATTAAAAAAGATTTATGAAAAATTATGTTAATAATTGTTAATAATATTCTAAGACATTATTAGAACTTAAAAATATTTACCTTTTGCATATATCTTAAAAAAATTTTATTTTTTAGAATATATTAATTATAAGTAATAATTATATGGTCATTTTTAAGCAAATATTGATAACATAATGCTTCTTATCAATATAATAATCATAACACAGGTTATTATATAATAACTCACAAATAGTAAAGCAAAAAATAATATTATTTGCATAGTTTAAAAGGGTTAAACGCACAAAAAGAAAACAAATTTTAAAACATTTAAAAGAGTCGTTAATACGTTATAATATTTAGTGTTATGCTTTCTCTAAAATTACAGATTTAATTTCATCTAAACGAAATAAAAGATTAAATTATATTTTGTAAAACATAAACATGTACACATATTTGATGAAGTATATATTTAACAAATGTTGTATGAAACGTATAAAAAACAAATAAAATATAGTTTTTTTTTTAAATCTATTTTATTCATTTCAATTTATAATTTATTATACTTTCCACGTTTTAAAATAAAAGTAGAAGATTAATGCTATCCCCTATCTTGAATCGAAATTGATTAAAGAAGATTAATGGATGATTTAATGTTTTCTTATTTCCTTCTTTGGATTCTGATAGGAAAAAACTTTTATTACATTGGGGTAACGTGACAATGTACAAAAGTTGAAGCACAGATTATAGCTTAGATTATGTAACCAGTAGCGTTTACGAACTCTTATAATTTACCGTTATTTTTCCCTTACCTGAGATACTTATTAAATATCGTTTGACAAATATCTCTTAAATATTTTGTCTATAGTATAAATTTTTTATTATTAATTTTAGAGATTTTAGCATGTTATATTTTTTAAATTATTCGTTTATTAAAAGTTGGGTAAATAAATCATACAAAAGTTAAAATGAAATAAATTTTAAAAAAATTGTTGCACATATTTGAGATATAAGATTTATAAATACAAGCTCTAAATACTGAATTTGTTGAAAAGTTAATTTATTATCAAAAAAATAAGATGTTTTCAAAATGAATGTTATATCAAATATATAATTAATTGATTTATTAAATTTTGTTACCATGTATGGAAGAAACATAAAATAAAACATGCCTTTGATTATTTATTTATTTTAGTTCAATAACGAAATATGCTTAATACTTTTTTCATATTTATAATAGTTCAGTGTCTATACGACGATTTCATTATGTTCTTCTTTCACATAAAATTCTTTTTCCTGTCTCTTTTCTTCCCTTATCTCTTGAACTCTTTATCTTTAAGTTGCTATTTATGAACTTTTCTTATGTATATTCAAGAAATAATTTTAAATGTCGTTTTGAAAGAAAGTTTTATTGACTAATATAATTTGTTCTATTTTAATTAAATTGATGTGTGCAAATAATTGTTACAACGTGAATACAATTTAAGAAATAAAATGTAATTAGTTGATAGCATAAAAATATTTTTTTTATCAATATTATCCTAAATTACTATAACTCATATTCATATTCTTATTAATATCTTATTAATAATAAAAATTGAGTTTTAGTATTAATTACGTAAAATTGGAGACAAAATTTTTTATTATCTAAAACATTAGTTACTATTATATATTTTATTATAAAATACATATACGTTATATGAATTTGAAAAAAAAAATCAAAAAGGTACAATTTATAATTCGACTGGTTCTTAGAAAGCTTTTTCAGAAGTACTTAAATCTTTGTTATGCCGATTGGTGTTTCAAATATTTATTTCTAATGATATATAAACTGTAATATTATCACTATATTTAATATATGGGTATATTTTTGAAGCCAACAGTTACATGTTTACAAGATTTTTAGCAAACATAGAAGCATTCATCATAACTTTAATTATGTAATAATGGAATTTCTAATATTTTTTACGCAATTTAATTTTTTATAACGGCGTTCTCTTAGATTACTAATTTGAATATTTCATAACAAATTCCTCGGAATTTTGATACATGAGGATAAAAATTTGAGTATATGTATGAGTTATCATGTACCATAGGTGTTTAAAACAACGTCGATAGTTGAAAATATATATCACGATCTTTTCAAAGAGAAATGGTACTAACTAAAAATAAATTAAATATTAGAAATCTTAGAAATACGTATCTTCAAATAATAAACAAAAAAATTCCACTAAAGGGAAAATAATATATTTTTCTTTAATATCCATTTGATAATTACAGTCGACAGATATAAAATCTATTAGAAATATAAAGTTATATATAAATTGAATAGACAACAATTAAAAAATAACTATATTATATTTATAAATAACTTTGTTTATCCTTTCTTAACCGTACTAAGAATTTTTGAAAGTATTGTCTTAAAGTATAGAATTTTTAAAAACTTTCCAGCTCCATGCAAATATATAAAATAAAGTATCAACGTAAATGTATTTCTACGTAATAAGAAAAGCCGATTAAGTGTTGCAATTAAATCATTATTTCTTTCGTAAAAAGAAGATAAATCTACTATCATTAATGTCTTATTTATTTTATTAATTGCGATATTAATTTCGTTAAAAAATTTCTTTATACTTTCATCTTTTTCTGAATAATTACATTTATACAGTTTCAGTATAACTAAAAAGATAAAGTATGAAAAAAATATAAAAAAGACAATAATGTCAAGCAAAACTCGTTTTTTTGTATTTAATACTTTATTTATACAAAGAGTTTTCTTATTGATCAAATGAATGAATATTTTTTTATAAAAGTGTAGTCATTAATAACAAAAATATTAAAAATGGTATTTTACTTAGTAATTATCGATAAATATTATTTGTAAAGGTAGAAATAAATGACTAATTAAATATTAATCTCCTCTATCGTAATTTATCACAGATATATTATAATCTTTTTAAAAGACTTACCAGTTATTTTCTTGTATATATGCACATATTTATAATACTAATTTTGAAATAGATGATTATGAATGTATATCATATAAATATAAATTACATTTGAATTATAGAATATTATTTTTAATATTTACAATAGAAATTAATAAGGAAAGATATACAGCCAAATAAATTTATTGTTACGACTCTATTTCAACTATTTAAACTATCGAAAATAAAAGACAAAGGTAAAAGGATTTTTGTAGAGAAAATTTTTCTTCTTTCTCTCTTTCTCCAATAAGGAAAATTTTAAGGGATCTAAAATCGACACCTAAGCCTGGAATGTCACCGAAAAGAGGTCATTCCTTTGACATGTTTATGACTGCGCTTGCATTTTTGAGCAGACGGACGTTACATACACATACACACACACACAGCTTCACCCTAACTGTACAATTGCATTTGACAACACTAATTTTATTTTTCCACATATTAATTTTTACTACATAACTAAATAAAAAAAATAATAAATAAAAAAAGGAAATAATACATATATATATATATGTGTGTGTGTGTGTGTGTGTGTGTGTGTGTAAATACGTATATAATAAAATACTAAAACATAATTGTAAAACGAATCTAATATTAGTTAATAACAATAATAAGATAAAATTGTATATCTCTAAAACGAATATAAGCATATTCTAAGTCTGAAATAAACACCGCAATCATTATTATTATTTTAAATGATTGTTTTTCTTTTATTTTTATAAAATTATAACAAAAAAAGAGAAAAAAGGAAAAAATTAAGTAAATAAATACATATTAACAAAAAAACAAATATTAATAACAATTTTGATACGATTAATAGAAACAAATAGAAATAATATGAAAAAAAGAAAATAATAATAATAATATGAATAATAATAATAAAAATATTAGTAATACTATCATATAAAATAAAGATAATTATCATAACTAAATAATAGCGACTACAAAATCTGGAGAAAAATTAAATGTAACCACGAATTATTACTAATTTAACTAATATTATTAAAAACAGGCTAAATATTAATAAATTTATAAAACAAAAACTGTACAACGACGAAAAAATAAATTGCGAATCGAATTTGATAAACAGTTAAGTAATTAATTAAATAAAAACGCAAATTATTTAATACAAATTGAGAATTGTATACGAGATGTACAGACTTATCCGGGAAAAGCCACAGAAACCCCTCTTTGCCTATACCGCCTGTGTTTTAAATTTTGAATAAAAAGCCGCATTTTTGCATGCAAAAAAAATGTTTGTCTTCACATCTCGTGAAGTGACTAGAAATTGACCTAGTAATCTGTATTTAGAAAGTGAGTAATTAAATATTCTTTTTAAACTTCATTATGTAGTTATTTTCTTTAAAGGGAATTGACCCCTACCTTTTTCTTTTCCTGTCCCTAAGATCCTTCCTTATATAATTTTAACTAGTTGTTCTCTATCTTAATTTAATTCTTCAACATAATTGCGGGCTAGACGGAATGTTCGGTGTGTTTTTATGTTTTAAATAAATTGTACAACATAATTGTGGGCGTGACAAAGGTCTGGCGGAGTTTTAACGTTCTTTCGTATCCTTATATGATTCTTCTTATTTTACTTATTATATGTAATTATATATGTTATTATTTATATAATATATAATTATAATTACATATAATTATATATGTTCGTAGACGAGGATATCTCAAGATAGTTTAGGACCGTAGCCCGTGCCTCTTCCGTGGCTATTATACTTAATTCTATAGTCCAAAAAGGGGCATTTGAGTCGTTGACGTAACATTATTATGTGAAGAAATATAGACCCAAGCTTCAATGAATTACAAATGTAATATAAAATAAGTTTCTTTTCAACAACTAATAGTCAAGAGTTTTTATTCAAGCAAAACCGCATAATACTTGCGATTTCTGTGCACGCAAATTTTCCCTGTGAAGTAAAAAAGTGGTAGAAATAAAATATTAAATCGAAAACAAAAATAATCTTTAACATTTGTTCGTGCCAAAGCATTTTTCTAGATATTACAGTATATTGAAGTATCATCAAAAGTAAATTCACACAGTAAATTGAACAATTATGATATGTATCGTTAACGTCAACGTTTAATTCATTACTTGATGAATCTGAAATACACATTTGACTGACTACGTGCACTAACATAAAATATTTCACTTATACGACAGTAAAGTTATGTCTATTAACTAAAAATTTTTTTTTCATTCAGAGTAGAAGTTTTTACTTTTCACATGACGTATATTCCTATAATAATCCCATAAATGTCTGCAAAATTGTAATTATTTTTGTTATTAATTTTTATTAGTTTGAAAACCATCTTAAAATATAAAATATATATATTATAAAGATGAAGATATTATAATCTTACAAGCTTAAAAACATACTTAGTACTTAAAATAATAAATTTTTTCCCATTAATAATTTAGAATAAATAAAAATTAAAATTGTTGTAAAAAAAACTTTTATATTTTTTTACTAATGAATATAATGTAATTCTGATTTTGTATTTTGAAATAATTGATATTTTTTGTCATTAATGCATTATTTATCATTTATCACCGTAATTTTATTCTCCTATTTAGTTTAATAAAATTTTGAATATTTATGAGTCATGAAATTACTAATAAATTTAAATTTCATCGTTCATTTATATCTTAATATTATAATATTGCAGTTAATAAAAATATAATAATCGCAAGAAGTACTCTTAAAATGTTACAAGAAGTAGTTCTACAAAATAATATAAAATTTATTTTCTATATGAAAATAATATCAAGTGTATCAATATAAAAGTAAGGTGTGTATAAGGAAAACTATATATTCTCTTTCAATGGTGACCAACTCATCAATCGGTAATAATCATTATTAATCATAAATCGCTCGCTTGTGATGCTAGTAGAAACTAATAGTGAATTCATTAATCGATAAATATTGTTTCATATTAATTAGATACGTAATGACAATTAATTGACAGAGCAAGCTCGGCTATCGATGAAAGAATTCAAAAGCTCGATATGATTCTAAAATCAACAACGGAGTTTCACATTTTAATTAATATAATTGATTAATACTGCCTCTTGATTTACAGTTTCGATTGATTATTGAACTTGTTACGTGACAGTAGTTCATATGTCGAAGGACACGAAGTCAGTTCGGATCTATGTAAATGAGGTGACACCCTCTTCCTTTCTATAAACCGTCGCTACTCTGATGAGGTATCGTTTATACATATACTACATAATGTTAATATAGCTTTAATATTTGTAGATGGTAGTTACCAGTCAGTAGACCATCGATAAAATTTAGAATTTTCATTCTCTTTGATTTTCATAATAAGTTTATTCCAAATATTTAAAATTTTAGATTACTTACAAATATAAGAATTGACTAACTACGTATACCATATTATTTTTATGATGATGATGATGATTATTATTATTATTATTATTATTATTATTGCCATTATATGAATTTCATCATCATATCAATACAAAATATTATTCTTACTTATCCTGTAACACATATTTTCACAATACTCTGTTCTATTCTATTTTCTTAAAATTTATTTATTAATGGATTTTTAACTCACCTTAAATTGCATAGATTTTTCTCATAAGTGAAGTTATATAATATATTACTGAACGAAGTATCAACTGCATTAATATCGTAATTTAATTTCTTATTTTTTTTGTTTTTATTTCGTTTTGCTCTTTACGTACATTTTTAAATACTAAATTTACTTTTTTTGTTTTTATAAGAACTCTTATATAATTTTATACAAATATTTAGTTTCCATATGAAATACAAGTTTTCTCTTAATTATTCTTCATAATTCTACCAAAATATTCGGATAAATTCATCTGCTATACAAAGAATCTTGTTACGAACAATTATATTGACATTTTTATACTATAAATCGAACATGTCATTTTATATATGTTTTGCTACTAAGATTTGATGACTACTTATTTACATGTATTTAATCTCTAATTAAATAATTTATTCGCTATATACATGGAAACATTGATATGTAAATTCATACCACTAATATGCTTTAGCCCTTATGACACACACTATCATACATGTTGATTCATTAACATGTTCGATTATTCGTTTATATATTAATATCATTTGAACGTGACTTCATAAAGAGAAATTTTAAGAAAATGTCGAAAAAAATTACTGTAAAATCGAATTATTAAATTATTTCAAAATTAGTTTTAATTTAAAAATTCTATTGTGACTTTTTAATAAATAGATATGACTATTTATCGTAAAATAGAATAGCAAGTTAATAAAATATAATGTTTGATGAAAATTACGAATTATAGGTTTAAGTACTAATGTAGTAAATAAGGTTGCGTCTTAAAAAAATATAATTTAATATATTCTCTCTTTCAATTGTGAAATATAATTTACTTGTTTTTATGTTTTACATTAAAACCTACAATTTTCATGTGCACTCAACTAAAACGTCAGCCGGTTTCTCTCCATTTTCCTTTTTTGTAAGGGAATTTACCATATTTTACAGGCGAATCTTGCTTGTATTTTTGACTCTGGTTTTGAATATAACATTAAAAGAGCTTTTTCTAATAATATGGTTAATTGCGTCATGTATCTTGTTCAAGTAATTTATCAATTTTAAGGTTTTTTCTACCTTTCTTATCACTACACATACTTCAAGATTACATGGTCAAATTATATGGTGCTATGTTTTTCATCGCAAAATTTTATATAAAGTTTTAAAGAGTTCCTGAAGTAATTAAAAGATTTCAATTACTTTGGAGCTGGTGTTGGATCGCATTGTGAACATTTAAGTAAATTTGGAAAATATATTAACCGCCGCAATGAGATGCTTTCTAAGAAGTAAATTTATATGTTTAACATATAACATTTGCAATACGTCAATATTTATGTACTTTGATTCCTTCTAAATTTCAGATGCATAAAGGGTTATTATCCATTAAATATTTTAGTATCTTAACTGATTTGCTTCAACGGCAACTTTGTTGGATCTTATAACTTATTTTATTAACTCTTGTTGGAGTACGTCTATTGCAACATATTTCTCGATACTTTATATTCTTTTACACATTACGCGTTAATGCTTGTGCAAAGTCGTCTACTAACTCTATAGTTGATAGTCTAATTATAATACGTCGTAAATATAACCCAAAGTTCTATTCGTACATTAACTTTACATTGGCATATGGTGTCTTTGACGATGTAATTTGTTGTTATCTTTAATGGAAAGATGTTATTGAAAAGTTTTGCTGTTGGATAACTCAGAACCGTAGAATAGTATCTCTTTAAATAAATAGTATCTCTTTAAACAATATTTAAATAGTATCTCTTCATTATATTTGAGGTTTAATACGCAAAGATTTCGTGTAATGTTTCGGTAATTCTCGTGCGATCTAACTTCTTTCTCTCTCTCTCTCTCTCTCTCTCTCTCTCTCACTCTCTTTCTCTCACCCTCATTCATGCACTTGTATTGCCAATACTTTTAACAATATAGAAATATAGTAATTTATAGTAGAAACATGAAAAAGGAATAATAAATGTTTTAAATTGAAAACGAAAGATTTCTTTAAATTAAGATAATTTAAAAAATTAAAATTTATAATAACAAATCTGTGAATTATAAATTGATCTTATATATGAAAAATTATTTTCTTTAGGGTTTGAATATAATGACATGATTTTATGAAACACAAATGTATCTTAAATATATTATTTTATGTATTATTACTTCATCACATTATAAGTTATGTTATTATTAGCGCGATGTAATAATTAATAAACACAATTATTTAATTACGTAGTTTTTTCCCAAGTTCTTTCTCAAAATTTTTCTGTCCCGTAATATTAGAATAATATGTTTGAAGTATATAATACTTCGGTTTTGCGATGAAATATCATCCAGTTCCAGGAACGGCATGGCCTTATGCATTAATATAAAAAAATATGAATTTAAAAAAAATTAATTTCAAATAATCTACCTTTATTAATGTAATATATTTGTCTATATATGTATAATTTAGACAATTTATATTTTAAAGGCTCACACTAATAGATTTTATTTCGAACAACTTATAAATAATAAAATTTTAAAATTCAATGTATATAATTTTTTTGTAATGTAATAGTCAGAAACTGTATTAAAAAAGTTAGCAATTATTAAAATAAGAATTTTACGATTTAGTAAAGCTACATATTTATTTAGCTATAAGAAATAAATATAATATTATGGATATTTTTAAATAAGATATAATCGAAAACGGTGTAAAAATGATATATAGTATAAAAAATAATATCATGATGTAAAAAATAAGAGTAATATGCTCATATTTGCTGTATCGAATTCCCTGATGTTTTATATTTTGTAGGATTTATGTACTTTTGATACTTCGATATATAAAAGAAAATCAAACATTTTAAGAATCTAATATTATGCATATACTATTATATTTTATGTTTATATACTATATTTTCAATCACAATCAAATAAAATACAAAATATATATATAGTACAAAATTACAGGATATTAATAATAATTGCAACATTTTTTAGACGGATAGGGAGATTGAAAAATTTTAATGTAGTCCCAAATATACATGACCAGGACACAAGCCAAATGAACAAAAACTAATTCTCATAAATATAATTTTATCGCTATTGCTTATACTCTTTCTTCATTAAAAATACGACATTAAATTTGGTTTTAAATATTTCAAAGATATTACGTTTTAATAAAAATATTCTAAGATAAAAATTTGTTTAGTACTTTTATGAATGATTCTTTAATAATATTCTTTATGTTAATTATTTTTTGATAAAATAATTAAGAAATAAAATAGTGCTGATTAATTACACTTTTAAAACGCATAAATAAAATCGTCAGACCAAGATTGCTTGTGATAATCTATTTTGTACTTAAGCTTAAGAAGTTCAAAGTTGTCATTACTATAAAAAAATACTGTTGCACTCCAAGTCAAAAAAACAAAATTGTTTAAAATAAATTTTAACTAATATAACATGAATAATAAACAAATTTTTAATACCAATTAATTCAGGTTATAAATGCAAATATTTTATAGTGAATATCACAGTTAAGCGATTAATAAATGCAAAAAGGTCTCGAACGTTTCTTTTTCGACGTTACATTCTTTAGTCCAACTTTAAAATTAAATATTCGTCTGTATGTTAATTGTGTCAAACAATAAAAATAGGCTAATGTTAGAAAATTTTTACTCCATGTCTCATCTCGATGATAAAAACCTAAATAGGACAATAAGCTTGGCTTGGGTCACTATCCATAGATTCGCTGACCGAATAAATTTGACCCGAATTAAGAGGGACCATAAACGTCGAGGTATTTTCTTAAACTTATTATTTTTAATATACTGGAGACTTGCAGATTTCCACGTGAACTTTCCTTACTAATAGCTTGTCTATGCCTTAAAAATTGAATTTTTCTTATATTGATGTAATGAAAGGGAGCAAATATATATAAACACAGTGAATTTTCTTAAATTTCTATGTAAATCTCGCCACGCTTTACATGGCCTATTTCAAATCTTTTTTTTATATAAATAGACAAGTACGTAATTATTGCAGTATTTGAAATTGCTATTTTTTAAATTACTATTTAGTATAAGAAAATATTATATGACAGGCTGTTGATCAATAGTGAAGTACTTATAAAGCATTCTTCTCCCGTCAAAGCTTTTATCAACGAATTTCAAATTATAGCAAATCCAATCAAATAGAATCTATCCACAAGTTTAAACATATCTGAAATTTAATCCATTTGAAATTAATAATTTATCATTGAACATTTTTTTTTTACTTTAGACATTTGTTTGTCTAAAAGTTCATCGACTATTTACTGAAATTGATAAACTTACTCAGTATATAATGCTTACTGATTAGTTGATCGGTCAACCATCTTACTGCTGATGATATTACTATGTTCTAATTTGACTTATACTATGTTAATAGGTATATCAATGATAGTTCCTATTGGATTATATAGATTTTAAAAAATGTGTACCTTTTCTTTCAGGAAAATTGTGTACTAATTTTTTCTATTTTCTTATATCTAATACAAATATTAAATATTATTCTTGCTTAGCCTGTAATACATATTTTTAAATATTTACGCGGTATTTAAAAAATATATATTTCATTCAAATATATTTCATGAACACATCTAATACTGACTTCAAAATAATAAAAAATATATTTATCATAGTGGTATTTAAATATGTTTGTTCTTTTTCAATAAATGCTATACATGGGAAAGGTTTGTACTTGTTAAGAAACAAAAAAATATAAGAAAACTGTTATTCTGTCAAGTTTAATATTGATAGATCTTCTATTAATATTAATTTGCTTTTAACATGCAATCAATTGTAAAAATAATGAAGTTATTAATTTACTATTATTTGCACATACGGGCAAAGACAGTCATAAAGTTTTACCTTTATTTAATTTTATATCATTATCTTGATATTTGCAAGATTCAACCAGACATTTTTCGGAATATTCCTTCTAGTCTTATCAAAACTTATACTCCATTTCCGAAGACTCTTCAGTGAATTACTGATTTCCTTTTTACATAAATTTCCTCAATGCATAATTAATTAATAGTAATGAATATTTATCATTTAGATCATTTGTCATTTTAGATGAATATTTCATAAAATTGAATAAAAAATGTAGTGTGTCATTTTTAGTTATTCTTGCTTATAAATTCTATTTTATTACAATCAAATAATAATAAGAATTGTTAATTTTTTAATAACACAAAATTAAAGCATAAGAATGCTTTAATTATTTTAAGATCAAAAATATACTTACACTAACTCGAAAAGCAATACTATCTAAAATAATTAATCAAACGAAATATTGTACGATTATTTATGCTAAAATAATCTTCAGACAAATATTTATGACTTTTTCTTCTTTTTAAATGCATACAAAATAAGAATTATAATTTCAATATTCAAGTTTTATTGAAAAAGTGAAATTCAGTTATATACCTAATACTCAGTTAATCTTGTGTATATCTAAACATATATCAAGGAAACTAACGTGTAATTTTAATTTTAGTATAAATAAATCAAACACTTAATCACATAGCATTGATATAGATATTGCAAATAGTTTCGCTACAATTTTTCTATAAGAGCTACATAAAGTTTTCATTAGTACTTACGGAATATTGTAAGAACTCCTTTTGTACGCGAGCATTATATCCAGAATTTTACAAAATAGATAAATATATATTTCCTATATATGCTTTCTCATTTTCAGAGAATGTTAATCGATATCCGTGCTCTTCTTGCAAAATATAGCGGTACATTCATAATTAAATACGTTGTTTAGTTTACTGAATTTCTGTTAAGTATTGAATTATGAAATTATTAAATTTGTAACAAAAATTATATAATTTATCATTTTAATTCAAATAATAATTCTAATAACAGTAATGAAAGTTATGTAATAGTATCAGTTTTATAAATCTTACCAAAAATTATACTTTAAAATATTTTATTAATAAATTAATAAAAACTTAAGTAAATATTCCAAAAAAATATATTATTAAATGTCTTCATTTAAATCATTTTAACTTATATCAAGTAAATAAGTTTTTTATACAGATTTGTATACATCTATTCTATTTATTTATATATACGCGACGTATTTCTTGTAGAAGAAAGTTAAACTACTAATCCTCTGCTTTATACAAATAGTAGAACTTTCTTTAAGATTTCTATGCAAAATCACTTCATCCCCTAACATTTCTTCACTTGTCCAATTGATAAGAAAATAAATTATTTTACAAAAACTTATTATAATGATAATATTTATTAATTGTTAATATATCAATATAATCAAATAAATGAATAGTGAGTATTTAATGACTATTGTAAAAATTAAAACAATTAACTTCATTTTATAAGTAAATATTATTTTAAGTTACGAATTTTTAAATGAGTTTCTTAATTTTTATAAGACTATAATTATTATTCATAAATTAGACAATAGACTAAAATTTCATGTATTTAAATAAACAGATTTCAATATTATATTAGAAATAGATCTAATATTCAGAAAATAAAGTATTTATTTATTAATTTATATATAATTAATATACATATATATTAAGTTAAAAGAGAAGCTAATTAAAATTCAAACAAAACAAAAAGACAGTTGTCGAAAAATAAATGAAGAGAAAATATGTTGTAAAGCCTGAAGTATAAAATACGATACGGTTAACAACAAATATTAATATTTCCTCAAATGAAACAAATAATTTTTACACTTTTTTATAATAATATAAATCAATTTTATAATATTTTTGTATAATATATCATATATCGTAATAGATTATATATAATATAAAGACTAAATGAAGGATGACAAATTACTATTAAGATTGTGTATAATGCTTGTATAAATTTTTACATTAAAGACAGTTTTTTTAAAGATAAATTAGGGCATGTGATAAAAAAATCTCATAGAAAGTTTTATAATATTGCATTTAAAATTTTGTATTTATTTGCATTTATAAATTATCCAGAAATTAAAATATATAGTATATTTTCATAATGATAAAATGAAAATTTATAAGCAAATATCTTCTAAAAAAATTTTTCTTTGCAAAAAGTTATAAAAGTTTTTATAAAAGTATCTTTGTAGATATAAGTTGGTAAATTGGAATATAATATTTATTGTACAAGTTTTAGACGCATAACCTATACTTTGAATATTTTAAATGGACCAACTACAAAACCAAAGTAAAAGGTTCCATGACATGGTAATGCATTGATCATACAGTAATACTTTTATGATGTTATAATCGCAGTGCATAGATTAAAGTATATTACAATATATTAAAATAATATAATTTATATGCATAACTTATAGATGAAAAAAAAATATTTACAAACAACTTATTCTGTAAATTCTTAATTTCTGTACTAGTTAGATATATAATATTATTTTAATATTTTTTAAGTTCATGAAGCAGTTCGAAATGATTTCACGATTTTTATACTTAATGCGTTATGTCTATAACATGAAAATAATTTCATGAATAGATTTTATTACTTTTATAATCAATAATAAAGCTTGGATATATATTTCATATAGGATTTAGTACTAAAATATAGTTGATAATGTTAATATAATTATTAAGATTAATAATTAAAATTACAGAAATTTAAAGTTTTAGAAAGTATCAGAAAGTAAATGTTATATTATTTTCACTATATGGACTATTTTGTATATTTTCTTATTATATATAATAAATAAGTTTAATAAATATGGATCGGAAACCAAGTCATTTCTAAAAATTTTTGATGGAATATATTCCAAGATTCTGTTGTTTCAGTTAACAAATTTTACACAGTCCGTCTTTCGTATTTTGTTGTTTTAAAATTATGTCTATAATTGTATATATCACGCAATGCTTTTGTTAATAGATGTTCATAAATTTCCAACAATGTAAGAAATATGGTAATATATTATCACGATATAGAATTTTTTTTACAATCGAGATCTTGTATGCTCTATATAATTATATAGATAATTCAATGATTTAAAGATATTACGAAAATTTAGATTAACCATTCAACTGAAATAATTCGTGTTGGATTAATAATTAAAATGAAAAACAAATAATTAAAAGAAGTTCTTTTTGGATAACTATATAATACATATTTTCTTTGAAGTAAGATAAATCTAAGTTATTTTTTATTATAAAACTAAAGTTATTTTTTATCGTTTGTTCCATTTTCTCAATGATCGCTAATATTTATAATGTTTTTATACATGTTCCTCTGATGATTTGACATAATAAAATTGTGAATACTTTTAATATTTTTGAAAACGGATATTTTTTATCAATGTTCTCTTATTCTAATTTAAGTCAATTTACTTATTTATATTATTGGGCTACCGATAGAATTTAATAAAAAGAAAGATTTTTAAATAGTTACATATCTTTATCTAGTCGATATTTTCTGTACAAATAGTGAATCACCTTAGCTACCGATGCTAATGTGTTTATTTCTTTGAGTCGTTCTCGTATTATAAATTTTTGTATTAGCGCGAAATTTAACAAATTCGCTACATCGGTTATGTGACAGTATACATTTCTGCGTTTCTAGATTCAATATTCTATGTGAATAATAATTCATCTTATTTTTATTTTATTAACATTAATTTAATTAATCAAATCAAATATTATATGAGTAGTATAGATGTATGAAGGTATTACGCTTGTAACATTAGTTAAATTATTTTTTATATTGAAATTGTATATTGTATATTTATATATTGTAATTTATATTGTAATTATTTTATATTGTCAATAAGCTAATTAATTATATTAATTAGAAGGAAAAATTTATATTTATTATTTTACGTTGCATATAATTTGCAGATACAGAAATTTTAATTTTTACAAATTCGTTATCACAAAAAGTAATATTAATTTAATCAACTCTTCACCTAATGTCTTTACTCAATAATACTGAAACATTTATAAATTTTACGTTTTACTTAATCATCGTACATATTTCATGCCTAAAAAATAAAAGAATTTAAAACTAAAGATATATTACTTTTAATACTTCAAAGTTCACATATCATACCATGTAATTATAGAAAAATATAAATGATACTGTATTGAAGTACTCGATGCAAATACAATTATAGAATTTAAATTAAAATTGCTTCTTTGATACTCCAACAAGAATGTAGAAATTACTATTTCTCTTTGAGGAGGGCATGTAAAGTTTAGTTATAGTATATCCTTTACCTGCGCCATTCGCCTATGAGCCTGTGTTCAGAGTCTCTACGGTCCGATACGAGCTGTCCTCCACACGTATTTCAATTATTGGCCAACACAAAGCCACTGATGCAACTCGCTCGTTACATCGACACATTTACCTCTCTGTCGGGTTTCTGTTCCTCCCTTTCTTGCTCTTTGGGTAACCATCTATCTATCGACTATATATGCCATTATACAAGAACGTTAACGACAACTGTTTACGTGAGCCAGTACAACGACGATACCCCGGGGAACATAATGAACACCGGAAGCCACTTTGGCCATGAGCTTTAGTGAACCGAGCGAAATTCCTTTTTTTTATTCTTTTCTTATTTTTATCGAGACTTGCTCTTTTACTGTATTTTCTTGTCACTACAGGCTTTATTCGAAACTCTATTCTTTGTGGTGTATCGAAACTCTTTTTATTGATGCTTTTTGAAACATTAATGTATAAGGAGAATATTTTGAAAGTATGGCATTATAATATAAGATAAAGTTTGAAATTTTGTTCTTATTATAGGTTATAGAATAAATTGGATATGATGTTTTTGATCTTTATAAGACTTTTACAAGTAAATTAATAGAAACAAGTTCTACATTAGTTCTATCCTTATAGGCACCTATTTATATTGAAGTAATACATTTTTTAAAAAATTCTGTAAATATTTGTTTAGATTTAAGATAGAGAAATTAGAAAACTGGATGAGACAAAATTCAATTTAAGTGTTATATTCAGTTTTCAAAAAATGTGAAATACATAATATATTTTGAGTTTATCAAAAAAATACATTTTAAAAATCAATAACTTAAAATAGATATTATATAATTTATATCCTTTCGATAGTAATAGTTTGAGAACCAATTCACTCAAACTTTGTGAAGTCTCCTGTGTATTGAATTTTCTTCGAAACACATAAAATATATACATTATATTGAAATACTGTTTATATAAAGTATTAAAAAAATTTATTAATAAAAAGAAAATATTTTTTATTTTACATAAACTATTCAAAGCAAGATACTTTTTTAATTAGCATATTAACTTCATTTTCATAATTATAAAACTATACAAATATACATATAATTCAAATAGTAATAGGAACACAATTATGTGTAAAACAAATATTTTCAAAATTACACCATTTAATTTTTTAAGCATATTTTTCATTTATGGTTAATTATAAAATCAAATTTTAAAGTCTGTGTGTGTGTGTGTGTGTGTGTTAAAATGAAAGTATTTGATTATTAATATATTTCTTTATACTGTACCTTTATAATATAGTACTAATAGAGTTTTATAAACAGTGATCAAAAATTTTAAAAAGAGTAATTAATAATTAAGCTCAATCCTTTTAGTAAATATATACAAATTTTTAAATAAAATTTTTTCCTGTTTTTGAATTTTTTTATTTCAAATAGTTTGTAAAAAAAGAGTAATGATATTGCATTATAACGTACTGCTTTATATGTGCTTAATTTTCAGTTTATCTACAATTTATTGGAAAAGCTGATTTTTTTTAAATTCTAAATGGATAATGTAAAAAGATAAAATATTATCTTTCATTTCACTTGACGTTTGTTTTTTATTAATCAAGATATAACACGATTTTTATTTCAGCACTTGATTATTAAATATATTTATCTATAATTAACTGCTTATTCTGTATTCATTGCAATATTTTATAAATAAATATCGTATCACTAGAAATTTAAACATATTTGATAATGCTAGTAAAATTAGTTTTATTTGAGAATGTAATAATATTTTTATTACGTTTCTTGAAAATTCTATAACTATAAATACTTTGTTATCATTTTGTATTAGAATTTTCATATAACAAGTGAATTCTTTTAAATAATTTGAATAAAATTTTTCTCTATCTTTAATAATGTAACAGTAAATATTTTTTGAAAACTATTTTGAAATTAAAAAATTAATTTTTACAATTATTTATTTTTTAAAATGTTATATATTATCTTCTAATAATTCTCTGTTGTTATAATAATTTCTGTTTTTTAAAATCGAAGTTTATACACACACATGTATATATGTATATATATGTTATAATACATAATTATTCACGTTCAAATCATTTTACGTTTAACTATTTATAATAAAAGAACTTTAAGAATTTGTTTCTGTGTCGAACTTCTACAAGAGCTACGCTTTCCTTTGTCTATTAAGAAAAAGATGGTACCCTCATCATTCACGGCGACGTGGAATTGGCCGCTCAACTGTGCACTCTAATGCATTTATAGTGCCAAAAGAGGCAGCGATATTCGAAAAAAGAATTATTTTCAAAAGTGATAAAGGAATTATCGGGATCTTATTAAATAAATATTACCGCAATAAATTTCGACTGAAATTTATTATTATAGATAGTTTCTCACAGTAATTTTTCCAAAAGTAATCTTCTTCAGTCACAATTTTATAATTACGAATATGCCGTGAGATTTAGAAAATACTTTAGGATTTAGAAAGTAATTCGAGCAAAGTAATGTTATAAAAAAAGTGTGCGATTTGTCCTTCTAAGCTTCAACTTCAGGTTTGCTAATTAATTAACTATTTTATTATATACATCGTAGATACATAAAAAAAAACTCATAAAAATTTTCATTACGCACTAAATATTTTGCTTAATTTACTTTAAATTTTTAGATTATAGACAACTAAATTCTTACAGAAAAACGAAAAGCTAGGCCTGAAACAGTGAACGGATAAGACTTGGTCAATACCACGTTCACTCGCTTCTCGCATAAGTAAGATGTTGAGCGCATGAATTTTAAGTGAAACGCTTTTAGAACGTAAGATTATATTTATATTTCAATACTGATACCACATTGAAAAACAAACAACATAATAAAATAATTCTTGAATTTATATTGAGATTATAAAGTAAATTAATTATTCAGATGATGATTGTTTACTATACATAATAATTGTTATTGTTTACGTGTGCGATTTTTATCGGTGAAGTAGCTTTGATGATAATAAAATAACGACTTCATACTTGTCGATTGGACTCATACGCAAGAAAAGGTGGACACATTGCTATTGATGATTTAAAATGAAGTATTAAAGTCAATTCAATAACTTGCAATAATACTTGTAGATCGGACTGCAATTGATATTTTCTAATCTGCATTTTTCTTTTTTTCGCGGGAGAAATATCGACCTACCCTTGTGCGCATGCCTACGTTTATCGCTTATCTTTCTACATTTACCCCTTCTATAATAGTATTTTAAATATCCGCCAGTGATGATGAATGCACGGCTCAAGTCGCCTTTATATATATTATTTCATCTTGTGAAAATTTTATTATTATTAAGTGAACTATCTTCAAGTCAAATAGAAAAACTTGTTTTAATTTTTATTAAGTTTGTTTTTTCGAATTACAATGTGAAAATAATTTTATTGAAATATATTTATTGAAATCTTGTAGTAGATAATTTCGTGTAAGCATATAAAACTTTTTAAATATTATAATAAAAAATCTCAATCTTTTTAAAATTATTTTAAATTAAAGCATACTTACTTTAAGAGAAAGTATAAGATAGAAAGTAGTAGTTATACTTTAGTACAAATCCTTTTACCAAAAGGACTTAACTATTAATTAGTAATTAATTCATAAATAATTCTAATATATGACTAGTATCTTATATTTATATCAAAGCTTAAATTTATAAAACTTAACTAACTTGTAAATTAACTATTATTTAATTTTATTATTAAATTAACTATTATTTAAATTTTTGTTTTTGAATTTTTGAATTTTATTGGTTATTAACTATTAAGTATATTTACTTCAATGTAATGAAATTTTTTTTTATATTTGAGTACGTTATATTATAGAATATAAAACGAAAACTTATGATACATTCTTTTAGTAAAACAAATGTTCTGCTTACAAAGTATTGTAAGTAGAATAAATTAAAAATTAATATTAAACTAATTTCTACAATTTAATCACTTATTTTAAACCTTTTTTATACTTTATTTTTGTTATATATTATATCTTTATTATTATAAATGAACACAATACTGCACATAGCTAAATTTAATTTAGTACCTGTTTCTTTAGAGACCATTAAAATTATATATGATTTTAATTTTATACTACAATATTATTCATTTTTAATGCATTAATAAATATAATACAAATAAAAATAATAAAATTTTCTTTAGACAAGGTGTGAAAAGCTCTATACATTAAAATTATGCATTAGACTTTATCCTAAGACAAATTCATTTACAAGTTAATTTTGTGTCTGTATCTGCTACAATAATCCAAAACACATGTTACATTAAGTTCCTTTGAACTTTCCAGCATCTATAATTTCCATCCCGACTAATGAGCTTCTATAATTTCTTCAAGTTTCAAACTTGTCTACCTTCCGATTACTGTGTTTTATATCTTTCATTGTACTTTTGCCGAAAATATCAGATAGATCAATTTTACATTTCAAATTACGCGTACTGACCTTTACTTTAAAAGTATTACCTATATATAAATACATACTTATTAAACACTAAACATCGGTTTTATTTTAATACATGCCGCGCTTGGAGTATTAGTCAATTTATTTATGACAGTAAAAATTATGTTTTCAATAAATTGAGTTTTTTACAACCTTGATATACATATCTAAGTTAAATAATCCTTGATGCTTATTTATATTTTTGTCGTCTCTGAATGACACTTCCTCTCTAACTTCAATCTTTAATTTCCTTCTTGAGAAAAGGTACTCTAGCGCTGTCAAACTAAATGATAACGATGTTCACGGAGTCTAATTAATTCGTTACTTTAGCAATAATACATCAAACCTAATTATTATTAACACCATTTAGATAATTCTTGATTTCAACAATTTAGTCCGTGAGAATATGCTATGAATAGATATTGAGAAATTTATGACAAATAAATTAATACTTTTTTTAATTTGATAACTAACCTATTTTATTATTATTTTTCTATTTTTAAAAGACTATTTTTTTACACATGGTTTTTAAGTATTTTAAACCTTTACCAGAAAGACTGCATCCTAATGTACTCTACTAATATTTAAATTAGTAATAAATAATAGAATAAATGCAAACAGTTTAATTAAAACTAAATATGTAAAACATAAAATTTTAACATTTACAATTATTTTGGAAAATAAGCAGTTATACGTTTAAAAATAAATAATAAATAAGTTTGTACAAATTTTTAAATTACAATTTCATAAGCTAATTGATAAATTGAAATGATCCAAACATAAACATATACATAAACATAAACATAAACATCAAACATAAAAATATCAAAACATAAACACCAAACACATTTAATAATGACATAATGAAATTTAATTTCATTATTTTGATTAGAAGAAAACTAATTCATTAACACGATTATAATCGACAGTATCTTTTAAAACACTCTAAGCATAATCTTTAGTAATTTTGCGAATACGAATAAAATGATAACAATCACTATAGTTGTAGCATTATAGAGTTCTCTAAAATAATTGTAATAAAACAGAAAGAAAATGTAATGCACAAGATAATACGCATATATACTCTACTGTAATTACAAAAGTATAATTATTGGAATTACTTAATAAAGGCTTTTGCATTTCTTTACTTACTTAATTTAATATATATTAATTACAATCAATTATTATGAATAACTAGTTTACAAGAAATAAATATATATTCAATTTTTTTAACGTATTTATAGAAGTCTTTGCAATGTTACTAACCCGCTTAAAGTTGGAGTTTATGCGACTAATTAATACGAATTTAATTACGTTAAAAACAGACATGTTAGCTCGTATTAAAAAGCTGTATCTTTATTACTTCTTATATTAACATACACAGTGATGCACATAAATCCTGAATAAATCATGTAGCATATACATTTTTATATTTATGAATAGTATTAACGAGACAACGTATTACTGTATAAAACTTATTAAAGCATTTAAAAATATTGTTTTCATTTAGTTGATATTGATATCTATAAAATTTATAATATTATTTATATAAGAATCTAACCTTTTTCTTATTTATACGATATTCATATAAGAAAAATTAATTTTTTCACCTTCATTATCTGATAGATTATTTACGTTAAAATTTTTATAAAAATTCTATATATTATTTCTTTGCTTTGACTTCTATTTATATACTTTATTTATGAAAATTTGCTCCGATAATTTTCTACTATTGGTAGAAAAATACCGTTTCGTATAACAAAATAATTTTTAAATTTTTTAAACACATTTTTAACAAATAAAAAAATTTTTTTTATTAATGTAGTGGTTGATATTTATGGCTTTAAGATTATGTTAATATTTGAGATTCACTGAAAATTATTATGTGATGTATAAAAAGATATTATTTATATTTTACATTAGTCTATAAATAAAAGTTTCATTATGAAGTTATAGTGATGCAAAACAATTGATGCAGAAACTAAAGTAACTCTTTTTATCAAAATCGAATAATTAGATGTTCTAAGTTTTTATTTTTAATATTCTTTATACTATCAAGATTTAATATCTTTTTCGTATAAAGTTTGGTAGTCAATGCAATAATCTAAGTGATTATTCATTTCTATTTACACAATAAAATATTTGTATTTTTATTAAGATTTATAAAGAAAAACTTGACTACGTGTTATAATTATGATATAAGCGTCACAGTGAATGATGTTATTGCTCAAATCAAAATACATATTATTTTATGTAATTTCTATATGCATACGTATTAACGTTGATTAGATTTTTTCGACAAAGTTAAACATAAATTTGTTAGTATTATATCAATAATCCGAAGTAAAAAAATTATAGGAGCGTGTAAACATTTTGTTCTACATAAATAAGTAATAAAACTAACGTGCAACATAAATATCAAGATTTCTTTTTATTGGAATTGACAGTTGAAAGGCTTTCCTAAAGTGCTTCCAATACTTCCATGCATAGCCGTTTCGCATTATGATGTTTTACATTTTCTTGATATATTTACGATGAGAGTATAGAATTTCTGATAAGCTCTTTGACAAAATAGAAGATTATTTCAGGGATTTATTTATTCTGGTGTACGAAATTTTCGAAAACTTGATAATATATTTTTTCAATTTTTGAAACATGATGCTTTGTAGTCTTTATATTGTAATGAAAATATTTATGATATTTTATGATTGAAGTATATATTAAATATAGCTCTGGTTTTAATCATAGAACTATATCATTTTTAGAAAATTTTAAACATACGAATTTTTATTTTATAATGTAATTTAATTACCAGTAAGTCTTTGAATCTTCCAAATGGCAGACATTAAGATTATCGATTTTATTTTTAGTGAAAAAAACTTAAAATTATTATTTTTTACTTTATTAACATTAAAATGTTAATTAAAAGTAATAGAATTTTATATAATTATTATACTAACAAATTCAATTATAAGAATTACTTTATAAATATTTTCTTTTTTATATTTTATATTGCTGTAATTATACTTCTTATAATAGTTATATCGTAATATTTGTTTTAAAAAGAAATTTTAAAAAATTCCTTATCGTTACACTATTTCAAAGATATTATATATCTTTATATCGATTATATTTACAAATAAATGCACGCATTCAGTTTGTCTAAAGTTTGTATAATTTTGATAGTTTGAAAAAGTATATTTAAAAATAATCTTTTTAAAAGATATATAAATATTTACGAAAGTGTAAATATAAATTAGAGAAAACTAAAATAAATTTAAATCATTTTCGAATAAAAACAAAACAATGTTTAAATATTCAAAAACAATAGTATTTACTTTTCTTCTTTGCAGTTATTCGATAGAAAATTATAGAAAAAAAACGAAAAAAACAAAATATTTGGTTCTGTATAAGATCCATGTATCAATTAATAAATCTATATATCAATACACTTATGTATTTGAAAACTTTAAATTATGTTAACTTTTTAACTTTTTAAAAGGCAATTTAAAAAGTTAGATTTTCAAATTTTTCAAATATATTTTCTTTTTGAAGAAAAGTTTGAATATATATAATATAGTGTATAAGAGAGTTATTGGTCCATAGATAATCTTTGGTATATTCCACTCGCACATATTTAAAGTAACAATAACAAAAATACAAGTCTGGTAATTTTGCCAGACAATATGTGTTAAATAAAAGATTCGTCGAATCGTAATGTAGTTATAAATATAAGTGTTATGCTATGTAAAATTAGAAGTAGGATCGAATAAGGTAGGAAACAGCTAGCTATGTCGATAATAATATCACGATTAAGGAGAATTAAACAAAAATGTTAATGTAAATTTACGTAAAGAATATGATAACAAGAAAGAAAAAGTTAGAAATTACACGCAATAATAAAAATTGAACTAATAATATACCAAATAATGTAATGCAAGAAAAAGTTTTTGATCAGGCCACAAGCACACGTTAGTGTGTGCTTATACTGGAGAGCTTGAATTACGCTTCATGAGGACGCATAGGTTACGAGAGCCAAATCAGCTTATTATTATCTGCTCTTGAAGTTTGAACAAGAATGATCAATTAAGAAGCTCACTATTTTTCTTTAAGAAGGCAATTATATATTGAATGCAAAACAATTGATCCGATTTTATACAAGGCTAAAGAGAACTTTATTATGGTGGGACTCAATATCAAAGAGCTGAAAAAGCATTACATAAATCTGAATTGCGTACATTTAAATTATTATTCTCCCTGGCATCATATCTGCTAAGGTAAAATACAAAAAAAATTTTCAGTTTAATAAAATTTAGTTAAATACAATAATTATATCCAGTTAATCAGTTAATATCTTCAATATTAATATTGAAAATTTTTTTGTTAATTTTTATTTTTGTTAACAAAGCTGAACAAAAATTGTTTTATGCTTTTAATGTACTTTAAAATCTATTACTTTGCAATATTTTATCTATATATTTATACCTATTTTATTTATATATTTATACATATTTTATTTGTTTATATTTTATTAATATAAATATATTAATAATAAAAATACAATTTTTTTGTTAACATGTAATAGTGAAGTTCTCTCAAATCTTATTCAGATTATTGTATTTTTAATTTTAAAATTAAATACAAAATTAATTATAAACGATATATAAATTTAAATGTTTATATTATGACTTACAACATTATTCATTTTACATCAAATATATTTAAATATATTTAAATATATACAAATACAAATATTTTATCATATGTTACAGGCTAAATTAGATCAAAGATAAGATAATGTAATTAAACGTTATTTTATTACCTTATGTACGCGATCCATATTCTTACACCTTTATTTTCTATTTGTCTATTATAATTACTGCTCTTTAATTACAAATACTTTTCTCCTCGGAAATTTATTTTTAACTTAGTGATCTATAATAAAAATTTAGATTTTTAACATCCTATTTAGGATTATTGGCAGCTGTGAATAACATTAAGATTAATATCTCATTAGTTAAATTAAAAACGAAGTATAAGCAAAGGAAATATTGAAATGGAAGCAAAGGATACGTCAGAATTTGATTATTAAGTGAAGTACTAAGTATTACACATAGTACAAGTAGAGATGATTTACAAGTTTTTTGCGTTGTATCGCAGTTAACTAAAATTTCTAATACAATTATTAATTGTTATATTTTATAATACTTTTACAATATTTTCACTTTTCCCACTTGTAATTTATTTTTATTTTTTGCAGTCATATTTAATTTTTAAGAATTTTATCAATATATTTTACATGAAATTATTTTGATATAAGGGATACAGTCTGATATATATATATATATATATATATATATATATATATATATATAGTTTATATATTATAAAGAATGAATATTTATTTCAAATAATAATTATGAAAATATGGTGATATATAATTATTCTACAATAAACGAATAATTTAGTTATATTCTAATATTAAAATAAAATAGTCAAACATTAATATTTTTTTAACGATTTTAATAACAGCTGTATACAAATTCTCTTTTTTTAAACAAAAGTCATATAGATGAATTCTAAATAAAAATATTGTATTACTATGAGTTTATTTTAATCATCACATATTTTAAAAATGTTGAAATTTGAACAGATTCTTAAGAAACCAATTTTGTACTCGTATTAGCTTTAACCACGTTTTACGGCTTTTTTTCATTTTCCTCTTATGTTCTCGTTACTTTTTTGCACTTATCTTTATCTAGTGGCATATGACTTTGTTTCTGGCGTTTCCAGTGATTCGTAACTTTCAATTGCTTGACTTAGGTTTTCCCATATGTACAGCTTTTGATAAAAGTCAATTTTGAAACAATTATATTATTTAATTATATGTCTTTTAAGGAAAAGCGAGTTATTTGTAGATCTTGACTTTAAAAAAAAGCATTAAAAGTCAATTGAAAAAATATTGCAAAAAGCAAGTATTCTTGAATCAATTTTATATAATTGTCAGGCACGATTAAAGTACTAAAAATATGATTTTTCACGTATTTTAACGAATATTCTTGAATGTCATATACAATGAATTACAGACATTCAATTGCAGATTTATGATAGAAATTTATGAGTTTATGCGGTTTTGAGTAATAATAATAAATAAATAATAATAAAGTATAATAAATGTAACAGACTCATATATTTTGATGAAATTTTAGATATATATACGGGATTTACCTTAATTAAAAATTTAACGTAAATATAGTATTAATCATACGTAAAAATTCTTGTATCCAATATCAGTTTAAAGCTAAGACATATCTAATTTTTAAAGTTGCTATGAAATAATTCATATTATTTTTTGGAAAATACTGAAATTAAAACCTTCTAATTAAACTTTTATAATTAATCTTAATATATAGTATCAATAGTTATATTTGATAGATAATAATACTAGGTAATTATTTAAATGATAAATAAAATCGCATATATGAATGGAACATTAGCAAATAAAACACGTTAATAACAAGAAAGTGAGTTATAAATATTCTTTCATCATTAACATATAAGTTAATTAACAATTTAATATGAAGCTAACAATCTTATTTAATTTGATTATTTTGTTGAATAAAATAAAATAAAGCTTTATTAAATTTCTTAACTAATAATATCGATTTTGTGACTTTTTTTTTTTCGTTCTAGCTTACATCCTATTAGAACCAAGTTATATTAAAAATTTAACATCTTCCTTTAAAATTATAAATTTTCATAATTGATATTAAAATGATAAATACATGCCTATTAACCGAGAATTGTTAAAATTATTTAGATCATTTATAATATTTAGTTTCTATTTAGTTTATGTATATCATCTTATATTTTATTTCTAGTCACTCGTATTGTATGAAATAAATTGCAGTATAAATTATATTTTAAAAAGGTTATATATTTTATTCGTAACATGAAAAAATGAAATTTCTTTGTTTTTAATTAACTTCGAATGAAATTTCAATAAAAATGTAACAAATCTATCAACTTTTTCATTATGACTTTTACGAATTATATTTGTCTATAAACTTAGCGATTGTTCATATTTTGAAGTACGAAATTTTTTGTACAATTTGAATGTATGTGATTAATTTCTTTTCTTTTTATGTATGTAACAAAGTTAAAGTTTAAAATTAAATTCTTGTCTGTATGAAAATAAGAGGATTTAGTGGAGGTGAATATTCGTCGAATAACATTATCATTTGTACGATAAATGTGTATGCATAACTGCACATGAAATGTGTAATACTGATTCAATGAACCATAATACGTGTTAAAAAACACGTACTTAATAACGTACTAATAAAACATTACCAGAATATATATTACATTACAATATATATTACAAAAAATATTCGAAGTCATAATTAATGAATAATTTCATAAAATAATTACGCAATCTGTATTGTACTCTGACTGGAAAATATGAAATAAGCATCAAAAGAAAATTATTGATAATCGAGTGATCTAATAATATGTTTCGAAATCGTTTACCTAAAAATTTTAATATAATCCGGTATGTTTACGTGGTGTGTCACTATCATTGATTTCGACTGTACGAAAAAAAATGTACTCGTGCAAAGCTGCACGCGCTTTGCTTGAGAAACGTGTAATTGAATAGATTTAATTTCTAATACTTGGAAGAGTCTGATCGCATATTATGCTAAGAAGTTTAGGAATAAGCTAAGCAGAAAATATTCTTTTTTTTTAATTTCATCACTCGTATAAGTTCATGTGATTACTTTTATTTCAATTTTGTATATTTATCATAATATTGAGATTATTCATAAAATTAAGTAAACTGTTAAATTTGAGATACGAGGTAAATTTAACAAATCGCATGAAACATCACAAGATATATGTTACGAAGAAAAAGTAAAAAAAAAATTAAAAATCTAGGTATATTCAAAAAAGCCGCCACAAAAACTTGAGTGTTTTAACACATTTATAAATGATAGATTTCAAATTCTTTGAAATTCCGAGTATACTAAAATTATCACGTAATTTATAATGACTTTTTTCGGTATCCAATACTTCGTAACGTGCACTTAGTGTAAAAAAATGCTATGGGCACGTAATAATGGATTTCTATAATTCCACAACTGCTTCTCTGGAGTGCTGACGAAAAAAAAAATAACAAGTACGAAGTATATAAGCTTGAGAAAATCGAAGCACGTTTCGTTCTGTATGTTACTGTAGGTTAATACAGTACGTAATAAAAAGTTTTAGAAACAGTGGGATAGAAGTCATCATATGTAGATATATAATTTTGCAAAGAAATCCGCTAGTTACTAGTATTCGTCCTATTAGTGTTCGTTAATATTAATCAGCGTAGCAGTACCACAACTCCGCTAAGAGTCGTATATTCGCAAAATTTTCGTGAATGTGTGCCAGTCATTTGATTAGAAATGAATTTCTATGTGTCATCAAGTGCTACATAGCAGATAGAATATCGATGCATGATTGTTTAAACATGTAATACATGTGTGTACTAATTACTCTTAACTATATTAATACTATACAAACCTCTAGCTGTATCAGCTTTGTATAGCTTTCCTCTAACGTGG
Source organism: Wiebesia pumilae (assembly GCA_018907045.1). NCBI lineage: Eukaryota > Metazoa > Arthropoda > Insecta > Hymenoptera > Agaonidae > Wiebesia > Wiebesia pumilae. The sequence goes on along the minus strand of JACCHZ010000181.1, from coordinate 5,269,144 downwards.
AATTTCAATTAACATCTATTTTGAATGTAATAATATAATAATACGATTTTTTATCTCGATCGTGAAAATTCATGATCATACGTTGGTCATCAATACATTTTGTAAGTTATGAGCCACGTATACACACTTAATAAATTACTTTTATTGGTAAAGTAAAAAATTAATTTTTACAAAGGAGTTTAATTGTTGACTAATAATTTAATTACTCATGGCCAACAATTTAATGATAAATTTCTTTGTTATATGCATATTATTAATATATAAAACGAAAAATATAAAATTATTTTTACATTTTTTTAAAACAAAACTATAAAAAATCAAAGTCAACAGTATTTACTTTACCTACAATTACGTTATTGATTGAAAATACTTTTAAAAACGTATAAATGCATAATTATTTACTTAATTATAATTATGCAATTCATGATATAATGTATTAAATTTGTTTGAAAAATGCTTACAATAGTATCTCGTATAACGAGGATTATAAAATCAACAAATTTGTATTTTTTCTTCTCTAGCTTTGAAGTTCATGCGTTGCATTTTAAAACGTTTTTCGGCGTTTTTTTATGCTCTCGTATTAAATCCAGATCAATTTCATGAACAAGGTAATTCAGTAATACTATTAAGTTTTCTTTATGTTACTATCCTAAATCAATATAATAATGTGCTTGCAAAATAAACCGAATGAAAGATATTATACGACACATGTCGAATGACTCGATACTACTTTTATATTTATAATAAGTAACTACACCAATTCCATCATGTTTTTTAATTAATCATCTCCGCGTACGAATAGAGATTTAAGTACACATTATTATTATTACGTCCACAATAAAAATCATTGTCTCGATACATTTTTCACTAGATATTTTTAATAGCTAAAAAGATCAATATTGAATTAAACAAATTTATATACTTTAACAGTAGCTATAAAAGCTTCATGCAATTTTATACTTAAATGAGAGGCGTTAGTGCATGTGGCAGCTAACATCCTCGGTTTTAACAAAAATTACATACTGGGTATGTCTTGATTGCCATACCCCGCCGATCTACATTTGTAAACCAACGCGCTATTGAAGTAGCGAGTACCCTTTTTATAAACTGTACGTGCCATCACCGCGTTCTTAAGTATTCATGGTAGTTATATTCTTCTTTCAGACGTCATTTACGAGACGACGCCTGTCGACAATATCCAGAACTAAGTAAATTGAGAGGGAAAATTTAAAATCATTTAAAATCCATATTCTGAATTTCAAAACGATAATTAGCAGTTTGCCATTACATTTGTATTATTATGGTTTAGAAATTACAATTATTTATCTTTTACATGAAATTATGAAAATTAATTTATATGACTATCAAAAAATATATTAAATTTAAAAATTATTGAAAAATATGCATGAAATACTAGTAGCTTCTAGGCTATAACTTTTGTCATGTGTGAACGATAATATAAGTGTAAAAATTTATTATTTAAATGAGTATGAATTAATTATAATAACTGCTATTTAAAAAACAAAATATACATTTTTTAAGGTAATGTAAAGATAATATTAATATAATGCATATTTATATTATTAATACTTAATCACATAGATAACGTAGAAATGATTCCAATATTTAAATTAAAATTATATGATATTTTAATAACTGAAATGAAGAAATAAAGTATTATTATTCATACATAGTACATTAGGATTTGAAATATCATAATAAATTTACCTGTGCAAATATTTAAAAAAATATATGTAAAATTCTCATGTAACTTTTTTAATGAATTTTTAGAACTTTCTCGTTTGATAGGAATCTTTAGTATTGAAAAAGCTAATTAGAGTTACATTATATATTATTTTAACTAGCTGAATGAACTATATTGAAAATTTCGGATAACTAATTTCGAAATGTATAAAAGAATTAAAAAATTAACTTGCGCAATCATTTTAATTATACGTATTTTTATGAATGTAATGCATTAAAGTTAATATCTTTTCTATAATAAGAATATACTTCTTTTAATAAAGTTTTGTGTGATTTTGTTTCTATATTATCCCGACAAAAAGAAAAAAAACAATTTAATATGCGTCATCTAAATTGTAAACGAGAAATGATGATCAAAATAAATGGCTAGATAATAACTTTTGTGATGCCAAGCAATTTTTATGGTTTAAATAACTGGAATATTTGTAAATCATAACAATGGATGATCAAAGAAGAAGAAACAAGTCCACAGAAGATATTATATTACATAATCTGCTCGTTCGCACATGACCTTTGCAGATATTCATGTTATAAACCTGTGCTACGGATTCAAATGTTTTCTCCTAGTTCCAGGATATTTCATGCAATTATGTTATTGCAACTTAACTTTTCAATTGGATATAGTAAAGTAGATCAAAAGGAAGATGAAATTTAAACATATATCTTCTCGTTTGCTTGGTGGCAGTTGGTCATGATTGGATGATATGAAAATTACTGTAACTTTTATCCCTTTGAAGAATGGTTTTAAGTGCATTTACATAGAGTTTTCTGAATTATTCGTAAATAAATATGAAGTTATTGCAAAAGGTAAATTGATAATATAATCGGTTTTATTACTAAAACTTTTATTTTTTACCATTAAAAGGAAAAGCTCTTTATTAAAATAAAAAAATTAATCAATGTGTATTTAATTCAGTATCTAGGTATGATAGAAGAATTTGCATGGTAGAATTCGTTAAAAGGTAACATGATTTTTATTACAGAGAGTAACAGATTTACGTATAGTTTCAAAATTTATTTATATGTAAAAAATATGTGGACGTAATATAAAATATTATTTGAGAAAAGGCTAAATATAATTTTTTTTATTATATATTGCATATTTAGTTAATATATTATATTCTTTGAGTTTACTTTAAAATTGACATTCGTTTATCACATTTAATTCTTAATTAAACAAATAATGAAGTACTATAATAAGCAAATAAAAAAATGACGTTAAAAAATTTCTTTCAACTATCTGATCCTATGTGTTATGTGAATAATTTTCGATACTAAAATTTAAGATAAAATTAAACACGTTCGTTGGGCATAATAATTAAGGTAAATTATTTCTCGGATGTTCATATTTTATTTTATGTACGATATATATAATAAGAATAATCTATAATTAAAAAAGAGAGGAGCTACGTATTACCGACATAATTCTGAAAAATTATCATCGTCACCGTTACAATCAATTCAAAAGTCAAATTACCGTAATTACCTGTAAGTAAAGAATAATTTTGCAGGGTATGAGGCCGAGAAACCATGTCTCTGTAATATCCCAAATGACAGTCGGTGGTAGACACACGATTATGACGAGTAGATCGGCCACCGCCAAATTGACAATAAAGTAATTAGTGACGGTGCGCATTGTGTGGTTCCTGTAAACGGCTAGACAGACTAGAGCATTACCCACGAGGCCAATAATGAATACAACGCAATGCATGGCGATCAACATCCACTCGTAGCTCTTAGGGTATATGTGATCATACATCCAACCAATGTATACATCGGTCTGGATGCAATCGATGTTTGTGCAATTGGCTTCGGAATCTTCGAGACGGGAATCATCGTCGTTTTCATCGGTTTTACCACTCGCCGAAGTAATGGAGAGAAACGCCAAAATGGCAACAATAAGTAACTCCATTTTTTCCACAGAGATCGATGTCTTAAATTGATTTTGATACTTTTTCTTAAACTACCTTCATTTGGCATCCGCTTAAAGTCGAGTATCGATCGTTGGCTATTATTTGAGAGTAGAGCTCTGACAATCTATTTTCCAATTCCTTTGATGATGCATCTTTTGTGATTTCTGAACGGCTCAGGGATAAACTGAAAAAAGCGATTGGAATATATTTTTAGAAGTTCATAGGATGAAATCATTTTTTATTTTATATAGTAAATTATTTCTAAGTCAAAACGTATGTAAAATTCAAAATTTCGATTCTTCGGAAGGAATAATATTGATAATAAAACATCGAAAATATTATATTCATTAAAATACTATTAAATCAAACAATAAATCCAATAAATATTACCAATCCTAATTTTAAGATTTAAGTACGTTAAATTAAATTGTATTATTGATGTTCAAGTGAAAGAAAATTTGAGGATTTCAAAATCGCTCTTTCTTTATGTATAATTTTATACTGTATTTATATCTTAATATATCTGAATGAGTTAAACTTATTATTTCTTTACTAAAATTATGCATAATATTCATCTATTTTCTACTATTGATAAATGTTCAATTATTCAATTTCGTGTAAGTATTTCAATTATTTTCAGAATAAGAGTCGTATTATACATGTATTCTGTCTCAATATCTTATAATATAATTTTATATATTTTACCTCACTTTTATTCGATATAAAAACTCGACTTTATTCCAAAACTTTTCAAAACAAAACTTATCTAATGTAAAATTCATTTATCAAAGTGTAAAATGGATCAATTCCATATTAACATGTATAATTTGAGATAATAAGTATAAAATTTGTCATTATAATATTTATTTATATTTCTTTCTAACTTATAATTTAAAATTTCTTTCAAACTTCTATATCAAAATATTGTTCAAGATAAACTTTTGAATTTTATAATCCTAATTTAATTTTATAAAATATGTTTGTTTTCGGACAACTTTAGAAGATATTAATGTTTTATGCAGAAGCATAAACAAAAGTCTGTAAATATGCATCGAATATAATAAGTTTATGTAGACAAAAAAAATTTATTCGAAATGTTAATGGATTTTTCATAGAAAGTCCGCTTTGTACATAGCTTACTAGAACAAAATTTATGAAACTGTTATTAGTTAATTAAACTATCATTACTGATTAAAATTCGTAATAATTAATTAATAAAGAAATTCTAGTACAGAAATATTCTATAAGTTTATTTGAGTACAAATAAATTTACTATTTATTTAGTTGTTTTTATCTCTTCTGCAATATTGTTCTGTAAGAAAAGTAATAAAAGAATAAAAATCACTATTTTAAAATATCTTTTAATCTATCAACGTAATAGGATAAAAACTTCAACAAGAAATTATCAGGAATTTTCATGACATGGAAAAAAACTTAATTTATCTTTTCTAATATTATTTAAAAGCAGTATAAAGTACTGCTGAACAGTTGAATATTTAACAGGATAAACCTAAAATGAAATTTATATATCTTTTCACTAAAAAATAAATATGAAATTTATAGTTTTAAAAATACAACTCTAATTTGTACTTTCAGAAAATTAATTTTTTTATTACATTCCTGTTGTTTATTTATATTAATTAATTAAATCATCACGTAGCATTCAATATGTAACTATTCACAATGAGAGATACGTATAAGGATATAATTAATAACAATTAATTTATTATTAATAACTTAATAATAATAATAATAAATTAATAACAATTAATAACAAATAATTTGTTTATATGCATAAAAATATAAATAAGATAAGAATTAAAAACTCACCTTACTTTTAACAATTTCAATAATAATAACATTTCATTAACAATTACATTATATTTTATAAAATAATTATTCAAATAATATTAAAAATATTTATTGCTTGTATGTTATCAATTTTGATTATAAAAGTGTATTCACAACAGCATATACATTAGTTTTAATTTCAAAAATATTCGAGAGCAATTCAATCCTAATAATCATTTCATAGAGAAAATAAAATTTGGAGTCTTTTTTCTAAATTTATGAAGTATTTATACTATTAACTCCTATACAATAAATATTCTATAATATAATTATTACAGAAGTTCATGAATATAAGTCTAATTATCAAGTATGTAAACATAAAAATATTTCAATTATTAAATATTTATATATTAAAACATATGAATTTAATTTTAAATACCGATGTTAAAAATTCACTTTTAATGTAAGTCGTAAAAATTAAACGTTTCAAAATATCCTGTGGTAAAGTGCCAAAACTTAGAAAATTGGCTTCATCAATGCACGCATCAGTTAAGTAAACCTAAGGATTTTCAATTCACAGACTATATGTATGTTCAAACAATCCATAATTATCAAACTATCAATAATCTCAAAAAATTTATTTATAAATAAACGAGTTGGTTTTCAGTGTATTTAAAGCTCTTAACAAAATTAATCATTTATTACTTTAACTTATAATAGTGCCGACTTAAAATATATTTAATATTATCATATTAATATTTAATATGTAACATGAATTTTAATATGGACATATTGTATAATTAATTTTGTAGACTTTTTAATATTATCTGGGTATTTAATTAAATCAAGATAAATCTTGAAACGACTCATAAATCTTATTTCTGTCAAATTTATCAGTATAATAATTACATAATGACATGATGCATTTGAGAATTAATAAGAAAAAATCTTGATGTATATTATATTTCACATGATTCTTTCATCTTTATCTAACCTGCAACCTAAACACACACACACATGCGCGCGCGCGCGCGCGTACAAACGTGAATAAATTTAGTTGCTCAATACGAAATTATGCTTAAATAGAATAAAAAACATATATACTCTTAAATGATAAGGTTTTAAAAAAGAGATACAAAAATTTAATAATTTTTATTTTGCTAGAGTAACAATATTTTAACAGAAAATAAGCTTATGAAGCTTGACACGCAAGTCATTAAATAACAGACATCGATAAGAATTTGTTTTTTGTTTTAGCGAATTCCAACTGGATTCGATATTCAGTATTCATAAGTTCGCGGTCGGTTTCTCAAACCATTCAAAGGTGGCAAATCGAGAAGACGCGCAAAAATAAACGTGAGCGTGGACCGTGGGACCTCTAATATTAACTTTTATCGTGAAACATCGAACGTTTCTTTACTAGAACACGTATAAACGACGCGCTAAGTTGTCGGGCTTAATGACGTTTCGGATTCTTTACTTTGTGGCCTCTCACGCTATGTACATTATTCGCCTTTCCCTTTACTTTATTCCTTCTTCTATTTTTCTCTCCACTTTTATGCATGCAACTGATTTTTCTTTACTTCAAATAATTACGACTAATCAAATAAATACAAATAAATAACAATAGAAATCCTTTATATTTTTCTAATGAAATTCATACATTTAAAGGATTTTTGTTTATGAATCTAACGGTAATATAGTCATAAATTAATTAAATAGTATCTGAAAAATCAAAATTCAGATATCATTTACTGAGGAAATATTTTAAATATTACAAATGGTGCAATTTATCAAAAGTTTTAAAAAACCAAAAGATTAATTAGTAGAAAGTAATCATTATTATTAAAATTAAATATTAAATATTCATATTAAAATGATGTAGAAGTATAAATTGAAATCATTGCAATAATATTTTCTAAAAGTGTTTATTTAACATACATCAAATGTCTCAATATTTTGTTTATTGTTTAGTTATTGTACTTTTATATCGAATTATTTCGAGGGACAATGTTTCGTATAGCTGTAGGTAAAAAAGTCACCTTTAAAAAGATCAAATCATAAGCATTAATTTTACGTTTCACTGTAAAACCGTCTTGTAGAGCCTTGAATCAAATAAGAACTATGCTTTCTCTCATGTAAGAAAATTTACGTGGTTTTCCTTGCAGGAATCACTTATTATACAAGATTGCATAAAAAGAAATTTCAGTATTGCGGCAACTAACATAGATATAAAAGTTTTCTTTAATAATTATCATTGCGATGGATATTACCGTTGCGACGGACCACAGGTATTGTTGGTCGCGAGACAGAAGGAAGAGAAGGGCGAAAGTCTCCCTATACACCGTTATACTGTAAAGTGTTGCGCGATTTTTCGCGGCTTCGGATAAGTATAAGGTACCTGGAGCACAAATGTGAGGTGAAGGTGAGATAATGGCCCACTGAGAATGCGAATAGAGTGTGTGTGTGTGTGTGTGTGTGTGTGTGTGTGTGTGTGTGTGTGTGAGAGAGAGACAGCGAAGCGGTCATAAAGGGAGGCTAATTGGCACCTCGCGCTGGTCATGCCCTACACCCAAGCACTGGAAGCAGCCCGAGGTGGTCTGAAAGCAACGCCATCCTGCCGCCGTTACTCCTGCCGTTGCTCGGATATTGTTGTTGTAAGAGCTAAGCCAGATGAAGTTGATCCTTTAAGACCCCGTGACAAGGAAAGCGAGCCCGAACCACGCTGTAAGAATATAAAAAGAGCAAGCGCGAGAGTTTCGGGGTAGTTTTTCGCGCAGCGGTTCTCGCCACGAAAAGCAACCTTTCCTCTTCGGCGCGACTTCCTCTATCCTCACGAGCTTAGTCCGCTGGCGAGCTCTCCAGATCTGCAGCCCTGACCTGCCTCTATTCCTCCGCTCTCTGGCGGAGAAAACTGCCCCGCGCTCTCATACGCGACAATCGAACATTGTAAACTTGCACTGCTCCGCATTCCCGCGCCCAACTACTACGTAACCCATGTTATTCTGCGCTCTCGTGCCCAACAATCCGACTTACGTTACCGAGGCATACACAGTGAATTCTTCGATCGAGACCCTGTAAACCGCGCGAGATTATAAGGCAACGGAAACCTTGTATTTTGAGAATGAATAAATTCTCGTTTAGCGAGATATCCTTGGTCTTCTTTCAACCCTTTTCCGCTCCGGACAGGGCGAAACCTAAGCCACTGTAATTTCGCAAATAAGTTCAAAATCGACACATCATTAAGGCAGTTTTTTATAATAATGTCTAAACGCTTTAATTTGTCTATATTTATATTGTTATGGCACTGTCTCAATAAGTTACTATTTAATAAATGAATAAAAACAAAATCGATAAAACCGACGGAGAAAGTTTTTCTTTTTCCCGTCGTGCTCTCATAGAAGAAAATTTTATGGATCTAAAATTGTCACCTAGGCCTGGAATGTCATCGGTGGAAATATCAAATTTTCGCCCGAGATATAAAATTGACACGTTATGACTGCACGTGCACTTTTGAGTAGCCAAATACCTACGCATACGCTCGCACACACACACGTACGCATATAACATGCACTCTCAACTTGTTAACAATGTTTTTGTTAACAATGAAATTGTTTTAAGTGAAATTAAGCATAGAATTTTTCTTTTTTCTATGTGTTTCTATTTTTATATAGCTCGTGGATTAATAATTTAATTTATGAAAACCAAAAAACAATTAAAGAACCATTAAATTTATACAAAACAAAAACATTTTTATAAATGAACATGATTCGTTCTTTGAACAGTTTGCTTTGAAATATCTAAGGAGGTTAAAATAAAATTTAATGCTACAGCATTCGAATCTATACTTGATGATGTGACTTTGACAATTAGGTACTAAGTAATAGAATTAATATTGTACCACTTGAAATGCAAACGTGACATTTCGCACGATGACATGTATTCCTGGATACGTATCTACGAGATGACTGAGACTGTACTTCATCGGATGCTGTTATTCTTTTCTACAACGAGATTACGACTTTTTCTTTAGACAGTTCCCAACAATGAAGACTAGTTTTTGTCTTTTTTGTCTTTTTGTTTTGTACGCATGTCTACTTGGAGTAACGTTGTTATAAAGCTCCCAATTAAAATACGTGTTTGGATTAATGGATGAAAATAATTTGGATCAGATGATAACAAAATGAGAAAACGAAAAATAAATATTGCATATACTTACACTACGTAAATGTTTAATTGTCAGTAAGCTAAGAGCGAGGTTAGTTTTAACCTATTCACTCGCGTGAAATAAGTTTTAAGAGATTTTGACTTCATAAAAGTTTTGATTTCATAAAAGCTGACTACATCTTCTTTTTAATTTATTTTAATTTTTTCATAAAGTTTCTTAGCATTTTATTTTCAGGGTCAAAATTAATTGTACTATCTGAATAGATCGGATTGAAAACTCCGCGACAAGCAAAGAAACCTTTTAAATAAGCTCTAGGTTCTGCTATGGTTTCAAGTATTAGTGCATTTAATTTCTGGATCCACATAGGCTCATTTTGACTTTTTACCATAAAAAAATTATGAAAATTGTTGCCATTAGAACTAATAAGAGTGTTCTGATGCAACTACTCAATGTCGGCTAAGATTGCAAAAAAAAAGGAACAAATCATAATACTATTGAAAAAAAACTTATTTAATGAAATGTTACTTGTAGTTTTTACAAAACCATCGTAAATGACTCTAGCTTTTGTCGTAAGACTTACGTCGTATTCTTGATAAATAACATTATAAAGCGGTCATAGTAAGTAGTAATCTTTGACTATATACTATCAACATATGATTTTCACAGACATAATTTCCCACGCATTTAATATATTCTTATTTTAAGGCAGGATTTTGCGCGAGTTTCCTTTCAAGTATGTAAAAATGTTAAAAGGTCGTATTGTGTAAATTGCCTAATAAATATTTGTTTTCGTTAAATTTTGCACGCCTTTCAATTTTATGTTAATTTCCTTTATAAACAAACCAAATTAACTTTTCCGTAATAGACATGAAACTCAAAGTACTTGATTTCGTCGGTTACATTTTTTACTATCATAAATATCTACTAAAAATTGTTTCAAAAATTGTTTATGGTTGCTTTGTCTGTATAAGTTTTTAAACGTTGTTGCGGCTATTAAATGCGTATGTAGGTATGATTTGGGCTAAACGGTCATTCCTAAAATGTAGTATACCAGTTATGACATGTGCAGCACTTACTGTCGCTTTATCTATCGATACACTTTACTCAAAAAATTGTGTTATATGGATACATTTTTTACGATAGTGTCAAATTTCGGAGAACTTAATTTGAGAAATATATTAATTTGACTACATAGAGTAATGTTGTGATTAAAGAGAACAATTGAATTTTAGAGTAGCTACCTTTAAATCAATTGTGATTTTTATTCGTGTACACTAAACGCAAAATATTTCGCGTTATTTCAACTTGTTGCCCATTAGCTACATAACGAGTGGAATTAATGTTCTCTTTTGGAAGTAATGACGAGCACTTATTATTCTATAAATAAAATCGTATCACGTATTCAATAAATATTGAACTGTAATATCTATTTACGCTCTCTTTCCATCTTTCTCGTATATAGTTGTATAAAGTCTCGTATAAAGTTGCCTTAATAACGAGATTTAATCTTGTAGAGATCAAAGTTTGTAAAGTATCGATGGAGTATTGTGCGAATCGAATAATCTCTACATATTCTTTGCATATTATATGAAACCATTATGTAAGTTTCTATAATATATTTATGTTAAAAAAATCCTTTTTAGAATTTGTGAAATAAAGCATAAAAGTTAAGCAGAACCAAGTATTTCTTTTTTTTTAAACTAATGGGCTTTCTTAAGCTTACGCCATTATTATAGTAAATAAAGTCTGGCAGTTAATTTTACAATAAAATCATTTTATAAGTAATTAAACATTAGTTTTAAATTATATCCATTTATTCCAATGAAAATGTTAATTATTACATAATCTTCCCAGATAGTAAGTCCGTTAAACTGAAAATGCAAAATTTATACAATCAATTTATTTTTACAATAATTTATTTGCTACTACGAATTAAAATAGATTACACAAATTCCTTTATAATAACAACAAATATCTTTCATAAATATTAAAATAAATTTTTCAAGTTACTTTAAAACATTCCACTCAAAAAGAATAGATTTTTCAATTAGATAATCAATAAATTAATTATAATCTAATTATAATTTATAAAAATAAAAAATTATATTAAGAATAAAGAGAATAACTATGCATTAATTTAACTACATGTATACCTTAGAACAACAAGAAGAAGAATACATCATCAAAAGTCGTTAAATAGTTGAAGACTAAAGCAAACAACTATTTCGCTCTCTATGTTAACATTTGTGAAAGGAAATGATCAATTAGTGGAGTGTAGAAATCTGAGAAGATACAGAAATATATCCAAATATATAGAGGTATTTAAGTTAAACTTTAAGTACTCTAATCAATGTCGTATATAAATTTAATTTTCATACAAATAGTTAAGTATTTTTAAATATTTTGTATACATTTTGTTCGATAGACATAAATAAAAAAAGTTCCCAATAAGTTACTAGATTTTTGAACAAGAAGCAATACATAAGAAATACAAAAATAATTGTTAGAAAAATTAAATGCAAAGAAATCAATTAAATCAGTTATTTATTTAACTTTCAACACCTACTATATAATCACATTTTTCATTATCAAAAGCAAAAATTTGAGTCAAGATTATACATTTGGCAAAATGCTTGGATACTTACAATTATATTTCTGTCTATAATCAATTTATGTACATTATTCATTCGTATACTTGAGCCTCGTATTATATACAATACCTGCATCTAGATATAATAATATGTCCACGAGTTTTTTAAACTAGTTTCGTAAATTTCTATGAGATAGTAATAGAACATATTTTCTGTTATTATAACTAATAAATATTATTCTTCAAATTAATTGATGCTATATTACAGTCAAGTGCAACACTCTTACAAAAAATGAAATGGTTAAGTACGATAAATTTACCATCGTTAAAAACTCTTCTTATTAAAAAAGGAACTTTCAATGTAGTGAATCACGTATTGAAACGTACACTAGATACTTAATTTTAGTAAATACGAGAAATAATATTGAGAAAATGCGTATGAAAAAATTCAAAAGTGTGGATTATTTTTGAGGCTATGCGTAATAAAAATATAAATTTGATTATGAAAATTGCATATGAAGATGCTATCTTATAATAATCTACATACGAAGTTGTATATCAGGATTGTTAACCAAATCGCTAATTATATTACTATCAAGTGAGGAGAAAATGAAATATTCAGTGATATATAATTATAATTTATGAAAACTTGTAGGGTTGATGACTGTTTTGCCGATTAATAACAAGATTGATATTGCTTCTTGTAATATTCAAGGAGTTATTCCAGTCAACATTCAGACAATAGCATATATTATAGTATAGAATAATTGGAAAAAAAGAAAATTTTACCAAGTTAAACTGTCTTTAATAATACACTAGAACGTTTTATACAGTCACACAAAAATTATAAAAATTAGGCTCGAAATTGAATTTCATTTCTTTTGAGAAACAGTATTAATATTTGTCTGGCTTGAAAAAAAAGTTAAACTTGTTCTTTTTAATGCAAATTATGAATGAATAATTTAATAGATCTTAGAAAATGTTTTTATCTAAACCTCCTTTTTACTATAGTTTTAATATAAATAGCCTAAGTTAGACGAAAACAGTAATTACGTCTGGCCTACGGAATAATGGTAGAAATAAGTGGAATGTAGAAGAAAATATAATGTTTTTTCAAATTTTTGGCTACAACAGAATTTTTCATTTTTGTGATTAAATTTAAAATGTATGCTAATATATTACTTCCGACGATACTTACCGCTACTATAAACTAATGATGGATGTATGATATAAATAGATTTTCGATAGCAATAAAAATTAACAGTTCCTAATTTTATAATCTACGTAACTCTAATTTTGAGATTTTATGCTAACAAATGTTAAAATATTTGAATTATATATTCAATTCTCCTGATCTGATTTTTCAGTTTTTGATATTTTTCCATTTTCATTTTGCGATATTCATATGCATTGTATTAGATGCGTCTTTCGCGGTTTATATTTGAAACATCAAAGATATTCATGTTGAAGCTTCGAGAGTGTATAAAGCTGAACAATCTCTCCAACTTATTCACTACGTATAATTAATTTGAAGACTTTTCAAGGAACATAACATGAATTTAAGCTTTTTGGTTTATCCATGTTGGTAAAAATATAAAAAAATTCTTGCATAGTTCTATTGTTTTATCAATATTGCCTTGTAATGAAAAGTAATCTTTTTTCCGTTTGTTGCTTTTGTCTCCAAAGCAAACACTTGTTTCGGGGGCTTGAGGTCTATCGGACAACTCTTTATCCCGCTCCCCTTGATCGCTTTTTTTGACGTAACGACTCTTCATTCATCAGCCAGGGTTTATTAGCGTGGCAAGAGGAGTTTTAAACCATGAATTTACAAAAAATAAAAAATACGTAATCGTTAATGCTAAAGAAAAGTCCATTTACTAACCTCTCGGAGCCTCTTCGCTCGTCGCTACAAAAAAGGATAATAACTTTTTAATAATAATTTAAATAACTAATCTAAATCTAAATTACAACGAAAATAAAATAATGAGTTACATTTGGAATATATACGTATACATGCAATATCTTCTCGCGGCCTTATGCTTTCGAGAGTTTCATAGTGTCCTAGTGCACCGGGCAGAAAAAGCGCGAATCGCGTCACTTCCCAATCCCGTCACCTGTCAGGATGGGTGCAGCAAACCGCTCTTCCCTGGGAAGAGAGCCGTGTCACTCTCCTGTTACCTGGATGGATCATCCGCGAGTAGATTCCGTATTACCACCCATCGCTGGTCTGTCGCGGGTCTGTCGCGGGTCTGTCACGGGTCTGTCGCTCGCGTTCGTCGTCTCTCACTCGTACTCGTGTACGCTCGGCGCTCGGAAGGACTCGGGAGCGCTCGGCGCCTCGACCACTTTTTTTTCCCCGATGTGCTACGCAATAAATTTTTACTTGGCTTTTTACCAAGCTTTTTACTAGGACCGATAAGGAATTTTCGTCGCAACCTTTTTTGGATAAAAAATATTACACCATAATTGCAATTGTTTAAATATATTAAATATTTTCGTTAATAAATATACACTTAATTATGAATTGAAATACATAAAAAATATTTGAATAGATAATATATAGTATATTAATTTCTATCAATAAAATAATTTAAAAAACACGCGCTAATAATAATAGTATATTACATTTGCGGAAATATTAGATGACCTATAGAATAAGTTTTATTTTGATAATTTGTTTGCTAGGTAAATGATTTTTAATTCTATTTATATTAATAATTAAAGAATAAACTGTCATAAATGTATTTTCAAAATCACGTGAATTTTGTATATTATTTTTCACGCTTGGTTTTTACCAAAAATTTTTTTTGTGTACTTATAATCGCTTTGGTATAACAGATCAAAAGATTCGTAATAATATTCAAATAAAGACGAAAAAAGATATGAAACATTTAATTTAATTTTCACTAATAATCTGTTAATTATTAATAAGATATCTCCTATAGTATACCAATACGACATCTATATTTAAGTTTCCAAAAAAAAATTAAACTTCAAATTCATTGCTACATCTTCAAATATACATTTCTGTCGATTTTTCTTCTATTCTTGGTATATCATTCTAAACAAATAAGAAAAAAGAAAGAAATAAAGTACATTGTATAACATGACTTTACTTAAGTATATAGCACAGTTCCTGCTGTTTTTTTATGTCAGGACACAAGAAGAGGAAGGTACAAAAGGGTGACGTAAAATACTATGTATGAGAAGACCAACGGAATTGAGAAAAAAAAAGTAGAAGAAAACCTATTACTTGTACTTCAAGAGAAAAGAAAATAAATTAGATAAGTACAAGTATACATGCACATTCGATAAACTGTATTATAGTGTGAAGGTTATGTACCGTAACAAATTTCAAGTCAGGCAAAGATAGAAGAAACAGGACGAAATAAGTTAGAGTATTAAAAAATAAGAATCTTTTATACTATAAGTAGAAATGTTAAAATAAATAGGTAACGTATTAGATGTAAATATATACGAAGATTAAAGATAAACAAAACGTCAAAAACACAATAAAAATGCTACAAGCGATGATTATCTAAAACTAGAGCTAAGAAGCCAAGTAAAATGAAATAAAAAGAATTAATTTGCATACTTATAATAACATTATAATAACGTACTAACTAAAATTGCTTAAAAAATTACATTCATTTTTATAAAGTTTGAATAATATTTTCTTTAGCTACATTTTTAATTTTTACTTATGATTTTTCCATATTGTAAGACATTTGCCTTTCATTTTTTTCTAAAAATGAATATTATAAATAAAAATTTAATGTATATGATTTATTTATAAATAATTACTAAACACTAATAGTGTAGCCAAATAATAAATCTATTTTAACACTATTTAACGCTAATTAGCACTTTCCGACTTCCAAATATTTTTTACTAATTTTGACCAATTCAAGTATCTACAACTATGATGTTATTAAATTCAGTACGTAGAATTTTCAAAATTATACTTTTCAGTTAAATTATTTCTGTTAATTTTATGCCTAAAAACCTAATATAAATAATATAAATATTCACAGGAAATTGGTTTATTTTTAATGGCAATAAGAATTCCATAAAAATAATGCATAAACATCACATAACAATTCACAGAACTCCTATAGTCTCTTTTCTATTAAAATAAAATAATTAAATTATTATTTAATTCAATCATTACATTTTGTTTAAAATAATGCTTGATTACTAGAAAAATAAGCTTATCAATTAAATCTAACTTTATTGGATAATGTTTATGATATAAATCCTTCATAACCTATAGTACAAATATTTTTCATTAAATTACTTTTCAATTTAAAGCTATAAATTGTTAGTAATTTTTACATATTAATGTATAGTTAAGTACATCGTTAGCTACTCTAAAATAAATGTTTTGCTTATTCATATATAACTAGTTACCTCGAAATTTTAACTTTTTTTATTTATTGAAAATATTTAGAAACATGATTAAATTAAATTAAATCTTAAATTAAATTAAACAAAAATTAAATCTACTGCAATATATGTATAAAAGATATTTTTATTATAAACAAAACTATAAATCTCAATATTTTAAATAAAAATAATTTTATGGTATTAAAAACAGCTATGACAATTTTTCTGTTTTTTAAATTTGATAAAATAACCTTATTTTAATCTAATCCTTCTACAAAAATCCTATTAATTTAAAAAAATTGTAAATTTAAAAAATGTTAAAAACTATATTAATGATAAATATTGTAAAATATATGCTTAAATATAAATATATTTTTTTACGTAAATAATATATTTGAGAATTCAAGCTATAAATTAGTTTCTCAAATATATTCAGGATATTAATCGTATGATTAATAGTCATTTACCCTCGCTGTATTATTATTATTTTTATGACGCTGCCTTATCGTATAAGAAATGTTACAATTAATCACAATTGAAGACCGCTTTCTTGAACATTAATTTCATCGTTCAAGGAGCAACTTATTATTTTTAAATGACAAAATATTTAGAAAACCTGATGAACAAATTTTTATCAACTTTATGAACCTAGATGATAAAATGGATTAATGAAATTGAACATTTCGTTACAACAAGACTTAAATAGATTAGTGTATGATTTATAAAATATTTTATACATTAATTTAATGAAATTACTTCTTACTATTGACGTTGTTTTAAAAATATAATTATTCTAAAACTATTAATAACCATTACTTACTGTTTTCACTACAATTATTTAGAATGCATTACAAACATAAATCTAATTAATATTGTTGATAAATATATAGTCTAATTTTTTAAAATAAAAATTATTTTTGATGTAGCAATTATTATTAAACCGTAAAAAATTCTATATTTTATTTCGTTACTTGTACTTATCTACATTTTTTGCTGTATATTTTTCAATTAAAATGAACACTTGGTACTAAGGTAAAAATTATATTAAGAATAATGAATGATATTATGTTGTGTATTTAACGTATCATATCTTCTGTATAAATCTAATTGATCCATGTTCATGTGACTTTACTTCCTCCCTTGATAGAGTCATCATCCTGCCGTGATGAACTTATCGGAAACGGTAGCGTAAATATAAACAGGACAAAATAATGAATAGTCTTCATTTATGGGCCACAAACAGTTACCAGAGTATTGTTTTCATTTCTGATGGATTGAATAAATTGACTTAAAATATTTACAACATATTCAATTAATTTATAGAACTGAAATCATACACACTCAATTAAAGACGGATATCCTTACAAAAACATGGAATTTTATTTTACGAAGACAAATGTATTGTGTTGTTTCTTTCATTTTCTTTCATTATCCTAAAGAATTTAGTAAGAAAGTTAATTCATAAAAGCTAAATTTATATTTTCTATCATTTTTGTTGAAATATTCAAAAAGTTTACTGAAAGTTTGATAAATTGATATCGCACATCTTTTCTCAATAAAAGAATTAATCTAATCTTGATGATTCAGAAAATTCAATGATAAGTACCTGAATCGACAGTCAAATAGAATTTAAAGGCAAACAAATGCTGGTATTTAATCTTTTATATTATTAGATAATACTCAGGTAGGAAATTTAACAATAAATGCATATTTATAATAATCATCATTTGACAAAAATATGAAAGGTTGTATTCATTAAAAAAGCTGCAATATAATCAATAATTCAAATCTAAAATTTCAATTTGAATTTCTTAAAGAATAATGTCAAGTATAAATAAAATATTATCAATTTTTATTCTTATACACATATTAAAATTATATTTTAATAATTATTATTCATTATTATTATTATATTGGTGAACATGATCATAAATAAAATATAGTCAGATTATTGTATAAACGTTTTTTAATATTTCATCAAAAAAGAAGTTTCAAAATTATTTTTCAAATAATCTAATAATGTTTTCGAACAATATTCATTAAATTACATTTTGTATTTTTACATATAATTCAGTTAATAAAAATAATTTTTAATTAATTATTAACTATTATTAATAGATATTATGACATATTCATAAAAATATGATTTAAAAAAAGATTATTCTTAAATATTAAAATTAATTCTTACGTAACATTAAAACTAGCAATTGTACTTTATTAAAAAGTGGAATATAATTTTAAAAATTTCGCAAACTTCATTTTTTTTAACTTAATAAACTGCTTAATAACCTATCCTATGATGAACAAACCGAAATTAATACTATTCTTGAGATAGAATTATAACATATAATTGTGCAAAAAGCTGTTTCTACTAGCTATTTTAAAAAACTTGTTTAATATTTCAAATCATAAATTTAATATTTAGAAAAATTTCAAAATATCTTAAAAGGCTAAATTTTCTTTAGCTAAAGTTCCTTAATAGTTAGAATTTCATAGTGAAATTTAAACTATTTATCTTTCAAATATTATCATGTATATTTTTTAATTTTAAAAAATATACGAAAAACTATTTTCGAGCTGAAAAATTATTTTAATTCAGAAGATATCAAATATATTTTCACTTTTATGTTGTGCTAAAATATGCGTTTAAATTAAATATTTGCTCATGTTTTAAAAGGTCAAAAGGATGTTTAAATCAAATTATTTTTAAAACATTAATACTTTGAAATACTGAAATGTTATTTACCAGTATTATAAATATTTTATCAGATAGAAAATAATATACATTTATAAAAATAAAATTATTACCACAGATTAGTTTCATGTATATTAATACAAGGTGGAGGAAATTTCTGTAGAAGTCACTTTTAATCCATTCTGGCGTACTTTTAAGTCTAAAGTTTTATTGAATATGCACGAATATGTACAGACTAGTATATTTGTTTGTAGCCACTGTGTATACTTCTCTTACATAAAGTAGTTTTCCTGAAAATTCTCAGTTCATTTTATTCTACAAAATATACAATTGATAATTGTCAGTTAATGCTATTAGAATAGTTTGTATTTATGTTTTTAAGATATTTTGATATAATTCAGAATTACAATAAGTGTATAATTCAAAATTTGTCAGTTTTAACATTGTTATTAAGATTATTACTTATATATATTACTTATATATATATATACATGCACTGCATACATTTTGTTTTAATAAATTACAAATGATAGTATAGAAAAGGGAATGAAATTTTAAGCTTCTTAAATAAAAGGGTTTCTATTTGCATATGATATTAATATCATAAAAGTGTTATACTTTATTTATATTAATGTTGTTAAATTAAAAATATGCATTTTAGTTTATAATTTTAAGACATTTTTTAAAAATATAATTTTAAATGAATAAATTCAATTTCACTTCATTTTAGAATCTCTTGATTGAGATTAAATACTCGTAAACATAATTATAATATACTTTAAATATTAATAAAAAA
Organism: Wiebesia pumilae; assembly: GCA_018907045.1. NCBI lineage: Eukaryota > Metazoa > Arthropoda > Insecta > Hymenoptera > Agaonidae > Wiebesia > Wiebesia pumilae. The sequence goes on along the minus strand of JACCHZ010000181.1, from coordinate 5,249,041 downwards.
GTGATTGGCAGCAAATAGAAGAATAGAAGAATTGACAGCAATAGTAGAACTGCAAAGCTATAGATTTAATAACATTCTCTACTGGCAAGTAAAATTATTCGATGTGCATATTCATATATTTGACTTGCAGGATCGCAAAGAAGAGATATTTTTTTAATATGTATTAGAATCACCTTAACATGATAAAAAATAAAATTAACGTACGGTAATCTAATATCAAGGAAGGGCTTGCTTAAGACCTTGAGAACCTTTAGTTCCGTTCATATCTATAACTCTTCGGCACGTAAGCTTCTCTTTACTCCAATCAATTCGATGAAATAGTCAGAATCACGAACGGTAATACAAACTTATCCTTTCCGTATGAAAAGTTAAAACATTATCAATTTAACAAAAAGTATATTTAATTATCTTTTGCATGTCCGAAAAAATTTGTTTCTTTCGTAATTCTATTCAAGTTTCCATAAATATTATATTTCATGTATTTTATATCAAAAATTAAATAATAATTATTGTAACAGTTTAAAATACTTGTTTCAACTGAAGTTCTGATTTAAATAGATGCATTAATTTTTTTTATGAAAAATGTAAACACATTAAAATATATAACTGAAAAAATGAGTATAATATTACTACAACGAATAAAAAATATTTTTAAAAACTAAAAATCACAAGGATTTTTAAGGTCTTACAATATAGTTTTGCAAATTTTCAACACCTGCAACTTTCGCAAAAGAAAAATTATAAAATATATTTTCTCTCTTCTATTAACTTCTGAGAAATATTAGCTATCAATTATCTTATTTTTATAAAAGTACCTTTCTCCTACTTTATCAATAATATAAAAAAAGATGGACAAATTGAAAAGATATACCTCCAACACTTAAGACATCTTAAATATAAGAAATCCTTGAATAAGAAATACACTAGAAAAATCAAATGATATTAGTAATGATTGATATTAATCATTATTTAATATGATATATTCAATGTAAAATGCGTAAAAAAATAAAAATTTACTTTTGTAACGATTTTTGGTATATTTTTATAAATATTTTTATAGATTTAATAATTATATTATTTACACGTAACATTTCCATATCACAAATGAATCAATACGCTGGATGATCTCTTATAAAAAAGAATGATTTATACACTTGATCCAAAATTTAGGAAAATTAAATTTTTACATCCTAACATAATGTAAGTATTAAGTTATTATTTATTACATATCAAAAATCAATTCTTAAAAGTTATTTTTGAATTATTATAAATAATCTTAAATTATATATATATATATATATAATTTTTAGTATTTAATTATTAAAACTAAATCTGTAAATATTTTTACCAGTTTTTGTTATATAATAAATAATAAATGTTTGATTACAGAAATTTTTTTAAATGCCAAATAAGTTTAGAATAAATGTTACGTATAAATCATTAGTCTTTAAATTTAAATATATTATTTATGCTCTTATGTGTAAATTTTGATAATTTCTCATATCAAAATGACATGGAAGAGCATGCTTACATTTTTACTTTTAAATTTAATTCTAGTATTTATAAATTTTTTATTAATTCTGACTTTCTAAAAATTTTGCACTAATAAATATTTGTTTGTTATATTTTTCAATTTTTTGAGCTTCTATTATAACGAAAAGTATTTACAGTGTTAAAACGAGTGATACAATATATTTTAACAAGATTTTTAGCCTCAAGTAGTAATTTTATTATTATGAAACCTGATTATTATAATTAAACTAAATTTTTATTACACATAAATAACTTTTTGATACAAGTTCTTTTATTAAAAAAAAACTTTGTCAAAAATTTTTTATTAATAATTAATAAATACTAAACTATAAAGTACTTTTACTTCGAATATATTCTTACTAATTGGGCACCAGATGATATTATTAATTTCGCCACACAGTAAAACTTCTAGGTCTACCAAAAAATTGCTTATTCTTTTCTGGATAACTTTCATAACCTTTCGTAAGCCATTGACTAGATAGATAATTTCCGTCTCGACCAATTACATGGAAAGAATTGCATACATTCGTTCTAATTACGCTGACTTCAATGTAAATTTCTCAAGTTCAGAAACTTTCACTTGATACTAAATAATCATAAATCGGATAAAAAAATAAAGATGGAATAAACTAAATAAGATTTAAAATAAGAGTTTTGATATGCTCGACCATCAATAAAATCACGAGTTGTGTGTAGATTAATTACTAGATGCTTACAAAACATATACTTATTTTTATTATTACTTCTAATGTATTTCTTCTGGAAGAAGTGCGGCATTAACAATATCTTTTAATAAAGGAAATCCTAATATAATTTTATAGAAATAAACATTTTACGGAATATTAATTCATTAATCAATGTTACTTAATTTGATAATAATAATTGCAATAATTATTTCAATCGATAGTAATTATCTTTAATATATTATCACACATGTTTATCACAAAGTTAAAGCTAAATTGTACTTGAAATATTTGAAAGGATTAAAAATATTTTTCAAGACGTGATTCTTATTTCAAAGAATTTATATATATATAGATAGATATACGTTTAATACGAAAAACTTTTATAATGGTTATTTATATCTGCACTTATATTTTATATATTATATTAAAAGTTTTTCCACTCTTATTTAGTTACTTTGCGACAAAAAGTTCGAACTTAAGCCAGGCCGAACGTAAGAGTAAGTACGCTGCTTGCGGTACAGTGTATACGGGTAAGCAGCGAAGCCGAGCGAGAATGTGTGCATGAATAGTGCGTGCGCGGCTTAGCGGTGTGACGTTGCGCATGTATGTGACGCGTACGCAGGAATAGTGTAGCGGCAGTGAATAAGGAAGTGCGCAAGGGACAGTGAAATGACAGGTGCGTAAGAGTGACTCTTACGCGACGAGCAACAGTAGAGTAAGAGAGTGCCGATAGCAAGAGTGAGATATCGTGTGTGATAGTGAGAGATAGATTGATAGATAGAGAGATAGAAATAGGGAGAGAACGCGATATCAGGTAGGTAGAATGAGTAAGAAAGAGTGTTGAGCGCAGCGAATATGAGAGAGCGAGAGCATGTGAAAAAACGCGGCCCAGTGTACGTGCAAGAGAGAGTGTAGAGTGAGTGAGCGATAATATGCCCCGAAGCGGGGGTTACTACGTAGTGCGTAGCGTTTCGCAAGCGAGCGAGAGAACTCGGAGAGAGAACTCTGGAATCATGAAGGAGTACTTTGGTTAAGCGTTAGCTCTTCGCTTGCGCCACCGCCGCAAGCCTTCGTCCACGGATTGTGAAGACCAAGGTTAAGGGAAGCAACCACTCCACGAGGCCCCGTCAGTTCGAGAGCAAAAGCGAAAGCACGGACATAGGATATAAAAAGGGCGAACTCGCACAGAAATAGAGTTCAAGAGTCGAAGGTTTCCCGAAGCAGAAGACTTATTCTCTGCAGACGTGCAGCCATTCGTCGTATGGACCTTGGTATAAGTCTTTCGACGCACCCTGTAGCTCTGTATAAATAAAAACCAGCCACTATAATTCATTATGGTTATAAGAGAGAACCCGACGCTGTGCTTAGCCAAAAGCTCGGTAAAAAAAATCATCGCTGTAGTACACCGTAGGATTAGTAAGAAAACGGCTGTGATTTGGAAAAGGGGAAAACCCACCGCAGTACTTCGCTGTAAGTTACATTGTAATTGTAGATCACCGCTGCAAGCCGGCAAACTAACGAAATAAATTTAAGATTTAGTTTGAATAAATTAGATTAGTCTTTTGTAAAAATATGCCGTGCTTTTTACTTACCACGTCTCTTCGCGTCTCCCCCTCCCGATAGGAATCCGTCCGACGTCGAGCCATTCGGACCGGGATAACCAGAAAGCGCGAGAGACCGTGTAACCGCCCGCCACGGTAAGCAAAGAAATATACATTATAAAGAGATCAGTAATAGGTACAACAGCTATGTAACTGCCGTTACGCGAGGAAAATCAAATTAAGTTAGCGAAATCGTTACAACTTAACCTGTCGAGTACAGAGAAAAATTAAATTTCTAAGATAAAATTTATTATATAACATGTTAAATTTTCATGGAACTGATATGAAGTCATAATTAAATTAAAGAAAAGACAGTACTATCAACTATATTAAAATCTATAATAATACATTAGAAACGGCTCTGCGATGGCTAAATTTATAATTAAAAATATTAATAATTAAAATAATAGATGAAAGTATAAACGAGTTTTCAAGAATATATTGATTACAAAACTACAGTAGCTTTCGAAAAAAAAAATAAAATGAAATGGAGGACAAGTTTTGATTATAATTTTGATAATACTCGAAAAATCCTGCTCAGAATCTTGATAAATACTACATTAGGATATTGATAATAGTGCTTATATTGACGTCACTCGATGATAAATCTCAATACGAATACGGTGAAACATTCAAAACTTCTGGAGGATTTCTATTTAAAGTATGAATAAAAAATTGCAACAATATCATTGCGTATAAATTAATAAATTATGAATTATATGTATATATAAATAAAATATTTGTTTAATTGTTTATTTTGACAGATTTTAATGCAAATATGATTAGAACCATTTTAATGATTATTAGTTAATACTTTCAAATAAAAGTTTCAATATAATAAAATATTAAGAGAAGAAAAATTGGAAATTAGCAGCTCTTAAAATATACTTTAAATCTACTCAAATAATAATCTACATAGATCATGATATCAAACATGTAACAAAGTTATTTTACCTTATTCGATGTTTTTCGTAATACATACATATGAAATTGAATTGGAATAAAAATAATTTTTTATATATACATATAGATACTTGTATGAGATATATAATGTTTATTTAAATAGATATTTTATTACACACCTCTTTGTAACTAAAATAAACAATATTTAACAATTATTACTAAATATACTGCTTTAGACTTTATAATCATATTGTTAAAAAGTGTTATACATAAGTTATTAAAAAAATTGGGTAGATCATATTTAATTATATTACTAAATTTTGCTCTAGGAAAAATTTCATTCGTATCCGTGATAGAAAAAAATTACCTCGACGATAATCGATTACATATTCTTCTAAGGGAATACATTGTTTCCATACACCTACAAGACTATTATTATTATTCTTCATTGAGTGATAAAAATTTTACCCGGTTTATGTTATTCTTTCAAAATAATATTTTCACAGTGACACAGAACAGATAAGCATAAACATATCGATCTTTTTTAATTAGGAACGACATTAAAATTCAGAATAATAAAAAATCTAAACTAACTGGAATTATCATCCGGATCTTTTAAAATTCTGAGAATATCTCAGAAATCTATTTAGAAGCAAACTTTGAAAAAATTAAAAAAGAGATTTCTTTCTAGTAATTTAGGAAGAACATTATATAACAAAGAAATTACAAAATCGTTCGACATATTTACTATACATTTTTTTATGATGAGTAAATTCTGCTTTACTTTCATAAAGTTTGTTCCACTTTTACTCGTGTCTGAAAATGCGATTCGACGGATCATTCTAATCAGCATTCATCGCGTGAATGTCTTGAAATTTCTGTTTATTTAATTTTTAAAAAAATTTATTTACCAGCTGCATAACTATTTACTGAACTATTCTATTTTTAGCAAGTTCAATTTTTCAATGTCTTTTATTATTAAATTAAATTTCAATGCTAATCTTCTTATAATTATGCCTTGTTTTCATAATAATTCATTATTACAAAAATTGGTTGCCAGGACACTATCGAGTAAAGAGGAAGACACACAGATGAATGCAACTTAAAACGGTAGAGGAAAATACTGAATTCTAAAAGTTAGGAGTGAGTATACCTCATTGATTTCGGAAGATATGAAACATAAGTCAAATAATTGAAATAAACTGAAATAGTATACTTTACATCTGTTAATTGGTTTTGATTAAGAAAACGATGTTTTGGTTATGGTATTTGAAGGCTCAATAAAGATACCGATTTATTATTATGAATATCCTCACGAAATTGGAATGCAAACTATTAGAATTCGAGTTTCTGAAAAAAAATTAATTGAAAACATAAAGCCTTCATAATTTTTTAGTAATTTAAAACTAAAAAAATTAATATATAGCAAATACTGATTCTTTTAAACCGATATGATTATATATATATATATATATATATATATATATATATATTTATTTATTTATATATTATTAATTTTCTTAAGTTGATTTTATTATTAATTATGAAGTTCTACATAAAATAAAATACAGTTTAATTTGAAAAAAAGGACCAATCAAAAAATGACTTGCTGGAAAAATGAAAACCAATTCGGTAAGAAATTAGCGCATGATTTTAAAAAAGTCATAATTGTAGCGACATTCAAAAGTTGAAATGCCAAGGAAGATCAATTAATATGCTGGTATTATTCTTCTTTCATTGATAAAGTCTGTTAATACTTTCAAAGTTATAAAGTGAAAAGTTTCTCAATGCATCCGTCAATAATAATTTTACAACTTGTCACAGTTTTAAATACGAAAAAAAATAACATATTGATAGAGGTATTAATCTATTTGTGTGACACTTACACAATTATTTCTAGTTCGTATATTTAAATGAGATAAAAATGGTATCTGTACAAGTTATGGTACACTAAATCAAGTATTATCAGTTTTTTATGAATTTCAAATTTAATGCGGTCATGAAAAACACTGGTTTAAAACTAACAAATATAGAAAGTAGGAAAAAGGAAAAAATATCATAGAAAGATGTTCATTGATAACTTGGCTGAAAGAAATTAATGTAAAATTTAAATTAATAATTAAAATGAAGTATTATATTAAATATTAATTGGCTTTTCATATTCGACGCTACTTCTTACTTTAGAAAGGTTAGCTGTGAAGACTATGATCTTAAATATTTATTAATATTATTAAATTATTAAAAACAATGAATACAAAATTTAGATTATAAAATGAAACGTAAATATTTCAGATATTCTTAAATCAAATTATTTTGTTCACTAGTGAAATTATTCCATTTAATATTAATGCTAACAGAATTAGGGTTTCCAAAGAAAGATATCCCGTTGACGCGTATTTAGGAATGAAAATTTAGATTCTTGTAAAATTTAAATTCTCAAGTGATATATTTTTTTGTTTTAAATTACAATTATAGAAAAATATATAAAAGAAAATTGTTAATACTTCTCAGTCTTTGCTCATATGTGTTCATCTTGATATATAAATATTTAACTTAAGAATTTAGTCCTCATTGGTAAGTAATTTCTTTCATTAAAGGTATTTGAGATGTTCCGTCACATTTCTACATTTTCATAAATTGTAAGGTACATACCAATACATACTTCTAAATTTGGAATTAATTTAATGTTATATTTCTTCGTTTCATTTTGAAGAACGTTGTTAAATATAAAAAAAAATTTTAAATATAATTAGAATGCTTTCATTTGTTATACGTAATTTATGGAGTTGGAATTACAAATGTGTGTGTTTTCAGAAAATTGTGTTATTATTAAAAAAATTTCTAATGATAATACTATATTATCAATTTATGGTTCTTTTCAATTCAAATGTACAATGTTTTAAAATGAATTTATTTCCTAACTTTTATAGTATATTACATCATAAAATCAAATTATATAAAATTAAATTTACTTTATTTGATTTAGTAAACTAATATCAAATTATCAATTATAATTTAAATAAGACAGTATTTTCAAACTATAATGAAATAAACGATCTTAAGATGCATTCTAATATACTTTTACATTAAGATTTTTGTACAACATACCGATTATAATGAAAATTTACATCAAAAATTGAATGTAATTAATTTAATTCGAATCACTTCGAATTTATCACTCATTTTTTGATCAAATTGTTCATTATAAATAAAATCTAATTTTATCAAGCGAGCTTAAAAATATAATGTAAATAAAAGTTTTTACTTTATTTTTATAGACAAATTTTGTTATTTAATCGTTCAAATCAATTTATTTGTATATTTCAAGTTATTCTTTTCAAATCAATATTATTCCTGCTAGTTAATATTTTACAAATGCTACTTACAAATTTTATAAATTCAATAAAATTCCAATTATAGAAACAATACTTAATGTTCAATAATTTTTGAAAATCTTGCGAATGGTTGCAATTGAATTTGTATACTAATTTTGAATGAAATAAAAGGATTGATGTTACATCGGAAGTTCTACTATAATAAATTAATTAGCATATAAAAAGAGATTTGATGATGAATTGAAATAGAATAAAAGTTCAACAGGTAATATACAAAACTAGATTATCATATATAATTAAAGATTTACAAAATCAATGTCTCTTTTATTAACTTATTAATTTATCTTATTAACTCCAGTCACATGTTGATATTATTTTGTACCACTGTTTCTTTATATAATTTCTGTCAATTTAAATACAGCGAGCATAAAGACTAATTAACCTAACGTATTAATAAGCTAGAATATTTTTCGTTAAATTAATTTTCATAATAATATCACATTATTAAGATGTTCGGTAACTTAAAAAAAAAAATTAACCACAAAATTTATAATTTTCATATAAAGAAATATTTGGTTATTGCTATGAAAAATAATGTTTAAGATTTTAAATAGAGTAAATTGTTTTAGTTAGTATAATATTTCCTGCCGCTTCTCATTTTATTGTATAATATGAAAGATTTTCCAAAACCTTAAAAAAACAAATAATATTTGTAAATATTTATGTTTAATCATTTATTTAATCGTAAAGAAAGATAGCATAATAATATGGTTTGTATTATAAAAACAATGAGGAGCGTACGCTTATTTCTCTGTTATCGTGAAATTAATAAGAGGCGACTCGTAGAAGCGTATCGAAAATGTGACGACGATGTACGACGCTAATTCTAAAGAATCTCTTCTTACTAATCCTAGAACATATAATACACGTGTGACAAATTCAACGCATCATTTACATGTAACAAATATAAACTTTGGAATATACGTACGCGTGTTCTTTCTATTTGCTTTCGAAGTCTATAGTCTTTCACCAAAAATATTCACCTTCTCATTTTCTCTCATCGGCTTCTTTCATCACATTTTTATTTGCGCATAAAGGATTGTAATTAATTTTCTTTCTTTACTTAAGTATCAATGAGATAGTTGATGGTCTAATAGTGCATTGAACTAAAAGATTTCGACGTTGCTTTATTTTCTTTCCTATAAAAATATGCCTATTGTATTATATTATAGTATCTCTATGTAATGACCTTTTCATTTTACGGATTGTCTCATTTTATTTTTACAGAGAATTTGTTATACAGAAGTGAAAATATTTTAGAGAAAAAAGAGCTTGTATATATTATGCAACGTCGAAATTTCGTATCATCTCTTTTTTCAATTTTTATTACATTTCATCACGTCTCCGCTGGTTATAGTCTCGATGTATATGATTTTTATTGTCTTTCTTTCCAGATCAGCTAAACGAAAGACTTGGCGATATAATCACTTTTAACTCGAAAAACTTACTTCCAAATGATTAAAATAACACTAAAATGTTGACCTTTGGTATTTATTTAGAATTTCCTTCAAATTGCATTCAAGAGTAATTAAAAGAATAACTTCTTTTAATATAGGAAAAGCAAAAAGCGTCAGTAAAGTAAGAAAAGTTCGTTATTAACGTATTCGTTCAAAAGAGAGAACAATGGGTAACCATGTGAAACACTTTTTTAAAAATAATTTCAAAGTCTATAATTTGTTTATATTTAATGCACTATTATGTTGTATACTCGTTTAACTTCCTTTATTATACTTTACGAGTAAACAAGAACGGATGTACCATCATAAGCTGCGCGACGGGCTCTCAATTGCACGTTGAAGATATGTTGTCGCGTCGGCGAACTCGGCGAAACTAAGCCTTTGCCGACACATCACAAGCGGCAGGAGAGACGAGCTGCTGTTGCAGTGAGAAAACAACGAGAACAGTGCGCACACGTTTATGCCATCGTCCTCGTCGTCGCCGTCCCCGTCGGTTCGTGAAGGAACTAGAGAGGGAGATATATATATTACATACGACTGCGCCCAACGATTTTTTGACACGTGCATTCGCCGATATTAAAGTTGCTTTACTTTACTTCATTGATATTGATGTTATTACTATGTGCATACAAGCTCAAAAGTAAGTGCGCGTACTTTTATGAACAGAATGAAAGAGTAAATCGAGTATATTGAACAAATTATTTTAGTCGTAAAACCTGCTAATTCTAACATTTTAGTTAATTTTATTTACTTGGACATTACCATGAAGATTTTTTTCAAAATTTAAATAAAAAATAAAATTAAAAGCACTCTACGAAAAAGTCTATGGATAAAAAACTAATTTCTCGATTAATTAATAATTGTTTTAATATTAATTTTTCAGAAAATGGCAAGAAACGATCTATTATTAAGTTACCAAAATAACATACAGATAATGAGAAATAAACGAAATTATCTAAATTGCTTAACATTAATTTGTTTTATTTTAATACGTGTTTTTTATTGTATTATATTGTATTATATTACATCATTCTTATACTGAGTAATTTAAAATCATTTGAATAACGATATCTACAGATGTCTAAATAACATTATCATTTTATAATTTACTAGATTTCAGAAATTTCATAATGGTTAGAAATTTAATAAATATAAACAGAGATCACATAAATGATAGAATAAGTTAAGTGAAGATGTATTATTAAGTGAAATATATGAGATTTTTTCTTTTATTTGTTACTTAAAATAAGATATTCTTTTTATGAAATGACATTTCTATTTATTTAAATTAATACTTACAAAAATAAAACAATTTTTATACTTAAAAAAAATTTTAATTTATGTTCCATTTTTTAACATAATTTATAATAAAATATATACTTCTCAAATAAAGCATAAAATATGTAAGAAAATTAAATACTAAACAGTGTAAATGATTCAAAGCGAAATTTTTAATTATAATTTAAAAAATATCCAATTATTAATGTTAATATTAATTCATCATGTAATTATTATTTATACCCCATATGAGACGGTACTTTAACTGAATACCAAAACATGCTATCTTTTTTACTATTAATTTATATCTAAAATATTTTTTAAAATTTAGGGTTATTAGAAATAGCTTTAAAATTGAAGCTTATAATAATGATTAATAAGCAGATACTATCAATCAGTATGAATTGTAACAGACGTTAACGTCAATTTTTCATTAATTAAATAATAAATTTTCCAGTAGTTTAAACTAATCTTGAACTATGGAACTGAAATTCGTAATCTATTATTTGTGAATTTAATAACACATTCAGGATGTCTTATATCATTATTTTTATTCAAAATATTTTTCAGTTTTACGAAAGCTAAAAAAAAGAATACAAATAACTATTGTTATAAAATTAAACATTTTTTAAAAATTATTTTATATCATGAGATATAAAATTAATTCTGAATGTTTTCATTGTAAAAATTGTGAGAAATTTTTTTCAGACTTTATATAGAATGACAAATTTAATCTATCTACAGTATCCGAAGTATCTGTAGGCGAAATAATGCTTAATTAAGTAGAGGATTTTAATTAATAGGGAGCACCATATTAACATTATCATTGTTAGATTTCTTAAAGTTGTATATTTAAAGTGTATCAAAAAAGAATTGAATTACAAATAAATAAAAGAAAATTTTAACTAGTAAAATAAATAATTTTGTGTAAATAAAGTTTAAAAAAGAATAGAAGTGATTATATATTAGTTGAAATATTTCATTAATTTAAAAGAAAATAAAACATTAAATTAAAGAAGAGTGCAAATGTGATGAATCGTACACTAATGAAGAAACACTCTTGTACACGTAGTATCTCTGTTATGCCTAAATCGAAAAGTTTCCCCGATATCAAGAAACTTCCGATACTCCCACACAAGCTATCTATAAATAATGATTTTATGTATCTGTTTATATATATATATAAGCGTTATTGGTATTTTTCCCTTTTTCTCGCAACTTATTTGTCCCTTTTCCAAAATCTACTTAGCCACCGGAACTCGCGATCTGAGGGGTGAGTGCAAAGTTGATTAGGAGTAATCAGTGTTTGATTGAAGAGTGTAATATGAACGAACGCTTGGTCTCGTTAACTACAAGCTTGAGGCGTGTACGGCTCCTAAAAGCGTAAATTACGAGAAAGTTGCGTTTTAGTACCGCACCTTCCATAACAGAGGCAAGAAAAAAGATTACTATTCTAAAGATTATTCTAAGCCATCGGTAAGAATAAAGAGTTTTCGACAGGTAAATTTATCAGGTGACGGATAAAAAGCAAAAGAATAGAAGAAGGAGAGATAGAGACAGCGAGAAAGACTGAAAGTAAAAGGCGCTATAAAAGAGTTAGTTGACTTACATATTTTACTTGTAATTTACGGATACAAGAATATTAGTCCAAATATTGCATTTGTGCATATTAATGTTAGCATAAATCATCAACCTGGCGTTATGATGCATCATTTTTTATGCATTTGTGATAGTATAATAATTTATTACATTACAAGTTTATCACGTCTCTGTTTTTCTTAATACTAAAATTAGTATTAACACTTTCCTGATTGCCGCTACCGTTGTACGTATATCAGTATAATTTCTGCCCTATGTCTTCAACTTCTAAAGTCGAAGCCTACAAAAAAGCACAAGAGTCTTATCATCAAGTAAATCGGAAAAAAAATAGCTGAAAAATGCCCTCAAGTGCACTTTGCGTTAAAATTGCACCTGCAAGTGTTAAGACCCATACCTGAAGCTTTATTAGGAGGTCGATTTGTTTCGTTACGATATATATATCAGTATATATATAATTTGTAATATTTAAACAAAATTTGAAATAATGATTTTTTAAGCCACATAAAATTACAGATTCAAATACATAAACTACAAAGTAATCTAAAATTTATCAGTGAATGAAGTAACTATAATAGTATATGTACAACGTTTTTTAATGCTAACTCTTCGTTACTACAAAAAATAAAATTAATTTTTTAAATATAATATAAATATTATAGTATGGATGAATTTGAATAATTTAGTAGTTTTTTCTTTTTTATTTTGAGAATATAAGAAATTTTAGTTCTATATAAACTTTCAACAATTTAGTATGTAGAAAAGGTTATTTTTTAAATATTATTTGTATCATGAAATTATGGTAAAATATTTCTTTAACGTAAAGCACGTAGTTGAAGAGAATGTTAGTTCTTAAAAACTAAAAGATTACGAATATATTGGTCATTTTAAAAACTTTTCGTGGATCATATACAGATTTGTTTGTACGTGTATATCCGACATGTATAATACAATAAGAATATACGTATCATATTTATGTGCATTTACCAGAAAAACAAAACAGAAAACTACAAATTTCTGTTGTCTTCATTAAAATGATTATGATAAAAATTCAAAGATAAATGAAATAACTTGATAAAATTGATTATGTTAGAAAAATTTTACTTCTATTGAAATTGATATTTCACCCGATCAAAATTGTGATCAATTGAGTAACACGGACTTTTAAAATAACCAATTAAAATCTAATATAGAAGAAAATTATACTATCAATCGTAAAAATAGCCCTACAACATTACTATTCTAATTTCTAAAGTAATTATAATTTTCCAAGAAAGATTGATTTAGTACGTATATTTCAAGCATTAATTATTCAAATATATATTTTCTTACTAAATGAGTAAACTTTTAATTATTTTGCAGTTGGAAAACATATTCAACAAGATAAATGGAGCAAAGTACTACGCGAGGAATTAAGTAACTTAATTTAATGATGAGCTTACCTAATTACAGAAGGAAAAATTGAAACAAGATTATTAGTATTGATAAAATGGTTAGTCACATTATTTTTTTTTAAATAGACTAGTTTAAAAAGTTTTCATAACACAGACTTGACGTCATTTATGTAATAATATTGAAAAGTCAAACTATAAACTCTATATTAATGAGTAAATAAAACAAATTAAATATCAATATTTTTGAGACGGTAAAAACAGAATTCTTACTTCAAATTCATTTAAAAGTCATTTTAAATAAAATATTTTAGTAATAAAAGAATATTATGATGATATAAAAAACATAAAAGGAATAGACTAAACACATTGTAATTTTAACTGTTAAATATATCACTAATAATGTAATCATTCATTCGAATTTTATTTTTATTTTATTTTCTATTTTTCTTATTTTGTGAATTTGCGTAATAAACATTACTTTATGAAATATTTTTCGAGAAAATCACAATACATAATTTTTTTTTTTTCACTTTTTATCTATTTTAAAGCAAAGAACTTCTTTCAAAAATCATGGCTCAACTTTTTTAATCAAAAAAACATTTAGTACATAAATAATAGTTATTTGATGTGACGTACCTAATAATCTAGTGATTCTACAAATGTTTTAAATATTGTTAAAATGTAATTTTAATTTGCATAGAAATTTACTATCTTGATAGGTATAAATAAATTTAGCTAAAGAAAACTAATATAATTTAATTCATTTTTACCATTCAATGAAAAAATTCTTTATAAATATAACAATTGATATTAACGTACTTGATAAAATAAGATTTAATAAAAGTAGATTTTTCAATTACTGTCATCTTAAAACATATTACAATTACTTTTTAATATAGATAAAATTACATTTTAAAGCTTCAATCAATGTCATTCACTGTTAATAATGTTATCGTAATTTATCTATTACACTCAGATATTAAATATATTTTCATTCTGTGTTATAAAACTTTAAAATAGACTGAAATAATATTAAAAATAAAGTTAATGTAAATACATATCCATCTTATACTTCTATTGCATTATTCTTCATATATTAATGGTATTTAATTATATATTATGATTTGAAATTTCAATATGTTTCGGACCAAAACATATAAAAATTTGAATGCTTAATGACTGAAAAAAAAAAATTCAATATATCTAGTATAAAAGATCAGTGATAAAGTATAAAAACTTTTTACAATCAATAAATAAATTAATATTCTATCTTACAATAATGAGTTCAAATTAATTATTCCAGTCTTAAAATTTATATTCCTGCATTCATTTGATTTCATTGAAATTAAATAAATAAATAAAAATCTAGGATATCAATAAATTATTTATTAAACAAAAATTATTCATGTAAAATTTTAAATATATAATAATCTAATCAATGACAAAACTTCTTAGTTTAATTGTTTTAACAGGCAAAATGCCTTCAATTGTAAAAAAATTCAAACTTTTCCACAAATTGAAAGTTGTTTCGACATTAAGAAATGTACGCTTTATCTTCTTATCCGTCTCTCTATCGTCTTCAGTGTAGAGAATTGTGTACGATCTATACAAATTCAAATAGTATTATGAATGTTAAAGTGAATGTCATATTACAATTTCTCTTCTGGTAAGAGAATTCTCGATGAACATCTCGTATTGAATGAGTAATAAGCAATAACTGCAACGTGAAAACAACATTTTGTAGTTCTATTTTCGTTGCTACACTTCAAACTATAATGATTGATTCGTCTTATAACAATAGTATTAGGCGTTTAATATACGTAGTATGTGTATATTAGTTTATTCATATATCTCGATTTTTCATCAAATTTCTACCACGTATAAAATTAATTTGTTCAATTACGGAGATTCGGAAGAAAATATTTTTATGCCTTTCATAACAAATTCTCAAAAGTTCATAGTTTTTATATGGTAATGATCCTTTTTTACTTCGGTTTCTTATTTATCTCTCATTTGATAGAAAATATTTTGACAAAAATTCATTTTTTCAAGTAATTTTCAATGTTATTCATTATAATCGAAAGTCTTACGATAAAAATTCTGTAAAAAATACATGATTTTACTCAAAAGAGATCATCATTTAGTAAAGATATTTCTTAATTGCTATTAGATTAGATTAGGCTTTTGTTCAATAATGCCATGATCCACCTTTCGAATTCAGTTGTATAAAACATATCAAGTTCACTGCATTCGTATGCAGTGATTTGGTTTCCATAGTCATTTTTGGTTAGAATTAATAATTCTTAAATTTCTTCTTTGGAAACATTATTTCATGCTTCACGTGTCGCCATTGATTAGATGATATCCTGGTCTGGTCCCATTCTGATGACTGTTGTTCATCCAGATGTAACGGTATTTTTTGATGCCTGAGTATATGAAGCTAGGTAACGCAGAAGACTATTTCCTTCTCTGCTTCTAAATCTAGATCTATTGGATCTATCGGCACTGTGCCAATGGCACCGTCGGTGGTAACAGTAATATGTCTTTTCGCACACTATGTCGTTAGTAGACAGCTCCTGCAAGTTCCAGGTTTCGACGATTATTTCATTGAGAGCCTATCTCATTCCCTTTTGTTCCTTCGGGAAAAATAAGCCCGTGTCAATCAAAAGCGGTCTCCTTCCAACGCTTCGTCCTTCATTTCGCGCTCTCTTTCTTCAAAACTCAATCGCATGTGGGAACTATAAGAGTTTAGGTATCTATTCGTATGTCAATTCACTGATATGGACAAGTCAAAAGAAGAAATGAATTGAAAACATACCAAAGTCTACAATTTAAACGTTTACAAAATTAAGGAACGATATACTATGAGTTAACACATTATTAGTTATAATAAGAATTTGATGTGCTATCCAGTAAATGTAAATTAATTCTAAATATATTTATTTCATACGCCTGTATTTGAATAGAATCGTTTAATCTTGAAAAACTAAAAACTTATTATTAATTTTATAATTATAAACGGTTTATATATGTTTTTGCGCTCATGTAAAGTATAATAACTTGATGCTACCTTGAATTCCTGCTTTTCAATTTAATTTTGACAAAAGTTTAGTTAATAGATCCATACTCTAATTTTAGTGCTTGATAACTTTTAATGTATAATAAAGGAATCATCTTTGACTAGTGTGCCTGTTTCTTACAAAACTTAATTATATAAATTTTTTATGTAAGATTTTCACTAGTTAAACTTGTTATAAAGAATTAATTCGTCTATAATTTTAAATATATTCAAAAGCTATACATAAGTAATCATAACAAAATGTTGATTAATTGATACAAAAATCTGGATATTTTTAAATTAATTATTTTCATTGTTCTTCCGATATTTTTACCTATAAAAAAACTCGCAGATTTATCCTATCCGTACTATGTATGCGTAATTGTCTGCGTTTACTGTTCAGAATTACTTATAATAATATAATGAGATAGCGTTTATAACAGAAAATAAATTTTATTACTCTTCATATTACTGTATAATTTTAATAAGTTATCTTATGTGGTTCTTAAAATACATCGTTATATAGAATGGTAAAACTTTTAAAGTAGAAGTTTTACGTAAAGAAAGATAAGTTTTACTTCTTTATATTCCTTCAAAACTGAATATATGACGTTTAAAAGATAAAAAATTTCGTTCACTTTTCAAATTTTTCAACAATTTATAATAACTGTTTGTGTCATATAAAAAAAGAGAAAGAATTGATCAATGAAGATAACTAACTGTTTAAAATTGATTAATCCGCTATTAAAATTGAAATACAAACGCGAGTATACCCAAATGCATACACGTTTTAAAATTTTGAAATTCTTTTATTGGATATTTTCATTATTCAATTTAGTATTTTATTGAGTTGATATAAAAGTTTATCTCGTTGTTGGTTCTGAATTTCATTGCATCGCAAAATCGAAGTTTTATCTACTTCATGTGCGTTTTAATATTATTCAATGAAAGGAATCTCAATGAATTTTTTGGAAGAAAATTATGTTATTGGTTGGGTTTAAACAAAATTTGTTAAGTATTAATAGTGGTAGAAAGTAACCAACATTTTTGACATATAATGGTTTTTTAATTAACCATAAAGCAAAACTACTTAACGGATGTAAAAACAGATATGTATCATTTACAATTTAGATTTAACTGGCAAAAAATTAACATTTATTTATTCTTTTATAATAGAAGGTGAATTAATGTTTATAAATTTTATACAATAAAAAAATAAAATATACAAATTGAACCTTGTAAATAAAATACTTCAATAAAACTTTTCAAATTATGTTAAATGTTATTAATGTAGATGTTTAATATGAATTATATTTAATAATAAACTCTCAAAATAAATTATCAATTAATTAATAGATAAATTATTTTATTTTTATTAAATCTGTTTATTGTATGAAAAATGAATTAAATCCAATTTTAAAAAAGCAAGAAATTAAGTTACATATTTATAATTCTGTTTAGATTAAATTTATATTAAAAATAATTCAATTTATTGCATACGTGCATGCAACATTTAACATAATTTGAAAAGTTTTATTGAAGTATTTTTACTTATTTCTTTTAATCTTAAAATAATTTAGTTACATATTAATTCAATCCAATATCAATATTTTAAACGGTTGCTTAAAACTCATAATAAAATATAATCGCTGATTTCTGTAGAGTTTCTTTTATATTTGTTTAAAGGTTTTATGAGTAAATAAATAACTCTTGAAGTTTTAACTATAATTAAATATTCAGTAACTACCTGGCAAAGACCAGTATCTCTTTAGCGAAAGTTGGCACCTTATACTTGAATATATATCTTTTATTAGTTACATCCATTGTGTACAATTGCCCTGGTGCAACAGTTTTTCACATTTATATATTTATTATTATAATGGAGAGTTTTCTCTAGCTATAAATCTTTTAAGGATAATTTTAACAACATTGAATATATTAATTACTTTTATTATAATGATATATATTCATATATCATGTTTGTTATAATTTTATTCAAATATATTATTATAATTATTTAAATTTTCGAGATTCTATCTAGAGTCTAATAGTTCCTGAAATATCATCAGCTGCTAATATAATTATCTGCACTCATTTAGTTATTTAGTTTCATTTTTCATAATTTTTAGATACTCTTTTAACATATAAAATCTACTTTGAATAATACTATTAATTTTAATAATTTTATTAATTATTCAGTCTCACCATGAACCTTATCTCTCTATGTATAAATATGTTATACAAGTTTAAGTCTAAATTTTGTTTATGATGATGATCCCTTAAAATTCACTGAAATACGATGATATAAAAATTTTTTTTCGCTCAATGTTAAAGAAAGACATACTGAATATTTTTCTTATTTTCGGCTTATATTGCGTAGAAAAACAGACAGAAAAGCTGTATCGGAATAATTTTTTTATTTTATTTATTTGTGATCAAAGTAACTTTTATATGAAAATTCTTTAAAGTGGTGTAAAACTGATGCATATCGGTATATACACCATATATATTGAGCTAGAACTCAGATTATTGTGGGCGATATTGGATCTCTAAGCTTAATAACAGTATGGACTGTAAATAAAAAGAAACTTTATTATGAAGCATTGAATATTCAAGGTATTTTATAAATCGGTAACGCTCAAATAACTTAGAAAACAATTATTAAATCTTCTAGAATTTTAATAAAGCAATTCGATATTCTAATTCTTTTTCGAAAGTACGTTGAATCGGAAATAAGCCACTTCCGTTAATTAAAATTCTTATATTTTTCTTCCGAATACTTTTAGCTCAGAAACTTTGAAAATAGTGTATGCTATCTTCATATTTACATGATTCAGTGAATACGATTAAATTGTATAATATATTACTTATTAAGAATGTAATAGATAAAAGCTACATTTACTGTTTTAATTTTCAAAATCCAAAAAGAAAGAATACAATAATATGTACATATTTATAGGTATTTTTCAGATATTTAGCATATTTATAGAAATTTTAAGAAAAAATATAGACACAGTTATTATATATTTAACGTTATATTATATATTTAACAAACGCTTGCTTATGTATCCTATCAGAATATAAAAAAGGATTTAAAGAGAATATAAAAGAAAATTAAAAAAAAAATGAAAGTTACTAATAATCGTTGTTAAGATCGGATTCTCTAAGTTTTATTCAATAAAAATTGTATTTCTATCAATGCTATTATCATATGATTGCACGTCATATAAAATAGATACAAAGTTCAAACCGATAAAATCAAGCCTGTATAAATAAGTTTAGAGATATTTTAACGTTCACTATCAACTCCAATTTATTAATGTAACAAATAAAAATAAATATACCGTGGTCTAACATTTTTATTAACAGTTTCAAAGGCTATTTGATCTGAATAAAATAAATTGTCTCTGTTAAAAAAGAGTAAAACAGAAAATCTTCCATGAAAGAATATATAATGGGCTAAGAGCTTTGAAATTTTAGCGTTTAAAAGCTAGTAGATTTAAAATTCTAACTTCAAAAATAAAAATACGAATAGAAAAAATGAATATATGCATTTTCGGATAAGATCATATACTATAGAGGTGAATATATATTGCGTCAAAGGCTTATATGTTAAAAAATCCCTACTCAAAAAATTAGTTGTTAGGAATTTAAAGACAACCGTTATATCATTTATTAAACTATGTGTATATAAATATAAACTACGTATACCATTTTTGAACAAAAATGTCTCAGAATACTCTCAACAAAATTGTTAAAGATTAAATGATCTATAGACAAATGTCGAATTTTAATATTATACCATAAATCCCAAACCGTACATTTTTTTGAAACATCAAAAGTAAAATATTAATGAAAACTTATATTACAGTATGAGTGCTAAATTTCATCTTAAGAATGATACTACAACGCAACAAGAAATTTGAGACTAATAATTTTTCACGATTAACGGTGTTTCGTGTCTGCGATTTATCAGGTATATTAAAATAGAAGTAAAGTATAATTATATGAAAATAATGAAGTGAAAATTATTTGGAAAAAATATATATATTGTTTATTAATATGTATAATGTTTCGATACAATAAATCATAAATATTCCGGTTTCTTTATTGAAAAATTTAAATAATACGATAAATGTATATGGTCTTCTTTAAATTTTAATTATAGTATTTATTTATAAATATTAATTTTAATAAACCTTATTTACCTTGTATCAATTCTTTAAAATTAAAATCAAACTAAAACTTTTTTCAATTGCACAATATTTTCAAAAAGATGAAAAAATAAACGAAAATGAAAACATAAATATAAAAATTAGATATTTTTAAAAATATTGTAACTTAAGGAATCAATTAAAACCAATTATTGATAAAATAATCAATGAAGGAGTCGTGGAAATGGAGTAAATTCGTACTTAATTTCAAAAAACGTACATATGCATGGAATAAAATTGTGTGAATACCAGTAAGCATATATTTTATAAAATATTATGCTATTCGATATTTTATTTCAGTTTGGGGAATGGGTATCAGTGCTCGAGTAAGATCGAATAGCAAGTATTCGTCATTGTGTATTATAAAGGTAAGAGAATATCGAAAAGCTTAGGCTACTTGATACATTATTTCGCTCTAATAGACACAAATTAAACATCGGATCGAATTTAGTTAACCTTTTCTTTCAAACGTCCAATATGATATGATTTAAACATGAAAAAATTCAATATTTAAATAGTAATTCAAATATTAATAATATTCCTTATATTCATTTATAATTCATAGTTAGAAAAACGATGAAGCAATACCAATGTTTTATGTTCATCGATACAAATGTTTGTTTGAGGTATAAATTTATTTACTAACTGCAAATGTACTATACTTAATCCATGAAATCGTTCATCTTGGAACTCAAATCTCGACAATATTTGTGCATCTATACATACAATTAATGTTTTTATTGCAATAAGAAATCTAATTTCAAATGTGTTTCCATTCTTATGATTTTACTTTGATTACCTTCTACAAATAAAATTGAAGATTATCGTTATAATTTATTTACACATCTTATTTTGCTTAAAAATGTTTTCTCGTAATTCAACGGTTATACAGTAAAAAAATTAGACTTCATTTTATATTTCTTATTGCATAATTAATTATTCTTCTTTATATTTGCAATTACGATTATAAATCAAAATATTAAAATATTGATTCATAATTACTCTAATTTGTTATATAAAATTTAGATTTAACTATTTGCTACATAGTTATAAACTTATTGATCGATAATTATTAATGAATTAATAACTTTATCATTATTAAAAGTGAGATCTCCAAATTGAACCTTTAACCTTGTCTTTTTTGGTAATAAATATTTTATACTTAAATTGAAATATTTTTAAACAGTTATTATAAATTATTGTATATTTATATATTTTGTTATTTTATTGCAATTGTATTTATATATTTTATGTTGTGTATTTTCAAATTCAAGTAAACTAATAACGTATTTAATATACCTTACTGTTTTCTCAGTTACTGTTCTAATAAAAAAATACCTTAAAAGAAAAAAACTTAATATTCATTGCAAAACTGCAAAATCAGAGGATATTTGACGCTGTAAAAAAAAAGTTTAATTTAAATCACATTTTATTTATTAAACTTCTATTTGAAATAGTAATATAACTTGAAATAGTTAAAGTTTAAAAATGAACTTTTTTTTCTACTCCATCAATCATATGGATACTTGACAATAAATTTATAATATACAAGTTATTACAAAATTTATTTAAATTTATATAACTGATTAAAATAAAATTTATAACATCTTAGAAAATTTGAAAATTAGATTTAAATTAAGAGATCAAAAATAAGAGATCAACAAAAATAACATTTTCTATAACTATATAACTAAAATGAATTAATATTAGATTAAAAATTGACAGTTTTATGATGATTAACTGATGTATAATCACTTTTGTGGTAGCAGTATCTGTTGAATAATTGTTGAAGTTTCTTTTTCGATATCCCGTGCTTTGATAAAATCTACCCCGAGGAAATAGAAAAGTCAATTATAGTGAAACAATGATTTATTGAAGACTGGGATAAGATAAAAAAAGAGAATAATTTTTAAGAAAATGTATGTTTCATCTGTTTATAAACGTATAGGATAATACTTTGAGTTTTGTAAAAATATTTTTCAGATATATCAAGAATATATATAATTAAGTAGAGCTGTCATTAAAATTATTCAACATATTATATTTCATCATTAGTTTTGAAGCATTATTTTATAAGATCTTCAAAGAATCTTAAGAATTGTTTTTTTTTTAATATTTAATAACCGTAAGTTTTAAATCATAGTGCTTAAAACGAAAAATTTCAGTAAATTTTTGTAAAGTTACTAATATATTTCATACACACTTATTAACTAGATTATATTTTTAAATTATTCATGATCAATTATTTTTTTATATTACCTGAAATAATTTGTATAGTTTATGAACTGATTTCACAGAAATTTATGTGAAAATCAAAATATTTTGGTTTTAATATAAATTTTATGAAAATTTGATTTTTATATATAAGTTCTAATATAAATAAACTTAAAATAAATAAGAGTACCTAGTTAGTTTCAAATGACATAATTTATTAAAATAATTGTAAAATGTAATTATCTTAAATATATTATTAAAAAGTTGCAAATAACAAGTAAGCGTGTTACGCTTATTAATAATCAAGTACAAATTCCCCTAAATATATATTTCCTTGAAAAATGATGTTATTCAACAATTATGAAAAATGTTTCATACTACTCTTATACATATAAATAACATAATATAATGATAATCAGTCATTGCAGATACGTAATAAGTTCTTATGAAATATTATTTGATTCTTACACGCTACTCTATTTCCTTATCGTTCCTTTTCATCGCAATCTTGATGACATTCCCTTTCATCTTACTCAAAGGGTAATAATATACATAATCGAATACTCGAAAATAATTAATATTATATTACTTTTATTAATAAAAATTATAACAATAATACGTTTATTGTTACTGGATATCTCGAGAAGTAAAATTAAACGTTCTAGAATTTGTAGAAAATGTAGTATTTAAATTAAAGTATACTTATACAAATATATAATAATTTTATATATTTAATGGAATCTACGAGTTCAATTGTAATACTTAATGAGTTTAAATAAAAATGAACTTAATCTATAAAAGTTGTAATTAAAATATAAATAAATGTTTATAATTAAAACTGTATTTTGTTTTACTCCTTATAAATACAATAAATTTGGTATGTTTTGAGTTAGAAGTCTTTGTGTGCATGGGATATGATTTGTTTAAATAATTTTTATTTAAGAGAATTGATTTTTCAATCATGTTAAAGTTTTACGTGCATTCGCGAAGACAGTTGTTCGTGTCTGCATGAATCGCTGCGATGAAAACGTGCAACTAGAGTTCGCGACTAGCCTAGTCAGCGTTTGCATATGTTACATCATTTTTCATGTTTCTGGAAATTTTTCTAAACATGACTATTTCTGTCAGACTCTAGGTCGTGCTTGATTATTTCTCATGAAATAAGCAAGTAACGTAAAATATTTTATAAGTTTGTAATTAATATAATATAATATCTATAAAATATTGAGTTGAAAATTGTATTCTGATTCTTTTACTGAAAGTTATTAATAGATTCATATTAAAATTATACATACAAAAAAATTCATTATTTTACCTCTGTAGCTATTACGTCTACATTTAAATAAATTGGCTGAATTTATATTATAATGTCAATAGTAGAATTAAAAAATAATTACGTTTGTAATGAATTCTTTGTTTAATAACTTTTTAAATTTTAATAGATTACAATTCTATTATAATTTCATTTAAAAAAATTTTAAATTTTGACTTATTAGTGATAAAATACAACTACTTTAAGTATTAATTTAGAACATATATAATTAGAAAATATAACGTTATCGATTAAGCATAAAATTTAATATTAATTAACATAACGTACACTGTATCCACATAATGTACATTTAAAATTTGATTTTGATCAAGTGACTTTTGGAAAAAAATTATTTATTTGTTATTGTATTTTTAAAAATTTGATGTAAAATGCATTCTTCTAAATAATAAAATATTAATAATATTTTTTGGTAGTAATCAATTTTCAAAATACTATGTTAAATGAGTAAATTCTCAGTAATTTAATAATTGTATAAAAACTTGTAAACTATAATATTAAAGATTTAACAGATAAAGAATAGTTAAGGTTTTGATATTTATGAAAACAGAGATAAATATTTCTCTCTATATATTGAAAGGATAAGAAGAGTATTTATGCTTATCGATAGAGAAGCTTTTGCATAGAAAATAATTGCGAGATAAGGAAGCAACTGGATAAAAGAGGAAACTAAGAATGAGAACAGAAAAGAGGAATGAAATTTTATATTAAGTACAAGGATAATCTATCATGACCGCTTGGTCTCGCGTGTTTTAGTGTTTGAAGGATCCATTGTTAATTATGCACATATATATGTGTTCACGCTGCAATAAAATGAATTTCTTTATTTTCATGTTGATGTAATTCACCTCCCATATATCCATATGATTGAACGTGTTGTTGCATATAATGAATGCATGTATAGATGCAAATAACGAACTCGTGATTTCTTCAGCATATATGCATCTATAAAAATCACGAAATTGTGCATAAGTGTAATATAAAATATTTCTTTATATGCTGTATAAAATTTTGTAGTGTAACTATTCAATGGAACAGACTTTTTATCGAATTTTTTTATTTTAAGTAAAAATATCTTATTTTATTATTATACCATCAGGAATAAAATTATGTGAAAGGAAACTTTTATTAATAAATAAAATAGGTATCAGATATTCAATAATTTGATTTATAGTTGAAGTAAAAAAAATGTACAATGTTAAAATAAACTTAATCTTATTTTATTCATATTTGTCGAAAGACATTGACAAGTTTTAACATTTTGATACTCATAAAATATCTTGTGAACTTAATAATTACCTAATTTTTTTTAAATTAAACTTCAAAAATTCAAATAAAGCGTTATTTCTTTTTAATAAAATGATAAATTAAAAGAGAAGTTGTTTTTAATTTTTTAATTTTTTTTACAATATTTTATATTTAATCTCGATATGGAGACATTTTACTATATTTGCTATGAATTTTATTCTACAAAATTTTTAATTTTTTCTAAAGTAATGTCAATAAAACTTCATAAGCTTTTTCTTAATCTTACATGCAGAAAATATGATTTTAGATTATCAATGTTAATGTTAATGCTCTATTGTGACAAGTGATCAGATATTCATAATTAACGGCCTCAAATTTCGCAAAGTAATATTCCAATGAATTACAGATTTTAAAAAGAGATACGATTCTATTAAAGTCACTTAAACATACGAAGCTTTAAGTTAACAATAAATATCTGCAACTTAATTAAAATAACAGAAATTTATCTTAACAGTTGTTGAAATGATGTAATAAAAAGAGATATTTCATTGAAATTATTCAAACATCGTAATAGATTTAAGTAAACTGAAATTTTACAAACTTCCGTATACATTATAAAGTGAAAAAAAGTTTATTAAAATGATAGAAAATCAAACATGACAGATAGAAATATAGCTTGAGAAGGTTAAGAAAAAATGAAATTACTAATCTATGAATCTTGATAATTAAATTCTCAAAATTCCGAAACAAATGTTACTCGAAAGTTCAAAAGTAAATTAAATGCAATATTTTTAATGTAACTAAATTACACATAGTCACCTTAGTGTAGAGTAAAAAGTTAGGATAACAATATATAAGTAATGTCTTCAAATAAACAAAACTAATATATTTAGATTAATTATTTAATTAACGATCAAGTTGACTAATTCTAGTAAAAAAACTAACGTTATAACGATATTAAAAAATAAAGGCAAAATACAGAGAAATGCTTATTGATTAAAAGATTGTTTTGTTTTTACCAATATTTAAATGAACGAAATATATATATATATATATATATATATATATAATATTATAAACCTCTTAATCTGATAATTAATAAAGAAAATGTAATATTTAATCGTTTTTTAAATATATTGGCATAATAAAATATGTAAAAGAAATAATAATTACCATAGTTTTTCCGGCATAAGTTACGTCATAAGTTTACGGGCTCATAAAAAATTCACAAGAATTTGAAGATTATTAGTGTTATATTAATGTTAATATTATGGGATAAGGAAGATTCGTTTATTGTCGTGTGATTTTTTCGGATAGCTCGATGTTTGGAATTATGTAGATTTAGATAAATATTTAAACTTTACAGGTAAGTAAAGATCTCGTTCTGTCATTGAACTTTCCTCCCTACATACATAGATGATAGGCCCAAACGCGCATACACGAAATACCAGTACTGCATCTGTATGTACAATACGGAGTTAATGAAAATATTTATAATAGTTAAAATTTAATATTTAATTAATTTGATTAATTAAAATTTTCGCAGAATAATACGAAATGCTCAAACTTTGATGAATAGGTAAATATGATTTCTGCATTACTTGCATTACTTAGTAATTCTGTGATGATTTTGCTAGTTTACTTCTCTGTCGACTTTTCGTCTCTTTGAGTAGACTGATATTTCGGGGGCTTGAAGCTTGGCGGACGATCTCCGCGGCTCTTCGTTACCCGCTCTCATTGCGAAAAGAGAAGTGGATGTTTTAATGGCGGGTTAAAGTATAATAAATTTAAAGCTACACGTAATTAATAAATCTTTAAGATGAACTTCATTATTCGCCTCTGGAGGCTTGATACCTGGCGCTATAACTGATAAAATATAATACATTTTGAAAATGTTAAATTTAACTGCTCATTTTCAACTGACTTTGCAGCCCAAAATAAAATTTTAAATGTTACTATGAACGTGTCCGACTAAATGTGAATTTAATTTACATCCAAGTAACATATTTCACATAAAATTGCACTAAAACATTATACATACACGCACATACACACACATTACCAAAGAATGCGCGAACCGTGTCACTCTTCTGTTACCTGGATGGATCATCCGCGAGTAGATTCCGTATTACCACCCATCGCTGGTCTGTCGCGGGTCTGTCGCGGGTCTGTCGCGGGTCTGTCGCGCGCGTTCGTCGTCTCTCACTCGTACTCGTGTACGCTCGGCGCCTCGACCACTTTTTTTTCCCCGATGTGCTACGCAATAAATTTTTACTTGGCTTTTTACCAAGCTTTTTACTAGGACCGATAAGGAATTTTCGTCGCAACTCGAATCTTCTTCGTTTTACTTGTAGTACCTCTGCAATATGTCCGCTACGCATAAACCAATAATCTATGCATCAGTTGCGCCACAATGGAATAGCTTTCTGTATAACTATGATATTTTTATTTACGTAACGTGTAACTAACACAAGTAAATTAGTTAGGTATGAATTAGTTATCTAAATTATTTGAAATCAAAGGTAAATGTAAATTAATGTATTAATAAAACAAAAAATATAAGCGACGCTGTATATGACTAACGTAATGGACTATTTCGTCGATTACTTATTACTGCTTTCGACCTTGATGCACGAATATATCAATTTCAAAACATTGTCGGACAATAGAATTCCAGAATTGCAATAGTTTGTAAAGATAAATAAAATTTAAAAAGTGTCTGAAATTAGTATTACGTAAAAGTGTATCTAAATTTAATTAAAATAAAAATTTCTTTGATAATGTAAATATGTCACATGCGTATATACAATATTCGAGTTCGAGAGAGGAACGGAAGGGCGGGTCTAGACGTTGGGTATCGTCCCTTACGCTGGACGGCAAACGAATGAACTTGGTGCATGACTTCGAGCCGAACGGCCCTGAACGATTCCCAGAGGCCGCCAAGGACCAGGTCGAGCCCACCATGGGCTTACCGCGCTCAAACACGCACTTGTGACACGACTCACGGCAGCTGAGAATTTCTCCACCACCGCGATGCATTTAAGGGCGCGCACTGCGCGTTTCGGGGTGCTTTAGTGTGGCGCATCCCTCGCTCTCATCAAGATGTTTCCCTGCTTTCCTACTCCCGGCGTTGACAGTTGTTGCGCCTTCCTGCTCCCGGCATTGACAATTGTTGCGCTTTCCTACTCCTCGACGTCAACGATTGTTGCGCCATTTCAATCCACTTGCGTGCAAAACACTCAAAACTTCGCCCTTGTCGTCGTTGCGTTCAATTTATCTATTGTTGCACTAGATATTAAGAAAAGTTAAGCTCTCCAACCTTCGTACTTCTACAATTTGTATTACGACATTTATTTTGATATAAAAAACTGCACAAAAATATATAAAAACTAAAACAAAATGAATTAACACAAATAGCAAGTAATTAATTATCTTGATAATGAGCAACAGAAAAATTAAACATATTTTATATGCGTACAATAGATTTGGAGAGCAAAATCTGCATCCATTCATATACATTAATAGATAATGAATTAACAAACGAAATTAATAACTATAATTAATATTAAATCTATGTAATATAATTTCACGTCATGTAGTCAAGTAAAGTGAGAACACATATTTGAAGAATAAAAATAGTTAATCTGCTCTCACTGGAAATATTCATTGAAATCGAATTTTTGTCAGAAATTAAACTTTCTTCTTTTATGCACTTCGAGACAAGTATCTTATTAATCTTGGGTAAGAATTTTTTAAATATAATACAAATTAAATTAAATTCGTATAATGTATCCATACTATTAAAGAATTATGTATCAATTATCAAAAAATAAATTAATTTATACGTCATTGCCAGATCTACATGACGATTTTTCGTTGTGAATTAAAAGTAAATAATTTGAAATATCGAAAAAAAAATTGTTTTTAACTTATTGCTTACTGAAAAGTAAAATATCGATTAAAAAAATACTAATGACATTTTGTTAAATTTTTTGCAAAAACTATAGGAAAATGAGAAGTAATAATTAATATGAATGATAATAATACATCATTTTTTTACAAGAGTATGATATATTTCTATGTTGTATTAATTATTATCAAGAAGGGAATAAATCTGAAATAATCGTACATAGTTCATTCGAAAAATATACTCTGCAAAAACATATCTACAGTTTGAAGACATTTAAGCAAATCCAGATAAAATTTAATGACAAAATAAAGCATTCAATTAAACATAAATTTATTAGTAACAACTGAGAATAAAATAACAATCAAAGGAACGAATTGGTCCAAAGAAATATAATAAATGAATACGTAAAAGATTTCAGCAACAAGAAAAGTTATATCCTAGAATAATAATTGGTATTGATTTCTTAGTATAAGGAAAAAAGATAAATATATTATTTATCTTTAGTGTATAATTAAAAGAATTAAATAACTAAAGGTTCCTTTTCATCAGAACAATTTATTGACTCATTCCACTCGTTGAATCAAAACTTCTTATAATTACCCTGTTAAATTAAAATGAATTAAAAAAAGAAAATTAAAATAAATTCTCAAATAATTAATACAACTACCTATATGAATATTAAATGAAATAATAAGGTAACTCATTTTATACTTTTTGGAATTAATCTATAATTCTTTTGTTTTTTATTGCACAAAATAACAAACAACAAAAAATGTACTGATACACAGTTTCCAGTATTGCTCAACAATAAATAGATTTAAATTTCTCATTTATATAGTATTTAAAAAATTTTCAATTTTGGCACTCATGATATAATTGACAATAAAAATTATTTTCTGTTAAATGTATTTAAGCGTCTCTAATAAAAGTATAAAATATCTCTTTTATAAAAAATTTATTTGTAAATTTGAATCTTTAAGATATTACGGATGATATACGTACATTCCCATCTTGTAAAGTAAAACCTGCGTTAAATATTTGAAATTTCAAATATATAATTTATATTATATGTATATAAGTAATATGTAATTTGTATGCGTGCGTACGTGAGCGTGTGTGTGTATATACGTGATATACAAACACACACACACACACACACACACACACATACCATTCTATCGTCCACCAAAAATTTTCTGCTCTTGCAAGTAATATGGCCATGACATTTTAATATTGCTTATTTTTACCTTACTTACACAACAATATATTACTTGCATTACTTACAATTATTGACTTTTTAATACTAGTAATGAGACCATTTTTATAAAGATCTTTTTAACGTGCTTTGAAAGAAAGGTAGCTAAAATTGCACAATATAAAATGTAACGTCAATTATTTATTGACAAGATGAAAAAGTGGTAAGTAATGGTTTTTTTTAAGTAATTCTTTTATGATGTTTAGTAAAACTTTTATTATTCATTTGTGTACGCTCATATTCTAAAAAATATCATCATTTAGATACATTTTTTTAAATTATTGGAAAAATTCTGATATCAAACAATAACATTTAATTGTCAATTCTTATAAGGTGTAACTATAAAACGTAACATTATTGTGAAAAATCATACTTACTGTCATTATTATAATGTGTAATATTTTATGATGTTTTAAATGAAAATTCATTTTGCAAAAATTTTACATACATGACTCTTACTTTTTTATATTAAATGTTTATAATTTAGGTAACTTTTATAATAAAATAATATCTTTTTATTTGATTATATTTTTCTAGCTTAGAAAAAACAGTACTTAGTATCTCTATTAAAATAATTTTATAAGATATCATAAAATTATACTTTCGAAAAAAAGTACCATAATTTAAAATTATGTTTTGGACATTTTTATATTTGAAAAGCCATAAATACTTAAAATTTTGAATTTTCTTGACATGTAACATTTTGAATGTATCCCATTAAATTTTCAAGTTGAATCCAATTCAAATTTATGATTCCTTCTAAATTTTAAAATATGTTATTTTGTTTATATGTAAACGTAATTTAAAACTTTAAATGTTTTTCTGAAAATAGCTTGTATAAAATATTAGCCTCGTATTGAAGAATTTCTTTTTCTGAAATATATATTTAATTTTATGTGTAAAAATGATTGCTTTCTCACGAAAAGGAAAATTTTCTTTTGGCAGCCGCCATTTCTTCCCAATCACTGATGAAAAACTTATTTGAATTTTAATACTTTCGTTTCATTTTAATCAGATAATCTGACGTTAAACAGTAATCATCATGAAAAAACATTTTCTTAAAGGCAATTTATATCGTAACTAAGAACTTCTTAAAATTATAATATACTTTAAATGTAATTTAATGGTGTAAATTTTTAGTAAAATTATTATAACACACTTTCTAAAAAAATTTCAGTAATGAATTTTTTGCCTTGTAACCGACCTCAACCCCTTCAATATTATATATAATATTGTTCTATAATGAATAAAATCAAGAAAAATTATAGTTATGATTGATTTTTTAAGACAGATAAATTTGCAACAAGTAATAATTTCCTGAAACTTATTTTTTTCAGATTTTGATATTATATTAAACAAACATATTTATGTTTAGCCTTATAATTGGTAAATGTTTAATATTATCCAATTAGGAAACTTTAACACGATGAAACTACCTTTGTTTACAAAATTCTGTTGTAAAAAAATAAGTCCTGAACAAGCTACTTTAAAGCCCCATTGCAAAAAATATCTCATAAAGTTTCATTACACGTAAAATTTTATAGTTTCTTCGATTTTAAAAGATACAATTTTTCAACTTCCATAAATTAACTCTTGTTTAAAGAGTTTTATTTTAATATTGTTTAATGTTATTGTTTATTTTTTGAAAAGAAAACTTTTAATATTAATAAATAATAGCTGCAATAATAGCTTATTAATAGCTTTAAATATTTAATTCTAATAAGGTATATTATAATTAATATAATATAATAAAGTTTATATTTTAAAATACTTTCATCATATTAATATTATTAATGTTTTATCCATAAACTAGATTTATATAGTTTAGAGATTGCTAAATGCATTAAAAAAAAGAAGAATATTTGCTTAAATGACTAAATTGAATTATTTTAATTGTTTAACGATTGAATATCTTATGTTTATCTAGAAACTTACAGATGAATTATGTTATATTTATAATTATTTATAGTATAATGAATAAATTTCTCACCATCTGAGATTTGCAAATTACCGATAATAGAAAGAAAACTTTAATGTGATCTATATTTAAGATACAATGCTTAGACTATAACATGTTAATATTATTATATTACCACTATCTACCTTACAAATTCAATAACTCTAATAAACCGTATGTAATATTTTTCGTACAATTGTTACGAATGAATTCATTATTTGTTCGCTCAAAACTCTGGGCGACAATCTCTAGAAATACGGATCAATGATAAGAATAACGTCGTTCAAAGGACGACAATTCATTTATTACTTGTTGAACTACTAATCACAAGATCATTCGCAGTTGGTAGATAAATCATTAAAAATCTTTTATCGAAAGTAAATATATCTCCGCGTCAACCTGTTGGAAATCGCTTCTCGTTATGGCTATCACGTGAGACAAATTCACAATGTTTTCAAGAAGCCGAAAGCATCCGTTATCCATCTCTAAGTTCTTTTTTAACTTTCTCGTATAATCTTCCTTTCACTAGTATTCCACTCTGGATCTTCTCATAGTCAAACGTGATAATATATGTGTCGAAAAATGTATAATCTTAAAAGTAGAATATATATTAAATCAATGTTGTTTCTTTTATATATTGACCAATTTTCATTGTTATAAGCATTGTAATTATTTATAAATAAACTGTTAGTAAAAATGTACATAAAATTAAATATATTAAAATTTATTTCAAATTGTAAAGAAATTTATTGACAATGATAACAGTACACCAAACGTTGCGAAGTACAAAATTATTAACTTTATGTTGCGTTTAATTTAGTTACTAGGTTTTGTGCATCCTACATCAATTTTGAATTATATTTTAATATGTTATTCTAATATTAAAAAAATTTTGAAAATATACAATATTGATTATTTGTATGATTAACTTTTTACGTTTAAATGTATTTATATTGATGCAATAACAAATTATAACTCATACGTCTCGTCAATGTACATGAAAACAAAAATATTGTACATTTTACAAGTTTAATTTTTATAACTATTAACTGAAAATGCTTGGCAGGATATATCAATGTTCTGATAACCAGTTCAAAGATTATAAAAGTTCTTTACCTAAAATGTTTTGCTAAATATTGTTTTTTATTATTATTTTTTGTTGTATAATAAATATTTTTGTATAATAATAATGTATAAATAATTATATAATATATAATGTATAATAATATATAATAAATTTTTGTATAATATTTTTTGTTGTATAATAATGTATAATAACAAACATTTTTTATTATAGTAAATCAATATTACAATGTTTTTCATAAATAATAATTTTATTAAAGAAAACGTATAATCATGTTAGTTTTAAAAACTTTTCAAAAAAATATTTACAATAATTCATTTCATAAATCTGGCATTATATAAAAACAACGTTTTTCAAAAACGCAGAAATGTAGTACAACGAGTCGAAAACATTTTTAATCAATATATTTTATTTCGTACTCTTAAAATACTTCAATAAATTCAATAATAAATTTAATAAAATATTAAGTAATATTTAAATTCTAAAGAAAACTGAAAACGAATAGTTTCTTCAAATTTCATTTTTAACATTCAATATTTATATTGTGGTAAGCCAATCAATAAATATTGACATAAAATCTACGTACAATAATAAATAAGGTTTGACTTATTGTTTTAGATAGATTATTTTGGAAAAAATAAAATATATCAATAGAAATATGTACCTGGGCCTACAGTCAATATTAACTTATTAGTTTTATTGGTAAAGATTCAAACAAAATATTATTTCAATGAACAACAAATACATTAAATTATATATTAGTATTTAGGTATATAAATAAAAATAAATAAATTCTTCAAAACAAATAAGCGCCATAGTAATAACCACTTAGTTCATTATCAGTCTTCTTCTAACACTTGATATTCAACAAAGAAATAATTTTAAATTGTAAAATTATTTCTTTTACTATCTAATTATAATATTTTTATTTATTTTATATATCAAATATATATAAACACACACACACACACATATATATATATATATATATATATATATATACTATATTATTAAAAATATTTAAGGCCTTTCCTTTTCAGTATTTCTTTAAACAAGAAATACTCCACTATATAAAAATTTTAAGTTTTTAATATAAAGTAAATATACCTACATTGTATTAGCTTTAAGTATTTACACCTTAGTCATATTTAAAAAATGTTTTTACATAAGAATTTATAAATTTTAGTGGCCATAGCTTTTTATATTGAAAATATTTTTTACTAAATTTAAAAATTTCTTAGGCACTATATTGTAAAAATTTAAATATAAATTTAAATTGAGAGAACAAATGTTGAATAATAATGGAAATGTTTTGTAAAATATTTTATGTAAGTTGTCATTACTTCAAATATATAAAGTGTGTATGTGGAATGTATACATCTGCTTGCACACGTATATTTATCTATTAATATTATTAGACTTTTCAATTGCTTTTGTTTAATATTAGTACAAGCGTCTTATGAATTTATAAACATTTAGGACAGTAAGTATTTCAATGCCTAAGATTTGAATTTGAAATATTTAAAAATAAATATAAATTAATAGCTAGGCACTTAAGTGTCTTATAAAATATCTCAATGTTATAAATATATATTCATAAAATATAAAGAATTCATCATCCTAAATTATCAACAGATTTATCTCTTTCTTTTGATAATAAATTTTCATTTTGATCATTTTTGAATCTTTGTCTAAGATATATAATAGAAATAATAGTTAAAAGTATTCCAATAGATCCAATAAAAAAAAATATTCCATTTCCAAGTGAAGGTAATACTAATAAAAGCTTCACTTGACTTGAATATTTTGATGATAAATTTACTTCTTGAGTGAACCATAACATTGGTACATACATCTTAGGCAGATCTTTAAAATACCTAAAATGATCAAATTAATTTGTTATTTATTACGAAAATACTCAAATATAGTAAGATAATATAATTATATTTATATATAGTTAATACTTACAATAAGCTTTCATCTGGTTGTACTAAAAAGTTAATTTGTAGAGCAGCTCTTACTTGCATTGGAATTCCAGTATCCTAAAAATATAATTTATGAAAGTCTAATTTTATTTTCTTTTACATTTAGTTTTAGAATTTTCAGATAAAGAATATGTAGTATTGTGTAACTTGTTCAAAATGGTTATATTTGAAAATAACTTAGTCCTCAAAGAAATAAAAAATTATGGCACGTTCTTTATTATTTTTAATTTTTCGTTTAGATATATTTTTATAAAGAATTTAAAATATATTAATATTTTAAATATCTCTTACCTTAGTCAATAACATCAAATTAACAAGCTAGTTGAACTTGAGCTTAATTAATATGCATATATATATATATATATATATATATATATATATATATATATATATAATTTTAATTTTCTTTTAATAATTGAAATCATTTGTATTTATAAGATAAAATGTAAAAATTAAGATTTTAAGAAAAATTATTCATAAATTCTGAATGTTATTATATTTTTCTTTTAAATATCTTTTTATACAACTTTACTAAAATGTACTTCCATTAATAGAAATAAAATCATTTTAATTAGTTTATTTTTTTTTATATTAAAATTAGCTTTTCAATGAAAATTTTATTTATTAAATTACCAAATAAAAATATTTTTGGTACTAAAAATTATTTATTTAATTATAATCAATATTATATAATTAATTAATCATATTTTAATTATTTTTTTATTTAAAATGTATTTGTAGCATAATTTTAGAAATGTAAGAAAATATATAGAAATATTATTTACCGGTTGTACAACTATCATAAATTCATGATGATTTTTATTTGGATTCATTCCACTAATATTATGTGTATAACTCTTATCGGCTAAGAAAAAATGTGGTAAACTAACAAAAGCAGGTGCACCAAATTTACACAATGAAATATTCAATGCTCCACTAGGTTGACAATCTACACCTTCGCAATAACACTTTCTAGATTCTACTTTTGTTCCATTATCAAACATATTTTCGTCTGATATAAATTTACTCCCTGTTAAGCCCAACCATTCACTTTCACCATCTGCCTTTAAAGTTAAACTTCTAAAATCATATAATATTTATAACTATATAATAGTTCAATTTTTATGTATTATAAATAAGTAAATTATTTAATTAGGCCAGCTTACGTGCAAACATCAGGAGAAAATACAGAAACAGTTACATTATTAAGTAGCGGAGGCCATAAATCTCCATTAGTTCCTTGTAAGTTACCACAAGCTTCCGAATAGTATGG
Source organism: Wiebesia pumilae (assembly GCA_018907045.1). Taxonomy (NCBI): domain Eukaryota; kingdom Metazoa; phylum Arthropoda; class Insecta; order Hymenoptera; family Agaonidae; genus Wiebesia; species Wiebesia pumilae. The sequence goes on along the minus strand of JACCHZ010000181.1, from coordinate 5,211,670 downwards.
AGAAATATTATTATATTTCCATGTTTTTAAAATTCCTATATCATACATATTATTCATTCCAGTCAACATATTAAATGTTCCATCATAAGATTCTGATCCATTACGCTAGTAAAAAAATATTTTTTATTGATTAATTTCTTATTTACTTATTTAAAGAAAAATAAAATATTTTTATAAAAAAATAGTATTTAATTCTTCTCTAATATTTAATACATGGAAGTTATTTATTTAATTCAACAGACTTGAATTCTGTTGAATTCAACAGAATTCAACAGAATGTCAAGAAATATATTAAAATATTTAGTTAATAAATCTTGTATATAAAATTAAAAAAAATTAAATTCATAATGTTTGATTTCTTAAATTACTGTATTTAATTATCCATAATAATAAAAATAATTGTCTTTATGACATTTTAAAACTTCATTACATAAATTTTAATCGAAGTTAACACATATATTGTTTTTCTTTCTCAAATTTGAAATTAATTATATATTTTTTTCAATTGGATAGTCATTTACATGAACACACACAAACGAATTTTTATAAATATAAAATTTTGATTCATGAATGTTTTAAACATTACTTACACCATAGAACCAAGCAAATTTTTCAAAAGGCAGTTTAGTCACATTTAAATCCACAGCAACCTTTAATAATATATCATCATAGCCATCAAAGAGTATTTCTTGCACTGTTTTCGTAATAACTACTTTTTCAAGTTTCTGCAATGCTTTACTTACAAACGTTTTTATTACTTTATTCTTATGTCTAACAGAATATGCTATTGTCTACAATTAATTAAGTAATTAGTATAGCGAATATTATTACGTTCAATAAATTTTTTCAAAAATAGTTATTTACTGCAGCAATAGGATTTAGATTTGTCACATTATCTGTTAATGATCCATTAGATAATGACGGTACAAAGTGCCACACTCTTTTTTGTTGAAAGGTTATAGTTCCATTGTTTTCATTCCATACTCGATTTACTTTAAAGTCAATCTCTCTAGTTTAAATTTTTTTTAAATTGTTAAATATAAAATAAATTAATTTAGAATGTATTTTAAAAATAAAATAAAATATGGAACTGAAAAATTAATTAAAAAAAATGTAGATTGTAATAAATTTTTTCAAAGGCACTATTTTATGTATAATAATACAAGTACGTTATAACACTTTTGAATATCAATATAATAGTAAAATGGATTTAAAATATTTATTTCAAAACATTTATATTACATCAATGGATGGATATTTTTTGGAAGAAAAATCATACTATAGTTAAATTTTAAAAAACATTTTCTTAATTTAAAATGTTTAACATAAAGACAAAATTACAATATTTCTATTATATTTAAATAATATTTTTTAATTATAAATTTTAATAATAGTCGAGTTAGAAATAATGTTATATTCTAATTTGTAAAAAATTTCATTCAAATTATTAATGTTTTCAATAAAAAAGAAAATGTTCTCATCATGATGATAATACTTTTCATATTATAAATCAAATAAATTAAAAATAAAATTATAGTTTATAATTTTATCTAATTTATAGTTTCATCTTTTCTAAATATATATTTGTAAATTATAATTTTTCAATTGTATTTTTTATACAAGTTTGTTTTTCAACATAAAATTATTTTTCTTTAAATAAATTTATTACCTAAAAACATAAGGCCCCATTTGGTCAAAATGAGGCTTCTTTCCAATTTTATCATGATTAGTCCAATTGTATAAATATATCTTCAAATACATTGGTATAGGAGTTTCTTTCCACATTTCGAAACTTGTAGATTTTGGTGATAAAACTATTTCCTATTATAAAGAAATACAAATAATATATCTTCTCAAAATTAAATAAAATCGAAATATTAAAATATTACTTATATATGGTAATAATATTGTCTTTTTATAATGAAATATTGTATTAAAATTATAATTTGAATTTAGATTTTTTCGGTTAAAATGATTTAATGTTGTTTTTAATTACTTATTAAATACAATTGTATGATTAAAAAAATAGTTGTTTAAAATAATAAATAATTTCACTACCTGTTATTTTCATATTCGCATACATTACTTAAGTTAATTGTTTACCTACCTTCATCAAAATACTTTTAAAGTAAGAAGGCCAAAGGATCCCAGTGGTTATTCCAAATATAATACATAGTAAGCCCATCAAAAACATAATTTTAACTTTTTTGTTAATTTTCATCATTTTCTTAATTGGTTTCTCTGATCTAAAATTAGATACTTGTAAATATATCTCTCTATGTAATATAAGTTTAGTACATTTTAGAACATTTTCAATAAATTTAACTAATACATTTTACAACATTTATTAAATTATTTAACAAATAATGAATAATTCGGTATATATGTTAAAAATGTTTCATGCTAAGACATCGTATTCAATTATACATTTACTGAAAAATTTGTATTATACTAATTTAATCACAAATTCTTTTATAATAAAATCATTTTTGAAGAAATGTACAAAAGCCATGTAAACAAGCTTATGAACAACAATTAATACAGCCTTTACAAAGCATTTTAATTGATAAAGCAAGCCATCGACTTATTCGTTTAATTTTATTACCGTCAATCATAAAGTATTACTCGTTCGTAACTCGTAAATGTATTACAAAGTTCTGATTGTTGTAAACTTATCAGAGGTGAAAATATGAATATAGGCTGTTTTAGGAACATAAGATTTGGTTATCTACAGTGGTCACCTTGTCATTAATTTAACCAACTACAAGAGTCAAAATACGATGTTGCTAGTTGAATCGGACTTGGAACTTGAAAATGAGAGATGCTGATCGTTGTACTTATTCAAACACGATGGTTAATTGATTGAAGACAATCGCATTCGACTATTCGAGTCATGGCCTCGAGTTTCGACTCGAAAAGCACGAGATATGTTTTAAGATGGCCATTTGAAAAATGACCAACAAGAAAATAACAAAAGTCAAGATAGAGATTGAAAATTCAATTAAAATTTCAGTTAATAAATATTGCTAATAGCATTTTGCAATAACATTTTATAGAAAAAAAGATATCGTTACGTTACCTACGTTACCAACGCGAAGGCGTTGCAGGTAAACGCGCATTTCGTAAATCGTTGAAGAAAGCCCTGATTAGCCGAACCTCTGGACGGTGATCGAGAGCCGCGGCGAGGTTGCGCGGGAGGTTCAAAGGTTTGACCCTGGGCTCGGCAAGATCGAATAACAGTGCTTGCAGCGATCACTTGACAGCACGAAACACGCACGCGACGCCGTCCATCTCTGACACTTCAACTTACCGAAGAAATTTACCGCTTGAGTTAAGTTTTTGTAATTGACGGAAAACTGTTTGAAATGTCGAAGCATAAAAAAAAGAGATGAAGATATCGTCGACGAAGAAATATCCAATGTACTGTTTATTACGCTGGAATTATGCTGGAAAATATTGCTGATCGGGAAAACGGCAAGGCAAAATACAGGCGCGGGAGTTCGAAACGGAAACTATTAGAAGTAGCATGCAAGCGGTTATCGCAGTCGCGAAAGGCGGACTCGCGAAAGCGCATAAAGAACGAGACACGATGTTCGCTGAACGCGTTGCAGCCGCAGCGCGCAGAAACCCGAGACGAAGAAAGCGCGCGCCTGTTATAAGCAATCAGCTTGCGGAAGCGGTGACTGCAAAAGAACTTGCAGAAAATGAACTCGCAGATGCCGTCGAGAAACGCAACCGCGAGCCATTCGACGAACTCGTTCACGGCGAGAAGTAAACCTCGCGAAGTGGAAACAGGACGCCGTTATCCGGTACTTGCACGACTACCGGACAGTCGCTTGCGACACCGCGTCTACTAATGCAGTAGTATGACACTCTGGCACGTATTAGTGCAGATCTCGAGTCTTAAAAATTTGCCAACGGTTTTACATCAAAGCATAACGTTGAGTGATTCCCCGAAATTCAACGTTATTCCGCGTTTCAACGACAGCAGTTTTATAGATTTTGTCGCAGCGTGCAGAGGAATGTTCGAATTTCACTCACCAACCACCGTAAAGCAGATAGTATTGCGACTCCACGAAAAACTTAAAAATAATTATTATCGACATTTTCGAGACCGCGAATTCGCAAGTTTGTTGCGAATACGCATACTGCCTTCGTACGTTTTTTTTAAATCGTCTTTTCTTTCTAAAATGAGATTTCAACTATTTTGCCAGCGATGTTTAACGTTGAAGTATGTTTAATATGTTCTGAATCTGTAGAAATTGAACATTTTTTTCATCAATTCAATTTATGCGTTTCTTGATATAACCTTAACGTTTCTTTTACCGGATGGCGACTATGTGTAGACATTACAAATCTATCCTTTAAAAACGATTTTTACAGTGTGTGTGTGTGTATTTGTGTGTGTGTATTTGTGTGTGGTTTGTGTATAGATAGTGAACTCGCGTAACTCAGATGAGAATATTAGATGGTATAAAAATAAACAGGAATTCTTTTAAAAGGTTTATTCCTTGTGCTTTTTATAATTTTATTTATTCATGCTATAAGATTTGATTCTTACCGTTGTAAAGCGATTGATCCTGTATTTGGACTTACACTTGCATTTAAACTTCTATTTTTTCCGGCAAGAATTTGAGGTGTACCATTTGTTTCGGGCAATCGATTTCTAGTTTTAACAAAATATACATTACATTATAATAATACTTGTTGATATATTTTAATATTAATAAATTCATTATCAATGCTTTTAATACAAAATTGACATCAACAAATTGAACATTTTCATTTACTTTTGTTGTAAAGTTTCTTTAAATATTAATAACTGATAATAAATGCTTATAAAAACTTTATTCATAAATAGTTTATTCGTTGTTTAAATATACATATTTTTTAAGAAAAAATTTTTTATTATAATTATATTCTAATGGTTTTTAAACAATATTGCACTAACAATTCAAAACACCGTTAAAATAATTATTAAAGAAATTACATAATATTTTTTATACATCATTTTGATAAAACTCAAGAACGTGTTTAGGATATTCTTTTTTTCTCAAAAAAAATGTTAAGAAATGTGAAAAACATAAAAACACGTAGACTCAATTTTAAAATGAATGAATGTTTATCAACGACATTAATTATAATAAATTGATTTTTTAAGTATAGTTGTTAATATTTTTTGTACCGACCTTGCACATAAATTATTGCAATTATAGACTTTTCGAAATTATGAAATTCTTTTCCAAAAAAGTGAAATATTATACAAGTCTAGGTTTAAGAAATTTTATATAAATATAGCTACGCAGCATTCTAATAATTTTAGTAAAACTTCACCATTGAATTTTCAAAAATTAAAAATCACTAATTTAAGACTTTAAAAGTTAAAAAAATTTGCCTAGGTAGTACATACCGCATTTTTAGAAATTCATTCGTAAATTAATACAAATTAATTACCCACTTATCAATATAATAATTTTCATTAGTTTGCATATCATTAATTATGATCGATTTACTTCGTTATTTTTTTATTGTTATTAATATTCATAAAAATAATATAAATCATATTGTTTTATTTTAGGTTTTATATCATTTTAGGTTTTTAATCATCGATAGAAACATTTTTGGAATACTGAATTCCATGTAATTTTATTGAATATTATTAGGATATTAAGTATATATTTAAAATAATGCAATTCAGTACTGCTACTTTTAATCTTCCATTTCAAATTCTAAAAATATAAAATCGATTTGTATTAAATTTATTAATAAGTCAAAGAATGTTATGATTAATTTATACAAAATGGTTAAAGTATAGATGTTTTATAAACTGTAGTATACATAGTTCCTTCATATTTTAAGAAATTAAAACTTAATAAATTAAATTAATTTAATAAATTTAAAAATTACATGTAATTTTTAAATTACATGTAAAGACACATTCTTTAAGAAGACTAAATTTGGAGAACAATTCATATTTTCTAGATTCTGCTGCCACAGAAATTATTAATTTAAATATATTTACAATAGTAATTATTTTTATGTGATTAAAATTTCATGCGATGAAAACTATAAAAACTATAAAAATATGACTTTTAAATTCTAGACATTCAATCATATATTATATATGTATAATCATGGATTTTTATTTTTATTTTAAGAACTTATAAGATATTAGTTTTTAATTAAATAAATATGATTAAATCTACGTCATTGGCTTTTTTCATAAACGTAAATATTACTTAAATAATATCATTAAAGATTCAACTGCAGTTTTCACATATATTATAATACAAACTTTATATATATTTGAGAATAGTAATTTTAAAAACTAATTCTTTCATCATTTTAAACATTAAGTTAAAATAATATTAAGCATATCAATACTAAATAAATTTTAATAATATTGAAGTCAAAGTATTGCCGCATCACTATAATAAAAATTTTATTCGTTATAATATTTTATTATTAAAATATAGTAATATAAGCATATATTTTATGCAAATAAATGTATTAAAAAAAATTTATGTACTGAAAAAGATATACATCACAATAAAAAGATAATAATCACAAATTTTTCTTCAATGTGATAATTCGAAATAATCAGTACATATTTCATTTTTAAAATTGTCTTATAATTAAAAGAAATATAATTTTATTAAAAATGGTTTATTGTTGATATTACAAAGAATAATAGTTATATATTATTTATTGATACAATTTAACTTTATTATAATTTAAATTAGATATTGTTAGAATTCTATACACCGATAATTTTGAAATAAGAAGTTAATAATAATTTTTCTGAAATACACTTAACTTGATATTTAAACTGCTTAGAAAAATATTATATATATAAGGGATAATTTAATATATAATATTATTATATATGAATACATATTGAATGTAAACGAAAAAAAATTCTTAAAATATAAAAAATGTTCTTTTTCAAACAACTATAATATAAAAATCGACCAAATTATGCAATCAAATATTGTAATACTTCTACATTTTATTAAATGATGAATGTAATTGTTAAATAATACAGAAATTTTTTGTGTAATACAATGTATTATTTTTTTAAGTCATGTCATATATTACGATTATCTTTCGCTGATAGCATGTGTGATATAAAAAGACTATCAAATCATTTATTTTTATAATCTATCCATATATATATATATGCACAGTTGATTAATTATTTGAAACAACATGTATACGAATTTTATTGGTCCAATAAATGTTAATTTAGTGAGTAATATTAAGAAAGTTAATTAGGTTAATATTTTATTTTAATAAGTCATAAGATAATATGAATAAGAAAAAAGATATTAACACCACACCAAATCAGAATTAGATTAAAAATGACAATATCGCTTCTTTTATTCTATTTAGTTTTAAAAACTGCTAGTAGATTTACAAAAGATAATAAAGCAAATATAAGCTTAAATGGTTTAATTAGAATATTTTCATAGGTAAATTGTTTAGTTTGATGAAGGTTTGAAAGATAGTAAAGAAATGAATTCGATAAAAACGTTATTCAAAATGCAGAAATTTTAAAGACGAGGAAAAGAAATAGTGTCAAAAGTAAAAGAACGAAATGCATTAGCAATTATAATTTCACATCATATGATACGAATACAATGTGTAGATCTGCGATGACATAAACGTAGTAAAATCGGAAGCTAGAAAAATATTATGTATTATCTAACAAACTATTGAAATCTTGGCTGATTTCATATTAAAAAAAAGCTTAAATTAATAGTTATAATTTTAACAATAATTATAATTTTTTAAGTTAGACATTATAGTAATATTAAATTATGGTTATTGAAATAAAAATTGCAGAAAAGGCAGGAAATATAATTATTTACTATACAGATAAATTCTGATATTTAGAATAAGCAGATAAGCTGTTTTTAGATAATTATAGCAGATAAATCGGAAAAATATATTTTAGACTGTCAGATTAATCTTTGGTAATAGTATTAATTTATTTGAAAACTTATATACATATACTTATGAAACTACCATAAATTTATCAAGGAATAAAATAACTCGGATTTTCTAATACAAAAATTATATATTAGCTCCCTACATTTGTGGCAATAATACATGCAATAAATTATGTTCTCTATATTTTTTAAATGAAAAATAAACGCTATTTCTACAAGTATACATTCTATTATAAATTAAGAGTTTACTATAAAAGAAAGTAAATATAAATTAATAGAGAGAAGTGCTTTTAAATATAATAAAATTGTTTAATTTAGAAACAAAAAATTATGCCGATTGTGGATATTAATTCAGAATTAATCTTAAATTCATCAACTAGATTAATAAAATTGAAAAGATTGGAAATCACAACTGATAGATTTCATAATCATAATTCACATTGCTATCTCTGTTGAAAAAAAATGTTTCAGTAAAATGTAATTGTATTCATTTAATTAAAATTGAATAATACAAAGCATTAAATATATGTTGGGAAAGGTTTTAAATAATTAATTAGTGAATTGTTAATATTAATTCAATTTCTAATAATTTAAAACTCAGTTAAAAATTTAAACATATTTATTTTTATTTTAATTCATTTAACTTAATAAAATGCTCTAAACTATATATTACTAGAAACATGATCTCTCACTTAACATTTGCAACCAAGATAAAAGATATATTTATAATTATACACACAATATTGTAGATAAAATATTAAAAGCCTACATTATAACATTATATTAGTTCGGTATCTTACAACAGTTTTTCGGCTTTGATATTTGGTGGCTCCTTTAATTCAACTTCTTTCTTAATTTCTTCCAGTTCCACACCATTGTTATCACACATAACAATAACAATAAAAGCACGAAACACGGTTAGAAAAATTGAATTATATTACACACGTGCAGCCACTGTAGTGTGCTAAACAACAAATGATGCGCGTGGTGTAGAATGAAACACTTTGAAAAGCTAATTGAAAGAAATATTGTATTGCAATTCGCATTATATATAAGCAATTACGATACGACGAGGTTTAGATAGGGAAGCTTCTTGAGTATGAGTATGGATAGAGAGAGACTTTTTTTGATCACATATGCGCCCATAACTTTAGTGACTTGTCACTATCGTAACGGTTATATTTTCTAATGCATAATGAGCAAATCTTGTAATACAATGGTACGATACTCTATGTTAATATTTCGAAACGTATTTAATATATGTCAGCTGAAATATTTTGATATCTTCATTTATGATAAATGTACATCACAGGAAGGAATTCAATTTTAGAAATTTAAATAATTTTTAAAATAAATTTCATTAGATAATTCCTTTTCTAATTATTCCTATAAGTATTAATATAGACTATTAATAATTTTTTTTTTATAATTAATCATAATGAATTATTGACTAATACTCGAAACAAAAGAATAAAGAGAAATAAAAATTGCTCAATATCCACATAATTTATAAACATGAATAATGAAAGCATGCATATAATGTGATCTACTTTAATTCATTTGTTATTATTATTTGTGTAATTTAAAGATGTTGAATAAATAACTTTTATGTGGAACAATATGTAGCAGAACACAAATATAAAAATATATTCAACTTGTTAATATTTTAAAATTAAATTTCCTTTAACGTAGGAAGTTGTTTTACTCGTAAAAACTTTATAAAAAAAAAATATATGTATATGTTTGTGAAAATTTACGTTTATTATAATTGAGAAATTATAAAATGTTGCAGTAGGGATGAGCAAGACTATACGAATTAATTTGACTTAATTAGCTGGTATTTATAGAATGACTGGGCAAGTTTGAAAAATGGACAGTCAATCCTTGGTAGAACATGAGAATTTTATATCGAGAGAAAACACTGGTTTTTCCAGGCGCCATTAGAGCCTGGCATAGAAACACAATAGTAATTGTGTAATTGCGTACTTAATATAACTAAGTACAAGGCATTAATGAAACGGTCAGACGCAACCCGAGATCATGCATTGACTTCTGTATATATCTTCTGCAAAGGAATTATGAAGCAACTTCATATACCACATTGATCGGATTGACATTTACTTTTAACAAAATTTAAATCAAAATTAAAAAGAATTTTTTTATCTAAGTGAAAAGAATTCCATTCTCATACATTTCATGTAGGAATTTCTTAATTTATATTAAAAACATAAATTATACAAATTACAATGTACACTTAAAACTAAAATAATTTCTTCTAATTCTATAATTAGACATCAATAAATTTAATTCAGAAATATTAAAATATTAAAATATTAAAGAATGAAAATTGTATTATTTAAAGATTTTGTTATTCATTCTCAGCTAATTAGGTTTCCTTTATAAATTTTACATTTTCTGTAGAATTTAAACAATATATAATATTGATGAAAAGGTTCAAATACATCATTTAAAACGAAAAAGCAGAAACATAATTAAGTAAAGATACATTTAAATTCTTAAATATTAAATTTTTTCACAGCTCTAAACTTTGTAGTTAACGCGTGTGTGTCTTCAATACAGGGACCAGTGAAAACACCGACAAAGCGTTCGACCACAGAGTAACGAAACTCGGACAATCACAACGTCATTGTAACCGTTGAGCAACAAAATGCAGCGCCTACCTATAAATACATCTGCACATCAAAGCTCGCGACCGTCTTCCCGTGACTACTCGTAAAAGCATCCCCGATCCGCCTTGGCCCAGAGCTACTGCTTGACAGATGATCCGTCGCACTTCCCTACGTCCATTTACTCTTAAAGGTCAAGGCTTGTAAGGGCTACTTATCCGAAGGTGAGAGGATAGAACGCCGGAGTAGCGACAACCCAAGAGCAGATGTCGCATCGACCGACCAGGACCCTCCAGCTCCCTCACTCCTTCCTCTGTATTATCGCAAATATAAGGAATTAAAAAGAAACAGCACTTTTTCATCTAGCTTATTTTTCATGCATCAACCCCTCATCCGACGTCCAGCTATTCTCACAAACTAGAGAAAGGTCCCTCTAACGTAAGCGACAGCACCCCGACGGAAAAAGAGATCTGCTTCGTTGTGCACGAGCGAACGTTAACAGATCGTTACACAACAATACGTAATGCATAATTTTTAATGATAATTATACAAACTTCATATTTGTTTTTTAAAAGTTTTAAAACTCATACAATATAAGTGAGGGCTTTCACTTTGTGTTTTGAATATTTTATTTTAGTGATATATTAAAAATTTAAACACGAGGAATGTTTTGAAATATATTAATTTAATTTAAATAATTTATTAATAAATACAGTTTTCTTTTATACATTAATTTGTTTATGTTTACCAGGAAGACGAAATATAAATTATAAGAAAAAGTAGATGAACAAGTAGTATGTATGTGCACAACGAAGTAGTGATAGTAAGATGGTACTCGTAAAGTATGTATATAATTTTAAAGAGCGCTCTTTAAAATTTATTCTATAATTCAAAACTCCAATATTTTTAATAATAAATAAACTTTTATGATATTTATACGAAAGCTCTGAGCCGTCAATAAAATTTCATGAAAATTTGAGTATATTTCTTTTTAAAAATAATATTGTTAGCAATTTTTGAAATACTGAATTAAAAATTGGTATGTTTTAACAAAATTGTGTAAAACTTATATTTGAAAACTCGAGTATTAACAATAGAATTTAATTTAAATGTTTTTCTTGTAAAAATGATTCAAGAGACTACTCGAAATGATATGTGAAGAAATAAAAATTTCAAATAATATTCTTCTCCGTAATCAACACGTATACACTCATACACCTTCAATTAAAATCATAACTATTTTGTGCTTTTCTTCCACAGGTTGAATGTTACAATTGTATAATGTGAACAATATTTTCACGCATTTGCTTTATATATCGACTCTACGTGTCAAGCTGTTAATGAATTGTTTTTTATTATTTTGTTGAAGAATATCAAAATATAAATGTGCAATTAAGTTCAATTTACTTAAAATTTTAGACTTAAAAAATTTTAAATAAAAGTAAAATAGTTTATTTTACAAAGATTGTTTTCAATTATATAGAAAAACTGTAAAGATCTCATTAAATGATGCATATAATTATTTAGAAAAAACGAAAAATTTTTAATATTAGATTCATTTTTTATTCAATTCACGTGTATTTATCATGATGACTGTTATCATACATAATATATTGAGAAGCTATATAAAAAATTAATATATCAAATCTGTGAGCAAAATTATCCACGAATTTCTATAAAAAAATATTAATATAATGATCGTATATAATCTAATTTAAAGCGATAAGCTTTTGAGTGTCTGTTTTACTATTTGTAATAAATAATTTTAAGTACTTATGACTTTGAAACATGTATTAAATTATGATTATAAAATAAAAAATACGTTTTTCTATATAGAAAAGTATAGTTCCAATAATATATACTAAATTCTTTTTAATGAATTTACAGTATAGTGTTACATTAAAACCAATTTGTTCTTAATATATAAAATTTAAATCTTCTATTTAAATTATTTAAATTATAATAGTACTTTTTAATTTGAAAAATGAAAAGTTTAAATACAAAGTAAGAATTTCAAAATATCATGATATGGAGTTATATTTTCTGAAGTTTCAAATTATTATCGATTCAAAAGCAAATAAATATCAGTTTAATAATTATTATAAAAAATGAATGTACATTTTAAATCATTAATAATATTATCGAGTTTCTATAAAAATTATCTTCATATATTTGAATTTACACTGAAGGTACACAGCAAATAAAAAATTATTGTACAATCTAAATTTAGATAAAAAGCCTTCATTCTTTTAGAAACAATATATTTTAAAACTTAATAATGTAAGGATCGATAAATTTCAAATAAAAAAACTCTAATAAAAAAACAATACTGGAATATTATAATATGTACAAATATTAATTTTCTACATTATTAGTCTATCTTAACATTATGTTTATATTAACATTTATTACATATTATTTTAATTTTGAACTTGTGATGGGAGCACCAGTTTCGTTGACCAGCAAAGATCGCGGATCGCGAACAATGACGGAAGAAAGCTGGCCCTCTTCCTCGCGATAACCTGATGTGCGGATTCTCGCGGTTCCAGATACAGGCGAAGTATCAGAAGCAAAGAAGTACATCGAAAGTGGGAGATCAGGCCATCGAAAGATAGTGCGAATACAGCGAGTGCGCTTGAGAAAGAGCGTAACGAGCGAATGAGAGAGCCGTAATGTGCATGGGTTGAAGGGAGAACGATTGCACGAGTGAGAGGGAAAGAGAGAGAGAGAGAGAGAGAGAGAGAGAGCGAGGTGGCCTTGGAGCGAGGTTGCGCTAAGCTAAGAGAGCAAACGCGAGTGAATCTAAGCCCTTACCATCGTCACCCCACTATCGTCCCAGTCGTCTTTGCCCGAAGTTTGTAAGAACGAAGGTTAAACGAAGTTACCTCTTCATCGGGACTACGATGTGAAAAGTGACTGGGGAAGCCTTGCCAAGGACACATAAAGGGCGAATTCGAGCGTGACGGGCACTTAGCGCTTGGGGGGGAGGAGGGCAGCAGTTTTTCAAAGCGGAAAGCTCGTCCTCAGCTGGCGGTGCAGCCTTTTGGCACTCTGCCCCATTAAAATTGTAGTTACTATTACAGTAGTAAAAAATTCAGTAAGCTATAAATCTCTTCTTCAAAAGGTCTCTTTTTTCGTACATTGTAAATTTGAAATTTATTTAAAATACTGGATTCTTATAACGAATTTTAAATAATTAACCACGATGAAAAGAAGTCTCAATAGTTTACAATAAGGACTGAGTGTTCGAATAGATTCTTTATTACTAAAAAAAGGATCATTGTTAGCATCAATAATAATATAATATAATATAATATAAATCACATTATATTGAAAATTTATATATTTATAAAATAAATGTAATTAATGTCTTAGACATACTTGTTATGCTATTTAATAAACATATATTCAAAATATTTCGCAACTGAGTAATAAGTATGTGAAAATCTAACCATTGTTTCAAATTTAAGAAAGTTGTTATTATAAATTAAAACACAAGATCTGATTATTTTAATTGATAAGCGACTTATCAATTTAAATGATAACTATTATCAAAATTTTCTTAATGAATAAAGAATTTAAAATGAATTAAAATTCTTTAATTTGAGAAAATCAGATGATCTAACATCAACAAATTTTGAAATCAATTTATTATTTGATATAATTTTTTATTTTATTAATATAATCGAATCATACATCTTTTAATATTAAAGTCTATATAATTATAAGAAAAAAAAAACTAATAAATAATTCTAATTCTAATGAAAAAAAACTTATTCAAATAACTTGTCATTTTTTATATAAAAGAATATTAATTTGATATAATTGAAGATATTACAATAAATTTTCATTTACATTAATATTTTTTTAATACTAATGTAAAAAATATAATTATATTGCACTGGTGACTTTAGTTATTGTTCAGTTGTTATATTTGATAAAAATTAATAGAAAATCTTGTCTGCTCATAATAATGCATTTTATAATTTTCAATTTATTTTATTAATTGACACAAGCAAAAATTACTTTTTTAATAAAATCTATTCAAGTTTTAATAATAGTGTAACTTATTATGCTAATATAATCTAATATCAATATCGTATAAGATATATTTGAGAAAAATATGTATAGTAACTATTAAAAAATTATAATAAATAATAATGTTTGAAGAAAGAAAGTGCTAATAGTAATGAATGAATGATAATGTCAATTAATTGGTATTTCATACTATTTTTTAAGTTATTTCATACTTTGGTAAAAAATAATGACAAGCTAGTTGTAACTAAAACGGTTGGTGAAACTTATTTTTATTTTTGAATAAATTTAGATACATGAATTCATATTTTACTTCCTACTGTGATAATTATATTATTAACAATAGACAGATAAATATTGCTTCCATAAAAATTATACTGTCTTAATTTATAATACATTATATTTTTTGCCTAATTTTTATCTTCATTTAATATAAATTATATAAATTATATGTTTTTAACTTTTAGAAATAAGTACACTAATACTTTCTCATTGTATAAATTTTCTAGAAAATTGGGCAAATACATTAATTTATATCAGAAATGCAATATTTTTGTAACAGATTAATATTCAAGATAGTTTTGTTATAAAATTAACCAAATGTGAAGAAAACATAAATAGTCAGCTTGCACAAAGCAAATTATTGTCTTTTATAATTATTAGGGATAATAATTATCGCGACATGTAGGTATTTAACGTATTCTGTATGTATATAAAAGTATTCAAAATAATTGAAGTTAACATAATACACATACACAATGTTATAAAGTATACTTTACTTATCACAATGTACACTCAACACCTGCAGATGGTGAAAGGTACACTTTCATTTTTGTCAGGAGGAAAGAAAGTTTCATTACGCACTTTCTATTTGTGTTTTTGAGATGTGTAAACATAAACAATATATGTTGTATTTCAACTAATTTAATCTATTACAAATAATAGTATACGATTTGAGAAATACTATATTTTAATTAGAGATATTTAATTAGAGATATCAATATTTGCTAAAATAGTTGTATAAAAATTGGTAGCTTGCACATTAATAAATCAAGTCAAATTATTGTGTGATTTAACAATAATTTCGAAGTGCTTAAGTGATTGTGTTCAGATATATACGATAATGTTCTCTTATATTCATCCTCTATAAAATATTCATATAAAAAAAATTGCTGTGCTAATTATCAAAATTCATAGAAATATTATGTATCTCTTTCAATAATTTTAAATATTTTTCTAATTAACAATTGAAACAAAGACAAAATATTATTTAAAATTCTATGATTTGATAACATATTAAATTTAAAATATTATATATCAAATAATTTAATATATTTTAACCTTTAATCTATTGATCTTTAATAATTATTTAGAAATTACGTATATGACTAATATACACATTATATTAAATTTTACAGTTACCCAAAACCACTACTTAACAATAATGATAAAAATATTATAAGGAAAAATACGACTCAACATTTAATTATATAATTTCATTTAACATTTACGTAAACAAAAATTAATACTAACTTAGTGCAAAAAAACTTATAAATTAAACTTATTTAATGTTATAGATTTAGATTAATTTCTATAAATTACTAACTTGCGATAGTTATTATCTTTTTTATTTTAATCATAATTGTTATTTTATTTATATTATTGTGTTATAATAAGACATTCAATTTATCTAATTTACCACAAATTTCTGATTTGTAAAATTAAAACTAAATGTATAACTCGTATAAAAAACCTTTTATACGAGTTGCCATTATTTATATTATTAAAATAAAACTCATTTTAAGAAAAAATGATTTAACATTTTTTGATAAAGTACGCAATTAAATAAAGCGATTAACTTACTAATGTAAAAACATAAATATTTATTGAAGCAATATGAGTCATCTAAGTAAAGTAATGATTCAAATAAAAAAATTAATATTAACGTAAATTAAATAAAAATACGAAATGGTAAACATACGGTCCAGGAGTTATAATTTATTTGGATGTGCGCGTTCAAGAGATGAAAAATATTTCGTGAAAGTCGAAGTCCGCACACAGACAAAATGGACTTTACACTCTGTGTTATTTCACTGATGATTGTGAATTCTCGCCAGACGGGAAGGGGTCTTCGATGTATTATATTAACTTCTGCGCGACTATACAAACATTTATGTACTTGTCCAGATACGATGAACATGGCATTATAAAACACAGTTTTGCATATTGTGCGTCACATTTTACAACTGATTAAGGAATTGTTTTTATTTGCAATTGGTATATAATTAGCAATTTTTATCTTTTTACTCTAAAAGTTTAAAATATGTGTATATAGTACACGGTATAAATACTTCTTTTAAAATGTAAAATAGAAAATAGAATAAAATATTCTTGAAAAAAATTTGTATTAAAATGAGGGCATTCATTGGTTGTAATGATAACGTCATTTATTTCGTCAGCATCCTCTGATTTCTTCCGTTATGAATCATTTAATGATATAAATTCAAGTTTATGATTAAATTGAGAATAGGATTCACCCTATTCTCTCTCTCTCTCTCTCTCTCTCTCTCTCTCATTGTCATTTATGTAAGGTTGACTAATTAAATAATTAAAAAAGAAAAATATAAATTTTTGATAATACAAATTATATGTACATATAAAGGACTAGAACATTTTCATTATAAAGTTTAAATTTAACAAATATTGTTAAAAAAGTGTAAAAAAGTGTAGTAGTGTTGGATTAAACAGAGATAGTATCATTTGTATTATTCATGTCTGCTTGTAATTGAGCTCTGTCTCTGACTCTCGAACACATTAAACTATATTCCAAAACACCGATTCGTATATTCATTTCGGAGATTTCACCTTTCATCTTTGAAATTGTCTTTTTAATATTAATCAATGGAGCTGAAAAATAAATATTGTTTTAAAAACTCTGTTTTATACTGATTTTTAGCCAGAATTTGTATTGAAAATGTTAATATTTTCTTCAAGAATGTAAACATTTTTATTTTTATTCCTTTATATACAATTTCAAATTTTGTAGAAAGCTTTTAATTCGAAATATTAAGTTACGTATGATGTAATAAAAAAAAATTGATCATTAACACTCAGTCAAGTTTATAAATAATATATATATATATATATATATTATTTGAATATAGAATATTGTGGAAAATTTGTGGAATAAAATACTACAATTACATTATACTAAATTAACTTTTATAAATACTATAAAAATATGTTGAAAATACTCAAAATTGCCATAATTCTAATTTTTTTTGTAAACTTAATAAAATTATAATATTATAATAATAATTTTATTATATAATAACTTTATATAAAAAATTATATATAATCTAATAAATTATTATATAATAGTTATAAATAATCAGAGCAAGATGTATATATTATTAATAGAAAAAGAAAAGTATATTATTGACAATTATTTATAGTAAAAATATAATTAATTTACAAACAATCAATTGCTTTATTGACTTTGAATATAATTTTTATTTTTATAAAGGAATTAATGACTTACTTCCATCGGTCATACTTGATCCTCTTTCATCCATTTCTTGTTTAACTTGTTCTAATTCTTCTGTAAGTTTATTTAAAACTCTAGTTCGCTCTGTGACTCCTCCACTGATATCCCGATACTGTTCTTTTACTTTAGACAGTTCCTCCTGAATAATTTAAACATAATTGTAGTTAATAATAATATTGAAACAAAAAAAAAATGGAGTAGGAAAGTATTATTTTTTCTTTTACTTGAAGGACTCTTAATTCTTGAAGTTGTGGCTCTAATTGACGATTTAAATGTATCTCTTTAGTATTTATTTTATCTAATACCCTATCAATATCTAAATATAGCTTTTCTAATTGACTATTTGTTCCAGAAAGATCTTTTGCCATGGTTGAAGATAGCGTTTTCATTTGATCAAGATGCTCTCGCCAATCACGTGAATCTTTTATGTATGTAATATAAAATTGAATTCAATTAGTAATAAAATCAACTCCTAATTAAAAGTAATTGATATTGTATATTGTTTACAATAAAGTTAATATAAATAATTTAAAATATAGTTAAAAAGGATAATGAAGAATGTCTGATTTTGGATCAAATATATTATAAGGTAATTCCAACTGATTCTAAAATTTTTTAAGTACCTTCGATACCTATAATTAAAATCAAATTCAATTCAGTAAATTTTATTAGAATAAATTCATATCTTTTTATATTATCAATTCTTCATAAATTTCAGAATAAATATATTATAATTATTTTAATACTTTTAAGTGTACTAAATATGATCGACACTTATTCTGTAAATTCTAAAAATATATATCTTAAAATCGTTTCTATTGCAATGTATATGGTAAAGCATTCTAAATTTTACAAAATTTACTATAATTAATATATATATATATATATACACACAAAATAAGTCATAATAATTCAGTTATATAATTTGATACTATATATTTAAAAGTATAAAAGAAAGTTTTTTTTACGTACTCATACTTTAAACAATGTCAAACATTCTCTTTAACTGCTTTAACATAAAACATTGTTTTGCATAGATCGATAGAATATATATTTACCTGCATTGAGATTTAATTTTAATTGTGGTAAAACTCGTTCCAACTCTAATTTCCATTCTTCTGTATCAACAGTTGTTTCCAGAATTTTATCTGGTTTTTTACTATTGCTCTAAAATGATACATAGATTAATTAATTTTGAAAAAAAACTTATTTAACAAGATTCTTATTTAATAATTAACTTACTGAAGTTTCTTTATATAGTTTAGTAATATCATCAACATGAACAACATCATCATCTTCATCGTCATATTCTGCCATCATTTCTTCTTCAACTTTCTCCAAAATTAGTTCTGCATCATCTTCTTCAATTTCTGGTTCAACAATAGTTTCATCCGGTGGAATTTGAGCTCTAAAATAAAAAGAAAATTTTTTTAACCATTTGAAGATTACCTATAAAATGAATTAATTATATATTTACAATAAACCTACTTTTCCCATTTAAATTTTAAAACTTTTATGGCATAATCAGCAAGACTATCGAGTACAAAAACTGCATGTTCACCAACTCCTTGTTTTAGCTTATTTGGTGGAAATTCTACATGTATATCAATTTGTTTTAAAAAATCCAAAATTTCTGAGATTGTTAAATTTGGATCATCAGATTCTTGTGGAGGATCAAACTGTTTTTCAGCTTTTCTTATTAGCCAAGCAGACAAAGAAGTAAACATATAAAATTGTTCTCCTGGATTTGTTGGTACCATAAAATAGTGTCTATAAAAAGAATATTTGAGTATTTTGAACATTTTGTAAAGATTTATTAATATTACCTACAAATATTACCTGTTTATATATTTCATTTTTAATTTTTGAACAAATTCATTATCATAGTTAAGTAATTTCAATTTTTCTAATAGATCTTCCATTTGTATATTAGCAGCGAAAGTTCTTGATGCAGCTGCTGCATCCTCAACTATAATTTTTGGAGAATCTCGAAACATTTTTAATGTTTCTTAAAATGAATATTTGTAAATATTAATATCACTTAATATCTGAAAAAAAAAATATATTATAAAAATAAAAGTAAATAAAAATTATTTTTCTATTTAAAGAGTTAGTATTTATTAAACTTAACTTTACAATATTTTAATCATTGGTGAATTATAATTTAGAAACGTAAATTTACCAATATATGTAAATGATTAAAAATCCTTCTTTATAAATAAGAATTTATTATTTAGTCTTTAAAAAGATTAAATGTATTAAAGTTTCGAATAATAAATAATAAAATAGAATGCATTATTTAAAAATAAGATTGGAATGTAAATATTAATAAATTAATGGCTTGTGAGCTCTTATATTTGATAATGATTACTATTATCAATTAAAAATAGTATAAGACTAAAATATATTACGATTGGTAAATAATCCTTGGGGTGACCCACATTAGATATAAGATTTACTAGCCTTCACTTTCCTTGAATAAGAAAATCCATTACCTGTGTTACTGTCATCGTTCGACATGAATCGCGACATTAGTAGAAATGGGTTATTCGATCGTTGGTGGTTTAGTTTCTCTATTCTAGATTTCTGTTACCACACACACGGACGCACACGCGCATTCACTCTCGCTCAACTAGGGCAGCGATAAGGCGTTATACGCTTAGTTATTGTTACGGCGACGAACTTGATTAAAAAGTGAGAATAATATACACCTCCCCTATTCAATCTGCACCAGAGATTGAATTTACCGAACTCAGTATCCGTATATGCTACAAAGAATCTTCACACAATTAGATTTACATTTCCTACATTTATATCGAAATTCTCTAAAAATATTATAACCTGTGTGGTTAACGAGTACATGCGAAGACAGAATTATAATTGTAAAATCAATTTGAATGTAGTTGCCAATAGGAATTCCAATAAGAATTCCTTACCTTGTAAATACTCGAAACTTGGTGCTTGTATTATAGGTTCGCGTTATTTTTTCCTTGCATTTAAAGACACAATGAAGTATTATGCCGTTTATAATTTTTATGTAAATGTTATATTCAATTTATAAAAATATTTAAATATTTTTATAATATAACTTAAGTGAAAGAATGACGTTAATAAATGCTCAAAAGATGAAAAATGGAGCAGAAATTAGCTTATTGTTATATATAAGATATAAAGATTATTACTTTTCAAATTATTTAAAATTATCCAAAGATAACGTTTTATTAGTATTTATTTGTAATTGATTACCAAGCCCTATAAGCTTACTCGAAATATATATGTAATATTTAAATCAAATATTCAAGCTATTATTTTATAAACTTAATTAAAAAATAAAAAATTTATTGTTCTAATTAATTAATACACATGTAAACGTGCAAATATAAAAGAGAATATTTTTAGTGCAGTATTTGTAATTATTTCATCAAAATATAATTTATTGGTTTCTTTATAAGCAACTTTTAAATGTGAGGTGTAACATTTATTTTGATATTCTAGGTATTATAAAGTAGATTACACATTATTAAACTTGTTTAAAATTATTAATAGACTTATATTTTTAATGGGTAAAATGAACGTTTAAATTGCTTTAAAGATATTTGCAATTAAATTAATTTATTAAATAAATATTCCTTGATTTATATGATTTGATACTTCTACCGGTAGATAAGAGAACTACTAAACAGTCATAATAAAGTCGAAAATCCGTTTTTGTTGGAGGGCAGGGGCACAACACAAGTGAAATGTCAGAGGATAGTAACACGGGTAGAGATAGTAATATAGTTTAAGCTCAGGTTTAAGATCTCAGGTACACTTTTGGCAAAGGTGCACAATCCAAGAGAGATCCTTTCTTGGGTCATGAAACGCCATAGGCCAAAACGTTCGTTGATGTTGGCAGTAGTGTGAAGTCTGCCTCATTTGATTGATTGTTATATTTTTTTTTTTTCATAATTTCCGCAGTATTTTTTAACTATTGTGCAAAATTGAGATTAATAATAGTTTTATCGTGTAATTTCAAAAAAGTCAGAGCCAGAAAAAATGTAAAATTAATCTCATAAGTATTCGATAGAAAAAGATCAGGAATATATATGCACGATGAGCTTTATAGTGGAGCAATTACTCTTTGCATTCGCTCTGCTTGATACCGGTTCCCTTTTATTTCTCCTCGTGTACTTTGTATCCTTATATTTTTAAATCTATTATATATATAAATAAGCAGTGTAGTTATTTTACATAATAACAATTAAAGAAATTATAATATCATTGATCTTTATATTATATTAAGTGATTAGTACATTTTTAAAAATTGATTTCAATAATGTCATAGCAGGTTAGTTTTGAGTTAAGGCGGGATCAAAAATAATCCATACATTATAAATTGTAATTATTAGATCAAGAAGAATATATATTATCTACTACATTTAATTTTAACTGTATGAAATATTCTTTACACATAAAATATATAAAGAAAACTAATTAAAGTAGGATCACTGTACATTTTTAATTTAAATTTTTTAATTTACCATGGTACTAGTAAATAAAATTCATTTTAATAATAGAAAATATACCTAATATCTTATAGTGTAAATAGTTTAATAAATAATGGTGTTTAAATTTTATAGTCTGATAGATCTATAAAATAGACAATATTACTCCATTTAAATTATAGATAAGTATAAATGAAAAAGAGAATTTTAAACTTTTATATTGTAAGTGGTTTATTCTCTCAATTATTAATATCGACATATTTAATTGTAATTTTAAATAGATGGTGGTAATTGCCTTAGTGTATTATTGCAAGAGTATAATTATTTAATTAATTTACAGAAACATATTTGTTCTTTTAAAAATACGAGATATAGTTTTTATTAAACGCTTCTATTTAATATTGCTTTTATAATTTATTTATTTTTATATAATTTTTTTAAATTTTATTACGTTACTTAATTAAATCAATAAATATTTTTAATTAATAATTTAACAAAACTTTAATATTTATTACACCAAATAGTTTAACTATTAAATATTTAAATATTCATATTTAAATTTCATCATAATTAATATTTAAATATTGAAATTTAAATATTTCAAGGTTCTAACAAGATAATGAGTTAATCATAATAAATTATTTAATAAAGAGTATTTAACTTTTTTATTTTATGTTAAAATTTTATTTACTACCAAATTAAATATTGTTTAGTTTATTTAAAAAAACATTGAAATTTTGTATGCATTGGCCTTAACCTGTTAATTTAAGGTGATAACACTCTCGGATCTAGAGTGTGATTCTTTAAATGCACGACAATGCTGCTCTAGACTAAATATGGTAAAATCTTTTCACTATTTATATTTATAGAGTATATTCCCTATGTATTCAATTTTTGATTTAATAGTTATTTTTTTACTTTAATAGTGGGTAATTCCAAAGGTGGTAGCTCATGCAGTTTTATTATTTTTTTTACTTATCAATGGTCAATGGATATTAGCTCTTGTTAATGCACCAATGACAATGTGGTTGTTTTATGAAGTTTTCAGTACTCCTAGAGGTAACATGGGTGTATATGATCCAACAGAAATTCATAATCATGGACAATTGAAAAGGCATATGAGAGATTGCATGATATATCTTGGTTACTACTTAGTATTTTTTTTTATTTATTTATATTGGTAAGTAAAAGAGTTAAAGAAATAATTTACATATAAACATCTATATATATATATATATATATATATATATATATATATATATGTGTGTGTGTGTGTGTGTGTGTGTGTATATATAACTTGCATTTAAAGTAATTAATTTTGTTTAAGTCTAATTGTATCACTCTTAAAAGGAGATCCAATCAACCGACATGAAGATGATATGGTAGAATTTTAAGCTTTAAGATGAATCAAAATAGATAACTGTTCTATTTATAATAATTTTGTATATTCATTTTATATATTAATGGTATATAAATCGTGATAAATGCATTGAATGACTTATTATAAACAGATTGAATTTTTGAAACATAGTATAGTACTATTTAGCGTAAGTTTAAAATGATTTTAACATTAATAAGTGGTACATATTAATTTATGTGTAATTATTTTGTTTCTAGTCACAGTATATTTCTGAAAAATTATAAAATTTATAATTTAATTAGATGATATTATTCAAATATTTATTTTTCTAAATAATACTAGAGATAATCATTAAGCATTTGTACTAATAAATTTATAAAAGGAAATATTGAATTAATTAAAAAAAGATGTATTATTTATTTAAAAGAAGTTATATAATACAAAAATGAAAAGTATTTTAACTTCAGAAAGTAACTGTATTATGTAAACTTCATTTACCAAAAAATTTATTCACTAACTAAATTATTGAAAAAATTAACTAAAGATAATATTCATAATTATACGTTCTTCTAAATCTGTTATAATATCCTTAAAGTTATATCTTTTTTCTTTTATTTTTCGCTAATTTGTAATTGCAAATTTAGAGGTATCAAAGTTGGTGTCGTTCAACAACAAATTTATTAGTTAAAGATTTATTTATAAAGTGCATACGTACATAATCATTTAATTTTTCCTCATTTAAAACATTATAAATTATAAAAAACAACAAAATAACTTTTTTCACAAATAATTTATTATATAAATAGAATGAAATTTCTGAAATATTGTAATAAAATTGAGCTAAATTATAATTATAAATATTGAAATTATTGTATTTTTAATTCGATGTTTCTATATATATGTATGTATTTCTAATGTAAGCATAAATTTCAAATTGTGTACACATAATAATTTATAAAAGTGATAATCATAATAAATTATTTTCATATAAAATTTTGGAATGTTATTTATCGTATTTTTTATTATTTATAAAATTGATTAAGTTATTTTTCATCAATTATTTAAAAAATATTAGCAATACTTTTACTTTAATTACTAATTATTTACAATGTTAGTTTATCTTACAATAATTCATGAAGAAAGAAGTATTAATTTTAAACTAAACAATGATACTACTTTTCTATTTGCAATGAATGTGACGTTTGATACATATGCTGTCTGAAGTTTCCGATCTCAAAAGAAAACATGTATGACGTCAAACATAGATAAAAATATTATGAATTAAAAAATAAGACTACCCGCATGCTAATGGAATTTTTTAATAGATCAATATCTTATTACTACTTGTAATAATATACACAAATATATATTTCCCATTTGATAAAGCTTCTAAGATCACAGACAAGTGATTGCATTTTTGCGGGAGATTTATTTATTCAGCTCTTACTAAAGATTTAGTAGATTTTTACAATCAACAACATTTTGACCTTAGCATCTGACAAATTTTTTATAAATTCCAATTTTTAATCTACATATATATTAGAAAATTTGATAATTATTGTTAATTAAAACCTCTAATACAACGTTTAAAATGCAAAAAAACGACAACATAAAATATGAAATATTATTTACATACAAGTAAATCTGTATCTCTGTTATTTAATAGAAAGCATTCTAAATAAAATCTGAGTGGATCGTATTTACTGAAGCATTATATAATAATCATGAATTGTACATGAGCTTTTCATAAAAAGCTCTTTATGTACAAGACTCAAATTTTGGTCTTTTATCTACTATATACTACTCCTGATTGTATGACTGGAATAGCCAAGGTTTTAAAAAATTCTTAAAAAATATTTTATTTTTAAATTTATTATGATTATAACAATGATTAAATCGATACATTTTATATGTTTCAATAGTTTTTATACAAGACCTTTTTTAATTTGTATGAGCTGTAAAATATTATGTTTTATATGAAAATATTCAAATGTAAATTTAATTCTATGTAAAAAGATGTGAAAATATGTAAATTATAAAAATTTAATAAATATTACATCCATTTTATAAAAATATTTTTATTTAGTAGAAAAATTGATTCGATAATTTTTTTAAATATTTATTTCGACATTGATACTTATTTGTTCACATGTTTAATAACAAACAATTGAAAAAATCGATTAACATCATGCTTCATATCATAATAGTTAAATTTAAATGCAATTACATGAAATATTTTATCTTATAATATTTCGTACTAAATAACATATAGTATTTCATAATATGAAAATTAAATACATGCAAATTAAAATATAATATATATTTTAAATTTATTATTTAAAATAACTGATATACGAATTTATATTATATTTAAAATAAAGTACACATGAAACTATATTAAATATATGCAAAGCAAAAATCTGCAATGAATAATGCCCGCGGAATAAGATATTTGGCCTTGAAAGATGAACGTCTGAAATCTACACCATTGTGAGTAGTACAAATGCTTAACAAAAATGTTTAAAATGTCGTATGTTAGCACTGTATTATTCATTTATGGATAAAATATCCTATTTTATAGATACTGATATCCACAAGACAAATTAATTTTATATTCTGGATAGTATGAAAAAGAAGAATTTAAAAAAATTACTATATATGCATTATGATCAAGGACATTGTAATAAGTTTATTTGAGTGTTATAAGTAAAATATATTCACGATTACTTTAATTAAAAGAATACAGTATAAAGTGTTTTATTGAAATTAAGAATAATTAATGCACCCGTGTACATTATTTTCATCAAAATACCGAATTCAAATTTATTTCACAGGGCGTTTTCTTAAATCTCATAAAATTAATTAAGTAATTTTATTGCATATAGTTTCTCTTACATTGAAAATTTAAAAAATTATAAAGAAATAGATATAATTTCCTTCAATATCTCATTACAATTATTTCTTAAATACATATTTTTTTATAAAAAGTAATTTTATTAAAATTAAAAATATTAATTCAAATGTGAATTAATTATGTAAACATTATTTTATTATATTTTTTACATAAGTATGTATATATATATATATATATATTATCGAATAAATATGAATAAGAAATTTGAACACAAATGAAAAGTAAATTTTGCATATAATAAGCATTTAAATGTATTATAAATAAATATACATTATATCAGATTTTGATTACAATTATTGTGTAGATAATTTTTAAATTAAAATAAAATTTTCTTTATAAAAAATGCTTATTTTATTTAACATAATTTTTTTTTAATAATTAGTTTAATAATGCAATAATAAGAAATTTATTCATAAAATTTTCTTGAGTGACTTTTCAAAAATTTCTATTAAACATAAGATTCATAATCAGTTTATTTTAAAATAAATAAAAACTTTTATTGTTACACTGACAGCTGTAGAATACACACACACACACACACACACACACACACACACACAGAGAGAGAGAGAGAGAGAGAGAGAGAGAGAGACACATACACATTGAAATGCGATTTTTTAAAAACACTTTTATATTTTGCGACCTTTATTCCAATGATGAAAGTGATATCTTTTTCTATTCTTTTAATTATTAGGGTAGATTTTAAATACATAATAAAAATTAATTGTTTCCACTTAATAAGATGATCAAAAATAAAAACTGGCATTAAGAGAGACCTTGAATAATGACAATTTCGTCCGCAAAATACAAATTAGAGATCTTACTCATATGGTGACTGCGAAAATTTTATAGGTAATATAAGATTGAATTTAATGAGTTTTTTCAACTTTCCGTTATTCGAATACTCGATAAAAGTTTTGAATATATATTATTGTTATTTTAATTATTAACAATTAATAAATATGATTTAAAGAAGATATATATATTTTTATAAGCTATAATTTATAAAGTAATTTAGATTTATATGTTATTTGCATAAATTTATAAATATTACAAAAATTAATAATTTACAAGTTTTATTTATTATTCTTTAAGATAATTTTATCAATACAGAAAAACTAATAATTATTATATTAAGTTTTATAATGTAATTACTACTACAAATGAAATAGTAAATAAAGCTATTAACGTGTTGCGTATGAAAAATTGCTTAAATATAATACGATTTCTAAAATATTTTATATTTCTTATAATGAAAAAGAGCATAATACTAGTTATGTTCACTGTGGTATAATTAAATGCGAATTTTACGTAGAAAGCTAGGCAGCAAGAACTTATATTTTGAGTAGAGCATAAGAAAATTGTAAAATGACTAAGATAAAATACATAATCCAAAGTCTTTTTGTTGTATTATTAATGTTTATTAATTTTATACAAATTTTAAAATGCACTGGTAAAACATCATTTTATATATATTAAAAGTATATATTAAATTTTTAATATTTTTATTTTCATTCTTATCATAATTATTTTTATTATTCTATCTATCTAAAACATAAAATCATATTCAAATTTTATTCATACATATTTTTTTACATATGAATTTATTTAATTAATTTTCGTACTTCTGAGGAGCAGCTTTTAAGTTTATAATTTTTTAAATATTACAGACCATTACATATATTTTTTTACCTGAATATTTCATTTAGGTACCTATAAATGTTTCAAGAACACGTAATATAAATGTATTTTCTATATAAAGTACAGACAATTGCATATAAGTATTTTATACAAATGTTTCTGAAAAATTAATTGTACAACTAGCTTCATGCGCCAAAATTGTGCAAAAGTTTGTACAGTTTTATAGCAATATTATATGTTTTACATCTCTATACAAGAATTAACTGTAGAATGTGTAAACATTGTCTACAATTTTTTTTATTGCAAATATAAATTATGCTTTTTATTGATTTGAATTTTATAAATCATACAGTCTTATAAAAGAAGATTATAAAATTGATTTTATTTTATAAAATATGTTCTTTATTTCTAGTGATATAATCTTAAATTACTACTGTTTTTTATTCAAAATTCTGTTTAAAATAAAAAATATTTGTATTTCTTCTTTAGAACTGAAATGCAACCTCTATAAAATAAAAAGTTATTAGTTTTTATTTTTCATGAAGTTTTCACTTATAATGAATTATTGAATTATTCACTGTTTTTATCAAAATGCGTTGATTGTATTAATAAAATATTTCTTTTATCGTAAGACTAATTATTATTTTTAAAGAGAGCTTATCTCTAATACGCGTTTTGTTAATGTAATCTATATTGTTCTCCTTAATCAAGTAGACACTTATTTAATACAAAAGACAATTGTTAATTTCAATTTATAATATTGTACTTTCTGTCAATTATAGAACTCCATTCTCTTAATTTTAAATATTTACTCTTATTTATACATAATATGTTGATTCGTAAA
The DNA here is from genome assembly GCA_018907045.1 of Wiebesia pumilae. Classification (NCBI taxonomy): domain Eukaryota; kingdom Metazoa; phylum Arthropoda; class Insecta; order Hymenoptera; family Agaonidae; genus Wiebesia; species Wiebesia pumilae. The sequence goes on along the minus strand of JACCHZ010000181.1, from coordinate 5,182,266 downwards.
TGAGAAATATTTAAATGATAAGCTGAAATAAAAAAGTTCGTGTGACTAATGTGACTTATTATCAAGAGTAACTATAAAGATAACCTCTGTCGATCTTTTAAAGGAAATAGAAGCATCTATAGTAATAAATTCAGTGATTATAAATGAAGTCACTGCTTCAAATTCTGCTTTTTCATTTATATTGTAACGTATAACTATGAATTTGTAATTAAGTAAAATATATTAACTTGATGCGAAAAATAATCCTAATCAAAGATTTCTGTTTAATAAACACGATCAAAATTACTGAAAAACTGGTTAATTTTACTGAATTAAATTTTTGTAAATATCCGCTCAGTAACTGATTTAGTAATTATTATTTTTTGTTAGAATATCGAAATTTTCAAAATAATAACAGAAACAATAAATGGGAAAAGTAATTAATGATATTTGTAAAAAATAATACAGAAATTGAGACAGAATAAATACTTAATGAAATACGAATAGAATATCACATTAATTTTTAAATTTATATAAATATAGAATTAATATTAACGTTATTAATTTGTAATTGTCTTCGAGATTATTGAGTGCTACTGTGTAATTTAAATACAACGAAATTCTTTAAAATATAACGAAAGTTATTTAGTAATAGGCGATAAAGGAAATTAGCAATGAATTATTGAGTATTTTACCCGTATCATTTTCGTCGGCATTGATCAATATAAATATATAGCGTTATTTATAAAAAATTTTCTAGGCTTCCTAACAAGACTACAACATACTTTTTCACTTAGTAATCGGTTACTTCTTTATGTCTTATGATTATTTTTGCGCTTAATAAAAATATATGAAGACGAAAGTTGCATAATGTTTGAAAATTTGAAAATGTTTTACATAACAAAGTGATTCCACATTTCTAATTTTGTAATTTGAGAAATTGCGTAAGACCTATTTTCAGTGTGCTATTCAATAATTGGCTGAGATAAAAAAACTTTTTTAATTTACACACATAATGAATCTCGAATTCACCAGCATCATAAATACATTGGATTAATATATTAAAAAATATACGTGATTTAAATTTAAGGTATAACAAAATTTGTTCCGTAAATGAGAATTCCCTTTAGAATTTTCTTTATTTTATACGTTATTATAACCCAGATAATTTTTACCCTCGATGTTTCTCAAAAAGAATTCAAGCTAATCAATAAAAGGGCAGTCTTAAAACGTGACTGATGTTATAATAAAATGTAAATTCAATCGTCACGAAAAGCACTCAATAAAATCTAAATATAATTAACTAGGTGCCAGGGTCAAAAAGCGTAAAAGTAAAGAGAGCGAGGCAAGAAGGTGAGGGGTATAAAAATTTAAAAGCTTGAACTGTAATAACAGTGAAAAATGAGAAAGTACAGCGTAGTTGACGTATAAATAAACGCGAATCAAAAGTCTCGTAAAATGTCGGAGACGTTTCGTTTGGTACGTATTTGCGAGGCTACGTCGCAAATACCTCTTTTACACTCATTATTTCCTAAGCTACCCAGTATGTTTTTGAACACCGCGCGTTCTCCGTGTATAAAATCAATTCAACCTGTATAACTCAGTTGGCATTCAACGCACACACGCACATATATTAGGACGTGTGTATATAAGCTCATGTACAAATTTGGCCTCCTATATTATTTCATTCATTTACCGACTTTGTATATATCTACACTTTTTACGAATAAATATTCCCTCTTCTATCCTCTTTTCCTTCATCCACCCACTCGCTCATTCTTTAATGCATTAGCAACTTTGTCGTTTTTATTTTCCCATATCCATATGTTTTGCTTTTTCACTTGACATATTTTCAAATTATGCTTTCATCTCGACTTTATTTCTGAGAACGTTTTCTCTCATTCATTCATCCATTCATCCATTCATTCATATTATCATTCGCATTACCGTCTATATGTACAAGTTTCTTTTGTCCTTACATGCTAATTTCATTAATTGAGAACAATATATAAATATATAAAGCAACTGCAAGTTTACTTAACTCTGTGTACTTGGTTCCGGTGCAAAGTTTATAAAGGTAAATTTTTAAAGTAACCTTCAGATTGGCGAATATCTTTTGAGTAATTAAAATAGGTGAAATAATTGCATTTATTTTTATTTCTAAAAGGAAATTAAAATCAGAAGTGTTTACTAGATTAAGAATCTTGGTTGTAATCTTGCAAAGATTTCAGATGCTTTAAAACAATTTGTGTACTTTCACGAGCGACACCATTTTCTTAAATAAGTACTCCAATGTCTATAAAATTGTATATCAAAACTATTTAAATTTAATATAAACACATGTAATACACATTTGTTAAATATAAATAAATACGTTTAATGATAGATTATTCAATAAAACGAAAGCTTAAAATTATTAATTTCAGAGATAAAGTAAAATTATTTTAATTATTTTAAATGAAAATTAAAGTTCGTTTAAGTATTTTACTAATAAAAAAATCTGAGAAAATTAGTTTTCTTGTATGTATATTTTAATGATAAACAGTAATTAAAAAAATGTTTAAATCGTACTGAAAAAATACTATTGTTAGAATGTAATTGTTTCAAGGAGTGATAAATATTTTCAAGATATTTTCTACCCTTATACATACGCTATATATATATATATGTATTAGTGTACTTATTATAAAGGTTTATTGAGGAAGCATGAAGTTCGTGCGTGTATTAATATTTTATTTTTTCAATAGTGTAGTATTCTGACCCACTAAACTGTAAAAGCCGACCTACCCTCCGTAAAGTTCAGTATCATTTTCACACCTTTATACGTACCGTCTATTTTTGCCGTATCGTAATGTATTTACTCATTAATTTGGATTGCTGCTTGTTTATATATTACTAGATTAATTATGATCTAAAATCAGCCATCTTATCTGTTCAGGAGTCTATTGTATATATTTAGTCTTATACTGGGTATATTAATATTCATACACATTTATATGGCACTCATTTTCTTATATTATCATTAATTCTGAGTTGTTAATACATTTTCGGTGCTTTATCTAAGTTTAATTCATATTAAACACTTAACCTTGAGAGATTGAGAGGAAAAAGCATGGTCCATTATTTCAAAAAATAAAAGTTCAAAAAGTGGAAGTTCATTAGTCTTTTTAATTCTCTCTCACACACACACACACACACACACACGCTCGCTCGCTCGCTCGCTCTCTCCCTCTAACTTTCTAATTTTCTTTATTTCTGTCAGCTCTTTCATCGTTATAATCTACTTTTTCTTTTGCCTCTCTCAATTTCTTATAATTTTTTCTGATGCATCTTTCGAATTATCACATTGATAGTGTAATTTGCACTGTACTTAAGAAAGTTCATTTAATTTAATATAATTATAATTTACATATGATGGAAATAAATAAAATATGGATTTGAATATTAACAATTAAAAGTAAATATTATTATACATTTTTTATTTGAATATGAACGTATAAGAAATTATTAAGAATGTTGAAGGATGAATATTGATGCTATTGTTGGTACAACTGATCAACTTTGTTATTGATTTAATTAAATAGAGTCAACGAATGATTATTTTAGGTATTAAGAATTAAATATAAATAATTTATTAAGTACTTTTGTCAAAAAAATATAAGATTTATAAAAAGAAATATATTACACGATGATGTACTTCATTATGTTTTATTGTATTGTATTGAATGCAAAGAATTTATCTCTTTATAAAAAGGGTTTAATCGATTCATTTAAGACGGATATTCTTCCCTATTTCATAAAAAGCATTCCAAACATCTGATTTTAAGATTAACCCTATGATACTATAATCGTCTTGTTACCTTGTTACAAGGTTAACATTACCGTATATTTGAAATATTTTTTCATCATACAAGAAAGTTATTTATTTAACTTCATTCAGATTTCGCTGATTTAAATGTATAGAGTTAAAAGATTTCATAATTTTCTGTGCTGCGTTAATGTTAGGTAACCTTTACAACAATCAAATTAAGTACAACAATCAAATCAAGTTACTAGTTATGAGTATACACAATATCAGATACGATTCTAACAGTTGATATGCTAATTTTCAAATCATGTACAAATCATTAATCATGTACAAAAGTCTATAGAGCGATGAGAATTTTATCTATTTTCATTTAAATCACACTAAACTGACAGAAAAACAAATTATTCGTATTGGTAAAACAATTCTGTATGTAAAAGTTCTCCCTTTTTTTAAATATTCGTATAGATTTCTCCTGATCTCAAAATATAAATTATTTTAATTAAATTATTAATATATTAAATTTAGTTGGAAAAAAATGTACGTATATAATTCAATTAAGAATTTAGATTGAATTTGACGCGCTCTAGACACGTCGTTTAGAAATTTATAAATCGAGCTCGTGGAAAGAGGCCTCTACCGGTACGGATAAGGCCGCTTCTCGAGCGCTTGTCCTTTTGCGTTTTTCCCGGCAGAGAAAGGAAGAAACAGAGAGAGAGAGAGAGAGAGAGAGAGAGAGAGAGAGAGAGAGAGAGAGTGGAGCGAACCTTCGGGAAATTCGCTGGGTCGACACGGCCGATCTCCAGCCCGGTTGCCTACGATTCGCTCGTCAGGGGTTGTACGAAGGGTGCACTCCGATTGGAACGGCGTTGATTCGGGCTAGGACTGTAAGAGAGGAGCATAGGGTCTTTAGTAGCAGGAGAAGCAGGAACAGCAGGGAAAGCGGATACATGGAGCGGTACCAGCCACCACCTTCGGCGCCAGCTGTTTCTCTTAACTCGACACCCGGGCTATCCTGGAGCGTGTAGAATAAAGAGAAAAAAAAAGGTCAGCCAAACTTTTTACTTGAGATCGGTGTCTTCGATTTCAAGGTCGATCGCCGGCTTTTCTCACATTTTCAAATTGGTTTATTCGGTTCTTAAACAATCGTTATATCTTTTTTTAAGCTTATAGTAGCCTCAGTTCGTGTTTTTTTTATTTGTATTTCAAATTTTTAAAGGCTATTATTTGTGTTTATTTAAGGCATTTTCAAAATTCTCATCATTCAATTGGGAAATGAAAGCAACAGAGAAAATCATTCTATTTATTTTAAGCAATAAGCAACAACGGTGCTATAACATGCGTGTGATACAACATACAACAAATATTTTTAGAGTATAAAGAGTTTAGTATAAATCAAATAAAAAATTCAGTATCTATTTTAATGTTTTATATATTTAAATTTAATTTTTACTCCTTATTAGATAATTGGTATAGTTTATATATTTTTTTATTGTATTTTCCATATTTCGAAATTAAATTTCTTGCATTTCATTCGCTTATTTTAATTCAGAGTAGGTACACATTTTTTCTTTTTTGTTATTAAATTTCTTTTATATTCTTCTTTTTTTAATTCAATAAAGAAATTTCATTACATTTAAAGTAATTCGCTAACTTTTCAGTTTTTATTCATTCCACATAATATATTCTTAATTTAAATCTAATGATTCCAAGTTCAAGTTTCAATTTTTCTTAACAATATATTTGTTAATCCGTATATTTAACCATACTTACACTTATTTTCTACTAAAAATATTGAAAAATCTTTTACAATCGATCAAATATAATTTTTAAATTATTTGACAAGATTAATTCTTATTTAGTCTATCCATATATTCTCGAACAATTTGAAAATCATTTTTTAATTTGAGAAAGTTTATAATTTACTTGAATAACATAAAATGTTAATAAAAATCTAAAATATCTTTTAATGTTTATTTTATTTAATTTTAATATTTATAAATAGAATTTCTATACAAAGGATTGTATTAGAAATTAATTTAATAGTTAATATACAATAACTTTTATCAGATATTATGTAAAATGTTATAGAATTTTTATTATGTTAGATAATAGAAATTAAATAGGTAATTTTGCGTGACAATAAAATAAATAATTTTATTTTAACAAAAATTATAGACTAGAAACAATGTGAATACGGACTGCAAAATATGTAGGTCATTTTAATGTTCTTTTGTATCTAACAATTTTGGTCGTGCTTTCTTTTCTAATTGATTTTAAAATTTAGGGAGAGAAACAACGTTAAAGGCAACGGTGTTTTTTATTAAATAATATTTACTGAAGTCATTCCATTTATTGAGAAAAATTATGTAATAATAAATATAGAAATAATGTTCAAAAAATCATAAATCTTTGACTGGATTTTATATTATAAATAAAATACGTTTTGATAGTTATATTCGTTGATATAGGTATAGTTATATATATATATATATATATATATTCTTTAAACTAGAAATATATTTATGTATAAATCAAAACTTTTATTTAGTTTTATTTAATAAAATCCTAACACTCGATTGCCAACTAATACTGTTTTATTCAATAATGGTATATAAAATTTGATGAAGTTCTTAGCTTTGCGGTAAATACAGTTTACTTATGACATTTTAATACAGTTATTGAAGAATAATTTCTTGGAATTTTCATATGATTTTATAAACTTTTAACAATACTACGTAATTCATTTAATTGATCTACAATATTATTAATAATCAGCGACCTCTATAAGTAAAAAATCAACTAAAATAAAAAGTTTAATAAATAATTGATATAACTAAATAGCCATTTATAAAATCTTATAAAAATTTTTGTTACATTTTTAAATAATTTTAACGTAGTCCTCCAGACAATATTATTTCTTCTTGATTGATTAATTATTTTATATTTTTTTCTTTTATTGTTGCTATTATTGTTGACATTATTTGTTACTTTTTTGCAAAATTCTTTGCCTTTCGTGAACGATCCATACCTTCTTTTATCTTTTAAACACTTTCGAATTTCCTCTACGAACTCAACATTTTTTACTTTCCTCTCATCCCTAACGTAAATTTAGAACAATCCTTCTGTCTTCCTCTTTCGCACTTTTTTTATACTTTCTTTACTGATTTTTTTCCCCACGATTCCATCGACCCATACACTTGTAGCAGGCCAACATACACATGCATCGTACTTGTCGCGTATATATAATACGATATATAATATAAAGTAAACTGCGAAAAGTACATCAAGTCGAGTACGCAAAAGAGAGAGAACGAGATAAAGAAGGAGTGAGAGGGAGCGACGTGTTTGACGGTGCCGGAGGAAGAGGGAGAGAGATACATTGAGTGAGTGAGTGAGGGAGGGAGGGAGGGAGGGAGGGAGGGAGGGAGGGAGGGAGGGAGGGAGGGAGGGAGGGTGGGAGGGAGGGAGGGAGAGAGAGAGAGAGAGAGAATGCTAAAGCAAAACACCAAGAGGATATTAGAGCAGTTCTGCAAGATGAGCACGAACGTCGTTACTTGGTGTACGAGTACAGTGAGCCATTCTGCAACTTCGCGCGCAGTCGTCGCGCTCTAGAGAGCGCCTCCTGGTGTTCACGGAAGCGGGAAAGAGAAGAACGAGCGGCCCGTCAGAGGCACAAGCAGAAGTAATAATCGCAGATAAATCGGAACAGATGTAATAAAGAATACGCGAGGATAAGATCGAGCCGTTATTTGTGCACCTGCGCCAATCTACGTGATATCGTTTACCTCGTCCCGTGTGATACACCAACGTAAAATTGCGAACGAAAAAACGGCCAGTGTTTTTTTCGGGCGGAGCCCGCGGGGAGAGGAGCGCTTGCACGGGCGTTTGCTTTGGGATTGCGTGCGTGCGTGCGTGCGTGCATGCGTGCGTGCGTGCATGCGTGCGCGCGTGCGCGCTCTATCTTTTCCTACTGCTGCAGATCCGTTCTGCTGCTACAATGCCGTCAAATATTCTCAGTGAATTCTAGTCAGGAATCAGGATGTCCGTCCCTGCGATCCAGTGCTTCCATTTTTGACAAGAGGGAGTGACAAGGAAGGGAAATAAATTTAGCAGAAGTACAGGGAAAGAGAGAGAAGGAAAACATCTGACGGGGTTTTCACCCAACATGTAGAAAGTATTTATTTTCCTCGCTCTTGATTCCCGAGGGTTTAATAAAGTTCAGTGAGTTGGAGTTCATTTTCTTTTTACTCGTGCGTGTATTTCTTTTTATTTCTGAGAGAGAAGTCTGAATCTTTGATCTTTCTCTCTTTGGGAGAGGTTGATTTATGTAAAATCATAGTATGAAGCTTAGAACTAGAATAAAGTATTCTTAAATTTTTAAATAAAGACACGATAAGAGTATTCATTTTTTATATTTGTTAAAATATGAATAGAAATTCATATAATTTCCCTTTGTTACCTTTATGTATTATTATTTTTTACTTTAATTTAATTCAATTACAGTTATTATATATTATAATACAGTATGGTCTTTTCTTTTTAGCACTTATTCAATGTTTAGAAAAGAAGAATCTAACGACCGATTTACAAGACAAAAAAGCTCCACCTGAATAATTCAAAGTCAAGATTGAATCGAAACTTTTAGCTGATAAGTCTTTCTTCATCAGCCACTATTGAACTTCATGCTTCTTCTGGATTTTACATCTTGTGCCAAAAGAATCTTCAGGAGTTATGGCAGGCACCAAGTCATCGGAAAATGCTGTTCAAACCAGGCCTGTCGAGATATCACAGCAATTGCAGGATGGCGAAAAATTTGTCAAGTGGGACGAGGTATGAGTTTTTTCAATTTTAGAATGCCCTATAATGTTCTTATATGTTTTTATAAATTTAAGAAAATGTTTTCATTTAATTAATAAATTCAAGGATTGTACAGATCAGAAAAATTATTATAAGATTAATTCTTAAACTGTTTTATTTTTTTGTAATTCTGTACATTAAAGTGTTACCTTTTTTATAGTAACATTATATAATTACTTGGTCAATGTAATTATAGAGTTTAAAAAGAAAATATTTTTTAAATGGCTTATATATTTTCTAATTTTATTTGTGAGATTTTTAATATCTTTACCTATACTCTATTTTAAATAAGTGGTATGTTTAATATAGAATATAGAGCAACCTATCATTAAACATAATTTCTAAGATAAAATTCATTTAATGATAGTTTTTTTACATCAGTCATAGTAATATAGTTATTTATAACACACAATTGTAATAAGTTCTTAGGTAAGTACTGTTATATTGTTTGCACATAAATAGGATTCAGGGGTGGCAACACCAGTTACTTTGAAAGTGGACAAACATGGTTTTTACTTGCATTGGATAGATCAGCACAACGAAATGGACATGCTCGATATAGCTATGATTCGTGACACACGCACTGGAAAATTTGCAAAAATACCCAAGGTGAATATAATAACTTAAAGATAATAGCTTGGGTTATTTATAAATAACATTAATATCTGAATAATTAAAGTTAATAGTGCGTGTTTAGCATCTTTATTGTTTCATCACATATATTATAGTATTCTGTAAATTTAATGCTTCTTTGCGTGTGACTAGTAGTTATGCATAATGCCAAGCCATTATTTATAGGTGTAATTATAAATAGAATTCTAACTACCTTATATTTTATATCTATATATTTATTACTCATGATTATTGTAACAGGCCAAAATGATTATTATAAACTTAAGAAGAGATAAATTGTATTATCTTAGAGAGCCTTATAGATTGACATATTAATCAAACAAAAGAAAAATAAAGGATATTTTCAATATTATATTTTTTATTAACATCAGCTTACTTATTAACATTATTAATTTTTTTATTGAATTTTTTACAATAAAATTATACTTATATTATTGATATGAAAAATGTCTTAAATAAGTAAACCTTATGTAATTGTTTAGAATTCTTAAATTGTAAGTAAAAAATAGTTTAAGTTTTACAGAGTGATAGTATTTTCAAAAATCTATATGTAACTTATTTTATAAGTAAAATTATTGAATAAAACTATTTTACTTCATATTAAAGTATAATTTAATAGCTTATATTCTTTAAATTATTTAAAATTGTTGAAAATAAGTTAGTCTTAGAATATCTTATATTTATTGTTATTACTTTTATACTACTTATTTACTATTACTTAATTTATAATAGAATAAAGACAATAAATTCTTTTTTTTTAAATATAACTTATATTTTTCATAATTAAAATTTTACTTTACATACATTATTTAGTTTAATAATAAACTTAAATATTTTTCACTAAAATCTCATCTAATTTTTTGCTTCTCTATTCTGCATGTTATTAATTAAATGTATGGAATTAAGAAAATAATATAAGATAATTTACAGGATCCAAAATTAAAATCTCTTGTAACAATGGGTTCACAAGATTCTTTAGAAGACAAGACTGTTACAATATGTCATGGTTCAGACTTCGTAAATATGACTTTCATTAACTTCTGTACAACACGTGCAGAAATCGCACGTCACTGGACCGATCAGATTCTTCACTTGGCTTATAATCTCACTCAACTTAATATTAGCACAATTATGTTCTTGCAAAAAGCACACACAAAACTTACATTATCGGCAGATAAATTTGGAAATATACCAGTTAAAAAGTGAGTAAATATTTAAATCTTTCTGTCTAATTTAAGTAATATTACTTACATAAATACAATTTTTTTAATGCAATTTTTTTAATTTTGATTGATTACAATTTTTTAGTATAATAAAAATGTTTACACAAAACAAAGAAGATCGAAAGCGTGTTGAAAAAGCCTTGGACATTTCAGGATATGCTTCTGGAAAAAACGATTTTATTCCTTTACAAAAATTTCAGTTTGAAGAATTTTTTAATTTTTACAAGTCACTTACTCAGCGTTCAGATGTTGAGAAAGTCTTTGAAGAGATAGTTGGTAATCCCAAACGAAAATTAATGTCCGTACCACAGCTTGTTGAATTCTTGAATCAAACTCAGCGTGATCCACGACTTAATGAAATATTATATCCTTATGCCAATTCGGCAAGAGCAATGGAAATTATTAATCAATATGAACCAAATAAACACAATGCTCAAAAAGGTCAGTTAAGTTTTGATGGTTTTCTTCGATACCTCATGAGTGAAGATAATCCTATTGTTGCTGTATCAAAGTTCGAATTATCTGATGATATGGATCAACCACTTGCTCATTATTTTATTAATTCTAGTCATAACACGTATCTTACAGGTAAGTTTTTTAAAACAAAGTTTTTACTTTTTATATAATTAAGTTACCAGTGACTGAATTATTAGATTTTAAAAAATTTATAATATTTTTCATAAATTACTCATAGTTATTAAATCTAAAAATTTAGAATATCTAAATTAAATTAAATTAAATTACTTAATTAAATTCTTGATTTTACTGTTTCTATTAGTTTTCTATAATTTATAATTAATGTAATTTCCATATCCATTTTTTATAATAATAAAACTTTTTTTTTTAATATGACAATCTATTGTGTTTTTAATTTACAATATATAATAAAGATAAGTAAAATCTTTTAATTTAAAATTTAAAGGACATCAGCTGACTGGTAAAAGTTCTGTAGAAATTTATCGACAATGTCTACTTGCTGGTTGTCGATGTGTTGAACTTGATTTTTGGAATGGAAAGTTTGATGAACCTATTATTGTTCATGGGTAAGTACATTTTACTTTTAATTAGAGACTTGGATAATATCATAATAAGAAAACTTTTTAAAAAACATCAAGTCTTACATATTTTCATATTGATATTGAATTATAATATATTTTAAATTCATATTTATTATACATTTAATTATACTTTAATTTTTTATTATTTAATATTTAACTTTAATTTAATTATAATAAATTTAATTATACATTAATAAGTTTTTGATTTGAAATTGAGAAATGTGTATTTTTATGAACTTTGTTTCTGACAGGTATACATTTGTACCTGAAATATCGGCTCGGGATGTGATTGAAGCGATAGCTGAGAGTGCCTTTAAGACATCTGAGTATCCTGTGATACTTAGCTTTGAAAATCATTGTAATCCAAGACAGCAAGCCAAAATTGCCCAGTACTGTAGAGAGTACTTTGGAGAAATGCTTCTGGATGCACCTCTTGAATCTCACAAAGTAAGTAATTAAAAATCTATTTTAATTATTAATTACGTAATTAAACTAATTACATTAATTACATAAAATAATTAATTAAATAAATTAATAATGTATTTTAATAAATTAATATTAATAAATTACTCAGTTGAAAATAATAAGTAAATTTCATAAGTAAAACATTGTTTCTTAAAATTGATAAAGTGCAATTATAAAAAATTTGTAGAATTATATGATAATAAAAGATATGTAGATAAGTTACTTTTTATTCTTCGATGTATTGCTAATACATCTTACAGTTATAAATTTAATATTAGAATAATTTTCATTCGCTTCGAAACGTATGATTTAAAAATGATGTTTATAATTTTTAGTTAGAACCTGGTCAACAATTACCTCCACCTGCATTGTTGAAGAGAAAAATAATAATAAAAAACAAGAAAAAACATCATCACCATCATCATAAAAAGCATCAGAAGAAACAACAAATGCAGACTGAAGGCATAGAAGAAGGTATTGAAATTATTGAAGAAAATGGTAATGAAAACCAATCAGCTAAAGGGGAAAATGGTCCTCCGCCTGATATAATTCCATTAAGTGAAGTTGTAGATGGAATTGTAATGGGTAATGGAAATGGTGAATATCAAATAGGAAATGGAGAACTTCATCCACCAATGCTGCAACAACGACAAGGAAGCAAGGACAGTACACAAGATGACGATGGTATAATTTTTATTTTTATATTTTATATTTTATATTATTGATTATTTATTTATTTATATATTGTTAAATGTTGATCAATTCGTTTATTTTATGTAATTAATATTAATTTAAAGTAATTGATGATAATTATTTTAGAAGATGAAGATGAATCAAGTACTGAAGAAGATGAATCCAACGCCGAAGATATTAAATTGCGACTTGACGATAAAGTTGCAGTTTCCAATAAAGCAGCTGCTGCCAAGGAAACAGAAGCTGGAGCCGAAATTTCAGCGCTAGTTAATTACGTTCAACCGGTTCATTTTAGTAGTTTTGAATCTGCAGAAAGTAAGAAGTTTTCTACAGTTTTATATAGTTTTATATAAAATCATTACATTAAAAGTTTTATAATAGTTCATAGTTATTATTAATATACGTTTATATGTATATTTATTTTCTATATTTTTTGCAGAAAAAAATCGTATGTATGAAATGTCATCGTTTGATGAAAAACAAGCCACAACTCTACTAAAAGAACGACCACTAGAATTTGTCAATTATAACAAACATCAATTATCGCGAGTTTATCCATCAGGTACACGTTTCGATTCAAGCAACTTCATGCCTCAAGTATTTTGGAATGCAGGATGTCAACTCGTTGCTCTGAATTATCAAACTTTAGGTAATTTTATGCCTAATATTTGTTAACCTTTTGTTAATTTGCGAATATTTATTAAATTTGTATATTTTAATATAAAAGATACTGGAGTAAAAACAAAATATATTTAAGATATTTTTTATTAACACTCTTCAATTTATCAGTTAAAAAAAATAATTTTTATTCTATAGATTTTTGTCTTCACTGAACATGTGTAAATTTTGAAATCAGAATTTTTCATATTATTTCAGATCTTGCTATGCAATTAAATTTGGGCATATTTGAATATAATAAACGTTGTGGTTACTTATTAAAACCTGAATTCATGCGTAGAAAAGATCGTCGATTAGATCCATTTGCTGAATCTACAGTGGATGGTATTATTGCCGGAATGGTTCATATTCATGTGATATCAGCTCAATTTTTAACAGATAGAAGAGTCGGAACTTATGTAGAAGTTGATATGTACGGTCTTCCTGCTGATACTGTTAGAAAGAAGTTCAAAACTAAAATAGTCCCTAATAATGGCATTAATCCAGTATATGATGAAGAACCTTTTGTTTTCAAAAAGGTCAGTTGATATTTTTAGTAGATTAAAAACATTAGCAAGTTTTTTCTTGAAAAAAAAAAGAATTGTTAACAAGTAATTATAAATTTCTATGGAGAAATAATACATGATTCTACAATTTATAAGCTTAATTTAAATAATCTTAATTTATCAACAATGTGAAAACGTAAATATTACATTTTCAAGAAATTATTCTATTTTTACTTGTTAGTCAATGACGTAATTTAAAGTTTTTAATTAAAATCTTATAAATATTTTCTCAACTATTTATCTTTATTTAAAATTGTTCTTAATATTGTATTAATGATATAACAAAGAATAAATTCACGATTATATCAAAATATCCACCCATCGTTTCTAATGCAGGTAGTCTTACCAGAGCTGGCCTCTATTAGAATAGCAGCTTACGAGGAATCTGGCAAGATGATCGGACACCGTGTTTTACCTGTTGTTGGTTTATGCCCAGGCTATCGACATGTGGCTTTGAGAACTGAGTGTGGACAGCCATTACCATTAGCTAGCTTGTTTCTGCATGTCATCGTTAAGGACTATGTTCCGGACAAATTAAGTGATTTGGCAGAGGCACTTGCTAATCCTATAAAATATCAAAGTGAACAAGAAAAGAGAGAGGTGCAGCTATCAGTGCTTACAGATGATCTGGAAGAACCACCTAAAGGTCACATTGAGGTACTATTTATTTGTGTTTTACATATATGTAAGAAACGAATCTGCTAATTAATTCCTCTTCCATTTTTCAACTACACGTATAAAAATATTTAACGAGACAAAAATTTGACCTAAATATAACATTAAATTCATAGTTGTTTCTGATTAATATATAGTATTAATTCTTAAATTACAGCTATTTAATAAATTAAAAATTAATAAAATGTAGAGAATGTTGAAGTTTTTATTTAATTAAAATGTAATTTTTACTATAAATATGATATTTAATTAATTACTATAAAAGACAATATATACTACATTGTCTTTTTTCAGATTTTTTATTTCTTATAGATAAGGTTAAATAAAATTTTATTAAATAATGTTTTTAAATATTCATTATTGAAGCTTACAAAACCAAAGCTAAAAACAGAAATCTAGAAAGTAGAAATGTAATTCTTTAAAAATTTTTGTTAAATAATGCTTCAGTAACAGAAAAAGAACAACAGTGCTTTTTTAAATCGAACTATTTTAAATTAATTTACTAAAACATAATTTTTGTGTCACAATTTACATTAAACTTTCTCATATTTCATAACATTTTTAATGTAGATCTTATATCAAATACATTATTATATAAATGTGCATTTCAATAAAAATAATAAAAGTTAATAAATGAATAAGTGATCAAATCGAATATTTAATAATTAGCTTTTACTAAATATTTATTGTTCGTGTAGATTTCTATTCCTTCTGTACTATACTAACATTCTAACTAACTGTTTTAGGTAAAAGAAAAAATTAAGGAAAAAAGTGGTAGTGGACCAAGTTCCTCTAAGCTTATCGTGAGTTCATAATTGATTCATGATGTCTGGTTGAAAAATTTTATTGAAAACGCTAATATTTTATTATTATTTAAGTTATATTTTTAAAAAGAAAAATATTAACAACAAGTTGAATAAAAAATTGTTATAAGAATAGCTATAATTCATATAAATATTGTAGCAAATATATTTTAATCAAACATGTCTTTTTTAAAGTTAATAATTAAAAATTTGAAACATTAGAAAACAAAATTTTATTGAAGTATTAATTATTTTAAATATAAAAAGACATTACAGGTGTACATTATTATAAGTGTACATTAAATAATATATTATACATACAAAAAAATAATTCTACCATTATTCTATATTTTTAGTAAGTTATATTTACGTTCAATACTATGTTTGAAAACGTCAATTCAAAGCTGTACAATTTTAGAATTATTTTCAATAAAATGTTTTACTAAGAGATACATAGGAATGAATATATTATGTTTTAAAATTTGACGTGTTCTTGTTAGGAAGAGACTAGTAAATCGAAGAGAGTACAATCGATAGGAGAATTACCTGGATTAATGCTACCTGCAGGAAGTCCACATGGAAGGCAATCAATAGGACTCATGAGTATATCTGATTCTCAAAAGCTTGAGGATGGCATTTCTTCACTTATGCTAAATGTAACCGATGCTTCCTCAAACAAAAGTCCTCTGAATGCCAGTATGAGTAAGTGATTTGTACTTAGAGGAATAGTATAAAGAACAGTTTCTAATGATTTTTAAAAAAGGTTCATTTTCTATAGTATCCGAGGATATCGTCGCCGAGACTCTAGATAAACTAATGGAAAATAAATTGGTCAAAGAAAAGAAGCTAGAATTAGAAAAGAAATTGGATTCCTTAAAAAAGAAACAAGAAAAGGTATTATTTTTATTTAGACAATGTATTTTATCTTTAAAATTTATACAAACAAAAAGGAATAAGAATCATTGTTGCATCATTTTAATTTTTAAGAAATAGATTTGTGATAATGTATTATATATATATATATGATTTATCATTTCTTTATATTTTTAAATTTTTAACAAAATTTAGTTGTTTTTTTTTAGCCAGATAGATAACAGATATTTCAAGAAATATTTTATCATTAATATATGCAAAAAGAATTCAGGTTTGTCACAATGGTTGAAAACCCTGTTTTTTTAACAAATACAATGACTGTGCAATTTCTTAATTATTTATCAAGAGTATTATAAAAAATATGTAAAAAATATAATATATTTACGTCATATTCACTGAAAAATACTAAATGTTTGTCTTTATTGGATATTTACTTCATTACTGATAATTTAAATAATACATATAATGTAAATAAATGATTTTATATTAAATTTAGTTTTTTTAAATATAATAAATCATCGAAATTAAAATATGTTTTTAAATTTTATAGGAGAAAATGCGTATCCAAACTACAAAAGGATCGGTCGATGGAGAAAAACAAAAATCGAAATTCTACATGAGTCATAAATTAATGCAATGTCTCTCTAGCAAAAATATGTATGTACAAAATATTTTTTTGTTTAAATTTCTATAAGTTATTCAGATTAACGAATATTCATTTTTTATATGTATAAAATTTTATGTAGCAATACAAATAAAAATATTTTAGGAATAATCAATGAATTATATCACTATAAAAGTCTCAATAAATTTTGTATTTTCAATGAATTTAAAATATTGTGTACAATTCTTTAATTATGCACATACATATTTTTAATTATAAATATAAAATTTTGAATATTAATTTATCCAGTGAAGTAGGTCTCAGTACATTGGCTCTTCCTGAGACAACAGAATCCATTGAGGTGGATAATCACGAAGGTAACGACGGACCACCAAAGGGACTTCCAAGGAGCCACAGGGAGCGCATGCTTTCTATCTGTAAGGAACACGTTCTACAAGAGCGTGAGCTTCAGGAGAAGTATCATGAAATTATGTTCACAACGGTCGAAAAGGTAATGAGATCATCACAATCTAGTCAACTGAAAACACTACAAGCTCTCTACGAACGCGAGACCGCAGATGTTAAGAGAAAGCTACAAACAAATAGACACGAAGAGGTACGCCGAATAAACATTTATTCATGTTATAAATTGATTTATATGAATAAGAGACAATTATTTTTTTATATTACTTATGTTGAAAATGCAATTTCATATAAGTAAAGGAGTTTGTTAAATTTTTTTAAAAATTCCAAAATAAAATTGATTTAAATTTTATGAAGTTAGTTTTAAAATAACAATTAATTTTTTCCATGATTGATCAACTTCATTCATAGAATTGCATGTACGTTGTAAAATGTGAATTTATATTAATACAATAAAAATATATCTACAAATTTTTAAGGTAAAACAATTGGCAAAAGCTCATAAAGATAAAGCTGAGTTTGATCGTTTAAAGAGGGAAGTAGCAAAATCAACCGTTGAAAAGGGAGTAAATGAATGCACAAGACTAACTAAAATATATGAGAAAAAGAGGATTGAATTAGAAAAGCAACATGAAGATGTTCGACAGAAATTTGAGGAAGAAAAACTAAAAGTATGTTGCTGTATTATTTTTTTGTAGTTAAAATGCTTGAATAATGTTTATATTTATAACTAATAGTTAATAGATTCCTAAGCAATGATGTTTGAAATTAATTAAATATAATAAAATAACTAAAAACTAAAAAGTAAGACATTTTTTAAATATTTAATTTTAATGATTAAATAATTTCTAAAATCATTTTTTAATAAAATAATTTTTTAATATAATTTAACATAATAAATTTTTAATTACTATTTTATGTAAATTTGTACAAAAATACAATTAAATTTGTATATTATGAGATAAAGTTACTTCTGTTTCCTAGTAATCTTTTAATAATATTTAAAAATTCTTATAAAATTGATCACATACTTTATAAGTATGTGATGTATTTTTAATAAATATTTTTATGTTTTATCAAATAGAAGACTTATTTTTCAATTAAATTTGTATATTAATTATTTTAACCGATATTATTTTCAATATTTTTTATATATTCTATAAAATAGTCCATAAGATTTTTTTATAAAAAAAAGTATTAAATATTCTATTAATAACAGGTTCGAACAACTCTTCAAATGGAGTATAACAGTCGATTTAGTAAACTTGACTCAGATGATTTAGATTTGTCTCCAACAAGTATTAGTCCAGAAGTTCCTGAAGTAGTTAGTGAAAAGACTTACTAGCAGGAGGCTTCTGGGCGTTATCATTGGTTAAGATGTTTCCAACGTGATAAACGTCAATAAAATCAATAGTTTAAATTGTGGAATCCCTTATAAGCATAACTAAAAGCATTATTCTAAAAAAATTTTCTTTCGAAAATTTTGAGTAGCTTTGAAGTTCATTACAGAAGATAAGAATGTCGTAGCGAAATACGAAGAAAAATGTAAATGCATTTTTAATATATGCAACATTCCGATTCCTTATTGAAACAGTTTTTTGAGTGGACGAAGTTGTAAAAATATCCTAAAGTCACTTAATGAAGAAATAAAAAGTGCTCGTATACGTGTTTCCATTTTCATGGATTAAAGAAGTGACTTCTGGAAACGAAAGTAATGTTAGTGCATGTATACCTACAACACTACTTTTTAACATTGTGAATATCAGTCACAGTATTAAGTAACGATAAGAAACCGTACTATGTATTGAGATATAAGTTGAGAGAGAGAGAGAGAGAGAGAGCAGAGCAAGAAGGAAAGAATGAAAAAGGATTCTAATTTTATTTACATTGTGGGTATGTGATTATAAATGAATGTCATATTTTAAAACTATAATTTTTAACCTTGTTGTTATATACATAAGGCGTTATATTCTCCATTAATCTAATACCTATAAATTTCGCGAACAATTTTATTAACAATGAAAAAAAACTATACATTCAGAAAATCAATGGAAACAGGCCTGGGTCGAATCTCCCTGTTTTAGGTACTGGCTCTTTTAAAAGAATTGGATAAACAAAACATACAGCATTGTAAACTTATATTCTTCAAAAAGAATGCAAATCGATTTAATGAAAGCACATTGTATATTCTATTTGAGATAGAATGAAAAAATCATTGGAACTTGTTAATTTTGTAAATTGTATTCTCATTGAACAAGTTGAAGAAAAGAAACAAGGAAAATCGTACGCCTCAACTTTCAGCAACGTAATTCTTCCACGAATTTTTTTTTTCTATATTAAATAGGGAAAGAAATGTTGATATTTGTTGAAAAAAAGTAAAAATTAAATAATTTAAATGAATTTACGACAGAGTAAGCGATATGAAAAACACGGAGACCACTTTTTTTCGAGAAGACAATCAAAAATGTTACTTGCGCAAGTGTTTAAGCGACTGTAACATTTTCTTTGTTATTAATAATTCATACAACGTATGTGTACATTAGCATACCTATATATTATAAAAAAAGTATATAAACTAAATATCAATAATAAGAAAAATGGAGATAATAATATTAATGATAATTAGCAATGAACATTAATAAATGCTACACCGTAGTCGTAACAAAAGCAGCACGAAATTTTCTAGTTGAATCAGAATTATTAATAAATGAACGAAAAAGAATTTACAAATTAAAATATAGCGCAACTGGAATTCTGAAATTATCCCAGTGACGACATGATCTTTGAAAACGCTATTTAATGTTTAATAGTTTGCGAAATAAAAGCGACAATTGATATTGTGCAGTTAAAATAGACGCGACGCGTTGTGATATTAATGGATCTCAAAGCAATCATAAGATCGCTGTACAAAAGTATAAGTGTAGCCGGTTTGCGAGAAAGAGAGAGAGATAAGCTATACAATGAGGAATAGTCGGAAACGCGTGAAATTGATGTTATTATTGGTATTTCTTTATAACAGCTTTTTAATTATACGATTTATGAATTACTTTACTATGCATGAGCATTTTTATATGTGGCAGTAATACTTAAAAGTCGATTATATTTTATACATAATTTTTTTATATTAAGAAGTAAAGAAAGTTTTATTAATGTTATTGTATACATTATTTTATCTTAAATATGGTGTATTATGCACAATGTACATCTCGTTTATATTGAGCCTAATGTATTGATTATACATAATTGAGTAATATTTTATAAAATATTAGTAACTTTCTTTACTGAATAGTAATCTATAACTTAATCTGGCATACTCAGTAATTGCACAAGATCAAAGCGCAGTTCTTTGTCTATACTACATGTCAATTATATTTTTAAGAATTATTTGTTTTTTTTTTTAATTAAAATTTAATTCATACGCGTATTTTTTTTACAAATGTGATAATAATTATTTGATACTGGGTATGTCAGTTAAATTGCAAATATTTACAAGGAAGACGGTTCCTGAATTATTTTTTTAAATACAAACGTTAAATTACATTTACTTTTTTGCTTAATAGGATTATGAGAAATGAAACTGAAAACTATTGTAAATCCTTTGTTATCAGTAATGACTGAATGGGCATTATTGAAATTAAATTATTCATTTTATTTGCATATGTGGTATGTAATGAACTTTCAAATTTGCGAGCTTCTTTCGCTACTGACGTTAATTTGATCTGAAATGCCATTCTAGTAAACGATCAAGCGAAAAAAAACACGAGATTTTATATATAAAAAATACCATATGTATATTTGATGTGGCATGCGTGCACATATGCAATATTTGGTAAGTTATTAGGTACGACACAAGTAATTTAGAAATTTTTAAATATAAATATATGATTAAACTTTATCACGTTCGTACATTCGTAAGCATTTGAAAACACCTCATAAAGCAATGAAATTAGGAAGTCTTTGTTTATTTATGACATATCAGTTTTTAATGGTTACATAAAATAAAAATGTCATTATTATTTTTTATTTTATGTTTGTTGAATCTGTTTTTTGAGGTTGTAAGACTACTATCAAAATCGTGGTGAAAATTCAAAAAGAAGAAATAATCTGTGAGATACTAAGAAGAGAAAAACAATATTTACGTTCTTCCAATTTCAAATGGACTTCCATACGTAACTCAAAGCTTAAATATTAACTATCCTTATATATGCGGTTCCTCCTCTCTTCCTGGTATTTTCAATCTATAAATAAGTCACAGTGATGCGTATGTTAATAATTTATATAAATATTACATTCTGCGTTAAACTATTCAGTGTTGTTGCTGTTGATGTTGTTAAACGTTTAAGTAGACGAGAATGATAATTACGTTTATTATTATATATAATATATAAGATAAATGTAATAGAGCTCAACATGTAGATTGATTTGTGGCTATGTAAACATGCATTCGAGCAATTAGAAGTAAAATCGTTTTCATATTTATGAAACGACAGTTCGAAGTGGCTGATCTCGATTTAGGAACTTTATTTAACGTTTAATTTATTATTCTTTCTTATTCTATATTATTATTTTATTTGTTTATAATACTACTATTTGCAATTTTTTTGTATTATTATATAAATTCGAAATTGTTATTAATAATTTACTTTGCCTATTATAATACTGTTTGTTAGTGCGAAAGAAAGTCAAGAAAACTAGTCTTTTTGATAATATAATGGAGTTAGTTGTAATAGTTAATCCATATTATTTTTAAATTTAAGTTATTCATAAATAATATTGGTTGTATTTGCATTTTAATTTCGATATCATTGTTTTTTTTTCTTCATTTGAAAGAGAAAGTGCATTTCTTTAAAAGTCTGCTAAATAGTACGAAAATAATGTAAAAATTTAGTTTAAATGCAGGTTTATTCTTTCTATATTTTTTAATATACTTTTAATTATTTAATATATTAGATATTATACGAATTTCCATCAATCTTATAATTCTAATACAGAAAATAGAATTAATAGATCAAATGTAATTTTTACGTTGTAGTATATATAAATAATGTCTTCCGTTTCATTTGTAGATAAGTTCTGGATTAAATCAATAGCATTTTATTGAGATGTAATTGCTTTTTTTTATAGAAAAAATAATATATGTATGTATGTGTGTGTATATATATATAATTATTAATATTATAATTTTAACGTATCAGTGCTGTAAAATCAGTTATAAAGTCTACAATTTTTTATAATTTATATATACGTATAATAATCATCTTGTAAAAATTATAATATACTATTAAAAATACGTAAATGAAAAAATATGCAAAATAATTTTTAATATATTTGTTCAATACAAGAATGATTTATACTATATATTTTTTCTGTTTAATAAATTATAGTTTTCAATTTTGTCTAAAAAACTCGATTAATTTTGGAAATTAAAATTAAAAACCTAAAGGATTTATCTATTAATGAAACAAATTAACAGTCAGTCGAACCGACTGCGCGCATTGACGTAATCAAAATTAGCTTTCATATAAATGCGCCAAAATGAATTGTACGAAATTAAGTTAAGACAGTATATTTATGACAGAAAATCTCAACGCCAAGAAAAATGTATACATGGCGTTTTCTTACACTTATATTTTCATGTTAATATGTAATGCAACGCAATATGCATTACATATTATACATAAATTATACATATTTGCATTTTTTTGTATGTCTTTTTGATCCACTAAAATGAAATGGATATAAAATAATAAGGGTAACATAGGTAAAATGTGAAAAAGTTCTTGATAATTATAATATTTGGAATATTTTCATCTATTTGTAATATGAAGCTGCATTCTCTAAGCTTCTTAATATTTTCTTTTAAATTAGAAATAACAGAATAACCTTTAATTTATTTCTTACATTAAAATCAGATTATTATAAAATTCTAAAATTATTGATAGATTGTAGGTAATGACTATTTATGAACTTAATTATTCCATTTGTACGAGCTTAAAAGTATTTTTAATATTTTTAGTATTTTATATTTAATATTAAATATTTCCAACTAAAAATGTTTAAACAATTAAAATGACTAATTTTATTAATAGTGAGTAATATAAATCTAACGTGATTATATTATATGAAATTTATTTGAATTAGGAAATTATTAAATACATCTGTGGTTAAACATTTTTATTTAAATTTAAAATTGAAGTATGGTTTAAAATCACGAAAATATTTTTAAAAATTATGTACGTAGCCATTACGTTCTAAAAATAATTTGAAAATTAAAAAATATTCTAAAAATAATTTGAGATTATTCCAAGGTTTTTGAAAAATCATTGTATAAGTTACACACGAAAAATGTACATACAAGATGTTTTAATGTCGTTCAAGCTTTGATATGTTGTATTGGGTGCGAAATTCTATACAAACTTTTATAGACTATTTCACTTTTTTATTATTACATTTGTATAAATATTTATCAAAGTATTGTTGTTACTGCATGGAATATCCGTTTCGCTCTGTATAAGCGCTAATTATTGTCTTCCTAATCTATGCAATTTATAACTTAGCATGTCTTTATCAATATTCCGAAATAATAAATAAGTATGTAGGCGCTTGCGCAAATTATTCGATGATCTGTTACGTTACAGTTATTCTTTTTCTTCGTAGTTTTTACACGCTTTTTTAGAGCTTGTAATAATTAAGTCGTATTTACTCTAAGCTTTCATCCGATGATAAAGAGTTTTTTCTTGGATCATAACTATTAGAATTACTGAAGCACTTATTCGAATGCCTAAGATTTAAAAATTTTTTTTTAGTTTTATTTTTAAGTATAGCAAGAACATTTATTTTTTACTATAAGATTAAATACATGAATTATTTAATTTTATTTTAATATATAATCCAAATATTAATTTTTTCTAACGACTTACAAGGCTTAATTTTATTAGTAACTTGTATTTAATTTTTTCAGTTTTTTATTTCAGAATTAGAAAGTATCAAAGTAAGTAGTTATTTATTTTTAAAGTAAAAAACTTTATTATTATTATACTATTTATTGTGTATACAAAATTGTTAAATTATTATAGTTTAGATAAATTATTTGTATTTATCAATTACAAATTGACTTATTGGTCATGTACCCCTTAAATCTTTTATCAAAATAAAAAAATAAATTATTTTTTAAGTTTTGTCATCAATATCTAAATATTCTACATTAGAATTGTTTTAGTTTTCTCTAATTATTTCTAAGCATAAACTATTTCTAAATGTAAATCTTTGGATTCATTTTTAGGCAATGACCTCTATCACAATTACCATATTATTATAATAATAGTTGATGTAATACATACAATGAATACAATTGTATGTGTACATTTGTTTATAAATTATGTTGTTTCCCATTGTATCAAAGCATAGTTTTAAATAAAAAAATCTTGATTTTGTGCAAACGTGCATTATTTTTTGCTTATTTTCTTAATACCATAACAATAATTTAGTTTGAGTAAATTCAAGAAAACATTTATTTAACTACTATCATTTATGAAAAAACCAAATAATTTTAATTCTAAAATATGTCATTATTAATGAAAAGGAATTATTTAGGTGTATAATTTATTAATTGTAGGTTGGCATACATGAAAATTGTAAGAATAACCAGCATTTAACAATTTCATTTCTTTTCCAGACATATGTATACACATAATAAGATGCAACTGTACTCTAAACGAATATTTACAATCTATAGTTTAAGTGAAGTTTTGGATTCATTGAATGTTTCGTTACTCTTCTCTTCTATATATATATAATACTCGAGGCGCGCGCTTTTCAAGTTGTTCGTTGCTAATTAATATATTAAAGTACTTAAAATAAATGATTATAATTAATAAATATTGTACTTAGCTTACTACGTACCGTATAATATATACCTATCGATTAAGGAATATCGTATACATACACATTTATTGAACTATCACGCGTGAACTAAGATGACGATTTTATTTCATTTTTTTATCAACGAGACGTCATTCAGACATTGCATTGTTTATTGTACTAAAATGAATTGTTTAATTGCTATATTTTTTTAAACTCATAAAACTTAGACGTATATTATCATGTAAGAAAAGTTTTATTTTATTAAATATAAATATTATATATAAATATAATAGCTTTTCCCCTTAAATGGTTTGCTTATTGAATCAATTTATTGTTTTCTTGAAAACCAAAAAATCTTTAAATACTATATCATTTTAAAATAAATCTAATAAATCAAATTAGGATTACAATTACTTAGGAATGATTTCAAGTCTTCTGAAAAAAGCTGAAATCTATATTATTGTAATTAAGTATTTATTTATTATATTAATTTTAGTAATTAGTAGTATAATTTTGAAACATTTGAACCTAAGAATTCATTTTACCAAACGATGAAACGATTCTCTTTTTGAGTGCAGTAACACGCAATTTTACTATGAAAGTACTTAATAATAATAAAATGAGTCAGCGGAAAGCGAAATGTGAAATGATTTTTTAAACAATACACGCTGTATTCATAAAAGAATGATTCTATCCCCACACGTTTCGTAATCTATTTCTTTACATTTTCTGTTAATTCTTGTTAATATTACTTCTCTTTTTCACTTACATGTAAACGTACTAAGCGCCTGGAGTTCGATGACTCGATTTGCATTCCTGCTTTAGTAAAGCTTTCATTAGTTTTTTTTTTGTTTAGATAAAATAACGTGAGTGTCGAAGACTAATAAACAATATATCTTTTACAAGGATTGTTTCGTTTAAACTCTTTTCATCTTATTTGTGAGACAAGATTTATGAAATATACATACTTCGATACATTAATATCTTTGGATTAAAATTTGATTCTAGTTTACAGTATATTTATGCACTGTAATACAAGATGTATTTTAAAAAAATTTTAATAAATTTTTAATTTATTTTAAATAATTATAATACTTAAAAATGGTAACGTTTGTGCTGTTACAAAACATAATAAAGAATTTTATTTATTATTGAGATTAAAAGGTTTTAAGAAATCCAATGAAATATACGCTTTTATTTATTATGAAAAATTATAAGTTATACTTGTAGCTTATAAAAAAACTGGTAGCTTTTGTTAGTAAAAAAATCCATATAATAACATGTTATAAAATTCAGCTACAAAGAGAATATGTGTAGATATATTTTACAGTAGATGTTTTCTAGTGGATTTATAATATATGTTTTTATGCGACAGTCGATGAGGTTGCTTAGATGTGTTAAAGTATTTAACAGACAAAAAAATATTAAAATAAAACTTCTAGTTGCAATAGTAGAATAAAGATATTGTTCACAATTTGTTAATATTTTCAGCTTTGTTCTTGAAAAAGTACTTGAATATTTATCAGCTAAAAATAATTTCCCATTAATTATCTAAAGTATTTTATAATTACCAATCCAAAAAGATACTTACGTTACATTATTTTTCTACGTACATTTTACTTTAGCTTTTATTCTTATTTAAAATAATTATATTATAAATCGGCTTAAAAATTTCCAATATAAATTAATATTTAGACAGTAACATATAAAAAATTATTTTTAGATTTTTAATTTTAATTATGTTTTTAAATATAAATAATATAAATATTTAATGGAATACTTTTTTTATAATAAGTGCAATATTATAATTGTGAGAACTATCGATAAGTATGTTCAATAGGGAAGAACACAAAAAACGTACGTTATGAGTATCCATTATTAAAATTAATAGAGAATCTGAATTAATGCTTATTTAAAAAAAAATTATAAAACTATAGAAAGATATATAGAATGTTGTATATAAGCTATTTAAATTTTTTCATAATAATGCAGTTTTGCCATTGGTTAACTCTAAAACTAATTAAAGTCTCAAATATTTTTGTGTAATTTATCTTCATTATTTAGAGAGATATCGCAAAATGTCTTCGAGTTTCAGTAGAAGTAAACTATCATTTACTAAAAAACTTTCATAAAAATAGTATTCTTCCCTATTTAAATGGATTACATGTGATAAATCTGTAACGATTATTTGCTGTGAATATAAATAAAAATGTTGTTATATTATTTTTAAACTATAAAAATAAATTTGTGTCAAATTGAGTATTACATTTCCATTTCATTAAGAAAATGGATAATAATATATGCAACTATTTTTATTGTAAAGAATTATAAAGGCATTTTATTAAATGATTAAAAGTATAAAATGTTAGTAAATATGATTGTAAAAAAGTTACATCTAATTTATAAGATGTAAAGTATAAATATTCGATATAAATTTAATAAGAATTTTCGTTTTACAGTTATTCTACGTATACTATAGGACATATATATATATATATATATATAAATTTTTTCTTCAAATTGTATGATCTATTGATTACAATTTTGGTTTTGTTTCATAACGATTGAAGTATCTAAAGATTTATCGATAAAAATGCTTGATATTAAAGATATAAAATAAAAATAAACATATTTAAGTGATGATCACTCGATTGAAGATATCTTCAGCAATCAAATATAATATAATCGATATAAGATATATAGGTGAATCATTCCAAAAGAAGTTTACAAAAAACCAGAAAAAAAGATCATAAGAATAATTGAAAGTTACGAAAAAATACATAAATAAACAATTAAATCGAAAAATATTTAAAAACACAAACAAAAAATGTCCATTTCATCCAACGA
The DNA here is from genome assembly GCA_018907045.1 of Wiebesia pumilae. Taxonomy (NCBI): domain Eukaryota; kingdom Metazoa; phylum Arthropoda; class Insecta; order Hymenoptera; family Agaonidae; genus Wiebesia; species Wiebesia pumilae. Next base: position 5,154,239 of record JACCHZ010000181.1, on the reverse strand, counting down.
TCCCTTCTCTGACTGACTTGTGCCTTGCCCTCGATGATTATCTTTCAAATTTTATTCGACTCCACGTACAAAACGAAAATGTTCTTGCTTCTTTTATAGGAAAAAGTTATTCTTAATGTTCGATGTCGCTTGTAATGTAAATTTAAGATTATGCATAACTCGAGGTATAACCAAGTTAATAATTTATTAATGAAGTCGCATAGTTTGACGACAAACTCTTAAATATTATTGTCGAGATGAATGCGCTAATTTTTTATCTTATTTTGAATAACTAGAAAATTATTTTGAACATGTTACGTTTCGGTTACGATTTTATAATTTGTTTTTATTTTAAGAATATTTTATATTAATGCATTAAGTTTTCGGATAAAATATTGTAGCCTCCTGTCAATTAAACAATCATAAATAAATTTCAAATATGCGCATAAAATTAAGTGAATAATATTGTACCTATTTTAAGTCTTTGGCTTATCAAAAAATTTGAAATATTTAATGTATTTTAATTTAATCTTCAACTAAGATTAGATATAAAAGTAGGTTAAATAACATTGAAAAAAAAAAATAAAAGTATATTAGTTCTTATTTCACGTATCATTAAAATTACTGTAATCTACTAAATCAAACATTATTTACATTATATAAACGTTATTATATATTAACAAATTTCTTTGTTTAGTTGAACAATTATAATGAACTATAGATTTTTATACGTTTAATCTACGAAATGTGATTTATTATTTAAGATTTTATGTATATTACTTGCTAAATTTTTAATTTCGTTAATTCAAATATTAAGAAATATTGAGTAAGTAAAAGAAAATATTAATTATTTGTTAAAGACCTTTACCAAAATTAATTATAAAAATACAATTAAATTGTAAATAATTTCAATCATAATTCATTACATCCAAATTTATTAAAAGTAGATGAATTATCCTGTAGTGTGTTATAAATTTCTTTTATAAATTCATAGTTCTATATGATAATCTTGTAATAACTAACATTGATATGTACTAAACATATTGATATGAATTTTTCTTCTTTCAAAAGTAATATGTTTAATTGGTTATAAGGTTCCATTAATAATTTATATCAGTCTCAAAGCATAAACTACTTCATATTTGTAAAGGAAAAGATTTTTAATGCTGCTTCGATATATTTAAAATTAAAGGCTTTTATTGTCAAAATTAAATATATATAAACTCGTGCACCCACGTACCCACACACGCAACTGAATACAGATAAGGAGGTACTGGCAAATAAATCCGTATGCGTAGAACTACGTAACACGTTCCCACGCGCATGCATAAACGGTTTATAATGAAAAATTCAATTTATTGTCTTTTAATTAAATAAATTTATGCACGGTATCAAAAATTCTTTATAATTAATATTTACATTATGTTTATTTATAAAAGTATATATAATAAACAAATAGTTTTTATTATTTCAGGGAAATTAGTAGTATAAAATTAATTAATCCATTTGTTGAAAACTTCAGACTTACATAAATCAAGTAAAATAATATTCACTGTATACTACAGTATTTTTATTATATAATGAATATTATAGAATGAATTAATTTAGAAATACTTTGCTATTTTGAAATAAATTTCCGAGATATCGATGAGTTTGTGAAAGCGCTTTTATTTCGCTTATTACAATTATAAATAGTGGATAGAGTTTAAGTTATACCTCGATTCTTAGGCAACAAAAATATATATTATAACAAAATAATAGGAGCTCTATCACACATAGCAGAGAAGGGGCATACTTGTGATGTAACTGAAGCGTTAAACTAAGTGAACATGGGTAAACATTTTCTTGAAGTTATACATTTCTCAATTTAAATGCTACATAATGATTTTTAAGTAAATTATATTTTTTGAAAAAGTGAATATATAGAGAAAACTTTTGTATGAATTAGATTAAAACAACATTTTTTAAGAATGAATTGTTAAATAACTATTTAAATAAATTAACCTATTATTTAGGTAAAAATATCATTTCAATTAATTCACAAAAAATTTTCTTTATAATTACATATGTACATCAATAAATATTATGCATAATTCATCTACAAATTAAATGCAGTAAAGAACTAAAATACTGATAATTTTTTTAGAATCTTCAAGAAAACAATCCTAAAAACAAAAAGTATTTATTAACTGAAATTCCATTGAAAGTCTCGAAAATACACCCCTGTCTACGTATTAATAATTTTTTAAAAACTAGTTACACTTACTATAAAATTGTTAACAATCATAAAATCAAGGTTTTTGGTTGATGTTTTGAAGTTTTTCAAGTTGTTTAAGGCGTTCGGTAATGTTTAAGCGAGACTGTAATCAATGTTAGATAAACTGGAAATGGCAGAAAATATGCATAACCCATCGAATATCTTATATAAAATAAAGAAGCCCATGTAATATCTTGTGTGTATTTTTAGGATTTAGAATATAGCGAAACAATTGTTCAGTATGAAAAATGATTCGAGATTATAACGAGAATTAATAAGATAATGACATTCTGTAACTATCTGTACTACAATGTAAAATCAAGGAGCATGAATAATAAAATAAAAATACATCTCAACTTATTTCTATTACTATAATTTAATAATTAAATTACTAAAAATCGTCAAAGTCATATTTTTATTTTATAAAATAAAATAACTGGCAACTTTACATATAATAATTATTATTAAAGTAAAGTTTTGTTTTCTATTTTGATCTACTTTAATCATTTATTATTCGAACTTATTATTTCTTTAATAAAAAGATAAATAAAGTATACAGTATAAGTTAAAATTAAATTTTCAATAGATTATTATATAAAAATACAATATATTTTTCAGTTTCTTTACATGACCATTCATTTGATTAAACCTTTTCATAAACTATACATTTTTTGCACTCAGAATAATTTCTTAGTATTAAAATAGATGAAAACGATTATATAAATAAATATTTGATCAATTTTAGTATTTATAAAAGTATATTGAGGAATTCATTATTTTTAATAACTTTGGGTTCATAAATTTTATATAAAACAAATTTACAAAAACAAATTTAATTCAATTTCCATACGGATAGTGCAGGAACATTATTTATTAATTAAATAATTAATTTTCACTGTTTTTAAGAATAGGTTTTTTAAAGTAAGCAATTAATACGCAATATCTATCTAGTACCTTAAGTTCATCTTTCGGTTCATTATCTGTGTTGACGAAAGAAATTTTTGTTCTAACTATCTCGCGTAAGAGATCAGTAACAAATTGTTTTCTTATATTATCGGGCATTTGCCCAATAAATGGATTGATGGCCACCGCATGCTCTAAAAAAATTCAATTATTTAAGAACTATTCAAAGTGAAACATGAAAAATTTAAAAAAAAACATTGATTTACTTTGTAGTGTTTGCATATTTTTATAAACAAACGTTTTTTCACGACAACTGCAATGTAGAACCTCGAAACCTGACTCTTCTAATATTTTTTTTAAGGTAGCTCTTGGGTTATTGCAATTTTGGAAGTAAGGTATATATTTTGAAACATCCTGTAACAAAATATGTATATCATTAACAAATAATAATATTAATTCACAAAGTATATAACATTTATGATATCTTTCAAAATTTAAATCATATAACATAGTGATAAAAACTATTTTTATATATCAAACGCTTAATATAATTTACATAAATATTAAACTAATTATTTTACTTTGTTGTTGTTAACAAATGTAATTTTGTATGAATTTCTAAACATAGTTTAATCTATTTTTTCTACTATCATTGTTGCACTATAAATTTCTACTTTCAAAATATTTTTTTGTGTATAACATATAATATTTTAAATTGATCAATTAAACAATATTTTACAAGCTTATATTTAATATTTTTAGATGAATGTAGAATTATGTTTTTTTTTAATTTTATTTACATATAAATTTTGTTTAATGTAGTATTTTAAGTTCGATCCATAAGGATGTTATTTTAATAATCTAATCTCTATTAATCTTCTAATATTTTTAAAATTTTGAAACACTACTTAGCCTGCAATTAAATAATTTTTCGGAAATAAGCATACTTTGAAAACCATATTGTAAGGGGGAATTCAATTCACATTTTTTAAAGATGAATTAAGAAAATATTCTGTAATTGACATTTTTAGTTTAGTTTTGTTTTTGTATTTATTTACTAAATCTAATTCCAGTTAGTCTTGATATTACAAATAGATAATATGACATTCTAATATAAAGAATAGTCGTTAATTTATAAAGAAACAGTTTTGTAGAGCGAATTGAAGCCTGGCATTAATAGAATTTCTATTAATTTCTATTAATAAATAAATTAATAAGTACTACCATTAGATTTTTTGAAGAAGACGAAAATTATGTATACAAAAAATGAAGATATTAAAGCAACTATTTTTTATTTCTTTAAGTTAATATGTATTTCTTAAGTTGCTAAATATCTGGAGTAAGAATCAAATTACGATATACTTATAAGATAGAGTAATTATTAAAAGGAGATGACCATCAAAGAGATATATGAATTCAAATAATATTTGACTTATTTTTTATAAGTTATACTAATGTAATTTTAGAATTACTCACTTACTAATTTATTTACTCAATAAATAAATACAAATTTATCAATATCTATCTTTTAATTATTATTTTAGATTTTTCATTATAAAAACGTATAGTATAAATGTTTATCGCCTTTTTGAAAATAAATGAGAAGAAATAAAATTCATCTTTTACGATAAAATAATGCTATTATTCAGAAAAATTTTCCTTGAATTGTAAAATTGATACAAATTTTATAAAATTAAGTATCTATGCAAATAATAAGGCAAGAAGATTTTTATTATATAAAAATTGAAAACAATGATAAAATTATTAATTTTAATGCTTTATAAATTTGATTATTAAAAAAAGAGAGAAAAATAAGGTAAGGCATTTTTAAATGATAATAGGCATGTTTCAAATATTCTGAATTTAAATTCAATGAAAATCTCAGTTGGATATCACATCATTTTTCAATTTAATATCAAATAAGAAAAAGTAGAAAACAGCTTTTGTAGCAACTAAATTCAATGAAAGGAAGTCTAAAATAGATTAAATCTTTAAATAACTTGAAGAATTATATAACATAATAAATAATCAAAGTATTAGTGGATTAAAAATTTTAAGTAATATTAGTAGTTTTACAGCTTAAACTTTGCTAAGTCCGTAATAGATTTTTAAAAACAAAATTAGTAAAAGAACGTTAATGAAACCTGTAAAAGGCTCAAGAAATACTAAAGAGTAAAATGGTAATTATGAATAACACAGATGAAACAATATTATAAAGCAATTAAAGTATTAAAACGATAGAATTCAAGCACTGACAGTTAAAAATGTATATTGAAAAAATATAAAAATTAGATAAATATAACAAAAAGAAGAAACGTATGCGTGAAGTATACGGGATATAAAAAATGATGATATAAAAAATGATACTTGATGTAAAAAATCGTCACGTTTATTGAATTTGAATGTGTAATTAGAATGATAATTGAATAGCAGCTATAAATAATTTATGTAACATTTTTATAAAAAAACTTTCTGAAATTATTGAATATAAATAGTAGAATTAAAATTAGAACGAATTCCTTAATTATGTCCTATATATTCAATTAGTTGGTTTTGAAGAAATAATGACTATTATTAATCAACTTGAAGAAGCCATATAGCATCGTAAATTTCAAAAATCAATTGTGATGGAAGAAAATCAGTTATTATAATGCAGTAAGTTATAGATACTAAATGAGATAAAGAAATTATACTTAATAAAACAGAAGACTTACATGTCCATGAAGACGAAAATTTAGAGGTAATAGCAGTCTTTAAAAAAGTAAAAAATGAACATACATCTGAAAAAATTTATGATACAATAGAGTAGGATATGTCTCTCGAGTTAATATAATAAATATTATATAAATAATATTAATAAATAATATTAGAAATATGTAGTCAATATTATGTTTAAATAAAAATTTTGCATAATAATAGAAGATAAAATTTTTCTTTCAAAGTTTAACACCAATTGGAGAATGTCAGTGATAAACAATATTATCGGTAATTTAATTTATAAACTGAATTTTTGTATAAATTTAGTCTGCATTTCAAAATAGCTGATTAACGTGACTATAATATTTTATTTAGTATAATATAATATTTTATTTAGTATATATTATTTAGTATATATTATTTAGTATAGTAAAATATAGTATAATATTTTATTGAATATCAATTAAAATAACTTGAAGACTTAAATTTTAGAGATTATTTTTAGTTACCTTCAGTGTCAATTATGTTATAATTCATGTTTTAATTTTTTTATTACCTTCATATAAGGCTTGTATTGTAGATAATCGTGCAGTCTCAAATAACTATCAAATCCATTATTGTGAGCTAAAAATAATACTAAACTTTTCCCTCCCGGGCGGAGTAATTGATAAATATTTTCAAACGCTCTCCTAAAAAGGTAAATAATCAATTAGATCAGATATTGAATAAGAACTTTAAGTCTGGTAGTCTTATATAAATGACGAATTGATATATGGTGTTAGCGGTTAAATTGTCATAAATACAGTAAAATGTTATTTACTCTATTATTTACCTAGTATTTTGACACCAATGTAAGCAATAAAAAGAAACAGCATTATCATAAGAATTGATTACATTCGACGGAAGTTCATCTGCTTCCACGTTGAGCTCGATAAATGAAAGTCGCTTTTCATCAGTGTGTGTGGTTCTTGCAAATTCGATCATTTTTTTCGATATATCACAACCTGAAACGCGATAGACGAATAGATTGTCGCCACTTGTATGTACAAACTTTTATAACGTTAAGAGTGCGTTTGAATTATTATAAAGTGTAGTTCTAAAATATATTAAATAAACTGCAAAAAAATAATTTTTATTTTAAATCTAAGTATAAGTACAATATCCAACATTAATTATAGCTACATTAAACTATTACTAAGGTAACATAATAATACTAATTTAAATTTATCATTTTTACAAAATATACATTTTTTTATTTTATTTTATTATAGTTTACTAGGCTAAGTTTTGATAAAATAAAACGACTTATAAGAACAAAATATATATCATATAATTTTTTATAATTTTACAGAACACGTATAAAATCAAAAGTTTTCAGCAATTTATTTTCAATCTCAAAATTCAAAGATACATAATGAGCGAAACAGGGTATCTGATTAATTTTATATTATCAGATTATATCTTTTAAATAAAAATTAATTGCTTCAAAATCTTATATTTAGATCTGAATTACAATAATTTCTCATATATATAAAAGTTCTTTATAAGAAATGAATTTTTTTTGTGTCCTATTGAGGCTCAATTAATATAGTGATAACTAAAATTAGTTTCGAAAAGATATAAAGAAGCGAAGTTTCATCTTAATTCTTATAAATAATTGTACTTATAATAATTATACTTACATAAATATTAAATTAATGATATATTGAAACTATTATTAATTAAAGCCTATAAAAATATAGTACATTTTTTATTTAAAAACTAGAAGTTTTTGTTATATTTATAAGTATATATTTATAAAAATATCGTTTTAAATATTTAAAGTAAAATTTATTATACTACTAATCATTTCTAGTGAGTACTGTGATTAAACGATAATAACTTCTATATGAAAATACATTATATAAAATGAGTTCGTTTCAAAATTAGTTTCTTTGATTATCGATTGAATTTATTGTTTAATTGATTCCGAGTTTTAATATATTATTTAATATGTCGGTGGCTATGGTATAAATCTCCATTATTATTGCATTAATGATAGAACAGTTTTTTATATCGATGAATGGTAATCGCTATTTTCGATACTTTTCATTGTAATCTATTCCATCCATTATTTTAAAATATTTGAATAAAAAACTTTTAGTTTTATAAATTAGGTAATTTCCAGAATTGTAATAATAAATGTGAGTAATTCATTAACTATTTAAGATTACTATTTACAATAAAATATAATTCGAAAATCCAAATTAATTTTTTTGAATTTTCATATTACATAATATATTAGTTTGAAATCGTTGGATTTTTATTTTATTAAATAAAGGAAATTACTGTAAATCGGTCAAATAGTATTAGAAGTTCAATCTCTTAAACTTTAGTTGTATAACTATAATATGAACTATTAATACGATTGGATTTGCTCAATTTAATTAATTTTAATATTTATTAACAGACAGTAATGAGACGTGAACATTCTTTTAATTGAACTACTTTAATTTTGTAATATATTTACTGATTATCTAAAAATTTATTAATTTGATGAAAACTCAAATTAAATCTTAAATAATTTTACATGTAATAATGTGTGCCATTTTTTGACTATTCCTATACTACTACTAGTTAAGAGGTATTTTAATTTTTATAAATTATTTTGTTTGTATGTATAACATTTTTTCTAAAATATTCATACGTGCTATTTGATACATTTTAATATTTAATATATATTAGTAACAAAATTTCAAAAATTTAATGTGATGTACAAATTTCTTTTAGGAAGCAATCAAAAACAATCAATCTTAAAGAAAGAAGATATTATTTTATAGACCAAAATTATTAAAATTTACTATATATACTGTAAACTTTATTAATTTATTGTAGCGAAACGCTGTTGAATGAAAAATTTTTGCATTACGGAAGATCAACTAATATAAACCAGTTTTTGTAAATATTATTGTGTTTACAATATGAATCATTTAATGACATAATAATTTCATGATACATTATAAGGTAAAAATGTGAATTATATATTTACTTCATTTTTATCTTTATTTGTTTTAAATATATAGGAATAATATTTCTTTGTTAAAATATAATACTTGAGTGGTTAATACAGGTGAGTAGAAATAAATAGAATTGTAAAAGTGCATTTAATAAATGAAAATTTAATATGAAACGATAAAATCTGTAGATAGTCTGTATAAGTTTAGAAATAAGATCTTCACAGTTGTATTGTTTTTTTCAACTATAAATTTATCTTTATTTATAAATATTAAGCTTAAAAATTATTATTAATTGTAATTTATATTAAGCATGGTTATTATTCATTTTTAAATTTTAAATATATTTTAGAATTGAATAAGTACATAACATTTTTAATTTTGTTAAATAAGTTTAATTGGATATTTTAATTAGATAATTGTCAGAGTTAAGAAAGATTAAAAAATGTAACTGAAAAAAGTTACAAAGCTCAAAATTTAAATAATTCATAATTCACCGTTCAAATTTCATTTCATAGTTTTTTTTTCTAAGACAACTTGCTTTTGTCTATTCTCAATTGTAGAAAAATATCTAATCAATTAATGTAGATCCATATTTGATAAAATCTCATTAAAGTTATCTATGAATACACAGTTTTACATTTTATTTATAATATACTTTCTTACCTTATATTCTCAAAAAAATGTATTTTATCCTTATGTATATGCATTCATTAATTTACTCCTAAATTAATTAAAGTACTTCTTAAAAATTAATAAAGAAATATTTAATAATTTAGAAATAAATAATTGAAAAATAACTTTAGAAAGTCCCATATTGAAGCAATCAATCATATACTGTTTGAAAAATCGAAGTTATTACAATTTGAGCTAATATTTGTATATATGAAATATTTTATGATAAATTTTCTTATAATACGACGCATTTTATGTAGAAAAGTAAATAAAAAAATTTTCAAAGAATTTTAATACATTGATTTTAACAATGAAGTAACTATTTTTAAATTACTTGAAATTAATTTTAAATAATTAAATTAATAAATATGAATAATATAAATAATTATTACGAAACTCCGGATTTTTTTTTCAAAAGTAGTTTGTTAAAGAGTTTTTGTGCATCAGGAAGAACAAAGAAATAATCTACTTTCTATCTATATTTACTAATATCCTATAAAACTTAAAACGCACTATTAGCAACGGTAAATCAAATTGGATGCGAAAAAGCCACGAGTGATGCTTCAACTCAAAATAACTTAATTTATCATTAATATAGACAAGTTAAGATACTTATTTAATTTAATGTTGGATTTTTAACTAAAAATATAATTGATTTTCATAATAATGTAGGCTATTTTCGTAAAGACATAAAAATTGTCATACTTAGACTAATTTTGTACAAGAATATCTATCTTTCATTCTCAATTGACAAATTTACGAAAAGTATATAATCCATTGTAATTGGTATAATAGCTTATTTTTGTATACATGGAATGTAATACAAATGGATTATTTTAGTACATCATCGATAATAGAATTCATGCGAAAGAAAATCATAAGATTATTATCTTTTGTATCGAATATTGAATTCGAGCTTTGAATCAATAAAAAAATTACAATAACTTTTATAACAGAAAGCAATAAAAAATAATTTCACTTTTGTTCATGTGTGGAATAATTATGCAAAACAAAAGTAAATGCTAAATATGACGATAAGTGAGCAGTAAATAGTTAGGAATTCAACTCTTTACCTTCCTGTATCTTTTTTATATACCATTACACAGCATATAATAATAGTTGTTCGTGTTATAAAATTAAAGACACCCTTTTATCGCAATTTGCTGCGACATCATATGTATGGATAATTTCCATTATTCAAAGTAACGATAAAACGATCATCATTCGGCCTGAAAGGTCGATTTTTGTAATTGCACGTAATTAATTCCTCGGTCCTTCCTAGACTTATTCGCACTTACCGATGACGCTGGCATCGACAGGCAATCTCCTCAAGAAAAGCTCCCGCGTAACCGAGGCTGGACCACAGCCAATATCGATACACTTGCCATGCATATTACTAATCTCGTCTCCAAATTCCTCGATGATGTCGGAGGCATCCCGATGCTGCAAGTCGTTTGCTTCCAGGTAATTCTTCACCTGGTTCATTTGTAACGTTGAGATAAGACAGCTTCGTGGCAAATAGAGGAGATATGAATTTGGTGCTTGGTGACTGAATTTTCAAAGCTGAGACTTTTTTGTGAGTGACGGCTCGGGTGGTCGTCGAAAAGTAAACTGCCAAACTGAAGACTGCCTCTTGACTGTCCGTCTCATTTGGAGCGTTTCTTTTTTATATACGAACGTTCCAGCGTCGACTCTGCCTTCCACCTCTCTCTCGCTCTTTTTCTCTTTGTCTCTCTTTTCTAAGATATAGCCACTCGGCTTCTCTCCCCTTTATTTTTATCCGTTTTGAGTAGACTTCAATGCATAGAGGTGGTTGAAGGGTACTCGCTAGTAAGATAGCACTCAGTTGCGTCACCATTTAACGTTCTCGCAGAAAAATAATGTTATTTATTTCTGCGCATCATTAATAATATTTCCTTTATAATGCTATATTCAGCCAACTATTTGCGTAGTTTCAAGGAAACGATTACGCCAAGGCTAATAGAAAAATGTATTTCCAATTGATAAAAAATTTATAAGCCATTTACATGCACGTTGGTTTTGTAAATTTAAGACTTCAACTATATTAAAAACGTATTATTAACATTTACAAATGTTCGACATGCATTTGTAATATCTGAAATATTAACAAACTGTGGTTATTTTCACTGGAATTTCATATTTGCGTAATATATTTTTAAATATAATACTCAGGCGCAATCTGTTGAATGGTAATAAATTATTTCTGCAAATCCATTAAATGATGCGCCGTAAATGGCTTCAACATTGGCAAGTAAATGTCATCCATCATAGGAATGGAAAATCAAAAGAAACTATACTGTTAGTGAATTGGAATTAGCTATTTTTAAATCTGTCAAATGGAAAATACATTTTACTGGTGTTTAGAAAGTTATTTAAGAAATACTCAAATAAAAATACCTAATTAAATAAAACTGTATAATGTATAATGATTTTGTCAAATAAGACGTAATACTTTTAAGCCTCGTGATTTATACGGCAATATCATTGACATTGATAATGAAGTTCATTTCCACAAATAACTTCCGCATATCTTTTAAATCTTAATAAAATTCATTTATATATTTCACTATAGACATATTAATCTAACTTTTTAATCATCGTACTTAAGATTGAGTTCAGTTACTCTTTTACTCAAATAAAAGGTTCTATTGTATTCTTTTTTACGCTATGACGAAATAATTTCAGTAAATAAATTTAAGTGTCTAATTGGACAAATTATTCGTTAGAAATAAAATTTTTAAGTACGATGTGGATACTCGCTTCGAAAATGTACCTAAGTTATGATGTACAATTTCTAAAGTATAAGTTTAGAATACAATTTCTTTTCTTATAAGGAGTAAAATTTTTTTTAAAACGTGTATTAATCTTTTTTCCAAGTACTTTATTTATATGAAAATCAGTTAAATAATTTTCACGAATAATATGGAGGTCACTGTATAAATTAAGTAGAAGCCAGGACGGACAATGAATGTAATATATTGAAAAAAGACGAAGATTAGGTCTTCAATGGTTCTTTATCTACGCTCTATTAATGTACTTAAGAAGCTATTTATTCATTACAGAAGATAGATGCTTCATCATGCTGCAATACAAAATACGAGCAGAGGACCTCGAGATTATTGTCTCTAAGCTATTCGTCAACGAGTTACTGACCTATAAGAATATATGCTGGCACTAGACGCAGAAGTTACGTTATCGATAATCTCTTCCCAAATTATATCGAATCTTATCGAAAAGTTAGCATTTCCAATAGAACATTTCTTTATTGTAATTTTTTGGAACTATAACGAGCAAAACTTCCTTTTTCATTTATAGTATATTTTTCAATACTTTAATAATAACGTTGGGAAACGAATGACTTGTTTTGAAATAAGCAAGGTTAAACGTACAATTGTGCGTTTGTATATTTATCTTGGAGGATTGTTATATAAAATGCCATTTCGAGCATACTATGTTTTCATTTTTTCTATATTAGTTGAATGGCAATGCAATGCTTTTGTTTTAATTTACAGTTACCTAAAAATTTTAAAATATTCAAAGTTTTTAGAAACTTAATCTATATTTCAATTATATTTCGCAGGTAACATAGGTATGCTATTATCTTAATAACTAAACGAGGGACATTATCACTTCTAGTCCATTGCATTCCAAATCAATAATATTCATAAAATTTCGTTAGAAAAATCTAATTTTTAAGATTAACGGGGAGTATTCAAAAAATGTAATGATCGAAACAGAAGCACGTCTGTAATTTGCAGAAGTATTTCTCTCGACAAAAAGCTGAGACCGGATTCTGCAAATACTGGATAATAATTGCCAGGATAGATTGAATTTCGGCGGAAATTCGGTGAATCGCTGCAGCATTTGTTTTGGAAATTCCAAGGTGCATATACGTTGCACTCCGGGTGTTAGTTGATTTTTTTCTCTTGCATCGAGGCGTTGGCAAATCGCAGGACCGGGAACTCGTCGGACCAGTTTTGTCAGAGTTCGGAACTTCCACTGCATTTGCTGTATGCTATTACTTACAGAGAGAACTGACCTATGATTCGCTGCAAAGAATGAAAAAAAGCTGTTGCACAGGTCTCGGTTGCGGATCGATAGGTACAGTCCAAAATCTTGCAACTCAAGGTCATTGACGCACTTCTCTTAAAACGCTGAAGTGAAAACGCCTGTTGCATACATCTTTTATTAAAATATTTCATTTGCTTCTTTTTTCAAATCATATTTTTTTGCTCTTAGTTTATTTTTTGTAAACAAAAGAATTTCTTAAATTCCATTAAATCTCAAGTCTTTTCGAGTTCATATAATAATTATTTATGTATTTAATATTCTTGCGATTATAAATTGGTAATTTAATTTTAATTCCTACGTGATTCATTGCACATTTGAATAATTAAGTAAGTGAAAACATTTAGATATTACTTGAATTATATCCTCGTAAATGAATTATGCAAAAAAATAATAAAAACGTTAATCTAAAAATTCTTTGAACGACAGTTTTTTATATTTTGTTAAATTAAAATATGTTTAACTCTTTGGTCAATGTTAAAAATTTATCTATATATTTTTGAGCGTTATGACTTAAAATCAGTGATAAAAAGGAGTTTTAGTAGACTATCGAAACGAAAAATTTATTTAGATTTAAATTTACGTTTACACGTACATTTCATAATAATTTGAATTTTAAATCTTTTATGAATGATTAAAAATAATTAACTCACTAAAAGCAAAACCTATTTTATAAAAGAATTTTTAAATATTGTCTTAAAGTGATTTTTATAATATTAACAGTATATTAACATAGATATATGAACATCGTCAGCAGTACGTACTGCTATTTACTTAAGCCACGAATGATGAGTAATATTTATATAAGCTATTTTTTCAATTTTATAAAAGTATATTTTCCACTTTTGAACGTTTATCTCCATTAAAACTTAACAAATACAGATTAAGATAGTTTTGATCACATTAATTATGTAAGCACTGGAAAAAAGTGTAATTTTATGATGTTAATAAAGCAATAAAGAGTGTATAATACACTTTTAATTTGTCTCAAGTTTATGATCTATTCCCCATATAATTTGTTTAAGGTCAGTCTTATCTCACAGTAGCATATATTTGCCCTTGAACGTCATTTTATTTGCATATGCGTTCGCACACTCTATACACATTTTGATAGAAAAGTTCCCCTAACCTTACCTAAGTAAATAGTAATTATTCGTTTGCCTTTGACCCCTCTGTTTCAATTCAGAAATATATATCCTAGTGTACGATCTATTCTTTATTCTAAAAGAGCGAATGATGAGTTTATTTTTAATTCTATTTTTTTCACGTGTTCAAGAAAATTACCTTATTCGATCATTGGTTACTATTGTTAGCTGAAATAAAAATACAATGGATAGTTTTGTATAATCGATAAGAAACATTTACATTTAGAAATTATGATCATATCGATTCTTACAAGAAAATTTTAAAATTCAAGCGCCTGCTTGAATTATAATTTATTTTCATAAACATTTTTTGGAAAATTTTACTTTAAAATATACATTTTTTAAAAATAATTGATGCTTTATTAAAATTTATAGGTATAGTCGAGTGATTTCATTCTCATCAGCTCGACCAATGTATTCGTAAATGTACTGAATTTCTCGTTTTCTTAATTTTCTTTAGAGAAGCATGTAATTTTTGAATAATTATTTGTTAAACACCGAGACAGCATTTTTAATCGATTAGATGAAAACAACTTTATACGAAGATTAGGATGCATATCAAATGCATAACATGTGATTTGAAATTCAGCAAACATTTTTTAATAAAATAACACCGAAAATTAAAGATTAAAAGTAGTAACCGCGAATAAATTCATCGTTCTACACCGCGAGCAATAACATTATAGGGTATTTTCATCTCATATAGTAAAGATAGAGAAAAAAATCAGAGGATGACTCGCGAAGTGGATACAAAGCCAGGAGCCAGCCATGGCCTCGACTTCCATTAATCTCTGTACAAGCTCAATTAGCATAATTGACGTAGCGTGGGTAGCCCGATTTTCTACTACGAAAGTTCAACCGTATAATATTACATTTTCGGTGATCCTCTTTGACTCTTCGACTTTTGCGCTAAATACGAATTACTCTTTTGTTGTATTTTGTATTAGTGTTCATACTTTTACTACGAAGGTGAATGATATCGTTCTAGCGTATAAAAAAGTCCAGCACCCATTCTCAGTAATGTATTGATTTTTTGATTTCTTGCAGCACTTTAAATTCCTTGTTTTTCATATGATGATCTAGAGTAGCAATTTTTCACAATAAATATATGGTGCAATATACATTTCATTTCATTATATTAAAATTATGAAGTTAAAGTAGAATAATAATTTCTGTAGTTAGCTTAAAATAATTTACATACGTTAATGAATCTACTGGTAAGGAAATCTACTGGTAAGGAATAGATCAGCTTGCATGAATTTGTCTTCGACTATTATAATGCATTTTAATAACCATTATTAAAATTTTAATTTACACTTTAATAACGCACAATTAGTAATTATAATATATTTAAGATAAATAGTGAAATTCAGTAAGAGCACACACATACAGTTTATTATGCGTAGAACTTAAGCTTATATATTATAAATACAATCACCTAATTTACTTTTAAATTAACTACTTTGATTCGTTCACTTAAAATTCCTCAATCTCTTCTATAATGCTTTATCTTTATAGAAAAGACTGACGTATACCGATATAGAATATATGTAACCGTTATTATGATTATATTTCGTGATATAGTCATGCTTTTCATTTAGATTTCTGATCTTCAAAGAATGTAGAAAAGATATGAAGTGAAGGAAAAAGAAAAACGTAAAATACTATACTATCTCCTTGAGTTCATCGCATGAATTAGGTTTGATAATAATTTGTTAGAGAACAACATACTATTATACGGATATTTTTCGTATACATTAGTTATTCAACGTATGGGCTAACACTAATTGTTATTATTCAAAAGCTAAAAGAAAAAAATGATATAAATTATATTAATATTATATTATATTATATTAAATATTATATTAAATATTATATTAAATATTTTAATAGAGATATCTTCTGCTTTGAAAGAAGAAATTTATACAAGAGTTTACTTATTAATGCAAATGTAAAATAAAATTGGATTGAAATTCAAGTTGAAGTTTTAATTTTTATTGAAATTTGTAATTGAGATAAATTCTAGGATTTTATCTATAAAACAACGTAAACTCCAAGTAATATTTTTATTAGATTTTTATTAGATTTTTATTAGAAACAAATGGAGATGATATGTAACACTTATAATTTTTCAAAAGTGGCAATTGAATATAGTTAAAGATAATAGCAGGCATAATATTTTGTAATGTCGAAAAAGGTTTAAAAACTAATATAACTTTAGTAATGTGAGAAAATACTTCTTTAAATTTCAGAAAATGAACGAGAGTCAGATGAGTCGAAATTTGTGAATGTAACCAGAGAATTAAAATAGAAAATCTCATAGAGTATTGAAATATTAAATCTATATATAAATAATAAGTGAAAAGAAATTTTTATTTCTCCATTTTATTGAGCTCTTGTAAACTTTAAAATTTAAATGGTTTACGAGGCTTGTAGCTTATTGCAATTATATTCAAATTATGTCACTTCTAATACTTCCTAAGTATAAATGAACAAAATCAATTATTTAATATGGAGTTTAACATTTTCTTCTTTGTATTGGCTTTATATTTTTTGAAATATTTTTCCTTGTGTAACAATCTAATATAACTCTTCAAAGTTATAATAAACATAAAAATTAAATAAATATAATGTATATCTCTTCAAATTTTATAATAAACAACTATATTTAGCTGAATCTTTCATTGAATATTTATATTTTAAAATTAAAAAATGTTTAACACTATTGATAAAGCTATATTAAAATCAATTTTATTAATTATACTATTATATAATAAAAGTTATTCGCTAATAATTTTTAATATATTATTGTATTCAATATTTTCATAATTTATTCAAGTTTTAAATGTATTTTATAAACATTTTTTTGGCTATTAAATAGAATAAATCCATAATTTATTGATTTTTCGTTTGTATTCTTAATAATTTATGCAATCATAGGAACATAAATGTAATTAAATACTAGAACGTACTGTAAATATGTTAAATATTAAGAAAATATATCACATTATCTTAAAAATGTAAAAATTCTACTTTAATTATAATTTGGTAAGTATTAAATTCAATTGCTTTAATATTATAAAGTTTCGATATGAACTTAAATATTAAAAAATAGTAATTAAAAAATATGCTACTAGCATAAAAATATCTAAGATGAATCTAAGATATTTCCTTGCAAATTTATTTTTTCGATGCTCGTAATAAAAAATCATTTATTTGTAGTATCCAACCATAAAACATTCCACGCGGAGAAAGTGCCTTCCTTTATCATTTTATTCTTATCAGAAGAAAGAGAGCGAATTTGGTGCCGAGGCGAGTTCCAGGTTCTTTTTTCCTGGGGCAGTAGCAACAACACACCAGAAAGGAGTATAGCTGCTCTCGAAGAAGACGTATCGACGCGGATTTTTTCTCGACAGTCATTTATCAAAGCCTTCTTTCCTACTTCGTCTTCTTTCTCTGCCTGTGGCTGCCGTCACCTCAATCGCGAATCTTTCACGTAGATCGATCTAAAGAAAAACCAAGAGAGAAGTCAGGTTTTTCTAACATTTTTCTATGCCGAAAGGGTCGCTTCTTGAAAAATTGAAATTGAAGTTGGATTGAAATGATAAGCTTAATTCTTGCCGGGAGTCGTGTTAAACGAGGGCTTGAATGGCATTTAAATAGTGATAACAAACGATCTTAAATGTGACGGAATAAATTTTTAAAAATCGTTAGATTTTTTGTGGTATTAGAGAGCAGACGTAGTATAGAGTTTTATTACTATTATTCTTTAAATACTTTTAACAATAAGATTGAGATAAAGTAAAAATATCATTTTCAAAGGAAAATACTTTGTCCTCGTATTTAATAAACTAAAATTACTGTTTTCTTATATTTAGTCTCTTTTTGTGTTTATACATTATATTTTTTAATTATTATATTAGTCGTTAAATAATACAAAGTAAAGGTTATTGAAGTATTTTCAAATAACGACAAAATCAATGGATATTTGATACATAAGTATAATCAATAAAAGCCACTAATCAATAAAAACACTTATTTAAAAAAATAAAGATTGAGGAAGTATATAGAATTGTTCTATTAATATGGATACTTGCTTGCAGATTCTGCCAAGGAATGTATTGATAACTGAAGAAGATAAAAGGAGGGATTCAGCATCAATGCGCTAAACTAACAGAAACTTAAATATACATATGTTAATTAGTAATATATTTTTCATTTTATTTTTACGTAAAAAATATAAAATAAAATAAAATATTTAAATTAATAATGTAATAGTAAATAATATTTATTTAAATAATTAAAATCAATTTATATTTACATGAATGTGTTTTACCTTAAAACGATTGGAAACATCACTTAGCATAACAACTTTTTCAGTTAATATTATACGTATTCAAAAATAGATAATAATATTCAAAAAGTGTCTAAGAGCCATTTTAATAAAACATGAGAACTCGAAAGATGTCTGACATTTGCGTTTTCAAGATCAGTATTATAAGACAAGTTCTGACGCAAACAATCTTTACTATTTATCCATCAACCTATTTAAAGCAAACTTTTCATCATTGTATTCAGTTCTTAAGACGGTAAAACTTATGTCTAATTTCATACTGTTTTGCAAATTGCAAATACTTTATGAGTATTTTGTGATTATATGATTGGAGTAAGAATTTTTTGAAAGAATGAAAAAATGAAAAATATCATATAACATCCATTTTTTAAATATACGTTTAAATGTCATATTAAAATGTATCTATTTAACTTAGAATAATTACCACAATACTTAAATATTTTCAAAAAAAGATCACAATCTGAGGTAAATACTTAGTATCTGATGATTCGGATATCTTATTAAATATTTGTAGAAAAGTTATATTTGTAAAGAATATAATGATTATTAATTTTCGTCGTTTAAATGTTAAAATATTCTGTGAAATTGTATAATGAATAAAAGTACCCAATAATTGTATAAATTTAATTATTCATACTTATATTTATTACTTACCAAATATTATATTCCTTTATCCTGTATAAATTTTGTATTCGTAATAAATGACATAAAACATAATTGTTTGATTATTTCTTCCTTTTGTAAGATTTTTGTATGTATTTGCTTTTTTATAATATAAGAAAAAAATTATAAACTATTAAAAAGAATTAAAGCTATCAATATAGTAAAAATCTTTATTTAGATTAAACTTTTTTATAATTTGCATAAATTTTATTAATTGTAGAGACTTGAGATACTTCAGTTGAGCTTTATGTAAAACAATAAACAAAATCATTCCCATTAATCATGAATGCAGTTTACACTTACAAGTAATTAATTTTTATATATATGTTGGGAAGATCATATTTTGTATGATTATAATTGTTTAATTATCTACAAAAAATTTTTCCTTACTAAAAGGTACATACGATAGTAATTTAGCAATCAACAGTGATAGTACATGTGCTTAAATAGTTACATTCCGACTCTAACAATTACAATCATTGAATTCGTCTAGAAAATAAGTTATAGCATGTTTTATAAATACATTAAATTTACATTTTATCATAAAGATAACACTTAATATTGTAATTTTAATTGATTCATTAATTAGATATTTTATTTGATGTTTAATACGTTTCACTAAGGTTATAAAAATTTGGAATTGCAAATGTTTGAATGTTTTATTGATTAGTTAAGTATAAGTTTACATAATCAAAAACTGTAAAAAATTGTTAAACTATAGAAAAAGAGGTTTTGAAAAAAGAGCTGCAAAAAATCGTGGTGAAAAATAAAAAAAAAATATTCTATTGTACCAATCTATTTATATATATATATATACATATATATCTTTTTCTTTTTCTTGAAGCGCTTTTCGGACTAAACTAGAATCCTGAGGGACGGCGACGTTGGTGGATTCGATAATCTCCCGTCTATAATTTTTTCGCCTTTCCTCTCACGAGCGAACGCTCGTTCATCACTTCTGTTGGCAGTAGACAGCAGCTTCTCTCTAGTCTCTTGCTCTTACTCTTTACTTCTCTTTTTCTTTGCTATCACTCTTTATTCTTCTTTAGTACATTCTTTTCTTCTTACTAAATAGGAAAATTTTCATTACAGTAGCTAGACCGTTTTCTTTTTAAAAATAACAGAATATAAATATTTTATTGATTTTGTTAAGAATATAGTTTGCATTAGTTAAATGATAACAATCATGTATTAATAGAAGTTAACATAGTAAAAGACAATATTCTTAATAGTGAAATGAATCGAGGTACTCAATTACATAATATCGTTAATAAATAATTAAAATTTATATTTTTTAAATTTAAGCAAAAAGTAGATATCTTTTAAATTTTTTTTGTCATCTTGTAAATAATTTCCAACATGTTCGAAAAATGAAAACATTCTAACAAATCAATATAAATTCCTTTAAAATATGTATTTCGTTTAATTTTGTACGTATTAAATTGAGTACGATTAATGTAGTATACATTTTTAGTCTTACTTTCTCAACTTTCTCACTCGTCATAGCTGTCAATTTTTCTTTTGATGAAAGATATCTGAAAAGACATTCATTTGTCTTAATATAGATAATTGTTTAAATTTCGCGATTATATTTTAAGCTAAAATATGTATAAGAATAATTCTTAATATTCATAACTACTTTACTATAACAATAATTGAAAAAAAAATATTTTTTTCGGATTTGTATCATTAGATTCTGTTCAATTTTATAATAATATCTGATATGATGTAGATTTATTCAAACGCTTCTACGACGCAGATTGTCATTCGTCTAGTATTTATTTTATTAGATAAATAATCATTTATTCATATGATTATAGAATGATTATAGAATTGACTTTATAGACTTTTTAGTAATATATATATAATGTTAATTCAGAAAACTGGATTTAAAAGTAGATTAGAAGATTTCAAAAAATTTTGAAAATTGTTATCAAATAATAAATAATAAAAGTGATGTTCGTGCAAATCTAGATATCTTTGCAGAAATGACTTATAGCATATATTTAAAATTGAATAAAATAAAAAGATAATAGAAGGTCAAAATTAATTAATTAATTTAAAAAAGCTACTTGGAATAGTTTGAAGAGCATCATCTAATTAGTTTTTCAAAAACTCATTCATTATCAAAAGTCATTTAACCATTGATAATGTTGAAAAGTTAATATTTGAGGTATTGTTTCCATATGTACGTAAGCAATTTTACTCGTTAAAAATTGATAAATTTGATTTAGTAATGTTTAACGTGATTATAATAATAAAATCTGATAGTGATTTATATGTTCACACGCACACCTCCCCCTTTTCTGGATAAATAAATTTATGTATATTTTACCTACGAATACAAAATTCTAATAAATTAATTTACAAAAATTAATGGATTCAATGAATTTCGTTATTATAAATAATAAAGTAAGTTTATTTTAGAAAAAAGTTTTAAAATACTTGGCCTTTAAATGGTTAACTTCTTTTTGTACGATTTATGCTTCTAAAGGAAAAGAATTTTTTTTATCCATAAGTTAGTTTATTGTTCTAAAATTACAATAAAAAGGTTACTTAAATATTCTTATTATACTAAATTTTCGTTTTGATTATAATTGATATGAAAATATAAATATTGTTAAATACACGAAGGAAATGATAAATTATATTTTTTTCAAGTTATATATTTATATTTGTGCGTGTATAAGTAAATAATATTTCCTTAAAGAAAGATTCTAAGCTATAAAGTAATCTAACTCTCATATTTAGCGGGTATATTATGGTTAGATATATCAATAAATAATGGGAATTGATATAAAAAAAATCATGGATGAAGAAAACTTTATTTGTTTGCTAAAAAATTTTGAAAATATTTCCTTAATTCAATATAGTTTCTGCCATATGATTAGTGAGAACAGCAACAACGATAATAATAAAATCATATCGGTAAATTAGTTTAAAATAAAAAATGTTTATAAAAAATATTTTTTTATTGATACTATATAAAGTATTTGAAATATTTTAAAGTATATTAAGTTTTATAAAGAAATATTGAATTCGGTAATTTAGCTATGTCGTTAAGTTATCGTTATTGTTAAACTTTTTATGAGATAAAATTCAGTTTTCATAATTTAGTAGTACCTAAATGTTTCTCATATAAAAATAATGCCATTGACATAGCCTACATATTTTCCATATTATTTACTAAGAAAACATTAATTTTTTTTTAAATTAGTAGAAAGCAAAATATTTCGAAAAAGTTTAGTTTGATACAGAATTATTCTTAGTAACTCCTTACTATTTCTTAACATTTTACGTATTACTCAAAATGCCATTTTGATATCCTGAACTATTTCTTCAAAATATAATTAACATATAAATTGATATTTCAAATTATTTAGTTCTTTCTCTACTATTTTTAACATACTTTGTGGATTTTATTGAAATATATTTGCTTATATAATTACATTATATAATACATTATATAATATATTTTAGTATATTTTACCTGTTTCCGCTACGTAAACTGAATTTATGTTCTACATATAGTTAAGTAATTGTTATGTGTAATTAGAATATTTAAAATTAATAAGTTTTTAGAAATATTTATCCAACGAAAACGTAGAAAATATTTAAATTTATTATAAAATTTAAACTACAAATTAATATAAAAGAACTCATTATATATTAATATCTCTTAACAAATCTATAATTAAAAGATTTAGTTAAAGATCTCTCTCTCTCTCTCTCTCTCTCTCTCTTTCTCTCAATGTATATTTCTTTTTCCCATCTTTGGCTAAAATAAAGTCCATATGGTTTGGCATGAGGGCCTGCATCCGCGCTCTGCGAGAGAAAATATCCGTCATTTAAAATGGATGGATTTAGATGGATATAAAAGTGATGGCGAGTGGAGAAAGAAAGGAAGTAGCGACGGCTTGAGAGCGTGGTCGCGCGAGGGCGAAAGCCGGTCGCGGTGAAAGAGAGAGAGAGAGCAAGGGGGCGAGAGACTTCAGCCCTCCCGCACAGAGGAGGAGAGGAAAAGACTGTCGTGGGAGAAATAGGAGAAGAAGGATATATACCGACTCTGAAAAGTCACGACGGAACTAACAACGGCAGCAGCGCAGATCTATATAGAGCGAGATTCAAGGAAAAGACACTTTAACGAATGATCTTCCCTCCCTTTTTCTCTTTTATTTGCTTTTTATCGTTTTCTTCCCTTTTCTCCATTTTCTTTTATCTTTTCCCTCGGTACCGTCTTTCTTGTGTGCATATGGATAGAATATAAATTTAAAACACAGAAAGAAAGAAAAATCGAATACATGGCTTACATATTCAAAAATAGCGGCGAGAATTTTTTTTTTCGTTGCAAGAAATTCAATATTTATAATAAGGTGTTTTGGTTACCATTACAGAATATTTTAATTTTAATTTTTCTCTTTCATAAATTACTGCTTTATAAGAGTGACTGCGTGTGTATGAAATTTTAATACTATGTTTTTAGAAATAATTATTTCATTGCCTTAGTATGCTTATATTTCATTTACGAATGAAAAATATTTTTATTAATTTTTATTAGCTCAACGCTTGATCTATTAAAATAATTTCCATTTCAATTTTCATCGATATGTATTATTAATGTTTACTATACCTACATACGTTTCGTTAGTATAGTTTATGAATATTTATTAGCTTTTACTGAAATAGATGAATATTTGCTTTTAATTCATTCAGTATTACACTAGATATTTTTCTTATATAATATTCAAATGTTTTCCAATGTTTTATTTATAATATGTAGTATTTTTAGATATTTTAGTGAAGTAAAATGAAAATTTAGGAGAAATGTTTCTATTTAACAAAAATGAAGATAAAGAGATACTGTTCTATCTCTTTAAAGAGGGCATCGCCACTTATAATCGATAAGTAGGCATACACTTTTTTGTAGTTGACTGTAATTGCAATATAATATATGCGAATCCTTAATGAAATATTAAAATAATAAACAAGTGCTTCATTTCATTGTACTTAAATTGTCCTGATTTTAAACACTTCCATTAAATGTAGCATTGAGGAATTTTTACACATACTTTTTTATAATGTAATAATTATTTTAAACGATAAATAGATTCTGAATTATATTTATAAGTTTATAGTGTATTAAATCCATATATCGTTTTTAGAACTAGTATAATTATATTCTTTTATGTGATATCAGTGAATTTCCATATGATCTTGACTATCGTATAATGACTGTCGTAACCTGAGGTTTATTCTTGATATAACTACAGATCAACAGATATAGTTTTTCGGGTTTCTGTGCCTTAAGACTTAAGAAAGTCGCCTACTTCACCAACATCCTTGTATTATTACAAAATTCTACTTTTTCTTTGAATACTGATTATTTTCGAATGTTCACGTTTTCGTTTTATTTGTCATTAAAGTATACTTTGGATAAATAATGCCTATTAGAATTTACTATAACTTTCACTTTTGATTATTTATAAATTGCGTGTTTAATTGTAATTAATGTAGATCTTCAATAAACTCTCTGAAGAAGAAAAATAGATAGGAAGACTGTGTAATAAAAATTGTACATAATAAGAAAAATATATATATACGTATTAAGATCAGTAAAACTTATGCTGAAAACAAAAATTCTAATATATGAATTTGGTAATAATATTATAAGAGTTTCGTGGATTCAATTCCTACATAAAATCTACTATCTGTATTATTTTTTTTAAAAGAAAAATTGAATTCTCTCACTTTATTAAAAAAGAACGAATAAACTATTTCAAATCGAATGTAAATGCATATTTTCGATAATAGCTCCAAGTAGAATAGATGCAAGTATCGTCAGACCTCACCAAGGTCATCGACATTAGCAAACGCTTCCAACTATATTTGCACATGGAAAGCATGAAAATTTCAAGGAGCAGTGAATGGCAAATCAGAGAAAAGACGAATGACGACGAGGTGCGCTTTCCGGGAAAAAGAGAAACTCGACCAATAGCTGAGCATTACAACTGTCGACCAATCCATTTCTCGCCTCGCAATCCAATCGTTCTGCAGTTTCCCTCTGGGTTGCTATAGAGAAAGAGAAAGAGATTTTCTGTATTCATTTGCAGTGAGGAGTGAAGGCAGCCGGAAGTATCACGCACGTATTTGCGCTCTCCATTGGTCTGTGAGTGTCGCTGGGACCAATGGCACGCGCGATGCTGTCTGCGACTGTGCTCAAGTCAGAGGGGCAGGAGGGCAAAAGATAAAGCGCAAGAGGGGCTGGCTACGCCCCTACCGACCTTTCCCTACCTTTCTCTGACAACTCGCGAGCGCATAGAGACTCTAACTTCTCTTTCCTCTTTCACTCCCTCAGTCTGTCTTACCATTTACTCTCTAAACGGATGCATCGATTGTACGACGTAATAGTCTGAGAATTTATTATACGTCATTATTTTGTTCGACTTTCGTGTACTCTTTAAATCATTAATATACTCTACTGCCAATATTAAATAAAAAGGTAACTCTCCATGAAACTATTTTGTTTTATAACAGAAATCAATAATATACTTTGAAAGTGTTTTACATATTAGTATTTTACAATAATTCGCACTCTTCGTTATTCCAAATGTTAATTATTTCATATCGAAGTCTTAAATTTCACAATAATATGGTACTCATTAACTGTTAGTAAAGTTTTAAGACGAACAAGTTTAAATAAATAAAAAAAGGAAAATGAAAGTGATCTAAAAACTGTAAATTTTGAAGATTAAAAGTTTCTACGTAATTGCTTTCTTAAAAGTATCTTATTAAATACTGGTATTTTTCTACACAACTTTTTTTTGTGACATTAAGTAAAAATTGCACTTTCTAAGAAAATAAAATCTTTTTTTTTCTGCAATTAAACAAGTTTGAAGAGTACAATTTTCTATCTTTAATTTATAGCAAGTAAATAATAATAGTTCCAATATTATTTTTCTTCGATTATTATTCTAATTATAATTTTAATATAAATATAAGTAGTAATATATTGAAGTATATTATACTACATTTTATATTATACTGTGATATATTAAAATTACTTATTACTTTGTTATCGTTACAGTTTTCAATTAATTAATGCTCAAGAAAATTGATTCTAATTGATAGCCAATCAAAGAAATTTCACTATTTTCTGTTATGCAAAACTATTATTATAAGATACTCAAGGTGGTTATATTATTACTCATATTATTATAAAATAAGTTTATAATACTAAAAAAGTTTATAATACTAAAATCTAATAATTTTTCTAATTATGTAGCGTAAACATACTGATTGTTTTTTCAAAACCAGATTAATGAATTATAAATTTCTACTTTCTTAAGTAAAAATATTGTGAAATCCTGTTAAAAATGTAAGAAATAAAATGACACATTGTTAATGCTTAAAAAATAGTTTTTTAATATATTTTATAGATGTCTAAGATTACTTTTTATTAGAAAGTAACTGAAAAAAAATAACTAGAAACTTACGAGTGGAAGCTTAATAATAGAAGAAATAAAATTTAGATTATAATTTCTCAATATATTTCTCTGTAACTTCACTAATAGACTGAAATAAATTTTCATATGTGAATGAAAAATTTATGTTATCTTCCTTTCATACACTGTATAAATGTAACTAATCCACTACTATCTTCCTGTAACTATTTTTCTTTTTTCAAGTACCTATCCCATTTTTTATCTTCATCCATTCTTATCTCGCTATCTCTCTCTCTCTCTTATGTATACAATATTTTCTCAATTTTCGTACTGATACGCAGAGACGTTTGTATTATATGTACTTTTTACTGCACATTTAGAATCTACACGTATATTCAGCTCAATACACAGAATGCACATGGATAGTAACGTGATGGTGGCTGACGAAACCGAGGAAACAGTGGTAACGAGTCTAGCATAGAGCTTTCAAGAGAATAAAACAGAGAGAGAGGGGGGGGGGGAAAGAGATAGAGAAAGACGGCAAAAGCAATGGAAGAAGGAGAAGAAAGTGGTGGAGGAGAACAAAGTAGAGGTGAATCGCGTAAGAGGGGCTGGAGGGAAGGACAGAGACAGAAAAATAATGGGTAGGAGAAAGAGGACATGAGAGAGGGTGAGAGAAGGCTGTTGCCTAGCTTCGATCCGAGAAAGAGATGCTAGACAAAGAGACTCGCTCGATGCCACAAGGAGGCGCAGGCACTCAGCAATAGCGGCAGCGAGCAGCCACTTATAAACTCCACCTCTATCTCTCTATCATTCCTTCTCTCTCTCTCTCTCTCTCACACACACACACACACACACACTTTATCTCTCTCAACTCTTTTCTACTTCCATCCCTTTCCTGCATTCACTCTCTTTTTTTCTATCTCTCCTTCAGTTTTCAGAGGGCGGGGTAGTCGAGCTGAAAACTGTCTCACTTTTTCTTACTTCGTTTTTTCCCTTTTTCCTCACTACTTTATTTTTCGTTTCTTTTACTTTTTCTTTTCTCTAGCTCTCCTTTTTTGCTTCTCTTCTTGACTCTGTCTTTTGGAAAAAACTGTCTTCGTGCTTTGTTTCTCGATATTGGACCTGGAAAATGAAAAGAAAAGATGAGAACAGAAGCGAGAGCTGAATTGTTGATAGTAAACTACTTTTTATGAGCACATTGCATTTTAGTTCACTAATTATTCTTCATTATTTTAAATTATTAGGATATAGAGTTACTCTATGGTTTCTAAGTACTGCACTATGTTATTTCAATTTTAATAACATTTTTAAGTATTTTTTTCTGATTCTAATGTAATTGATATATGAATTATTTAAAAACTTTTATTAACATTCTGTTATATCCTTAACACAGGCGGATCAAAATACATTGTTAGTAATGATATTATACGATTTCGTATGTTTACAGAGGTACTGAGTGAATAATTAATTGAATTATTTAAAACTGTATGTTGCATGATATTTATAAAACATGATATGCTCTTACTCAACCTCTAGAAAATAACACATAATTGTGAAATCTATTTTTGTCTAATTAACAATGATCAAACTGACTAGAAAATTTTATGATTCTGTAATTGGCCATTCCAATTATTGCTTGTTATTTATCAATCGGAAGATAAGTTGCTAGACTAATCAGAATATCATTATTTATTATTTAGAGTAACGATATAGTATAAAGTTCGAGATATATTTTCAAGAAATTGAACTTAAAGATTGATGGTTTATGATATATTATAAAGTAAATATCACAGAACTGAGAAAAAGATACTATTTGATTCGATAATAATACTCGTGAAATATAAATTAATTATTCTAAAACAATTAGACTAAATATAGTTTTTTATAATTTTTATTATAATAAAAGCTTTATTATAGAACATAATTTAGTTAATGTAAACGAGATGTTTGCACGTAAAAAAAAATTTTAGAAAGTCATTCTCAATGATAAACGTACAACTGTGTGAATCATTTATATCTTAATAAGACTACATTGGACGCGAATTTCCTTCAGGAATTAATCAATCTATACTTAGCTTATAAATATAACTAACTATAACTATATTATTTAGCAAAAGAATCAATCAAATGCATCTGAGCGGAATTTACTAAATTTTTACTATTTAAATTTTCTTCAATTGAAATAAGACATGAAAGTTAAGGAAATATTCTAACACTTTTATTTATCCAAAATTCACAAAAAAAATAATATTTAAAAAATTTCAAAAACGATTCAAATTTTTTGATGAAATTATTATTATATTCACTTATTAAGATGCTATAATACACGTCTATTAATGAAAAGAATAAAATTTTCATAAAATATTTTCTATTTCTGATAAAAAAAGAAATATTAAAACTTTTAATCTATATTGATTGAATTCAAATAATTATAAAAGGGAAAATGTTAATAATAGATCGTATATCAAGATAATAAAATTTTATCAAAAAATTATAAAACCTTAAACAAATGTTATAAAATTTTCTACAAGTTTTTCAATTTTGCATCTCGTCTGCTTCAAACAATAGTTTTTCTATTCCTGATTTTATAAAACTTTCTTTCTTATCTCTATTAATTCTCAGAGTTCTCAGATTCACGAAATCTGGAGATCAGATTATCGTAGGTTATGATACATGAGCATTTATGCATTTCATCTTAGCTGTAAATTTATAAAAAAAATCTAAACTGAATACTACGCAAAAGAATATAAATTAGAATTTTTTTCAGTCGAAAAATATACATGAAATTGGTGTATTTAATTATATATTTAAAGAAATACATATCATTTTTAAAAAAATAAAAATATTACTTCATAATGATATAATAAATTTTAAAATAGAATCCCTGTAAATATTAATTTACATGAACCTGGTATAAAAATATGTATAATAATTTTTAAAAGAATGAATTTATTAGATTTTAAGCAATTAAATACAGAATTCTATGAATTCATTTTCTTAATAGTATAAAATTGAATCATATTCAAAACATATATGTTTATTAAATAAAAATATACATTAAAATGTACTACAATTTAATATTTACATAATATCTAGTCTTGTCATGTATATATTCTAATGAAAGCATATTGATAATACTTAAAAAGTTGTATAAAAATGCGATGGTTGCGCCTAAATTATTTAATTTATTGAAATGAAAGTAAGTAATTGTTCAGTATCAACTATATTTAAAAAACTAAGATAAATACTGAATGTGTTTTTTTAAAAATACTCTAGCATTTCAATAAGAAGTTACGTATTTTCTATAACATTTTTGTGTACAAAAAAGCTGTATCTTGGAATAAGAATGATACGAGTCAGTAAGAGTACGACATAAATACTAATTATGGAGTTAA
Source organism: Wiebesia pumilae (assembly GCA_018907045.1). NCBI lineage: Eukaryota > Metazoa > Arthropoda > Insecta > Hymenoptera > Agaonidae > Wiebesia > Wiebesia pumilae. Next base: position 5,123,644 of record JACCHZ010000181.1, on the reverse strand, counting down.
CACCGTACCACACTCTAATTATAATTTCACCCCCTTCCGGTATCTTATGAGTACCACTGCACGCTTTCCATTATCAAAGTTTTTCTCCTCGCCAACGGCATCACTCTCTCTTTCTCTCTCTCTCTCTCTCTCTTACACTTTGATATTTCTTTCTTCATCTTATTGTGAATGAAAAAAAAGAGAAAAGTAATATAATAAAAATAATAAATCGTTCGTTCTGTTTAGAGAAAATCAAGTCGATCCAGATAGTGCGTAGCTTTCGCGTGCAAAGTTAGAGGATAATGTAGAAATAAAGAAGTAACGAATTGAAGGTAAAGGAAGGGACGTAAGAGCTGCATTAAGAAAGAGACTGAATATGCACAGAAGATTATATCGATTTATAGATGCATGCATTTTTACGCTTCAACCGGAGCAATAAAACAAATACTGAGAGACGAACCAACGCGTTAACAACTAGTAGAACGCGTCGTGCTACCGACAGACATGTTCACCTGCAACAAAGTCGATACAATGTTTCACTTAAGTGTAAAGCCTTACAGGAATGGAAAATTAACTATAATATTATATTATTCTAATGCGTAAATAAATTTAAAAATATTTTTTCTTGTGCGCTCAACTTTGTCAAATCATAAGACATCTTATATTATATCTTTAATAAAATAAAACCTTTCTATGTTAAACAATATTTGTAATATATAATGTTATAAGCAGTAATTTTATTTATTATTTTTAAACAGTTTCACCTTATCATTCAAATATTTGCATTAAATTGTAGAATTAAGAAATAATATACATAAAATATTATTTAACTCTTATAATCATAATATATTCATCAAATATATAGAAAATTTATAATCGAAAATTTATAAGCTTCGAAAATATAGTACTATTAATTGAATTATATTTTTTATAATCAATATATTTCAATTTTTTGTTGATATTTTTTAATTTAAAAGAATATTGAAAGTTTTCCATTTTATTGAGTAACGGCACGATACTGTACAATAATTTATTATCATATATTCTTTGATATTATTCTCTAAATGCAATCATTAATTACATATTACTATATTATCTTCTCATTTCTATAATAATATAAAGAAACGTAGATGGAATTCAAGTTTATTTTAAATAAAGAATATTAAATCACAAAAATATTATACCATATTTAATAGATTATAACTTAATCATATTCAATACATATTTCTTAAATATAAAAAATATTTTCATATTCTAAAACACTAAAAAGATTAATAAATTAAATAAACTGAAAAAAAATAAATTCATAAACTAAAAACTAAAAAATTAATAAACACTAATAAACTAAAAGGTTTTATCATATTATTATCTTATATAAGAACAATCTTATAGTAATATTATAATACTATGACACTATAGAATATTATAGTATAATAATTAAAATATTAAAATATAATATAAATATAATAATTAAAATATAATATAATAAAACAACAAAGAAATATTTCATTTTATATTACATATTTATAATTTTAATTTAATCGAATATACTTGAATGCTTATTTTGTAAATCAATTAAGAATATATCATTTTAGGGAATTTATAAAAAAATAAATCTATATATTTGTAAGTAATTACAACACTTTTGTAATGCGATAGAATGGAAATATTTTAAGATCTCAATATTAAATTACTTTTTAAATATAAAAATATTTCTAATAAATGTGAATTTTTGCGTTCATTATTGAATTAACAGAATAAGTAATGCGGAATATTATATGAATTAGTTGAGAAAAACCAAATAATAAAAACTGTAACTAATAATAAACATTGAATGAATTTATTTAATTTATTTGCGTAATTAATTGAATTTTTTAACTACTCCGATCACATATTACTAGAACATATTATTTTTTATTATATCTTAAACTATTAATAAATAAACTTACACGTGTTTAATTATTTTATAAATTTATTAATTAAATATTACGAATTTTATATACCGTATTATTTAATTGTTTTTTCCAGATGTAAAAATTATTGAAAATACTGTATTAAAAGATTTATAAAATTTACAAGTTTTTTTGTGCGCATCAATCCGAACTGTTAATTACTTTATTTAATGGATATTTATTGTAGAAAATACAACTACGAAATATTTTTACAAAAATGTATTTAAAAATGTTTACATACGAAGTCACTGCACTCACAATAAACTTGATAGTGAAATTCGATGGACTCCGAAATCGCGTTACAGGTCACTTTGACGTGAATGACACTGCCATTATTCTTAATTTCCGTTAAAGGTGAAAAAGTCACGATCAACTTAAGTATGTAATAAAGTAACAAGAATATTTAAATTTTTGTTTGAAAAGATAAAAGAAACAAAATGCCTCAGTTTGAAAATGTAATTGAAAAATTGAAATACACACAACGTAATGTGAGAAGACAATGAACAGTAGCGTTGCATGATGCTAATTGTATCACTGCGTGCCAATTTATGCTTTCGGAAAAGCAAAGAAAATAAATTCAAAACATAGAAAGCGATAGAAAATGTAGTGAGCTAACAGCCTCATTCAGTAACAAAGGAAAAGAAAGAAGAAAAATGCGATGGTGTGAGGACGCCGTTGCTGTAACCTGGTAAAACCCTTTAGTCTAAACCACAAGTAAACTGAGACCGCGAACACGATGAGTGAGAAAGGTAGCAAGAAAGAAAATCAAAGTGAAATAGAAAAAAAGAGAAAGAAAAGCAAAAATATAAGTATATAAAAGAAAAAAGAAGATTGGAAAAGTGTATTGGATGGTGTGAGATAAAATTTAATAAAATAGTTTGCTTTTCATGAATTATGTTGATCAAAAGAATATGTGTAAGAATGAGATATCGGTTAATTGATTTATCAGAAATATTATTTATAAAGTAATCTGCGTTATAATTATATTAAATTATTAAAAAATTTCAAATTCTATTTAAGTTTAAAATATTGAGCGTAAGTTAATGAAACATAATGTATTAGACTAAATAAAACATTGTACATATTTGATAAATTATAAATTGATTATTATTATGTTTAAAATTATGTAACATTTTGTACTCGGCTAATTATGTTAGCCGCAGTTCTATGAAAATATCAAGTTGGAAATAAAGGAGTAAATTTCAGTGCAAAAAATTATGTCTTAGAATTTCAATTCAAGCATGAATTTCAAATAATAAAAATGTATTAAGTTGGGTTTCAGAAAATTTCTATTGTTATATCAACCTAAAATATAAATAATATTATTCAGAAATCCGTAATTTATATGCAAAAATAAAATCTTCAAAGTTTTTTACGCGCATACTTGTATTTATATGTTCATTTAATTATTCATTATACGTGTATAAGCTTAATTAAATCATGTATTCTATATACTTAAAGAATTTTAACAGATTTTACGGAGAAAAAGGAACGATTCAATTAGTTCAAGAATATATTCAAACTAAATTAGTGCGATTCAATAGATAAATAAAGTAGAGAGTAGGAAAATTTTAAACGTTAGAAAAGGGACCTTTAATATTTAGATTTGTTGTAATGGTATGTTAATGCCACATTAACGATTTATTTAGAAACGATTTTATTATGTATCAGATAATTTTCAATATTTTCATTACTACTTTATGTAATACTATTTTCCTTCAATAACAACTTTATACTAATTAAATGAATAAATTAATAAAAGTTTAAAAACATTGAAATAATAGATTAAAAATCTCATATATTAAGTTTAAGTAACAATTTGATATATTACAATCAATTGAAATTTTCATTTTTACAATGCTATATAGTTGTATCCATTGTTGGGTTAAAATCTAACTAATATTTATATTAAAACATTCAGATACGTCATTAATCTAATTTCATTTCGTACATTTATGTGAAAATTCTTATATTTACAAATTTAGAAAAGTTCGTTTAAAAGCAAATTAATTTGAGCTTTATCGCAGGTACAGTTATTATAGCTACATTAAAGATTTTAATTATTCTTCTGAGAGAAGGGATTTATTATTGTACATAAATAAATATAAGTTTTTTGTCATATCACTTATATTGAATAGATCAATTTTTTTAAATTTTAATTATAATTAAAAGGAAATATGAAAGCAAGAACTTAAATTGAATACTTTTACATCATTAAGACATAATGCTTTTATATAAATTAACATTGAATAGAAATTCTAAATATAAATGTAGTTACTGCCTTCCGATTTTTGTATGAATGATACGAAATTTTAATGAGCAAAACAATATAAAGTATGACACAAGTTCGCAAAAAGAAATTTCTCTATTACACACCTATTATTTTTATTGTTCCACGTATATTACTTTTATACAAGTGTACATAAATTATATTCCTCTACTACATATTTAAAAAAAAAATAGTCAAACGCATAAGCTGCAAAAGAAAACCTAAGAACGAAGACAAAAACTGAATAAAAGAATAAAAGGAGTGAGTCTAAGAGTGAGAGAAAGAGACAGAGTGAGTGAAATCAAAAATAAAATTAAAAAAAGGAAGAGCTTCACAAGTCTGAAAAAGGACGAAGAAAGAGAGAGAGAGAGAGAGAGAGAGAGAGAGAACAGGAGTGAGAACGCATGAAGGGGATAAAAGAAAAGCCCGCGGGAGAAAAGTGAGAACGATGTAAAGCGAGAAGAAGAAAGTTGGGGGAAGGGAGAAAAAATCGTTGTGGTGCGTATAAAAAGGGGTTAAAGGCGAAGTTGAGATGCACAACTCATTCAATCTTGGTGATAGAAACGTAAAATTCGTGTGGTTGTAAGATGAGTATTATAATTAATTAATACTTAATTTTCAAGCAAGAGATTCATTTATTCTGTGAATGCATGTTATCTCACTTTTATTTTTAAAAATTTTTTACTGTAAATAATTTCCATGTAATACATGGAAATTCCATTTTACACCTTTAAAAAATAATTTATAAATTTAGAAAATTTGATTTTTATTTTCTTTGGCACATTACTTTCTAACGTAGTACAGGTAACATTGTTTACAATGTTTTATAAGAGTTTAAGAATATTTTCTTTCTAAAATATAGGTAACTATACCTAGACAATGTATACAAGAGTTTTAAAGCATTCTATTGCAATATAGTGAAATCTTTTTATTTAATACATTGTCTTTTTAAAAATTTAATTACCATTAGTTATTTTCAGTATTTAACAAAATCATTTATCTGTTTTATTATATCAGACTTTGCTATATTAAAAAATAATAGTTTATTATAATTTTTTCGAAGAAAATGGAGATGACATAAGTTTTTAATAAAAACAGCTATATTACATTAAAAGTAATGATTTAAATGTACAGTCTATAGTACATTATGAATAATATATTAATCTAGCATTTCATCGAAGGCATAGAGCAAAATATGTTATTCTTGCATATTTTTATTGACTCTCAATTTTTAGATATATCTGAAAATACTTTAAGAAATTTGAATTTGAATTTGAATTGAAAGAAAAATAACTAATACTTCAAACGAAGCTCAACAGCACAATTTCTCATTTTCATTGTATTTATCTTAGCTTCAAAGCATCCGAAGGCCATTATATTAGAAACAACGCACTAAATTACGAACGAGCGCTTAGACATTTATATTTGGTATTTTTATTGTATATATCTCTGACTTTCTGAAAAAATAAAACACGTTTTTATTTAAACGTATACGCGTGCTTAATATTTCTAATAACTAGATAATATAGATTAATAATATCGACGGACTTTCGGAAATAATTTTTATTAATTTTTGTTATTAAAATTATTTATTTATTTTAGTTTATGTTTATGTTTACTTTTATTTTTATTTTTATGTCACTTTGTAAAGTTCATGCGTGCTATAAAATTTCTTATAAGATCTTAACATTTACGTAGCAATATAATGTATATAATAGTAAAAGGAATTATTACAATTAATAAAACTAAAGTATGTTACGGAGTATTTACACCAATAACGTATAAGACTTCGTCTAAATACATAAATCATAAATGTGGTATATTTAAATATATATTGTATTTTTCATTTATAAATAATTATTAAATACGTATACTTAATTAAATGAACTATGTTTTATTTAACTAATTGTTTTATAATATGAGGGTTATATGAACTATGTATAGGATCAAATAAAATTCAAATAACAATAATAATCTTTTTTATCTAAATGAATGAATTAAAATATTACTAAAATTGACTTTTTTGAGAATTTTTAAGCTATAGTAAAAATTACATTTGCCAAACAACATTAGATTTATGTATATAGTAAAAGCTCCTCAGAAAATCGTACAAGAATATAAGTTTTCTTGAAAAAAGGCATAAAAAAGAAGACCGACTGCGAAAGTGAGATGGTTAGATAGATACAGAAATAGAGAGAGAGAGAGAGAGAGAGAGAGAGAGAGAGAGAAACTTCGTTATATTGGAAAAATTCAGAATACAGAGGCGGATATAAAACAGACGTAGAGGCAAAGAAAATGCCGGATAACGTCGTGCAGCGAAAAAAAGAGCTAACACAGCTTGACGCGCATAGAGAGAGAGAGAGAGAGAGAGAGAGAGAGAGAGAGAGAGAGAACAAGGGAAAGAAAAAGATAGCACAACGATGTCGAGCAAAAGAGGAATTTCCACCCCTGCAACGCTATCTCACTTTTCTCTCCTCCTCTTTGTCTCTTACCTTTCTCTTTCCTCCACGCGGAGTCACAGCATGCGCCTGTGCGAGCAATGACAGATACAAATAAACGATCTCGCGGCTTCTCGCGCGCAAGCGCCTTCTTCACGTCCCCTCCTCTTACTCTTGCTTCGATCACTCCTTCGGTTTCTCCCACCACTCGTCCTATATCCCTTCAAGGGCTTTTATCTTTTGACTTTTTCGCCATACGTTTGAAAATCTAAATTTCACACCCACTGTTCTTGCAACGTGTAATTACTTCTGGTCATTTAATACGGAGAAACTCTGCTCAAATACTTACTCGTAAGGTGAAAATTTAAAGTGGACTATATGTTTTCGGACAAAAATACATATTTAAAGGAAAAGCTGGTTTTTCAGATTTTTGCATTGAAAAAGAAGAACGATTGTACACGATTGTACGAAAGTGACGTCTTGTACACTGGATGTTGTCTCTCGATCTACTAGGTTGCTCATTAGTTAGACTTTTTCCTAACATTGGAAATCTATTTTGCACGTTTGTCTGTTGTTTTTGTTTATTGTTATTGCACTTCGCAATCGTTATTAAAATCAATTATTCAAGAAAATTTTACTAAAAGACACACATATAAAAGAAAAAATTAAATTAAATTTTGCGATAAAATACGCGCATAAAATCGGATTAAATTTCTCATTTTCCTCGAAATTGTTGAGAATAAAACGCGATTGATATGTATTTTTGCTCTGTACAAAAATTTAAATGAAATAATTAAAAAATAACGAAATTGTTTTCATTTATTTTTCAATGAAAGATTTGTCTAATCCTCGTGTTTTTTAAATAAATTTAGCTTATAATTCTATTTTGAGAGAAATTTTGAACAAGGTTGTAATATTTTATTGTCGATAAATCTACGGATAATTATTTGATTAATGTACTACTATCTGTCAACGAAAGCGCGTAAAAAAATGAGAAAAAATACTTATTTACTTGCTTGTGTCATAAGAATTGTAATACTAAATTCCTATTGGAATTGTAAAATTGAAGAAGCATTTTCCTCGTTCACACTCCAACAGCTAATGCAATCTTAAAGTACTACAAGTTCAAGAGTTTTGCAGCGAGTAATCCAAGTATCAAAGAGTGCTGTCCTTTGAGGAAGGCGAAGGTACTTTTATGAACGAATTACGTCTACACGCGTTCTCCCAATTCCGTTCGCTCGAAGCGCTCCATTCGCAGCAGCAAACGGTCGCCCATAAAACCCTTTACCCGCAGCACATTAGCCAACTCCCGCACGGCGCAGCAGTACCTCCCACGAAAATCCATACTTCTGTTTCTCTCCCTTGCCCTCTCCACCATAATCCGCGCCTCCTCCATCTTGGTTCCTATTCTTTCGGTCACTGCATCGAGCGAGGGACGCCCTCGCTCCTCGAAGACCTTCGGGGTGGAGCCTCGCGCCTCGCTGTCGCGTCATCAGACATACATACAGACGTAGAAACCAAAGCGGGGGCGCGGCGTCGCAGCGACTCAGGTGTCGCGCTCCCTCACACCTGCCCCTCTTTCTCGTTCTCCGTTTGTTTCTCCGGCCGATGACTTTCTGCGATTTCCCGGGAGTAACGCCCCTCGCGAGTGCGCGCCTCTTCCCCGGTCCAATTCCCGTTCTCTCTATTTCATCCTCCATAAATACTCTTGGATAATACTTCTTTTTACTTTCGGTACGTTTTCCTTTGAGATTGCAACTGGTCTTGTCCTCGGTGGTCATATCCACCGAGTCGCTGTGCGCTCTACATTTTCTGTCAAATAAGAACTCCTTATGTTTGATATAAATCGTGTATTAATTGTAATTAATAATATAACTACTGCAGTATTAAAGTAACCAGATGGCTATCGGAAATTCGAATATCGTATTTTACAGGAGCGTTTTTACAAGAATCAGCTTAAAATGGCTTTGTTTTAATTCATGGCATATTAGCAGTCTTAAGCGTATATCCGTTATTTTATGTTTTCTCTCTGACTATAAACGTCAATGTCATCGAGAATTAGTGCTGTTAACCTAACTCTTTGTCGCAAGGGATGATATTGAAGCGAATAGGATCAATGAAACGTTGTTATTGTTTCCTTTGAATACATATTATTATCAAGAAAAATTGAAGGTACAATCGAATCGATATTTCTTATAGGAAAATACTTCAACTCTTGACATATCGTAGTTGAAATTGATTATGTTTAGTCCATTGTTTTATGAGGAGGAAATTATGAAATACGATATTATTTACTTTGTTCAATTCATTTACTATTAAATTCTAACAAACGCTCCAATTCGAGTTTTCACCACAAACTCAATTTTAATATTGCTGCTACACAAGTCCACTGTAAATCTTAAGATTTAATTTTAATTACTAAGACATTTCCCATTGCTATAATTAATGTTAAATACTAATTATGATTACAACTTTAGTTATTCTAAATGGATTTCATGAAAATTGCAAGTAATGCATGTATATAGTAATATTAATTGTTCATAATATTAATTTATTGTAATGTTACATAATAATAATAATAATAATAATAATAATAATAATAATAATAATAATGCTTAGAAAAAATATGATGGATTTATTTAAATATATTGAGTGCTAGAATTAAGTAATTATATGGACTCATAAGTAGTACTCGATAATTTTACAATAAGCAGCTATTAAATATAATGGGATGATCATTATTATATACAAGCAATAGAGAGAGTATAAAATGTCAAATACACTAAAGATAATTTTTCCTTAAAAAAGCTTTTACAGGCAGGATTGCATAGGATACTTTCCAAAATAATATACCTGACTTTTTTACGCACTATTATTTATAAATACGTTCATTCATAAAATATTTAAGTTTATTTTTAAAGGAATCTATTTTAATTGTCTTTCACGAAAACAGGCGTAATAAAAATTATACCGAAAAGAAGATGAAACGTACCCTCGAGAAACCTTAATCTTTTAATTTTTCTAATCTTGTTGGAATGTTCAAGCCTCCATCAAAAAAACCTATAAAACTTACCCCTCAAGCTCACCGCCGAACCGATTGTACTCAGCCCCAAGACTTCCGAAAGAAGCAGAAAATCTTCAATACATTCTCCAGTGAATAATGATAGGGCATGAGGTACTAAAATGAAAAAGCATAATTAAAATATTTTTGTGAGTTGTCGAATACTCAAACCAAATGCAAAATTTACATTTATTTTTATTTAGTCCACGACAGAAATTGGAGTATAATTCACAAATTAAGAAAATTAAATGATAGCATTCGTTATTATGGTTAGTTGAAATTATAATTAATGTATACGGTGAATGTTTCTTTGAATTTACATAGATATTATAATTTTCAAATGTAGGATAACTCGAAAAATGTAATTGATAAAAATTCATAATATTCTTAACTAAATCAACCGATGCTTAGGACAAAAATTTATTAGTAATTGGCATTTTATTAGATTGCATTTAAATTATTTATTTCCTCCAGTTTATAACAAATTATTTAATCCAAGTCATAAATTTTACATAAATATAATTTTCAGTCAATACAACTGAATTTTCTATGTTTTGTAACATATGAACATGAGTTTGACCATAACGATACTTTCTAACATTTTATGGAGATAGTAAACATGAACTTTTGGTTATTAGGGTATTGCGCCAGTAAGTGGTTCAAGGAATTAATTGAATTATGTATCATCAAACTTGACATAAAATTATAAATTATTTCTAACATTGCTGAAAACGTTTAAATTAATTTTTTTTACAAAAGCATAAATTAATACATTGGATGGTAAATTTATATCGGCTAATAGAAACATGTTGATGCGTAATTATTGTATTTTCTTCTGCTATTGTAGAAATTAATCTAACTCAAAATACTCTAAATTATGTTATAAAGCCGAATTGAAAGTTGTTTGAGAAAGCGGAAGGATAGATTATTTTTATTCCAAGGAAAAACAGTAACAATTGTGGTTTAAAAATAATAATGATTTGGCTATGAATTGAGCCATAGTTGCACCATTTGATTATAAATTAAAATTAATACACTGAGCTAAGAGAGTTTTCATAGTTTTCATATTGCAGCCACAGGAAGCTCAGCAGTTGAAAATGTTTGCTTAAATTTAGATCCATAGCAAATACATATGTACATACCGCTTTGTTCAAGAAAAGTTTAAATTTCGTAAAGACTGTTCATCGTGGTTGTAAGTACAATTGTACTCGAAAGATGACTTTGATCTCTAATGAATATCCAAGTTGCAGTACTTAGGACTGCAAACTGATTGGAATAACTGTAAAATGAAAGAATATTATGCATGTGTACCATTATTTATGACAAGTGATTGAGCGTATTTAAGAAAAAAGATATTTTTTGAAGTTTCACTCGAAACTTGATACAACGATTCTCTAACATAAAGTAAGTGGATTAGTTAAAGTATCAGAATTGGAAAATCGAACCAGACTAGAATCCTCGCGATTACAAAACTCAACTGATAATTGAAAATCATTGAAAATTGGGTGCGACCGGGGCGAGAACTCTGGGTCCGTCGCGAGTGAGATAAGTCGGCCATAGGCCGCTTATCACTCCATCCTCGCGAATTGCACCGCGTGACCGCAGAGAGACTTTCGCAGCACCCCGTAATCTCTCTCTCTCTCTCTCTCTCTCTCGCTCTCTCATTGGTGGGGAGGCTTGGATGTAGTAGCAGCGGCGGCAGATAGAACTAGAGGTAGCGCAGCGCCGTGAGAGTCGAGAGCGCCCGGGGCTGAATCGACCGGGCCGCGCGACCTCACCTCGCCTCCTCGCTTCCTCGCTTCCTCGCTTCCTCCTTCCTTCCTTTGCCTCTGGCCGCGTCGCTACACCCGTGCGCGTCGTGCCGAGCTCCCGCCTCCGCCCACCCCGTCATTCTGTTCGCGCTACGGGCACCGGTGGGACGGTTTTCTCATTCTTGCGAGTTCTGGCGGACCGTCGCCTCTGTTACCTGCGAAGCTCTTACGGATAGATGCTGTTGCTGCTGCTGCTGCAACGCGACCTTCGTTACTTTTCACCAACACCTGCATCTCAATTGAAGCTCGTATCGGATTCGTTCACCTCGCTTCGAAAATCCACTTGAAAGCGCATCTTGCTTATGCTTTTATAGACCGATCAATGCTAGACATGAAAATTGTAACCACGTAGCATTGCAGCTCGCCAAATTCGAATAATATTTCGATGTGTTAATTTTTAATTTTTAATTTTAATCGAATTTCATTGATTAGTTACGAGGAAATGATAATTTAGTATCAAACTTCACTTTAAATACCATATAAATTATTATTTTTAGTTTCTAGTTTCTATATTGAAGCAAGATAATTTAAAGTCTTTTTATTTTCGTATTTAATAGTATTTATGAAGAAGTGAGAAATACACTTTTTCATTTATATTTTCAATAGAAAAACAATTTTCTATTTTATTGGACATTTTAAGTACGATACGGTCTATTGGACGACGTTATTGTACTTTATTGCATGGATATTAATTATAATATACAATGTTTCGGATAACCATAGCATCTACGTTCACACATATTGACAATTAAATGATAATAATTCGAATGTTAATCATTACTCGAGTACTAAAATATTACATAAAAATTAAAACTACAATTTCTAGTTCAACACTTAATCATTCGTTTATGTTTTGCAGTGTATTAAGTCTGTAAGCTCTGTTTTGTAAGTTATATTCTTATAATGTCAAATCTCATCCATTTATTTGTAGTACATCAAATTATAGTATGAGTAGATAAAATTATTTCGACTTAAATCAAACTTCTGATTTGAGAAAATCGAATTAAAGTTCGCTAAAAGATCTACTGGCAAAATGCGAGTGTCCTATCATTACAGTGATGCATATTGTGTTCGTTGCGTAATCTCAATAAATGCAATCGGAGAATAATAGCTCGGTCAATCGTTTTAAAAAGCTGCATACCCAATCGTTAATTAACGCTTTAAAACAGATGAAGTCCTCGGGGCAAAGACCAACAAGTGCGCGCATAAAGGAGCGTAACTGCAATATAAGCTGCGGAAGTAATCCAATTCATTGGGGCCGTCGATATCATCTTGTATGGAGAACATATCATGCATATGTTCTCTCGCTTGTGTCCATGTACAGAGACCCGAAACAGCAGCCGTCGAGCTAAATGCAGCTAATACGCGAGCGGTCCTTCTAGAAGCTGCGGCTTTGCGCTCTCTCACCGAAGGACCGGAACTTAACCCACGAGATTTCATCCAAAATCCACCTCGGCGTTTGTTTCACAGCCGCTCGTGAAATTGTCATGCCTGGATATTTGCAGACCAGCGCCCCCGTCAATCGATATTTCCGAATGAAGCGCTGACTTGAGACACTTTCGAGATGACCGAAGAGCCACGAGGAGGTCCGATACTCGCAACTGGATCATTCTTTGAATCAGCTTCTTCTTACGTGGACAGCTTGAGTAATACTCTTTACAGAAAGTGGCAATTTTTAATTTTTCCGATGCGTTGCGATAAATCTCCTTTAAAAGACAAATACACCTTCCGATTTTGAAATTGATGTAAGTTTATGACTTTACGCCACATATACGTACAGTGTACCGCAGTTAATACGATAAATATCGATAATTTGAGCTTACATCTTGTAAGCTCGGGGAACAGCATCACACTCGAGTTGCATCGAGTTAAATTAGTTATACGCCACTTTTCTTATCATTTGTGTCTATTGTAACGAACCAACCTAGATATGTAAAAATTAACAGGTATCGAATTTTCAGAAATAAAACAAGATAAAGCTTTTGCTTGAAAAGCCTGATATGTGAAAAAGATTACAAAGGTACAATAAATTTAAAGCAAAAGTATTAGAAGCAAAAATATTTGCTAACAGTTGTTAATGGTTTCGTATTTCTAATAAAATAGCGTTCAATTTCTTGATAATAAACTGAATAAATTATATTATGGGTGTTAAGTTTACTTTCCTCCCGACTACATAATATAAAGTATTTAATCGAAAATTTAATAAAAATAAAAACATGTTATGTGAAAATGTAAATTTTTGCAACTCATGTAAAAATGTAAAAATGAAACTTCGATATTTTTCAAATTATCATTAGAGGGAATGGCTAATCATGGGAACTTATCTGTCGCAGAAGAAGTACGGCTTTAGACAGCATTAAAATGTATTTAATTATTATTTCTAAAGAGAGTATTCACTTATTAAGAATTTTCGAAAATAGTACATTTAAGTAATTTCTAAAAATGCACGATTAAACCTGTTGCTGAGTGTAGACAGGTTTTAATTATTTTAATGATTCATACGTTATTTCCGCAATGGCAAAGAAAATATATATTCGTACCAAGTAGAAAGTACAATTTTGCCTATGTATATGTTAATAACGTAGTGTAATTATTGTTATTTTATTCAGCAGTGGGCCAACACGTGCCGCTTATAAATTGAAATGAAATTGCGCTGAACGTCAGAAACGCCATCGCAGCTGCTTCTCAAATATGCGCATTCGTCAGGGCACTAAAAATCGCAATAAGTACCTCGAGATCTTTCCGGGTTACGTACGCGTAGTCTCTCATCCCTGACACTCGGCTCGTGAAACGCTCGAGAAGTTGCGTAAAATTCACGCCGCTTGCGCGGGTCTCGCATGGGGCAAGAAGCAACTACATAACACAAAAAGAAAAGCACACACCAATCCAGCCACCCACGACCCTCTCCGCATAAAACATCAAACACAAAAAAGGGGCATCAAGAAGTAGACACTCGAAGGTAAAAAAGAAGGTGAAACCGCGACATAAAGAAAGGAGAAACAGCCGGAGCGATAAAAAGAAGAGTGCGCGTGCATCGCGAGCGAAAGAAAGAGCCAGACGGACGTCCTCCACCCTTGTTCCTCTCCAGCCACGAATACAGAGAACGAGGAAGAAAAACGCAAGAGGCGACGCTACGAGACGGAAAAGAGAAAGCAAAGCGCCCAAGCGCGCGCGTGTGCGTGCGTAAAGAAGCGCGGCCCGGTGTCGGGTTTGCGAGCCGGGCTGCTTCCTTTTTTCCGTAGCGGTGCGGTGCGGTGCGGTGCGGTGGTAAGAGACGGTCGGCGGGACGAGCTTGAAAGGGTTGAAGGGACGCAAGAGGAATAGTCGACGCCGCCGGTGCAAAGACAGACGCCTCGCTCAAGGGCCGGTGCCCTTTCATCGCGAATCTCGCGCGCATTCATCAGCCGGACGCTCGAGTATGCTGGACGTGCGAATATAGATTGAGATGGGAATGAGACCGTTTTGTCCTGTGGACGCTACTTCCACCTCGTAATAGCCCTGTGTAAATACGAGGTAAAAGCGCACTCGAATCTTCTCTTTATATCCGACGATCTAAGCGAATTCGACTGATCTTTATTTTGACGAGATACTCTTGGATAATAGGAGAGAGAGAGAGAGAGAGAGAGAGAGAGAATTATACGAATGTAGGGATACGTATCTTGACATGTGAGGCATTTTGAGCTTTCGAGTGTGTTTTTCGCAAAGCTTGGATCCTTGAGAAATCGCGCGCATCAAAGACTAAATCGCAATGGGGTTGTATTACAGGTTGTAATACTCACTTGGCACGATTTGCTTTTCTTTTGATCATACTTGTATAAGCTCTCCTTTATTCCTTTACTCAATTCCTATCTTGCGCGAAATCAGCGAATTGTCTCTTTATGAAGCCGCCGTCTCATCTTAACGTAGAACGACAACTATTTCAATTAAATTTATCGCCATGGAAACGACAGACTGATATTTACATTATCGAAGAAATAATTAGGACGATGTCGCATATTTCCTCTGTTACACGATATATTTATCAATTCGCACATCATTATTTTATTTATACGAGTTGTCGTTTAGATACATTTCGAATAAATTAATGACTTTACAAAAGAATTCATTTTTTTGATAAAATAACGTCGAGTCAAAGTAATTAATAGAAAGTGCGTCACAGGCAATACGTACTGTTTGATAAAATTAAGGAATTTAATAATCTTTCGATTGCATTTTCTTTGAATGTACCGTATAGCTAGATCATAATGAGAATAGTTCTAATTTCGAATATATTTTTAGATTTCATTCTCTACCGATAAGCGGCATGATGCACGATTACGATCAGAGATGGCACCACTTAATTCGTATAGTAGTGATTTCTTTCTTCTGTCAACATAAATACTGTGTAAAAATCGTTATCAGTATTGTTTGATTGGATCGTATATTTTCACAAAGACTATTAATTTACTGACAAATGAGAATTCTATTGAAAACGTATAGTAATATAAACGTATAGTAATGAGCGCTCTTTATCAGCAACACCAAAAAACAATTAAGCAATTTGTATCCTTGTATAAAAATTATAATTTTATTGAAAATACTCAATATACAATTAATCTCTAATGGCAGTTATATGAAAATTATTGTGAAAGTGTATTATGTAAGAGCTAATATTATACCCATCCAAGCAATAAATTATTCACTTGGAGTCTTAAATGTTTATCGAATATTAAGCATTTAATTAGCAAATAATTTTTAAACTCACATTTATTTACAATTCCAGGTAATTTATAATTGTTAAATTCATTCACAAATATTAAATTTAGCAACACGTCTCTATTTCATTGAATCATTTGCATTACTAATTTTTTTAGAAAGGCAACCTTGTTTCTATCTTTTATCCATGCGATTGTAGAGTAAATTTAATAGAAACATTACGTTTTGCGTTAACTTCATTTACCCGCTGATGTTTCAATTAACCATTTAATGAAAGAAGAAATAATGAGAATTAAATCTTGTAAGATAATAAATATTGCATAAATTTATTTTACGTACGTAACTTTCTTTTATATCCGTGAATATAATCTTTTATTAAATTTCAATCTACTCTTTAGCTTCTAATATACCGTTAAATACTAGCACCCATTATGTGGTTACTTTTTAATAAATGAACTAGAAAAATTTTTATACAATTTTTAAATAAAATACATTTGATAAAATATTTCGATGTATTAGAAAATGTTTTTCAAGAGGTATTATTATTATCATGTATAACATAAAGTCTATAAAATATAAGCACATAGAAATATTAATTAATTTAGCATATACATAAGTTATAATATTTGTTGATACATCGAGTAAGAGAAAACTTGAAAAGTATTTTAAGCTATATTATGTGCTAAAAACTGCGCTTAGCCTGTCAAATAGATAATACTAGAAATACGATTTAAACAAACCTCTTGTCCAATGGTGTTCTAATACATTTGCTAATTATTATGGGAAATTTTATCCGAATTTATGCAGTTTTTGCATTATTACTTAATTTCAAAACATAAGATCTAATTGAAAAATATATTCGAATAACTTTGCTTAAATTTTATTATTTCAATAGAAATTTGATATAGGAAAAATTCGAGGCTTAGATTTTTCTCTATGTATTTTTAAAACACAAAACGTTTTATCACTTAATGTTTTACTTTTAATTGAAATATACGTTTGAATGAACGGTGTTTTTAAAATAATTATAAATTTATATCTATTGATTTATGAATTATTTGTTTTTACAAATTGTGTTTTATCGAAATTTTTTCTAAAAAGTGTAAAATATATCTTAATATTTCATTATAATCATACCGAAGTCCTATACCTACACGTACAATGTATTCTTTTAATATTTTTGAAGAGAAAACTGCAAACGTACTTTTAGTCGAAAAAGTTTCCTTCGGGTAATTTATCAAAGTATCATATGTCACAACTAATTATTTTTATAATAAAATCGTCAGAAGTATTGCAAAAATGCCTTCGATAATCCATATGGTTTTTTCTTATTCAAATAAGGAGCAAACGAAAGCCGTACGACGGGAACCGTTTAAAAACGTTTTTTTCGATGCAAACGCAATATAATGTAAATGTGATAAATGAAAAAGTGTAAGTTCAAGTTTTCATATAAAAAGTAAGTTTTCGTTTTCGATTAAATTTGTTTGAAAACACTTTGTCCATGCGCTTCGTTCAACGCAGAAATTCCAAGGATATCGCAAGTGCGCAAAATTCATTAGCGCTCGTATAGTCCTTGAGATGCATTTTTCATCGTCCGTGGTGTGGAATAAATGGAGGAAGGGGAGCTCATGCAAAAGTAAAGCGTGACCAACGGCAAGAAGAAGAGACGCAGTTTCCCGAGGCGCGTGTATGCGTGCTTCTGAGTTGTGCGTATACTACGAAGACTCTCAAGTTGGAGAGTGAGGCAAGGCCGTAAATGTTTTTATTCTTCGAAAGAGAGAATGAGAGTGAGAGGAGACGCATTATGCGCAGTAAGCGCGAGTAACATGCGCCGGTGCATAAAGCGAAAAAAAGGGGATAGCTCGCGAAAGCATACCGACATCGGTGGACTTAACGACATGGCCTTTTCAATATGCAATAAAATGCTCTTATATGCTCCGGGTGCTGCGCTGATGCCAAGGGTTTTCTGCATGAAACGCAAGGCCGAAAGCGCCGTGCAACGGGGATACTTTACTTCTAACATGATCTTGTGGCTTTCTAACGAGTACGATTTTTTAGCCAGTGTTGACGTTTACTCGGACTAAGTGCGTGTCTACCAAGGAACAATATACATTATCCAAGCATATTATAATAAACTGCAGTAGCTTTTGTGCTACTATAATTGCACAATGCCATATTCACGCGATATATTTTAATAAGTAAAAGATTCTACTTATTGGAATACGAATAGCACTCTAAGCCTACTAAAGTCTTAGTGTAGATTTTTTTTCTAGTACACGCGAAGGAAGCAAGTTAGAAATGGTTTATCACCTACCTATCTAGTAGTTATTAATTTGTTTCCCTTGAACTTTGCAATGTCATCTTGTAATTTCAAATGATTATAGAAACAGAAGTTGAAAATAGAATCCAATAGAGATTTACCCGAACAATTTCGTTCGATCACATTTATTTATCAAATGCATTGATATTTCAATTGAATATAAATATTTTTAATTTCCAATCGATGTTTTATTACAACCAACTTGTAGGAAATCAAAAAATTATGTACGTAATATATATATATATATATATATATATATATATATATATATATAGATAGATAGATAGATAGATAGATAGATAGATAGATAGATAGATAGATAGATAGATAGTTGAGTGCATTTTAAGTACGTTAATAATTTTTTTATTTTTATTACAAGTAATAATCACATGATGTACGTGTAAAGAGATTTATTTAGGTGTATCTCTTTAAGTTTCAATTACACGACATATGCTTGAAATATACATATGCTTATTGAATAAATCATTATTATAAAAGTTACTATTGGATCCTACAAAGAAAACTTCGCGTGTTAATAATTTTTATTTTTTCACAATTATTTGATAGATCGTTATCTATGTAAGAATTCTGGAAGCCCGATGCTTACATAGAAACCTTTTTTGTACATTTTTGCAAAAGTTTAATGTTAAAGAACAAGAGAATCGAGTACCGATTCCGATTCACCAAATTTTCATATTAAGCTATCCGAAAATTATCCCAGCAATATCGCGTGAATATCGTTCTGCTCACTTTCTCTGCACTCAGTCGAGAGGGTGTGTGTCAATACTCTCAATCTATATCGAACGAGAAACCAACAAGTCAAACGTGCCGCAGTTGAAGCCTCGAGAGAGAAAAGAGCGAAAAGGCGAATCGAGCCCCCAAGACATTCGGGCTGAGTGGCTTATTTGCATAGCTGTCCTAAAATCCTACGCCCCACCCTTCCTATGTGGTACACGCATACGCATTCGCATACACGTGCGTAAGGAGTCAACTTCGATAACACGACATAAGGTGATCCCCTGCTTCTGCCTGCCTTTTCGGCTCTTGCAATCGTTTAGCACTTTGCTGTAATTTTTTCTACCTATACTAAACCGCTCCCGATAGAAGCTCAACCCCTAGACCTCCACGCCACAAGAACAAAGCACATCTATGTCCTCCCGTCGATATAATTTGCATATAACAACTAGCCTACAATTCCCGTTGTTTTTTCTTTTTATCTCCAACCGCGGCATTAGATTTGTAATCCTCCTTCTCTCTCTCTCCATTAGAACCTTATTATTCTCTTCTTTTCTTAGAAAAGAAAAGAAGAGAATAATAAGGTTTAATTTTTAATATCTGATGGATTTTTAAATATCTCTGACGTGAAATAAGTTATTTTAAGAACTATTTTTAGATAAAAATAATTAAATTAAACGCGTGTACTTTTAAGTCTAAGTTTCTTTCTATGAAGAATACATAGTGTAACGTTATTATTCAAGAGAAACAATAATATTGATTTTATCAGTACTTCGATAAATTGCTGCATTAAAATGAATTATATATCCAACTTGCTTATATTTTCTTTTGCTTATTCTATTTTAAATCTCATTCGTATTGACTTTATCAACTTTTTGAGATGGAAATCGATGATTTAGATATTCTCTTTATCTTTTTTCTTATAATCGAAAGAAAACACTTGAATGTAATTATTTTCACATTCAATTCACCTTACAGTAAAAAAGGGAATTTAATATAAACGTAAAATGACGAAAGTTGAAGTTACATAATTTATGTTTTATTAAACAAAATTTATTTTGTAATTCAAGTTATACATGGATTTGATTAGTAGAATGTATCATTCGTATCTATTTACAAATTAATCGCATTTAATTACCTTTACATCCTTTAGCATTATAAGACTAATTAATAATAATTTTTACAGAGAAAAAGATTCGTATAATATTTAGAAATATTTAGAACAATGTGCTCTAAAATTAAATTAACTTTTTATAGTGAGAATATCTTTTGCTAATGTAATTTTCAAATGACATTGTTCCCCTCTGTTAAGGAATTAAGCAACTTTAAAAAAAAATCCTTTACACAAAATAAAACAAAGACTTTCTTTAGTTGCAGTACTTTTTTTCAAACTTAAATTAATATTGATTATCAGTAAGACGAGTCCATAAGACGGTAAGAGAAGTAGAGAAGAATGGAAAGAATCGTATCTTGAAACCGCAAGCTCGACTGGCTCGGTAATGAATAAAGATTATAATTGCGTTGCTCGACGTCTTCGTTCTCATCATCTGGAAGAAAAAGAAGTTAATCAATCACGAAAGTTCTTCTTTTCGTTTTTCTCTTACACGTTTTACTGTATTCTTTGCTCTGCTAATAAAACGTTCTTAGGATGAAATCTTTTATTTTAAACAAACTGCCAATATCATTAGAAGCTCTTTTAATTAAGATACCATACTAAGTACTTTGGAATATCCCTAAAAATAAATGTACATGTATTAATAATGAATCATTCGAATTGTTCTGTAAGCCTTTAATGATAAAAACAATTTTTACAAATTAATGCTCTACAATGAGTGCTTTACCGAAATTCGTATTTGCACCGAACATAGAATTTATGCATTTCAAATATATGTATAAATAATTGAACACATTTTAGAGACAATATAATACGCAAGTTTATATTGTTAGCATTAGCGCTCTTTATCTTATTCATTACGTATAAGATATATTGTACATTATATACTCACATGTTCATTTATTTATTCATTTGAATACATGAATACATACGAATGATGAAGAATAATAATGATAAATTTTATTAATTTGACATGTTTCGTGTACATTTTCTTAATTTAATGTTAACATTATTCAATAACATTATTCCGTTAGTTCCAATCTGAATATTTTTTTCGCCAATAAACATCAATATATATCAATAGAAATGTAAGCTTTTAGGCAAAATTTTTCAGACGTTTATTTTTCAATCGATTATAATATTTTCCTTGTATGGAAGAACTATATGAGTATCTATTGAAGGTATGCAAATGTTCTTCATTCAATAAGTCCACTGTCAATTACGTCATATGTTTAATCAATTTTATTGATGTATACAGCATTGAAAAATGTTGTTGATCTATTTAGCATGGAATACAGAATAATAGAGTAATAGAAATAAGATAAATTTTATTATCATGAAATTACTGAAAAGTTTATTGTCATAATCTCGTAGTATTTTTAGATTAATTTTTCTCATGATTAATCGAAGAATACTAATCGAATTATTATAAGCTACTAGTTTTCTATTGAGGCCATAATATAAAGCTTTTAAGCTTTGTATAATAAAATACTAGCTGTAAAGTTATTTTGCCTCTTCTTTCATATCTATTATTTTATAATATTTAAACACATATAGAATTGTATTAATAAATATAATTTTCATTGAAAATTTGTAAAGATATTCAATGAAATAAAAATACGTTGTTTCTAATACTAAATAATTATAAAATCTTTAAAATAATTATAAAATCTTTTCATTTTCATCACTTATTGAATAATAACAACAACAATAATAATAATAACAATGATAATTTCCGTTATTGAAATAATTTATAAATTCATAAATTTTTCTTTCAGTCCACCCAATAATATTCAACATATAATATTCCGTAATTTAATCCTAAATCGAGAATTTTAAATAACAATGGTAATATCTTTTCTATAGCATTATAAGCTCCTATCGTTACTTCATATTAGTTTAAAAACAGATATGTAATTCCAGATAAAATATGTTAGTTCTACTTTAGATTGAAAGATCACTGTTTGTGAAGGTGGAGTACAGGTGAATAAAAGAATTACGTGACATTGATGCAAATAATAGTTAAAGTCTACAAAAACGTAAGAAATATTTTTATCTGTAAAACGCGGTAAAAATTTTAACTATACAAATAAATTTAATTACAAAATTTCTTGCAACCAACCGAAAAAAATACTTATATTTTCAACTAATTATATCTTAATTTAGATATAAAACGTAATTCAAAATAAAGACTAAAACATAACATACATAATTAATTTTTAACATATTAAATTATTAAATATAAGAAATCATTATATAAATATTTTATACAAAAGATAAAAGTTAAAATGTTAAGGAAATTTTTATTTAATATAATATTGTAAAACAATTTTTTATTGCATTCCTACTCATGATTTCAACTTTATATATGTTTAATAATCTTAAAAAATTTGAAAATATTCACTCTAATGATAGTTTAGAATGCTTACTGCAAATTAATTATTTATTTCGTTAATATATGAAAAATCATATGTTATAAGAAGCCAAACTTTACTTTTATCGATTAGATATATCAATGCGTTTAATATTTTAGCAATTAATATTCGATCATCAAATAATGTAGTTTTCGAATAAAAATAAATTCAATTAAAAATTAGGATGATGTTACTTCGTTATTAAATGGCTAAAATTGTACAATTTTAGTTGTAGCATGTAACAGTAATTACACAAAATTATAATGAGATTGTACAAAGGGAATTTCTATTCATTTTTTAAATATTGTTTCTAAATTTATGCATGTACCGAATATTTATTTATTACAATATTATGATAATAAAATATTTACTGTCATGGTAATTTTAAAAGATAGTTTATGAAGATGATGGCTATTAAGTTAAGTTCAAATGTCCAAGTAAATGTACCAGAAAAATAAAATGCGTTTAGTTGTAATATTAGTATCGAGTAATATTAGTATCGAGTAATATTAGTATCTAATAATAAATAATAAACGTTTTAGATAACTATTTGTTTCAAATTTAAAGCACAAATCTTTTAAGAGTAAGAGTAAACTTTTTTGAACAATAAAATTTATTAATAGTATATTAGCCAACATTATTTCACTTAATTCATAGATTAAATGGATACATTTTTAAAAAATGTCAACGAAAGTTATTAGATATGACATCGTTAATGGAAATATTTTGTTTTCATCACTGTAAATATAATTTATTTATAGTATTAGAAAAGAGTATTTTAAAACCTTTCTCCTATATTTATAATCCGGAAATGGAATTACCTCATAATGTAATATTGGTAAGTCAGTTTAGAGATCGAATGTATATCTTTCAATTAATGCTATTCGATATGAATAGAGCTGAAGGCCATAAGCAGGCCAGTAATTGTAGAGCCCTATGCATATAAATGATATGCTGATAAGAAATGCATTCGTCTATTGCAGCTCAATCTTCCAATTTTATTAATAAACCTACAATCTTATGTGTTTAATGAAATAATGCATGTAAATAGTGATAAATGATAGGTATTATTTACCATTTACATTCTTTTAAAAGAAAAGAATAGAACTAATTTAAGAGATGGAAACGGGTTTAGCTTTTATAGATTAAGAATCTTGCAATATTTTTTATGAGCATTTAATACAAAAAATATTTTTTAAAAAACACTTAACATGGATATTAGTAATTTAAATGAATAAACACTTGCTGAAGTAGTAAATCAGAGCATCGATCATGTATTATAATAAATGTAATCGTGCTTCTTGAAAAAATTCTAATTCGTTGCGTATAAAATACAAATTTTAAATGTTACCTCGACAAGTCGTAACAAGACAGCGAGAACACCCAAGTGGATGAATTTACTACACTGCTGAAGTACTTTGTTTCGTGCCAATAAAAATGCAAGGCAGTTGAAGGCATTACACGTACAATTTACAAAAAGCATCCGAAACGCATCGATGTCCATCATTCGCGTCTCTCCAAGCGAATGAACCGAGTGAATTTCATCGACACGAAGGAAAAGAAGCTCATCTCCCGGTGCAGTCTACGTTTTTTAGCGCTCTTCTTCTCTCCCCTTTTTTCTCGTTCGAGCCTCCCTCTCGCAAATCGCCTAAAGCCGGGTTCTTCTCAGTTCCCTGCGGACGCACGCCGCGTCGCCTCTTTCTCTCTTCACGACCCCTCTGCCCCGGCCGCTCCCCCACCCCCCTGCCCTAACCACCATCGGCAACCACTAGCAGATTTATAGATCGATTATATAGACTTCGCTTATGATTGGAAGCATTTGCATGATGTAAGTAGAGGCGCGTGCGGGAGCTACGGCGACGTCGTCGGTCTCTCGTCCTTACGGCTCCTCTCATGAATCATCAACCGTGCCAACTACTCTCTTACGGCTCGCCGCTATAAACATTCGTTCATTCGCTGACTCTCTGAGCGATGTCTACGTGTAACACGGGTGTTTGCCTTAGTTTATTTTCCTTGCCGCACGCTGTCCTTCTCCAGACTGACTCGCAACCACCGTTTCGATGTTTTGCCCTTCTCTAACCTATCGCATTGTCCTGCTCTCACCGTAATTTGAAAGTATCTTGGTGGCTTACAGTACCTCGTGCTTTTGCAAAAATTCTCTTCTCCGAACTATTTTTACGAATTTTTATGACGATTTTTATGACGATGGCAATTTAAGGAAAATCTCTCTAAATGTCGCGTCAAACGTGGATAAAAATTTATTTAATTTTAATTTTAATTTTATCCTACAGAACTCAAAATCATTTTAATGCATCTCTTTCTTTTGGCATTAACGGTAACATAATAATATTAAGTTTGTATCAATAAATAATTCATGCAGAGAGAATATTTAATTCAGAAGTAGAATTTCAGATGCTAGAGTTATTTTGCGTTCTTATTTTCAATAAATATCTATATGAATATTCCACTTAATGTGATATATGAGCAATTGCAAATTTATAGCTGATACTTAAAAAATTTATTACTTTTATTATGGATTAATAATTATTAATGGTCGACAAGTTTAATTTACTATAAATGAATCGCGTACTCCTTGGATTGCATTTATCTCCAAGTTTATGATGTTAATTCATTTTGCTTAACAGAAAAATTTCTAATAGAATGACACGCAAACAATTTTAAAAGTTGTAAGAAAGCGGTTTTTAAAAATGAATTTATATGATAAAATTTTTGCGAATCTAAAACATCTCAAACGGAAGGTTAAAAAGAAGAACGAATATACTCAAGAGCGTGTACGAGGTCAATCTGGCAATTCATTACGATGCAATAAACGCTTATATTATTCAGGATAAACTTTATCCGATTCTTAGCTTGAAAATTATAATTATGATAAGTATCGAAGGAGTTGAGATATAACGAGAATATGGAAAAGAAAATCAAGGAAATTATGAACGTTGCTTGGGATATGCATCAATTACTATGAGATGCCGGTGACGAAGACCAACAGGTCAGTTTTATACTTAAAATTCAATAAAAGAAAATACTTAGATAACTAAGATATTGTTTTCTATATTTTTCATAATGTAGGAATACTTAATAATTTCGTTTTACTAATATTAATATTCACTGGGATAAATGAGATTGAACGTGATTAATGGTAAAAAGTAAATTTTTTATAAATCATCTGTTTAAATAGTTTAAATATAAATGGTTATAATTTATTTATGACTTTTTTAACATTATTAGGATACATTTATTCACACATTTGTAATTCATGAAATATGTTCTTCGATTTCTTTCAATATTTTATTCAATAGGATGTCAATACTTCTATTTGTCTAAATTTGTTGTTAGTCTATGATAGATTAGCTATTATTTTGTGTAAGATAATGTAAAAAAACTTCATTAAAAACAGTATTAAATGTATATGTTATTACCTATAGTTAACGAAAAGAATTATCCTGGATGAAGATACGAAGAAGAGACACGCGGTTTTATTCACCCAGAAGCTGAACCTGGTACTTTTCGTATTCACAACGATTTCCCATTTTCCAACTGAACTACCGATGACGATGCGTTTCTTCTTTGTATCGTACTTATATCATAATCGTAGAGCGAAATTCAACACTGCGCTGCGTCGCACACCCGAAAATGTATCAATTAATAAAGATTAATTAAATTTAATACTTGGTGGAAAGCAAATTTTAAGGAGCTATATAAATTAGAAATATAAGAATAGATGAAATATACAGTTATCGATTGACTCAAAGTAGCTAAGATATAGATTGCTCTAGTAATTAATATTAGTAATTAATATCTTAAAATATAAAAACTAAGACCTATAAAATATGAATAATTTCATGTAAATGTGAACAATAGTCGAAAACAAAAAAGAAGCAGATGGAATATGTTCAATAAGAAGGTGATGAAAAACATATTTAAGATAAGATATGATTATAATACTGAATGTAAAAGAAAACTGTATGATTTTGAGGTTAGAAAGTTTTACTCTTCCAATAATATTTGAGTAATTTAATTATTAAAAAAGTGAAATGAAAAAAAGCATTATTACATTAAAAATGAAACAATGATTAGCACATATTGTTAACAAGTATTTCAGAATCATTAATATGTATCAGAAACTGTTTTCAGATAAATGAAATTGCTTAGGCACGATTGTAAATATAAGTGAGATCTTATAAATAAGATTAATGTTCAATTGGATAAGCTTTAATACTATGTGCATGAATACAAAATGAAAAAAAAAAAAATTATATTTCCTTTTTAAATAAAAATTATTATTTAATATGTCTATTTTAAAGTGAAAAAATTTGATTTATCTGAGATCATAGCTTAATTAGAAATTATTTAATTTTTGAACTCTGATTTTAAGAAAGATTATAAATTTCAATAAAATTTGATTCTTGCAATTTATAAGAATTTAGATATTAATTATCAATAAATGCAATGAATTTCGAACCTACTTTCACGCGTTCGTTTCGTGAAGATACTGGAGTAATCTTTGTATTCTAATTCCAGACCTCTCACACATTTTATACATTTAAGATATAGGCACTAGTAGCTGAATGGCGATGGAGGTACATTTTTATCGGTTCAATGAACTTCTTCTTGAACGATGATCGACTAGCATTAATTCGTTCATCATCCTCCTTAGACATTGAGTGCACTTTTCAAGGCGTGGGAGGATAAGGTGCTATTGCACCCTTGTTTACGATGTCTGACGTCTTCTTATGCTTTACTTTCACTACTTTTTCCTTCTTTTTTGTTCCCTTATTGAAAGCATAGGTCAGCTTGAAAAATGATTTAGTAGTTATATTTCTATTTTAATTTCTCTATTTATTTTCTTCAACAGCGATGTTGTTTATACTTCTGAGTGCAAGACTTTCGGTGCACGTTCTCAGTTAATGACTGACAATAAGAAGAGAAGTTCTGGACAGAAATAAACGCCAATACTGAATGTATTGGCTCTTCTATGTTCAAACGAAATATTCGAATTAGCTATTAATTCATTTGAATGAAATATTGATATTCCACTTTTACATCTGTTAATGTACATGTGATAATTTAATCAAATTTATTTATAACTAAAAATATAACTATCAAGATCGCTTCATGAAAAATTACGTCATATATAAGAACTCAATTTTGTACTCAATTATTGAACTCAAACAAGAGTACAATAATGTTAGAATATTATATAATATAATAAATACATTTATTGCACCCGCGTCAGTACCTTCAATCTTTTTAATGAAACTTGGAATTTTATACTTAATTTTCTGATGGAAAAATGTGGCTAAATTAAAAGTATTTTTATCCCAAAACTTCTTAATTTTGATAAGAAAAATTTAATTTTAATTCACACAAAATACTAGAATAAATTTCATAAAATTATCAATAACAGTTTAGTCAAAATTACTCATTCATAATTTTGTAAGAAGTTTCTATGTAATTATAATTAATATTAGCTGTATATAAATAAAAGATGTAAGATGTAAAATTGAACAGTTACAACATAAAACAACATATTTACTTCCTGCAGATTTGAGAACTTTATAAACAAATAGTAAGATTTCGTTTTATTTACATAGCTGTTTTATTGAATCACAGTTCAGTAGAACGATGTGTACTACCTTTGAAGAAGTTTTATGATTAAGAAGAGAATTCATCCACATAAACTTAAAAGACATTCTTAGTATTTTCTTTCGTAGAACATAATTTAGTTCCTCTTATTTTAAATAAAATTATTTGCTTATTTTTATAGTTAAAAGTCGTAGTTTAAATAAGAACGTAACATTTAATTTTAGTGTGCGTCTTTACGGCTACGTATCAACAGAATTGATAGTGGATATCAAGAGGCGTTGACTCGGGTATAGAAAGTGATGGCAATGAGTCCCCGTTGAAGTTTGTTGGTCTCTATTCCCAAAAGTATGCACACTGTAACTTAACCAGCGCTGACGAGCTCTGCAACAATTCCAGTACGCGGATCCTGGGATCAGCCTTCACACAGTTAGCCCTACATACTTGGATGCTATTTTGGAGATGCTGGAGAAAAAACACCTTAAAATTTTTCCGGAATCTCAATCCGGTTACAACTCGTCTAGAAGAACGCATTGGTCGTCGTTATATTCCCTCTCGGCAATTGCTGAATGTTATCGAATCAGCGTCGATGTTCCTCTTAAGTTGACTTCTCCGTTGTCTTCATCTGATAATAGCTGTCAATCTTCTTCTTCTTTTGCGGCTTCGAGTATCCCGATATAAGGTTTCTGTGGAAGAACCGGCGCTCCTATCACGTTATGCAATTCCACGTTGGCGTTCCTTCGATCATACTGTTGCATCAACGGTAGGTTTAACCGTGCAGCCACCACATCTGTAAGCCATAAACCTGTGCTTACAGATATGCATCAGGTGAATGTTGAAATTAACATGCGCCGAGGAAAATCTGTCGCACAAAATTTATTATAAGAAGAGTATAAGTTTATTATATTTAAGTTTATTATAAGAAGAGAAGAAATTATAGATTTTTCGTAATGTAATATAATTTGAAGCATTTCTTGGATATATTTATTGCGATTTATCTAAATCCATTTCCATAATTAAAATATCCAAATGCAATAGAAGTTAAATCAATACTTTATATACATCCTTGTATATGAATCCTTGTATACAGAAAGCAATTGTGCGTGTAAATGTTGCTTTATTGACTTCTATTACGAAAACACCTATATTTCTGCCAAAGTTAATGCAGGCAGATTTATTTGAATGACGTATTTGTAAGGACAAATAAAAGGAAGAATATTTGCAATATAGTGAATGATTTTTCTGCTAATTGTTCATGTAAAATAGCACGAATGACACAGTGAACACGATTAGCGTTTAAGTTCTTGTTTAATAAATTAGAAAATAAATACATGACTATTTTATACAAGCGTGTATTTAGTAGGCAAATATGGAGAAATATAGTATCCAAGAAATATAATATAAGCTTACTTCGCATTTTAATTAAATTACTTTTTTGAGTTTTCTAGCATACATAATAGTTATAAAGTATAAAACAAAAACTATGCATTGAAATTATGGATAATGAACCTCGATATTTTTATCATCAGAACGTTTTTCATAGTACATAAGAGTAAGCCTACCTACTTATTACTCTACATTATTACATTGATTCCTAAATTTCTAATGCGTAACGAATAATATCGAAGGTTTATAAATACGAGTAATTAAAAATATAATTGAAATCATAAATTCACGTTTGAAATAAAAATATTTCAGAATCTGAATTGAAATCACGTAGAAATATATCACGTATATTATTCTTTTGAAATGGTAAAATGTCGTCATTTCAGATATAAAATTCACCAGAATGTAATATTTCCGCTGGTAAAAAAAGAAGAGAAAGCACTAGACAGCTCGATTCAGCCTCCTGCCGTGTATCCGCAAGACATAAGACTCTAGAGTAAAATTAATTTCAACTTTAAATTAAGACTGGTCCGATAGCCGCAAATCTCGAGTTCTTTGTATCAGCTTTCGCGCAAGCTTAGGAGAAAGACAGAGAGAAGAAAGAGGACAAGGGGCACGCTGCCAGGGGATGAACTTTTCTTCCGAGAGAGCTTTTGTCTACTGTAAATGAGCGCCCGATCTCTCGCGAGAGGTAAGCGCGCGCCTTTTATTTGTCGCGGTTGCTTGCTTATTGCTCGGGTGACGCACCGTTCGTCTTTTATAATTGGGCCCAAGTCGAACCACCTCCTGACGCAATTGGCTCAATCAACGAAAACGATTAATTAATGAGACGACCACGAGGAAGTTTCATTTTGTTCCACTTTAAGTGAAAGCTGTCTAAGACGGCTAAAGTTTCTAATTTATTTCGAGTTCTTTTTATGATTAGTGAGCCATTATTTTGTATCGTTATTCTTAATTTTGTACCAGTATCTTTTCACTTTAATGATAGTTTTTGCATTTTACTTTAAAAATTTTTCAAAGTATCGTAGTAAGACGAAATTAATGAAAGTAAAAGCTCCAATTGTCCACAAAATTTACACATTCGTACCATTTTTTTTTTAATAATAATCACTCTAATATCATCACTACAGTATTCAATTCTAATAGCACATTGTACTAGAAAGACATAGAGGTTTGATAGTACAGACTAAACATGTAATAATGAATTTAGTTAACAATGGAATGAAGCTATTTAGAACCTTAAATATCTAAACGATTAATATACTTATTAAATATACATAGTTTACCTTGTTTTGATTATTGCAAAATATAAAAATGTAGTTTTTAAATTATAAAGTACATAAAAGTTAACGATTTATTTCCTATAGATGAAAAGTAGAAGTCCGGTTTTTATATATATTTCTATATTTATGTTAGCCATACTTATTATGTAAAATAAATAGTTGACCAATCTTTTCAATTTAATTTCTTTTATGTCTTTTTGTATAGTAATAGATAAATGATCTGCAAATTTGTTTTAAAGGATTACTAATTTGAGAATAACATTAAGAATTATAAATGTATTCATTATTGGAATATGCTTGTACTTAAATTATGCAATCAATGTTAAATATAAGAATGAGATTCTTTTAGAAATAAATCTAGTTACATTACTCAATCTTATTCGAAGCTCGTTAAGAATTGTTGTTATTTTACTTACAAATACAAACGTTTAACATAAAATCAACAATAAAATATTCGTTTTTATCAAAAATATATTTAATATTAAAAGTAAGGTAAATAAAATAATTAGGGTATCTCTTTTCTTTAAATTGTGATAAATTATTAAACAAACGAATTAAATACCTTTTCATAAATATATTCTCATCAAATAGTTCTTTATGTACAGCTTTATACGTATCGTGTAGTACATTTATTACTTATACCCTTATATATTTCTCTTCTAAATCTGTTGTACGATGTGCATCCATATTTTATCTTACCATGCCGCTAAAAGTCATACTTCGTGAAAAAAATGTTAATTAACAAATGTTGATTAAAAGAATGTTACAATAACCCTTCATCGAATTAGTTCAGATCGTTATAACATTTATATTTATTAAACTTTAAGAACGTTACGTATATTTATACGCGTATTGTTCAATTTGTTTATTCATTAAAATGAAGAAAATTAAAATGCACAGCAATGGCATGCACGCATATCTGTCAATATATTTTTTCTGCCAATCTACAGGACTGTATTCAAAACTTACAATTAACAAGATTTACAGATATTCATGAGAAAAAAGTTTTTTTGAAGTGCTGATCTCAAGTATAAGTATTAATGATTTTAAAGAAAGTAAATATTACTTTTCACATACTTAAAACAATTTAAATTTTTTATTGTAATGTATAATTAATTTATAGTTTAATGAAGATTTTAATATAACTTCAGTAAATTCATTTTACTTATAAAAAAATGATTAATTAAAATATTTGTATTATTTGGTAGAAAGTTCCTTTAAAGAAATAGGTATATTATTCCTATGTTATTTTAATAATTATTATACTTGAGATATCAAGTTGAGTGCTTATAGTTGAGTTCAGTAAATGTTTATCGAAATTTTATAAAATCTATATTAATTAAATAAAATTACTAGTTATAATAAGTTGAACATGCTTAACAGCTTAAACTAAATCATAACAATAAATAGAATAAAACAGAAATAAAATAAATCTTTCCTAAATGTATTGAGACACAATTACTCATTTTAACTTAAAATTTACCTTAGCTTTCTATTTAAATGTATTATTTATATATAGTATTCTTAGTTATAGCATTTTCAAGTATACGTAGAAACATTATAAAAATTATCACGACATTCTATTCCTTATATATAATTAACGTTTTCTTCTTACAAATAAGTATTCTATATGTTAATTTCTGATATTCATGATTTTCAAAAATTAAACATGTATTTCTCACAAAGTATTCTTTAATAAGTTGAAAGCTCCTAGTAACTGCTTCAACGAAGACTCTCACGTCAGTTAAAGACGGCTCTGCAAACACGCAAGTCAATTTCTCGTGTTAAAAGTACCGCGCGTGAGCTACTATACTCTCCTTTCGACGCTGTGCTCTCGATAAATCTTTTAATTAACATAATTAATTGATAAATATGCAATTATTGTAGACACGAATGACTATCTAGAAGTTTGATGAGCGATTCACAAGAGACAGTATGAAAGAGAGATGGAGGGAGCGAGAGAGAGAGAGAGAGAGAGAGAGAGAGAGAGACAAAGAGAGACATAGATAAGTTTAACGCAAGAGAAAAGGAATGGACCATTAGTCAATTAATCAAGATAATGAGAGCCAAGTTATGTAAGCTTTAAGAGAGAAAGAGCAAGAAAGATAAAGAGAGAGGGAAAGGAAGAAGGATAAGGGATCCTAGGGATAAAGGTGACGGCAAATAGGAAGTGAGAAGTTATGCAGAGGCAAGGGGTGAGAACCGCCTGTACGAGACATCCGACACCTTGGACAAACGCGTCGTAGTTCTGGAGAGAAAGATAGAGTGCATTTCTGTGTGTACGAATTTGCATGTGTATATGAGAGAAAAGAGAGAGAAAGAGAGAGAGAGAGAGAGAGAGAGAGAGCACGCGAGAGAGGCAGATAATATAACGAGAGTGAAGATACGCGACTTGGCGGCGAACTTGGGCTGCTTCCGGGATAAGCAGCCTAACTTGAACGGCCGCTGGCATGATTAATTAATTAGCCTAGGCTAGTTACGGTCCGTAGGATCGATGATACAACATGCAGCTGTATAACCTAAAACCAGTACAGAAACGTGTACGCAACTCTGACGATCTCTTGCTCTTTATGGCTGTCCTGGCTTGTTTCAGTCGAGACTGTCAAAAGAGGAGAAGAGAGAGAGAGAGAGAGAGAGAGAGAGAGAGAACTCTCTTGGACAAGCAAACAAGACATCAAGGATGCATCTTTCTTATAGAGAACTTTCTTATAAAGAACTTGAGGATTCGTTAAAATTTTCCACATACCGAATATCCGTATATGAAAATGTATATATGACGAGACTTCATGATTGGAATATATATCTAGAGCATGATACATTCAACTTATTATTTGTAACTGCATATTAAACGTGGAGACTAACAAATTATTTAAAAATTTATATGATAACCATAATGAATAATAAAATAATTAAATGAAATAAATGATTCATCATATAATTATTCATCTTATGCGAACTATGTTATTTATGATCATATAATTAGCTAGAAACTACAATTATAATAATGAATATGATATAATTTTGATTTCATAATAGATAAAGTTGATAGAGATTTTTGAAAATATTAATTTATTATGATTTTGAAGATTTTAATTTAATACCAACAATAGTTTACTAATATAAGAAATTGCAAGTGATGATTTATGATTGCAATGATGATTCAAATCACATGATTTGTACAGTATTATTAAGTATAACGTACTAAGAATACTTTTCAAAATTCATTTAATCTTTACTTCAAGTATATTTTAGTTAAAATGTTATTTTTAAAGTTACATGCACATATTATCATAAATTGAAATATTCATCATACACTTTCTAGTATAAAATTAAGTAAATACTTAAATAATCTTAATGACTCATTATATATAGATGTATTGTAATTGTACTTTCATAATTTCAGTGTATTCCTGTTTTAATTACATCGGCTATTATGCATCATTTCTGTAAAATTACGATAGAAAATAACGCTTAAAACAGATGACATAAATAAGTTGTAAATTATTTCTAAAATTGAAAACTTACTTTAATCCTTTTAAAATTTGTGAAAATTAACACGAACTGTACTAGAATCAAACTGAAATCAGAACTTTGATCATTGTAATTTTTCAAGTTTATTTAATTAATTATAAATTATGATAAAACATAAAATTAATAGGAAAATCATATATATATATATATATATATATATTAAATTGAATAACAAATATATAAGGTAAATATGTAAGGTTGGCGAGTTTCAAAATATAATTTTTTTCCACCACGAAATTATCTTTAACATAAGTTTATAGGGTTTCACAGATAAAAATTTTACAACTTCTTGCATTATTTTAATCAATGAAGAAAAATCTAATGTATTCTCTAAACCATCTTATTTTGGTTTCAAAGATTGGATTCTTTTTTATTCCTTATACCTTACGTTAAATTTAACGACAAATTTTACAGTGCAGTTCTAAAGTAATAAAAATTGTCTCATTTATAGTAAAACTTAATGAAAATGTCGGACATTTCCGTGCAACAGATCAAGTATCTGTTCTATGTATATTATATACGAGAAGTTCATTGTACAGATAAAGGTCTCCCGGTAAGTGTACGAACCATACATTATTTATTATCCTTAAGCCCATATCAAGATAAGCAAGATCCTTGCAAACTTAGTGGCCTCAAAAGCTCCTAAAAATTTGAAACAATACTTTGCTGCTGGCGCATGGAAGTCGAGTGAACGTATGTCCAGTCGCTCATTGATGAATTATAAAATCTTGACAAACACTGCGGTGTACTCGAGTCGATCCTTATCGGTTGGCCGTCCATATATAAGTTTCAACAACGTCAATTCGCTCTAACAATCATATCTATAAATCCTATCACACGAGTAAATATACGTCCAGTGAATATGATCCATCCCTGACGGACGTTAACAGTATTGCGTTTCCACAGATAATGATGCGCTCTCTTTCTCTGTCCACACAGCCCGTACGTTCATGTACAGGTACTTCGTTTTGTCGAAGGGAGTAAGCAAAAGGCATTGAAAAGAATATTCTAACATACAAATAGCTGAGATTATATAGATGGTTGTATGTCATGAGAGTTATAGAGAAATGATGAAAATGAAATCTTTTTCCTGCTCTAAGGACATACTCTTAAAACAAAGAATATATCTGTTTCAAAAAAAGTTAAGAGCGTAAATATACTTTTGAGAATTATCATTATCAATCTCTTTTGGAGTACAAAGCAAACAGTAAGTATACAACTTCGATGATTTGTACATCAATTAATTGCAGAATTTCTCAATATGCTTTTATTCTAGCGAATGAAGATGCATTTTTACAATTTTAATGAGTATCATTAATAATGCAAGTTAATATTAATAGCAATATGTAATAATTTCTTGAATGAGTAATAATTTAGAGGGAAAAAAATATAAATTTGATTTTTATATTAAATAGCATTAGAAACTATTGAATAACATTTAATATCATCATTGCGCAGTTTTATATATTAAACAAAATTCAATTTTATTTACCATTTTTACATGATTTTTAAAAGTTATTCGCTTTATATTGTGTAAATCTGTAACAACTATTTTCACAAGAGTCGAATTATTTTATACAAGGAAAACATTCCATATAACTAAATTCTCTAAATACTACGGCTATGTCATCGTACGTCGTTTTATTTTGCTAAAAAATCTTGAACAAATATTGACACATGAATTGATGCACTATTATAGTTCAATTTTTATGAATTAATCTTTAATAAGCTGGTGATTTTTTATTATAATTGCACACAAATTATATAACATATTCGAATTTTTTTATTGATCATATTGTGATATAAATTTACAAGTTAGATTTGGACAACGAACGTGAAACTCTGTACGAGCTTCAATATTGGACGAACTTTAATTTGACGAACTTTCCAATATTATTTTACTCGGAAACTCGCGCTAATGTAATCCACTACTCGTTACAATATCACAAGTACCATCGGTTAAAATATATTGAAGAAATATTGAATCATATGAGGTTGTAACTGAAATCTTACGAGGTAGGTTTTGAAAAAAAATTCGAACAGTTGTTAAACAAATTTAAAAATGCTAATGAAAACTAATTTATATGAATTACTAAAATGGATATATATTTTAGTAATAAGTTCGTTTAGTCTTCTTCTACTTCTCATTGGTTATTCATATCGTTGATCTGACAAGTCTATCATCTTCGGTAACAGCTAATAATTAATCTGATATTTACTCATTTAATAAATATATAACAAACTTTCTGCATTTTATATATTAATTAAAGGAATTTTATTTTATTTTTACATAAAATTTTATGCAACAAATACTTCTTCGTTCTAAAATATTATACTATTTCGAAATGAAAGATATGTTTTCATTTTACTGTTTGTCTATATCTGAGCGCCTATTAAATTCGATTTAAGATTAGATGTATACATAACAAAAATAAGTATAATATCATAAAAATATACTTTTATCCTTTTATTGATATGTATACCGTCGACGATTAAGAAGTTATAGTCACTTTTTGAACAAGCCTAATGTATAAACTCATATAACTAACATGGCTTCTATAAATTCTAAACTTTTAGAAATTTTTTCTTTTTAGGAGATAATTCTTTGAATAAAAAAATACCTTTACTAAAATAAAATTATTCCAAATACAAATAATTCCCAATTATGTAAATCTAAAATAATTTTAATTTTTGAACTATATAATATTTTGTCCTTTCAAAAATTGTAATAAGTACAAGTTAAAAATACATACACAGTAGAATAAATAGTACTCGCTTTATTTCTTCGCAGATATTTGTTTCTTAAACAAAAATAATATATATATATATATATATATATGTAGTTTATCTTGAAATTGTATACATGTGTGTTTTAATCGAATAAATTGATTTTTGTATAACTTTAGTGTATCGCAATAACGTTATAAGTTCGATGTGGCAAATTTGAGAAAATTGTATAAGTTAATTTATTTGGAATGTTTAAAATAATTCACCAATCAAGAAGAATATAATCAGAATCTATAATTCGTGGACAGTATCGCTAATGTGACTATAATTCCTTTCTCTGTCTCTTGTTCATTTCGCATCCTCGCTTTTGCTCCCTCTCACTCTGATTCCCTCTCTATTCTCTTATAATCTTATTCGCACTTTTTCATCCTGTCTCTTTTTCGCTCCGACTCTATTCATTTCTAAGGTAGATTAACTATAATGCACCGAGGTTATATTACGCTATACTACACCGTGACTATATCGCCCTGTATACACAGAGGCAAGTTGCGCATTAACATAATGCTAATTATCTTGCCAGCTCATTAGCGCCGGCAAACTGTCCAAGGAAACTTGGCAAAGCTTGCGGCCTCGTCCTCGGCCTTTATACTGCGACACGCAGTTAAGGACGAGATAAGGTAAGTCGGGCAATAGTGGCCGTGAGGTTTGTGACTTCCCACGACTTGGTACCCATCGTATGCATACACATATAACGTACAAAGCAGAAGGATCCGCGCGGTTCGCGACCCGCGTAAACTCTATGGGGGAAAAAAGCCCGAGACGATAGAGCTTGATTACTTCTGGTTCGGTTCCGAGCCTCGACTTACGGCTTTTGAACTTTGCTTTTTGATTTCTTGACTTGGTAACGCATTACTGACGCCTCCTAGACCGATCGTCATGCACTGGGTAGTTCATTCATTTCGACAACGCAAAATTATCGTAGCTTCATTTTAATCGTAAAAGTCGAAAGTTCGTAAACGCTCAAGCACTTATAACTCATAAAATAATAGTAAACCAATCACTCAAATATTTAGTTCTTACTAATTTATTTATATTTTACATCGTTACTACGTGTAAATCGATAATAACGTGTTAATAAAGTGCTCTCTTCGTAAAATTTGAATAATACGGAATGAAGATTTCAAATTTGCCTAATCAATGAATGAAATCTTCGCAAATTAAACATTTATATATTATACATCTTAATAGTATAATTGCGGTAACAAAAAAATAAATGGTTGATAATTATTAATGGTAATAATTTGGATAAATAATCAGGTTACATCTAGTATTTTAAGTCAATATACAAAGATAAAATTTTTTAATTACCCGAAGAAATACATTGTAAAATTCAGAAAGCGTTAACTTTTAATATACTCTAAATCATAAAATTTACAGCCATTAATTAATTATAATAATTAGTTATTCAGGATGACAAATAATGAAATGTTATTTTTATATATCTTCTATTCACAAAAAGAAATTTATCGCTTTGTCGTTTTTTTTTGTAGTTTTAAACAAAACACTAAAGTTAATAATCAACTAAGTAATAAAATAAATCACATAATTGTAGATATAACTCATCGATTTTTGTATACTTAAATACATAGTCTTATAATATGTATGTAGAATGTAAGTTATTTTTCGGTATATTCAAGTATACATTATAATTTTTGGACTTGGTATTTTCTCAACTACCACACTATATAATTAAGTAAGTATTTATTTAATTGTAGTAATTATTAACAAGTCTTTATGTAAGCAAGCTTTACCTATGGGTACTTACAATATATGTTTCTTTAAGAAAGAAAATACACTGCAATATACCAGTACGAATAAAAACATTCAATATTTTTCAAAAATATATATATATATATATGTATGTGTATATACCATATACGTTAAAAAGTAATTTAAATGCAATTTCATAAACTGACTTTTAATTTCAAACTCTGTTACTTACATTTCGATAGAAAAAATACATTTACTTCAATGAACAACTGTAAGAAAAGGTAATATCATTTCTTCCTATTTTTATATTTCAATTTTTCCCTGTAAAATAATAGTCTTTTAGGTATTTTTAAATATGTACAGAAACATTATTATGTTTAAAATACTTTTATATAGGGGCGAATAGTGTATTAAGCGTGTTTGTATATTGTACATATATGATCTGTTGAAAAATAACTCGTATATTTAGTTAGAATTTCGTTACGTTACCTTAAAAAATATGGAAAAAAATAAGAGTGTGAATAATTTTATATTAGGATAAAAAACTTCTTATACTTTGAAATGTGCGTACATATATATTACATCATTGTAAAAAATAAATTGAAATAATGAGTTAGGAGAAATGAAATAACAATGTTTTTTCATGTTTTTTCAGTTTGTAGCAACAAAATCTTTTGCATATATTTCGTCAACTGGATGAACTTGTAAAAAATATATATATATATTTCACAAAGTTATAAAATCCTTTGTCCATAACGTTTTGTCACATATTTGCTTCGATAAATGACGCCATTACCTAATAAATATAATGAAAACAGAATTTCTCGTCTGATTTACGCCGAAAGCTCTCATATAAAAACATCACTCCTATCTTCCGTAAAAAAGTCGAATTATCAGTTCGCGAGCAATGATTTTTTATGAATACATGATATAACGCGCGAGAAAGAAGGAAAAGAAGGAAGAAGGGTGCTGTGCATGCGGGAAAGAAGAATACATTATTTCACCGCACGTTATTA
Source organism: Wiebesia pumilae (assembly GCA_018907045.1). Classification (NCBI taxonomy): domain Eukaryota; kingdom Metazoa; phylum Arthropoda; class Insecta; order Hymenoptera; family Agaonidae; genus Wiebesia; species Wiebesia pumilae. The sequence continues at coordinate 5,083,542 of JACCHZ010000181.1, read as the reverse complement.
CGAGAAAAGAGAGGATTTCTTTTTATAGAGAGGCTCGGGAACGCGCGTATGCAAAAACTCTGCAGGAAGTTCAACGTTCAGTCCCCTCGCGACGTAATAACCGTAAAGTAGTCGATCTGCCACCTACGCTCTCTTACGTTCTCTCTCACTCTCTCGTTTTCTTTCCCTCGTGGATATGCATATAGCAGACAAAAGAGCGAGAGGGAGGAATGAAGTCGAAGGAAGGCGTAAGACTGGAAGTCCCTTGGAAAAATCATGGCTTAACGCGTCGAATCGCGTATGCATATAAAACGGAATGACTTCACTTAATACTGGGCATTTCTTTTCTCATGCAAATTTTACCGCGCTTTTCCTCGACAGCGTGTAATTGACACGGATATTAACGGTAGTTTCTTCATTTTTTACTTACTCAATTCTTATTCTACTCACACTTTTTATTCCTTATGTATGGCTATGATATTTTCAAATTTATGAATTGTTTTACTGCAAGATGCTTATTTTAGGAAATATCACGCTTGCTTACTTTACTCGTAATTATTGATACAAGTACAACACATAATTAATCGATTTTCATAAAAATAATTATGAAATTGAATTGTTCGACAAACATTAATTCATCGATATAAATATTAACGTCCTCTACTTGAAATCAACTATTTTAATAAACATGAAATATAAATATTATTTTTTGACATGACAAATTCACTGTTCGAATAAATTTAGAATATTCAAACATTGTATGAAAAACTTCAGTCTTTTAATCAAAATATCAACATTCAGTGACAATAAAAATAATTAAATAAAAATTGAGCTTCCGAGTTCCGATATTACATTTAACATAATTTTGTTAACCGTCGTATCTGTTGTTTCAAAATATTACTTCATGCCCTCAGTAACTTATACAATAAGAAAGTAATTACAAAACATTAAATTTAAATCAATAAGATTCTATAAGAATTAAATCACTAATAAATAAACAAATTAATTTTTCGTAAAGAACTCAACGCATTTTTCGTACTAGTCGGCTTTTTTCTTATGAAATATCTCAGAATACTTTATTTTATTTAATTATCATTTTTAGATTTACATTTGACATTAATTGTTAAACCATTGACGACATTTTGAGTTATATTTATTTAATTTACTTAAGAACGTCAGTTAAAGAATAAATATTTTTGAAAAACCTTAACTTGTGACTTAGAGTAGATATAAACTGTATTTAAATATTTACTTTCAAACAATTTACGAGCATGAGCAAAATAAGATATTTAAAAGTTCGTTAATATTTAAATTGAATTGTATATATCTAAAAGATTCTAGCTTAGGGAAAGATCATTTGATAATATAATATTATTTAATATGGAATCCGTAACGTTAAAAAGACTAATTAAAAAATGTATTTAAATTAATCTTAGAAAAATAAATGTCTTTGTTCATTGATAAAGATAAGTAAAATATCAGCTTAAAATATGGAAATATACAAATAATTTAAAAAGCTATTATTCTGTATATTAATAATATATGTCTATTTTGCTTATAAAAGGTTTAGGATATGATATTGTATTAAACTCCTAAAACAATTGCATCATATTGCTTGAAAATGATAAAATAAAGATTAATATAAATATATTAAAGGTTTGAGAACGATGAAAATCACAAAGTTATATATAATTATTAAGTTGCACAAAAGTAAAGTTCGTGCATTTATGTGTACAAACATTCAAATCAACTTTAAAATGACACGTGTAGTTATCGAGGACCGTAAGATTGCATTTGATACTTTATAAGTTTTAAGTATAGTCCTTTCCTGAAAAGATTCATCTTCCTATTGAACATTGAGATGAACAGTATAATTAGAATATTTGGTAAAAGAAAAATATTTTTGCGAAACCATTGCAGTTACTAACAAAACTACTAACAAAACTAATTTAAGAACTTATTCGTACTAGAATCGTAGATTTTGTATTAATTTAATGAATATTAGGTAAAAAAATATACCCTTAAAATGAATTTTACTAATGAGTTTTGATAAAAGAGAAATGTTTATTCGACGTTCTGCAATTCACGAATGTGTAAATATAATGCGCAAAATACGTGATCATTAAAATAGATGAATTCGGAAGATGTATACTAGAAATTAAAAATAAAATAAATTGTAGTTCAGAGCATCCGTAATTTTAGTATACACGTCTGCAGTTCTCGTCCAATTTAAAACGAAGAGGTTAACATTCCTAAAATTCCACGTACGCACTTTCATTTCCGCACTGCAATAATCGAAAGGAAGCAACCAATGCTTTGTTATGAAGAAACGCTCGGTTACGTGGAAAAATCTCCGAAATGATGTAGAGAGTGAACGGACCTTCGACTTTTAGGCGAAAATTCGGTTACGTGAAAACGTGTGAAAGAAAGAAACGTTGGCCGCTTCATTATTTGAGATTGGCAGGACGATTGCAAAGACTGCAGAAGTCGTCACCGGCGAGAACGTGGCTACGGCGGCGCGCGGGTACTGCGCGGATGCTGCGCGGGCGAGATCAAAGACGCTCGGAGCTTCCGTATAATTAGTGTCAGGCACATTTGCATATTGATCGAGAGTGGCGAGAGACGAGCATAGAAACACAAGTTAGGCGCCGTCCCCGTTGTCGCTGTCGCCGCTCGACTCACTGGCCTCTTTTCTCCTGTTCCGCCACTACGAAGCCGCGCATTTTTAAAGGATCCAACCCCCGATTCGACTCCAAGCGCCACTCATTCTTTTAAACCCCTTTTAAACCCTAAAATTATCGACTACGTTTGTCGCGACGGATTGCATCTATTTAGCAGCTGCTGAACGGCTTCTTATTTCCATCTTAGCAATCGTTGGGGCTTGATCTTATTTTTTTCTGTTTCTTGAAATTCACACAATCGAATCATCGGTTATTAAATATTAAAACTGAATTCCCCAAGCATTTGGATTTCTTTCGTAGGTGAAACTACTGAATCCTCGATAAACCACATCCTGGATAAATGAGATACCAACAAATTTTACCAACAAAACTGGGATAAAGCATCGCCATCTATTATTTACGTCTGAAAAGGTTTGACTCTTCTGTTATGCATAAAGTTTCCTTTTAAGGAAATCCATATTGCTGGTCTTTCTTAATAAATAACAATTTGGCATTCGCATCGGTAAAATAATATCCGTGAAATGAAATATAAGGAATTTGCCACACGTTTGAGCAAATTTAAGTACAATACGGTAACATTATTTCACCAAAACAATTTTAAAATTAATATAAAGTTAATTCTATATAATCTTTTTCGTCGTTATCTAGAAGCATTTTAGTCGTTTCATGCACGAGTGTAAAAAATTAATATTATTCCAGTAAATCTTCGTGTCCAGTAAAAATTTCACGATTTTGCCGTTTATGACTGTCGGTCTATTCTGGCGTAATAAAGAAAATTATAAAATCGTAAAATACTAAAAGGAATTTGAAGCCTTTTTGAGATATCTAGCACTCGAATTTTCAGAGCAGCATATCAAGGCTTAATTCCGTGTCTACTTATTCAAAGCGATCGATAGTCGTTCGTTCCGACAAATCGACACAGATTCCACGTTTCGTCCATCTTCGTTTCATTGTCTTTATCTTCCGAGTCGGTCGCGACGGAGAAAAAACTGATTTATCGCTCGATCGTTTCTCTCCTCATTTTCCATGCTCTCGCGAGCGCGAATTGGCTCCTTTGCATGCTATGCTCGTGCCGATATACTCGTACTCGAGGAATTTCATTTATTATTGCCGTATAAACTGGCATTAGTTCTATGTCTTTTTTGCTCGATTATTTATTGCGCTACACGCTTTGTGCTTTTATTGCTTGTATCCTACTACACGTTGATTTATTTCATTTTCCGAGAACACTTTGGCGTTTCGAATGCTTGCCTCCGGGAAATATAGGAAATATATTGATTTTTAGTCTAGTTATACTCAAGAGTCCTAGTCACAATCGCTCTATCGACATAAATTATTTTTCTTAAAATTATTGCAATTCGATAAATAATTAATACGAACAGTACTACTGTAATGGAAAATCTTTTGCTAAAGTATGCTTCTAGAGGATCGAGTGTACGTAAGTACAAACAATACTTGGATCGTTGTAAGTATTCCATCGGATTAGTTGTAATATTTATACATTTTATTCTAAATTTTTCAAAATACGAAAACCTTCATTTGCTATTGCATTATGGGATTTATGTATCATCGTAATTTCTGTAATATTTTTCACGCTAAAATTTGCAGTAAATTTCTGGTAAAATTTTTCTGAATTACGCTTTTCAAAATTTCGGCTACGCATGAAATAAAAAAGTAATTAATATCGATGAATTTACTGTAATTGTAAGTGCTGTTGGAAAACTAGAGTATTTATATATGTATATATTATCTCTAAAGCAGCTGACGTACATAATGTAAAATATGACACTTGTCCTTAATGAAATTAATATCGTTTTAAAGCGTGAGCTTTAAAATAGGCAGGATATTTTATTAGATAACTGTAAATATAATAAGGATATTTCATTGTACGAATAATAAGATCTAGTAACAAAGTATTATCAGCTAGGCTGCGTAATAAAAAACATTTTAACGTTTGCCTCGGCTTAAAGTGCTTGTCCGTGATGTCATCGCGTCGCGGTGGTGCCGCAAAACTATAACGGTGCTCCTTTCCCTTCACTTGGAGCAGCATTCGAAATGCATAACCTAGAGGCCAAACAAAGGAAGAGAGCCTGTAAACAAGCTTGAAAGTCTCAATGCGCTCTGCAGTTGAGGGGGTTGGTACGAGACGTCCGAACACATTCGCAAGCGATCTACACAAACACGCGAGTCTGCCGTTTTCCTCCCTCCTCGTGGTAGGTGGCAGTAGTGGGGCCGACGCTTGGCATACGCTCGACGACGGCGGCTAACATATGAACGGCTGCTGACTCCACAGTTTTGCGTACGTGTATGTGCACGCCGATTCAAATTTAACAGTAGTGCGCCTCGCGCACCCCCTCCGCGACGACCAAATCGCTGCGCATTTGAAAAATAAAAGAGAGCAAGAAGAAAAATAGAAAGAGTCGGGGAGGGAAGACGGAGAAAAAAGGAGCGATAAAAAGAGATGCACAATGATGGAGTGCAAGTCATTGGGTAAACGACCGCGAGAATCGCGCCAGATCCTAAAACGATATAACGTTGTCCCGGGTGTTTTGATTTTCGTCCGCGTAGTTGCGAGCGCACACTCAAAGGGGGTGCCCAAGGATGGATGGATAGATGGATGGATGGAAATGGAATGCCGTTTTCGTTTTAGATTCAAAAGGGGCCGACGGGCAGCGAAGGAGGGAAAGTTATAACTGTGAGAAAGAGAGGGAGTAAGAGGGATCAGGGTAATAACTTTCGCGCGCGTTGCGCTCGTCCCGCTCGCTCTCTTACTCTCTTACTCTCTCTCTCTCTCTCTCTCTCTCTCTCTCTCTCACTGTCTCTCTCTCTTTTACACACAACAAAGGATGAAATTCTTTGATGTTATAATCGTGTGACTTGCAATAATCCTCTCCTTCATTTATACTCGTTGTTTAAGTTTGCCATTCTCATTCAGGACTTTTTGATTGGCCGCTTTCTTTTTTCTGGCTTTTAAGCCACTGAATTGTGCATTGTAAGAGAATACCAAGGAGGCTCTATGGATTTTAAGGGCTGACGTGTGAATTTTATTATGTAGAATTGGCAATTTACCCTATTGCTTCTAGTATAAGAAACATATCCTAAAAAACTGAATTCCGACGGAATAATGTACTTACTTCTAGAAATGATATTTTCTAAATAAAGGAATTAGTATAAGTTTACTATTTATCAAGAGCTTTTTAATTGTCTAATATTTATCGACCAAAGCAATGTGTTATTTAAAAAGAAAAGCTTTAAATAGCTTGCCAATTTAATGCAAAACAAGTAAATGCATTGTGCGCATACGAGATAGAAGAGACATTTATACGTTGTATGCAGAGAGCGACTGAATTTCTTGAGTTCCTTTAATGTCCAATTAATCGAGAATGTCGATAAAGGAAAAGAAAAGGAAAGAGACTAATAGCCGATATTAGGCTTGAAAATTCCATTTGCCAGGCAGAAGGAAAGTCCAGGCCACGAATTTTCTTTCCGAACAAAGCTCTCCCCCTCCCGTTCTCCCGCGAAACTCTTTTTATTCTTAAGAATATCGCCACAACTTGCGGAAGTTTTTGTCATAGCCGTATATAAAAGTCCGCAAGTGGAGGAACGTGGACCCGTCGAGAGGGAAAAGCGAGGAGAGAGCGGAGAAAGAGGTTGCGGACGAGTGTAGCGATGGCTGGGATGGTGGCGGGAGGGTCGAACAGCTCGAAAGCCGATATTGCGAAATTCGTGGAGCACGTCAAGCCCCGTACTTGCACAGACGAGGGTACAACGATACGCGTGCGAGAGCGACGGAGAGCTTCGGCCAACATTTTCCTTCGGTTAAGAGAGAGAAGCGAGAGAGAAGCGAGAGAGAAGCGAGAGAGAAGCGAGAGTGAAACGAGAGAGAAGCGAGAGAGAAGCGAGAGGAGGGCCAACGGTCGCTCTCGCCGTACCACCCAATTACACTGCAGTTCAAACACATGCAAATCCGGAGAATAAGCTTTATTTGTTGTGCAAATTAGCCGCATATTGGCGCAGCGAGCGCAGGCTGCTTTTCCGCCGCCACCGTCGCGGAAACTGCCTCGTACTCGCCTCTGGTGCTTATTTTCGCATTTTTTCCGGGACCGGGATCCACGCGATGCGTACACCCAAGCACACAAAGCGCGTGCCGACCGATCAGAGCGACACATTCAATTCTCGATTGATCCTTTCGCCGAGTTGCGTATTGATGATGCTTGTCCGCACGGTGAACCGCGCGCCATTCTTCGCCCCTCTCGCTCTGATTATTAATGTATTATTTCACGCTCGACGCCCCGGCGCTTATCGACGCCAGGGACTTTGCAGATATATTGGGAGCGCGTCCGTGGATGTGCCTTTGCCCTGCGGTATTATTATTTCGTCGATTTATCAACGATAACATTGACATTGTACCGCGACATTGCAACGCGAGGACGTATTTACATCGTCGGAGCGGCGCCCGGACCCTATGGTGCCGTTCTTCTATTGGGACTTGGGCTTTAATCGGCATTTTCCCCGTAATTACGGTTTGTACGCCTATTATGTACACTCCATATAAGATAGTATCCACACGTATAGAAGACTGTATAAGTTTCCACCCAATTTTTGCTCGCATACCAATTATGCGTGTCCAGCTTATCTGTACGCAAATACAATTACAATAATCAACTCCATTTTTATTTGCGAAACACTCGTCGTATGATCAAAGTTGCTTTTTCATTTTTATTTCTTTATTATTATTAAAATACTCAACTGAATAATATACTCGAAGCTTCTTTTCATTTATTTCAATATATGCCAGGAAAGTCTTAAGCTTACTAATATACGTATTAATTTAAAGTATTGATTTAAAAAAAATTCAAAATTACTACCCCTGCTATATTATTTAATAGACAAGATTTTTCATCTACAGATATAATTAATACTGCCGCAAAAAATCGTCTAAACCTCCATTTTGATTCTTTATATCAGTTTTCAAGATTATCAAAACTCATATATGCGGCGATGAAAATGAAGTTATTTTATACATTACTGTAATTGTTATTTATATGCGTGAAAAATATTTTATAGATATTTATTGGTAAGAAATCGACTATGACAACGTCGGTTAATTATACAAATCAGTTTAGTTAATTTATTGAAAAGTATTAGCAATTTATTTCACTAAAAGACAAAATGTCCTTGAATTAAATTTTTTTAACGAGGCTAACAGTGGACAATGAGTTTAAATTTTTCAAAGTACTTTTTAAATTATGTAAATTTAAGCTTTATAAATTTTATTCCCTCAAAACTAATATATAACGCATGATAATATTTTTAAAACTATTTTTAATTAAATCATTTTTATGTATATGTATTATACTTTCAGATATTACGAATTATTGTTACATTACTGATCTATAAAAAATTGTGAAGTTCATTTTATATGCATTGTTATATTTCAAAATAAACGACTAAAATTATTAAATAATTGTACATTGACGATACTTTTAATTAAATAATTTTCATTATAACAACGTTAATTGTACATTTGATTTATTTTAATAAATAATATTGCATAGTGCATTTCTAGAGTGTATATTTAAAAATGTCGTGATATGATATAATAAACTAACCTTTTTATTTAAGTTAACTTTGCATATAGAGAGTCGTGATAAAGATAAGAAAGGTAGTTTAATTTTCAAAAATGTTATTCTACTTCGAGTAAAATGATTTGAAAAATAAAATCAATTAATTTTTATCAAAGAATTTGTTATATATATATATATAGACATAAATTTTCATACATCGGCAACATTAATACCATGAAGAAACGTAGTGGGCAATTCTTTCATATAATTATAAATGATAATGATGCTACAAGATAACTATTTTACGTGTGTATTATTTCCTAAAAAAAAACGAGTTTTAAATCCAAAGAATATCTTTTAACCTTACATAAACAATATTACCTGATAACATTTTTTTTACTCGAGTTACTATCATTACTATTTATTATATGCGTATTTAGAGTAAGCCTCGAACTTAGGATGCACGTACATAGAACTTTACAACTGTAGTTAGAGTTTCTCCAAACGACACGTGTATGTATATCGCCATCGAGCGTCAATGTAACAGAAATATCAGAAATATCTTTTTTTATCGAAGTACGACCTACCAAGGCGCGAAGGAAAATGTGCTCTACGGGTGTATTGGAAAATAATGTATTTATATAGAAATAGACTGCGAGCATGTATCCGTAATCGAAATCAATAAAAATATCGCAAGGTCCAGCTTCATGGAGGAAGACGATAGTTCTTCCAGGTCTCGAGGGCTCGATCTATCCTTAAGGGATCGAGAAAGAGGGTGGGAGGAAGAGCGCGAGAGAGAGAGGGGGAGAGAGAGATAGATAGAGAGAGAGAGAGAGAGAGAGAGAGAGAGAGAACTCGAAGAACAGTAGCTGATAGCTGTAGCCTCTCGGCCCTTTGACCCGCGGCTATCCTTCACGCGTGGCTTTAGCGCACCAACTTTCGCTCTCTAGGGAGGTCTTACAAGTCTATCAAAATAAATATATAAATGTGGGTATATACAACGGCTACCGGGAAGAATGATTATCTCGAGATCATCTGAGAGTGTTGCGAGGGAAATGTATATTTATCTTTGAGATTAGGAAAGGTATAAATATGATGTTTCAAAGTGGATGGCTTTTTTATGACTAAGTGCGGGGTTTATTGTAGCACGTAGGCGCTATTATTTTATGCGATATTAGCATGCGGGTGATTATTGTTTTTAACTTGAAGCGATGGATTTATACGTTATTTTTCTCCTGATAATTATATTTCACCTGAAATAATAAAGAAGACTGCGAGACTTAAGAATCTTGGACTTTACATAAAATTATATAAGTCTTTGAAAATCGCGCGTGCTTCGAAATAATAAAGTGACTTTATTCGTTTACTATTGGATCATGATTTTTAAAGTTTCTATTTTGAATTTTGCTCAAAATATTCGATAATCTAAGTACATTCAAGAAGGTATAAATATTTATTATTAAGGATTATTTTATTGAATAATTGAATAATTCATACGTCTTCATTTGTTGCATGATGTAATATAATTAATCTATAAATAAAATTTTATTTCCTCTTTTTTATATAAGTTAAAAATACATATACATAAATTAAAATTAAAATAAATACTTCTTTAGCATCCTTTAGCATCTATATAAATTATTGTTCTAAAAGCAGCTACTTATATTTTAGATATATTTATAAAAGTAAAGCTTTCTTTAGAATTCCGAAACACGATGAGAAACTTTTTCTTCAAACTTGTAAATTTTATTAACAATATGAACGCTGGATAATTAACTGAAACTATGATTACAAACATCTCAGTACAAGTCTACGTTAAATTCTATCCATAAAATGTATTTGCATTTCATCAGATTTGTACTTTAGACCGTAAATGAAATTCTATTTGATAGATAATTTTACTAATTAATGAGGATCGTGTGTTTGCATATTTTGTGTATAAAATTTATTGAAAGAAATAATATTTCCAATTCAATGCATTGCCTACTCTTTAATTGCTCAATAATGATTTTTAAATCGGTTATAATATCAAATATTTTCAAATATTTTACAGAAATCGAATACATGATAAATCTAGAACAATTTCCGAAAAGCATTAGTAGAAAACGTTAATCGAATAAGAGTTTTTATTATTGAAAACTTATTTCTTTCAATTTTTTACTTATACAGCTGAATATAAATTTTGTACGAAAAGTATCGCTTGGTTCAAAATTTAGAATTGATTATTAGCAAAGGTCATTATTTATTTATTTATATGAAATGTAAGATCCGTACATCTAGTGTCTAAAGTCCGGGACAAGTACCCTTTCGCAAATTAAACTGAGAAAGCATTTCTATGCTATTCTCTGACGTCACCTAAAATAAACACCGTTTGATCTCGTATAATCCACGATCGTTGGTTTACGCCAAGTGTCGAACGGTATATGATCCATAAATTAAAATGCACAAAAACTTGAAGAATCCATGCGATCGATCATGAAGGAATTTTCGATCGAAAGTTTCTCTAATGATTTTCTTCGAATTCGCCAGTGTCCTGTTTTATTTTACAGATTTTCAACATTAAACGTTTTCCAAAAATCTGTACTAAAAAATATTCAATTGTATAATAACAATTGTAAAATAACAGTTGTAATTATTAGAAACTTAATGATTATACTTATTTTAACTTCAATGTAAACATCATCTGTTTTACAAAGATTTTTTTAATTATTACCGTGTAACTTATTTGAGCATTAAACGAAATAAACGTTTTAATAAATAAGAAATTTCATTATAATCTCATATATTGATAAAAGAAAAATTTGAAAACTCTGAGTCTGTTTAAATTGAAACTTTTTGTATGAGATTCAAAAGTAGGAAACTATTTCATCTATTTTTAAGGAGACTAAGGAAGAAATTTAGATCAAGAACAATGTCTTAGACACTATACGAAGTTAACACAATTATAATAAAGTGATATAAATACATGTGTTTATATAATAAGAAGAAATAATTTTTTAGTGCAGTGTAAATGTTAACAAAACAAATGTTTAAAGAGGTAAAAATTATGAATAAAATTCACAGTGAAAGTCACTGTAAATTAGTTACGAAAATACGAAATATTATATAAATATAACTAAAATTTTCTTCAGCATAATAAGTTATAATAATAATTTATGGATTAGATGACTATGGGCGTACGTGAATTATACATATCCTGATTGACTTATTGAACGGAAGATACCGGAAGAAATATCGATTAAATGATAAATGCTTGCATAAAATTATGCACGTACAATATACCGTTGAATTGATTAATAGCAATAAAACATTTTACGCTGCTTGAAGCAAATGTTTCATTGAAAAATACTTTGTGGTAATTTGAATTCGTGGTAGAAATTCAAATTAATTTTTTACACCTATACGTACACTGTTTTAATTTATAAGCAAGTACATGCAGAGCTAATTCTAATTTAGTTTTTATTTAACGATTATCTTACGTAGGCTCTGTTACGCACTTATGCATTACTTACTTAAATGCATTACTATAAAATGCTTTTCATACGTTTAAACAATCGTAGAGAATATAAAAATTAAAACGTGTTTTTCAGGTTGGTAGAGCTCGAAGTCACGCGAAGCAAAACAACATACGGGAATTAACGGGACGGAATGATCGCATCGCGGTTACCTCAACGCTTTGTACCTCACGTCCGAATTGTGGTCTACTACGATATCTTTGACGTGCCTGCGTGTACAGCTTTCAGAGGCTTGTGCCCACGATTGTCATTCCTGCGCGCCTTTCTAAATTCTTCCCCTCGAGGTTTCGCAACCTCGGCTCTCGGACATGCCTTTTCCTTTTTATATCCTTTACAAGCGCCAAAAATGAAATAAACGGCAAAGCTTCCAATATTATTACGATGCGCGCGAAATCGAAAGAAATGTAAACCAAGGAAGCTTGTTTTGTAATCACTTTTTGCTTATTTTCATTATCCATTATCATCTTTACGTGAATATCGGTAGAGAAAGTGAAGATTCTTATTTTTATAAAATAAGAATAATATGTATATATATATATATATATATATATATATATAAATAACGAGTTTAAATAGAATTTGATTGAAAAGAATCCTATCAGTAAGAGATTTATGCGATAAAGTCAGTTATTCCTTTGAAATATGAACCTAATTAAACAATAGAAATAATAAAAATTTCATTTTAATTAAAGCACCGATAATCATTTTAAAATTTCAAAGGAGAATTTAATCATCGCTTAATGGTCAATAATGTTTTTAATGCAACACTTTTGACAAAGCAGTTTCAACTATAATGAGACTTCTTTTTCTAAGTTTCTGATCCATATTGCTGCATTCAGATAAGGAATCTTTGAAGTTCCACTGCATACTTTCGCTCACCTTTAAAAGCAGTAAATTGATAGGGAACGCTCGCTGAACTGTAACGTAAGTTATCATAGCTTCCAAAACAAAGAAGTACTCTCTCTTTCACTCTTGGTATACTCATTCCAACGTACCGACGAGCTTAAGATATCCAAAGCGATTCAGAAGGTTGTTCCATGGGGTAGGGAAGAAGAAAACCCTTTGCAATGTAACAGTAAACGCGAGCGAGCGCAGTTCGTACGGAACAATTACATTTTAATTAATATTTCCTAAGAGGGCAAAAAGCCTTGGCATCGAATTTATGATCGTTTTAGCCATTATTATAGAAAGAGAAGAAGAGGATGAGTGCAACGAATGGTGGCAAATCTTCACGGATTGGCATAACTTTCCTCCTTTACGACTTTATTCGGTAATAACTTTATCTCGCACTTAGGTTTCGTTTCACTGCTTTCGCGAGCACTGGATGCAGTTCTCTGATTTTTTTTCATTTAATTGGCTGCGCTCTCACTCGATTCGTCAGTTCTACGTTTCATGTTCAACTTTCTATGAGCCTGAAAGTTGCGTCAAAGCTATTTTTATCCGTTGTCGTATACAGTAGTTTTATCTATTTTTATGCGCGTATTCGTCAAGTATTTTAATCTACATTCATTCTAGTCTTTAATATTAAACAATATTATTTTCATTCGTTTTTTCATCAACAATATAGCCGATAATACAGACTCTTATTATAAATTGCTATAACATTCAGAGTTTAGATTGAAATTTAGATTTACTAAATTATTATCGCATCTGTTTGTTGCGTAAAATAAAGTTTAACGTATTTAGAGTTATAACTTGTTCAAAACTGTTTAGAAAACTATTAGCAATTTTTATTCAAAGATACTCATAAAGCATAATGGCTACATGCTCATTTTCAAACTTATATTATTGCTTAATTAAATATAATTTTATACTATTGCGATGATAAATTCTGTAAGAATCGCGAACTTGAACTAAAATGTACATGGACATATTTGTTATCGTTTTGTAAAATCTTATACGTTTCAAATATCTTTTAAATATTTAACTTTCATTCTAGACTTTTCGATTGCTCTAATGATATTTTCGTTGAGCTGTCGTTCTACCAAATGAATACCTAATCAGGGAGGCCAAATTAAAGTAATACGTAAGCTTTTCTATCTTATTAATAATTGAGATTTTCAAATATTATCATAAAATGTAAATATTAATTTCGAATAATAATGTTCTGAATAGATCATATATTGGTCTCTTAGAAACCAAAATTAATACACTTTTTAATTTACAATCTTTTTTAATTTTAGAAATATAAATGAGTCCTTTATCGATTGCAATAATGCATAGTAATATAATAAGCCAAACATTAACTATTAATGTATATCGTGTTTCTATTCGTATCTGTTGCAGATAAAATTCAATGGTTTTATAATACGACTAAGTCGTAACGAATACTAAAATAATAAACGAGTTAGAACCGTTCAATGAAATAATTATTATAAAAGATGTAACAAAATTTTCGTCCGAAATATATGTAATATTTCATAAATAAACTCAATATTCCAATTGAAATGACTCGACAGATAAATCATTCAAGTTTAGCAGTTACCCCGATGAATAGTAGTAATGAAATAAATTAATTTCATAACTTACGATATGCAAGATTTATGAATACATTCGTGATTTTTACACAAGAGTATTTTCAATTTTTGAATATTTAAAAACTAGTAATTGCAAAACTCGTAATATCTCTTTTTTAAGCGATAAAAGGTACAGAGGTTATTTCGTTCTCTGGACTTAAAATATGTTTGTTGAAAGAATTATTTATCAAGCTTTGTATTTAATAACTACATTTTTAATAACTATAAATTCAAGGAATAAATTAAATCTGGTAATATACGGCTTACGTGATTTATGTAAGTATTGCTTTCAATATAAGTAATAGATTATTATTTCTTGGAGATTGGGTAAAATGAAATATCACCTTATGTATATATATAAAATAAGAATAATTCGAGAGTTTATTCAGGTATACGATACAGGGTTGATGTAAGCGAGTATTTAGTTCAATATGAGTCAGTTTCATATGAGTCCTCTCGGCACAGGAAATATACAAGGAAAAAGCCACAGATCTGGGATGAGAACGTTTTTCTGCGCTTCAACTGCTCATCTCCGTTAATGGGGTAAGATACTGCATGGACGCTCGTCTTCTTAGATGAACTCGGGTCTGCATTCTCGAGAGGCACGCGGTACGGGAAATTCGCGCTTGACATTCCGCGAGAGGGGAAAGCCGCGCAGGGAAGTCGACCTGGACGTCGTCGTCACGTTGCCGAAAGTCCTCGTCGAAGAGTGGCTGCAGCCCGGGGGTCGTTGTGTGGTCAGGGGATATCCTACTTTCTTTGCCCGTGTGTCGTCGCGCGTGCCTCGCCCAAGTTCCCTTGCTACATGCCAGAGAATGTCTTTGAGTCTCCCTACTTGTCTCTGCATCTCTCTCGTTCGTTCTTCCTCCGTTCTTGGTCACCGTCGCCCCGCTTATTCGCTCACTCTCTCACCCTCTCTTTATTTTCCTCGCTATCTTTTGACGTTGAGAGAAACTGCTTCTGTCTTTTGGGCTTGTCATACTTAGAAAACGCGATTACAGCAGACGAGACATTATCGAGGTCTAGGATTTCTCTTGGATTTAAAGGAGGCTGCTCAACTTTCTTGATGCCCTGGATGAGATTTCTCTTACTGTTTGAGATCACTTGGAGACTTTATTTGATGTGCCGAGGTGAAAAATCAATCAACGATAAGTTCTATCGTTTTTTGCGTTTCTTTCGTTGTATTTATTTATTTCTGTAAATGTAACTTAGTCTTCCTTTGTAGAATAAACCTGCTAATTTTGACCAGTTCTTATCAAAATTCTTACGTTCATAATTGCAAGTTATTTTATTGTACTGTTTATTCTACTTGATAAATTTGTCGTATAATAATACTCATAATAATCTCAACATCAAAAGCATTGAATATACTCGCAACTCTCGCCGAATGAATTTGATTTATCCAACAAAGATTTATGCCACAAATAACGTCTATAAAAACAAACATCAGGAGCAATTCTAGAGAAATTAGAAAGTAATTAAGATTATATTTGTTTAAAATGTAATGAGTTTATAACGAATATATAATTGAAATATTGAGTATTCAGTTTCAATATGAAAATTAAATTGAACATTTAATATTTAACATTATTTTAAAGACATATATAATGTAAAATTTATTTTCAATTATTTGTATCAATTTTTTATAAGAGAAAATTTGGAAAGATATTCGAATAAATTACGAACATATTAGATGTAATTATTGAATCCTATTACTACTAATAGAGAAAGTAAGATAATTGATAATCACAGTCCAATACAATCATTTTTATAAAATACAAAATTGATGGTTATACTTTGAGAAAAAGAAAAATCGATAAATCCATTCTAATGGATATCATTTGCAAGGCAATAAAAGCGTTTATATATTATGCAAATGAAAGGTGTAAAAAGAGAATATCGAGAAGTACCGAGTAAGTTTTGGAAAATCGGAAAATGCGAAAGCTCGAGACTCTCCGACTCCGCGGTGACGCTCACAGCAGCTTGAAAAGGGTGGAGAACGACATTGTTGACAGGCGTCTCACGAAGTCATTCGAGTTTTGGCGCGCAGTCGCTCCCCCGACGATGACAAGCACTTTTTCCCTGCTCGCGCCTGATAAATGGTACGCGCCTCTGTGTCACGATACATCGCGTTTGCCTCATAGGTTGGGAGTCTGCGAGTGTATGGGTAAATGATTGGCCGAGGGGATGGTTGGGGCGGTAGCGGGGGTTGATACCGAGGAGAACTCTAGCTGGTATGCCGAAGACACTGCTCTGATTGATACGCGTTGCGGTTCTTCGAGTCGAGAGCAGTCATCCCCGCTGTCTTCTATCCACTTTTTTCTTCGGAACTCTTTTTTCAAGGGTCGTAAGTTTGGCTGACTTGTCGCCTTGAGACGGTGTTTCTTTATGCTTCGTCTGTATTGTATAACTATTTTTGTATCTTCTGAAATTACTCCATTATCGTAATGTGAGTAATTAGGAAGCTAAATGTTAAATAGTTTTTAAGTTTCTAAATCGTTACGTATTAATTGTGAATTTGGTAGAAATGTTTATGGGACTTTTATGGAAATTAATATAAAGATAGTACTTATGGATTAGGTCACGTTATAATTAGAGTACAATTATACAGGTATGAGATTAAAGTGTACTCGAAATTAAAAAATTCGATAAAATAGTTCATTATTATATAAAAGATATACGTTATAATCAATCTTCGGATGAAAATAATATTTTTTGATGAATAACTATTTTTCCAATAAATCGCCAATCTCTGTCTTAGTTCGGTACTGGACTTTTCATTACTTATCTACAATATCAAAAAATAATTTATTGCCTACAAATGATTTAAAATGTCATCACTTATAAAGTGCCCAAGGAAGATAGAATTACTTCATGTTCGGTATCGAAGAAGAAACTGACACGTTGAAAGAGAAATACTGTAGCAAAACGAATCCAAAACCGAGACGAATTTATTCATGAAGTGAGCCGAGAGTGTAAATGCAAGATTGGCAATACATACGAAATCTCCTTGGTTCTGGTAAAAAGGGGTGAATATATTACCAGCCCTTTCCTTTTATAATTAACTGCTTTGAACTCGACCTAGAATCATATAATAGTTATATGCATTCTGGTTATGCGTTTAAATGACGATTTTTTTCGTAAAGCCTTGAATTGAAAATATATGACTCCCACGAAACGGTTCGATGAAGCCAGTGAGAATGTAATTAGTTCAACTTCTAAATCTCGAAGATCTTACGTGGAAGTTCAATCGCTGTTAAAATAAAGTATTCATTAATTATTCACGCATTTATTTATTATGCACGTAGACAAATATTTATATTCAAGAAATAGATATTTCCCATTATTAAGATGCACTAAAAAATTAACTTTAAACGACTAAATAAAATTGAAATCAATTTTCATAAATAAATGAATGCAGCGTGACACGGCTAAAAATACTCAAATATATGTGGCTTGTTATGTACGTTGAGAAAACGAGAGAGCAAATGCAATAGCAGACAGTGAAAAAATGAAATGAAGGTGTAGGTGTCAAGTGGAGAGAGAAACGTACGCTGAAAGCACTTGCGTTTCGTAAATTGCATATTATTCGTTAGGGAAGGTATGCGCGCACATGCATCAGACATCTCCAACAGTGCTCGTGGTGAGATTTATTCGCGATCATGCGCTCTTTGTACGACTTCGTACGTACCATTAGCCTGCGCACTCGTACCGGCATCATATGACAAAATTAAAATATATGTGTCATGAATTCGCTTTTCCACCGCTGATAATCCAATTACTTTTCCAAAGCGCTCGTTCACCTGCGCTTCGTTGCTTTTATATCGCACTCTAGGAGAACGAAATTTGTGTAACAATCCTGCCTCGAATAATCAATTTAGAACATTAGAACGTTCCTTCGATGAATATATGTTGTTAAGGTATTTTTCTAACGGACCGAAATTTATAAAACAAGAAAGCAATAAAGACGAGCATTCAAGTGTACAGCGATCAATCTATGAAATTATTTGATTGAAGTATTCTTATTTTAAATAATATCTTTTAGCGCGTAATAGCTTTTGTTGGCATTTTAGGCTTGGAGGAGGTAAAAGAATTAAAATGATTTTTCGTTCAAAAATACTGTTCTGGAATATGAAGTAAGTGTAAAAGTATTTTACTCATTAATAAAATTAGAGCTGTAGTTTCTCGATTTTAATAAATCAAAAAGAAATTTTTTATTTTACAAATAAAAAATTTC
Source organism: Wiebesia pumilae (assembly GCA_018907045.1). NCBI lineage: Eukaryota > Metazoa > Arthropoda > Insecta > Hymenoptera > Agaonidae > Wiebesia > Wiebesia pumilae. Next base: position 5,065,047 of record JACCHZ010000181.1, on the reverse strand, counting down.
CTACTGTGAAAACGAAGTGCTCTTTACTCCGGTTTGCTTTTAAAAACAAATAATAAAATAAAGACTTTAGCTATCGATATCAGGATAACGAGTTTACACGGTAAATAAACGTGTATTTCAAAAATTGACAAAATAGACAAAAAATTGTCCGTTGTAACAAAAAATCCTCTCATTTAAGCAGTGGATTCTCCTCTATTTAAAATCGTGCCTTTCGAAAATTATACCGAAACTCCTGACTCGAGTACTTTGCAATATCGCCTACAACACGCGCTCGTTTCATTTGGATTGAAAGAGGTGAAGTGGTATTATTTCCCGACATTAAAAGCCGCGTCGTTTACCATATCGCCGTGGTAAAATCTGCATATCATACCGGGGCGTTTCCCAATCGACTAATTAACAAAAAACGAAGGAAGGAGTCATTAATCATCCGCGAGAAGCGGAGAGCGCCGAAGAGTGAACCACTCGGATTGCGGACGAGCAAACTCGTGCAAACTCGTGCAAACATAGGGAGCAGCAGGGCATGCAAGTGTGAGAGAGCTAAAGGTATCATCGAATGTATTATTGGCCGAACCCTTTCGGACGCGTGCGCGTCGAGAGGCTTGGAAGGACTCGCGTTCTGGTCCTACCAATTTCCGGATGACCCTTTGACCCTCTGCATGATCAATTCATTATCGTTGTTAGTAGACGAATAATTCTCTTCGTCTCTCTCCTGCTTCCTCCTTTTGATTTATCTCGCTATCTGCCTTTCTATCGGATGGTTCCGTTCAATTTTCAAATATCGACCAATTAAAACTTTCATTTGCGCGAAATAATAACAACGCTTTAATGTTCGCATAAAAAGTTAAACGTGACTGGAAAACGTAGTTGCATTGAGTAACAGAGTAGCAAAAGATTCGTTCGCTTCACGCAGAGTTGTGAATTGTAAGGTGTTTACGGGCTAATTATCCATTTATTAGGAGAAAAAGCATATCTTTCGAAACTTAAATATGATTGTCGTGAACGTAAAATCTTAGTGAACCACGTAAGATATCCAGTATTGCATATTTATGGAATATGCATATTCATTCCCAAGCATTTTTACGTTACTTTTTACTTTGCTATAAAATTAGTATAGAAAACAAATTGAGCACATAAAAGAATTTAGAATTACTTATTACTTTATGTTAGTCTCTAAAAATAAAATGTGTAAGCTATTAAACAATCATCGCGTAATCGTATTACCGTAATAAGGTTTCATAAACATATATAAACTGGTAAAACAATGATTGCATTCGAATTCTTTGATTGTATGATACTATAATTTTCTAATGCTACAGCTCTAATCTTATAGTTGCTTCTGACAAATCTTTTTACATTAAATTCTAATCTGTCAAAAATATGTTTCTATCAATATAATTTAAATCTAAAAATATTGTTAAACTTAAAATTTTGTTGATTACTGTAAATTAACTATTTTATAAGTCTCAAATGAAATATTTAGAACGTAAAATTACTTTTCTATCTTTTGCTTAAGCAGCATATTGTATTGCATAATAGTATACTAAAAACATGAGAAAAAGTTCCGCTAAATGCTAAAACGTCGTTTGTATCACTCAAGTTCGAAAATAGACGGAAACTTATTTGATATATCATTGTAAACCGAACAACAATAGAAAACTTCTGTCAAAAATATTACTACATCTTCTTTTCCTTCGGTTTACTTTACACAGCTCTACATTATTATTATTTACTCAAATTAATGTAATACATCGCAAATGATAATGTAGAATGTGTACTCTAAAGCGTATCAATAACTAGTAATTATTCAGAATATAGTAGAGAGTGATAGGCTCTGTAATATTATTATATAATTAAATTAACTTAATTTATTTACTAATGAAATCTTTACGAATAATTTTTAAAAAAGAGCCTTAATAATGTTCTTTTTTACTTTAAAATATTGAACCTTTGCATTATATTAACTTTTAATGTTTTCAATTGTGAAGATAAAATAATACGTAATTATAGGCGAGGTGCTAAAATAAAATAAACAGTTTTCGGATTAAAAATAACATCATCTTTTGAATATCACAATAATGACAAAAGTTAGCTTAAGTCACATATTAACTTTACCAATATAAAATTGAAATTATTATTAAAACTGATGATTATTTAAATGCATGACTTTGACAAATTCTTTGTCAAAAAGATTAACAATCATTGAATATCTTTCATTTGATTGGGTTTATTAAATATTCGATATTGATATATTGACATATATTTAATACATTTTTATAAATTTTGCACACAATTTTCATTCGTAATTTCGCGCGGACATATATCACATGCCGTACTACTTTTATTAACAACATTAATACTTAAAATTCAAGTCTATTTTAATGCTTATAAATAAATCATAAAGCAACCATCTATAACATATTTTATATAAAAAAATTGTAGTAATTACTTTACCAATATATTTCATTATTTTATCATTATATTTCCTTGAAAAACTTTGTTATCAAGAAGATTTCATATTTATTTGGTATAAAATCTTATAGAAATGGAATGTTTAATATGACAAACATGTAATTCATTTGACACGTCTTGATCCGATAATATCAAAGTTATGAAATGCTCAATCACAATCGTACGAAGTGCAAGTATTTTGATGGATGATCACATCTATTGGTAAATTTTTTTTACATCACGAGTATCGAAATGAGTGCTCGACTTCCAAACAGTTTCGATGTGACATGCTAGGCCTCATTAAGTGTCAACTTTTGAAAAAGGAGTAGGACGGAAAACTCATAGCAGAGGAGAAACACGTATGTGTGGCAGCGTGTGTCGCTGTCACTTCTCTCGAGGTATTTGTCAGGGAGCACGTGATTGATTTTTTTTATTCCCGTTCTGCACGTGTTACTAAGATATCAGATGTTTGTGCTCACGCTGTTTTTATCGCCTTATTGAACCCATTTCTTTATTCGTATTCTTTTCATTGCTACAATGATTCCTCTAAAGTTTCATATTATTTATTAATAAAGGGATAATCAATGAAACAATAATCCGATTCAATTTCTACATTATTCAAAATACGTATATGTACTTCGTGTACATATACATTTTTGTAAATTCAAGTTTTCTCGCATAGATCTTAGGTCTCTTATAAGTATACTCATTCATACAGATGATGTTTCATAATTTATTAGTTATCAAAACAAACATAAAATTAATTGCTATAATAATATTAAAAAACTATGCTGATAAATGTATACCGAGATGTTCTGTCTCAGTATCCTAGAAGTATTACATAAGCTCGAGCTTGTTTATTAAAAAGAAATCTAACTAAAAATTTTACTTCCTTTCTTTTAAAAATCTTTTAAAACTTTTATCATTAAAGTATTGTAATAATGTTTTTATCAAACATATTTTATTAAAAATCTTTTATGAAAACGTAGATAGTGCCTGAATGTTATATGAATTCAATTAATAATAGGTTACGCTTAGTATTGCAAGATTTATTCTAATGAAACACTGATTGCAAATATTTTCTAATGACTGATAGTTAAGTCAGAAAGACTTAACTCGCATTCTTATATTATTTTCTGCAAGGATGATTTAAGCAAATGTTACTATCCTAAAAAGTTATTATTAATAATATAATATGAAGAAATAGTAGTTGATTAAATAATTTTAATAACAGTTACTTAAAATATTAAAATATGAATCTCCTTTGGGAACATGATCAGTACCAAACTAACACAATTAATTCGGATGATTCATGAATAAAGTCATCACTCTTGCTTTGGCATCCTAGCGATAAAAAGAAGCAAAATAATCAGCCTTCCTTCGGTTGCTATTATAGTAATTTTCGCTAAAAAAATCCTAACCGTGTATGCACACATATCTACATAGCTCGCTTCCCGGAATAAAAACTCGTATTTCGATCCGAAAAAGTTAATCGTAATTACCCGCAAAACCTCCGTTTAAAGGCACGAAGTCACAGCGCATGCATACACGTACGCGTGTATGCGTGCGTGCGTGCGTGTGTGTTACCGGGTCGCTCTATCACTCTCTCTTTCTCGAAGTACATTTCAATATTATGCTCGCTCTCTCTCTCTCTCTCTCTCTCTCTCTCTCTTTCTGAAAAGGTAAAAAAATTACCATTGTAGCGGCGGCGCGTCGACGGGTCTCAGTTTGGTGATTTATAGTTCCTAGTCTTCTCTTGGTTTAGCATTATCTTTCCGAAGCAAATTCACAAACCGTTTGGAAACCGTTTACCTCGAGTGAGTGAGTGAAAGACAGAGAGAGAGAGAGAGAGAGAGAGAGAGAGAGCCATAGAGTCTAACAGAGACTGGGTAAGAGAGATATACGCAAGAGAAAAGGACAGAAATATAAAATACAAGACAAAGGGAAAAGAAAGAATGTTCAGGTCGGTCGACCGACGCAATTTTCGGCGATTACCGAAAATCGTCTAATACACCTCGCGGCTAATGATTTCTCATTACAAACTATAAATCTTGGGTCGCATGCGCTCCAAGTCGAGAGTCAAGTCCTTTCTCAGTTGTGAAGCGCAGAACGACGGAGACCCAACGAGACTTTTGCCCCAAGACAGAACTTTGAGAGCTCGAAAAAGACGAAAAGAGTATTTTTTAAGTGTATGTTGCATTCGCTACAATACGGTTATATAAATTTGGCAAATAATGAAGGAAGTGGAAAATAATTTTATATCATTTGGTGCAAAAATTAACTTTAAGACGCACTGTTACACAGAACGTTTTTTTAACTAGTCATACGGACCTATAAATCACTATTTTATAACTGTTGTTTGTTTCTTACCTAAGCAGTAACGTTTACACGACGTTTTTATCCGAAGGTACTTTTACTCGCTGCTGGTTATAGACAAATTAACGAATACGACTATTTTATTTTCTATTTTATAATGTACAATTTATTTACAATGAAATGATATTCGATCAGTTGCCATGAATCAGGTATGGTAAGTATCCGATGTTTCCCTATTTTCCTCCTCAGCCTCTTAAGACGTAGGATAAAAATACATGCACGAGCGCAGAATGTTCGTCACTTGTTCATCCTATACTTGCGTCAGTTTAGCTACAGATAACCTGTACTGTTCGCGGCAACCACCCCTTCACATCCCCGCTTGCCATCGTACGTTAAAGGTTCCAACAATAACAAAGAAAATTATTCATACGACCTTTATCGATGAAATTAATTATTTATCATTTAATTCAACTTAAAATCTGACGATATTTATTTTGATTAAAGAGATGTAAGTACAAAAAATTATCATTTTTTTCAGATGTCTGACATCAAACAAGTTTCAAAGTTATTAATTAATTATTCTATAACAGCTTCTGATTTTGAAAGGACTAAAATTACAAAACTTCCTTAATTATTATTTATGTATAAATAAATAAGTGAATCTGAAGAAAAAGACGGATCTGGGTAGTTTTGTTTATGCCTATCGAAGAGTGATGGATTGCTCTCTTTCAACTGGTGTGAACAACCCACGGGATAACTGAACCCCCTTCCAACCATTAACGATGGCTTCACTTTTTATACCAATGGCCAAGTAATTATTAATAAGTAATTAATTAGCGTGGATTAATCTTATATTCGCCAAATGTCGCCCATATTTTCAGATTTAAGGAAAACTTTGATTACTCTGCACGTAACTAGAAATTATAACTCACTGACTATAAGAATAAAAGTAAAACAAGTTTTGAAGAAGTCGCTCACTCTCACAAGGGCTTACAATAGAAATTTTGCTCGGAAAAGTTAAGCTTATCGCGAGCGGTATACGCGGCGAATTTCACTTTGTACCCTCCTTATAGGAACTCGCGAATACACTACGTACGTGAGAAAAATGCAGCTTATTCCAGAAGAGAAGTGACGCACTCGCGGTTGACGTCGCGCAGAGTAAGAAAACATTGCGCAGTTTTCATGCAAATGTCCGGCCCTAATAATATTCATCAAACTCGCAATAATAACAAGTTTCTTACTCACCGCGATTTCCTGAAGAGTCGTGAAAGTCAAAAAGGCACGAGGTGCGCACGCGGACGTTCTCGTTTTGCTTTCCTTTTGTTTTTAAGGAGCGAAAAAGTGCTCCGCTCTCGTGGGAGGGAGAAGCGATTTTATAATTAAATTCGAAAATTTTTATGGTCAACTTAGGAGAGAGAGACGAGAGATCAGGCGCGAATGGTCTTGGGGCAGGAACTGGGCGGCGAGACTTGTGTGCAGCGACTAAACTACCTATAATTACAAAGTCCCATAGAAAATTGCGCGCGCGTTCATTCGAATCCTTAAACGGCCGCACGTACACGCGGGCAGCCTACGTACATGTGTAGGCATTGTTTAGTGGGTGCGCGCGGGCGCATTTAAAGCGATTCTCGAAGGGTATATGAAGAAAGAGAGAAAGAGGGGGAGAAAGGTGCCCGCGGGAGTTTGATTTATGAGTTTTCGGTTTCGGAGTAAAAAGTACGAATTAGTTTTCGCTGGGGATGATGATCGCGCTGAGAGATAATGGCCCGATTAAGAATCCGCATATAAACGCGCGCATATGCGCGAAACCGAGCGCCGGAACGAAAGGATGGAGGAAGTGAAAGAGGGACCTGAACGTTGTTCGTCTTTCGGGTCGTGAGCCGAAAAGAGTGGAGACGAGTCAAACGTAGTGCCCGCGGCAAGGAGATCCTGCCAGGAGGGTGATCCTGTGCACGATCGTATTAATTTCTTTTTTGCTCCTTCTTCACTACTCCCTGGCGCTCGTCTTTTCTCGCTGTTCGAATCTAATTTTGTATACTGGCACTTTTCTCTCCTTGAATAATAGCAGAGAGAGAGAGAGAGAGAGAGAGAGAGTGAGTGAGTGAAAGAGATAAAGAGAAAGACCGTAGGAATCGCCTTGGAAGGAAATCCTTCGGAAACTTACCTATTTAGGAAAATATGTGGCTTTGATTGAACTGTTAAAAGTCAATACTGCTGCTTGATTGTTGATAAATTACATTTACCTTCTCTCAAAGAGACTTATCGAGTCGTTCATTAAAATATTTTAATAGCTCTTCAGAGTTATTAGGTATTTTAGAAACTTTTCATCCTTAATACGAGGAAAAATGAAAAAAATTTGCTTTCCGCGACTTATAGATTCATCCAAATAATATCAAATTTCTTTCTTCTACACAGAGAACGTCCTCTTGTTAACTTCGAGTTCATTTTGTGATACTGTTGCGTGAGTAATAAATAAACAGAAGTTTATTATATCAAGAAGACCATTACAATTCGTAAATTGATCGATGTATTCCTACATTTCAAGTAATATAATAAATATACTATTCGCCATTACGAACATTTTTCTAAAGCATTTATTACTGTTTCACTATTCGTATATATATTTAATAACGTATATTGCTTAATGTATATCCATTTAAAATATAAATAAAGCACATTTTATAGCATTTAATATAAAAATAGATGCATATAACTATTGAATAATTACTTAATATAAAAAAGATTTCTTTATAGATATTTATTCATTCGTTTGATGCAGTTTTTTAGAATCTATATTGAAAGTATTTTCTATATATTTACATATTAATAAATTATATCATTTGGAATTTTGCAATAATTCAATACAGCAACGCATAATGTATAAAAGGATAATACCACCCTTAAAATTAAGTTTTATAATGCATATTCAAGATGTAATACGTGTACGTGAAAATACTATGAAAATTATCATGCTATTAATATAATATATTCAAAAACTACAGATATAAAGTTGAATACATTTCATTATTAAGATAGAATCAAGGAATTTTTGATCGTTTAATATTTGGAAATACGTTAAATTTTTAATTTGAAAAACTTGTTAGAACTTTCTATCAAAAGTCAAACTTAATATAGAAAAATTACAATATTACTTCTGTAAGTTGATAGTTTCTAGAAAATTTTGAAACCAATCATTGGAATTCTTATAGTTGAAATTTTATTATGATAAAGAATTTGTAAATCTTGTTAATGTTTCGAAGATTATTTTAATACGCTCTATAAAAACATTCTCGGATGATGCTAAGAAAAATTCGTAATTCACAAATATTCGATCTAATACGAAATACGAAAAGAAATTTTTTATTTCTCAGAAGCAACTAATAAATGTTGATAGTATTAAATCTGTTTTGAACAAAAATATCAATCATATTTCACGTACCACTGATATTGATTCTAAACTTATATGTTTTTTAAGTAAATATTTTTGCTTAGGTGATAGCACTCTTATTTTCATTGGTGGACATAATTTATCTGAGTTCCCTAAATTCCTATCTATTTATTTAGGACAAAGCTCGAGCATTATACTTCTTTATAGAAAACGTAATTTATACTCTGAGATAGTACGAATCGTAAAGATAGTAAGTCGGTATTTTCTGGAATAAATACAAGTATAATCATCAAGTATGCACGTGCTCTTGGACACGTCTCTGAAATAATAAATTTAAAAAGCCATATCTACAACAGATGAATTAATGCTTTAACAATGATAAGAAATGATTAACAAAGATAAAAAATGCATTTCATTTTTGTATATTTAAAGTCAAAAAAACAAGTTTATGTAAAAATTTAAAAAAAGGATATTATAATTAATTCTTCGAAATATTCGATTAAGTTTTAGAAATTATAATTGTTATAGTTCACTTAAGGACTTAAATGAGTGAATTTAATATCTAAATAAGTAGTTTTTCTATTATTATATATACATTTTATATTCATTCGTATTAAAGCTTATATGCACACGCATGCGTGCGTGCACAAACTAATGCACGCACACGCTCACACAAAGATTTTAATTATAATAAATTATTAATACCTAAAGCTCGTGTATAATTATAATATAAATGTAATTTCTTTCTAACTCATATATTTATAATGCTGTTCAGTATAATTCAAAGAAATATTGAGATTTGATATATGTAATTGCTTATATATTACTATAAACTTTGTAAATATACATAACTTAAGTTATCGTGAACGAACATTATTTAAAATCTAAAAGAACATTTTATTTTAGAGGTTATTATTTTATTAAAAATACATTTCTGAAATATTATCATTTTAAGCAGGTGACTTTAACATAGATGTGATTATGTTAAAATTGAAATAAGTATAGATTTTGTTTCTTATACTGTGGACAGATATACGTACATACAGTATTTAGGAAATTATCGAAGATTTTATGATACTATTGTTCGTACTTATTCGGTAAAAAAGTTGGTTCTATAATGTATTATAATTTAACATGAACAAAAGAAATAAGTAATTGACTTTTACTTAAAAATCCATTCAAACAAAGTACACATCAAAACTTATTAGCATCACTCGCCTTAAAATGATTATCACTAATTATTGTGCTTTATTTGCACGAGTGTTAGAAAGAAACATTTTATAATAAATCATAACATTTTTCATATTTTCATAAGTATAATTCCTACATCGCGAATAAAACAATTCATTCTGTATTTAATTGCTGAAATTATTTATCAATCTATAAGTTATAAAGTACAAACCAACTTATATCTATCGTATCTATTAGAGTGCGCTTGACTTGTACATTGTATTTTTTAGTTTGCTGTAATGCAAAATACATTTATATGTACTAAATATATAGGGTCTAATTATTAAAATATATAGAACAAAAGTATAAAGTATATATAAAAAACTTATATACAGAGTATTTTCCAGGTTAAACTTGTTTAAATAACTAGTGATTAACTTATGAAAGAATATCTAAGAACCTTAAATAATTATACAACTATACTACTAAACTATATTATTAGTGATAATGTATTTGGAAAAATAAATTAATCGAACATTATGTAATTAATAAATTTTAATTTTGATTGATATTTAAAATAAAAGTATGATAAATGAGATAATATTTTTTTGCATAAATATTTCGAATAATGCATTTAGAACATTTGTGTTTATTAGAAAAAGTAAAAAAATTTTTTCAAAAATTCATTGCAGTTTACATATTAATTGAAAATTTATTTCTTACAAGAGAATATCATTTATTTAAGAATAGTAATATTTAAATAAATTTATTAACCAACATGTACCATTATGTTTGTTTTATGTTAATATTATAAAATTATTAAATGTCTATATTTATTCCATTATTTTAAGAATTTCATTCTTGAGTTATCGACGTTATCAACGAGATTTTTAAAAAATGAATTAACAGTCTCGGAGATTACTAGAATCTGATAATGATAATGATCTTGTCGGTATTATTTAAAAAGCTTGTGACCAGGAAACGTTAACTTATCTCTGATTTTCAGATGTCATACTTTTTCAATGCAGATAATACATTACTACGAAATTTATGATAAAGTTAAGGACAAGTGATTTCATCAGAAAACAATGTAATTGTATAACCCCCTTATAATCTTAAAAAACTTTCAATACTGTTGAATTTATATGTAAGGTACAATTTTAAATAGATCTCCATAGTAAAAAGAGCAGTAATAAAATCTATTATATGCGTTTGATATCGGATTGAAATTGGATCAAACCAATTAAAGTTTGCCTGGTATCGCAAGAAAACAGCTCGCGTCAAGAAGTAAAATCATGATTGCGGTTTCTGCTAGGTGAAACGCTTGCCAAAAGAAATTTGCTTCATTTCCGCATAATTTAGTGCCGATGCTGCGGGGAGAGAAATTCGGTTCCTGTCGATCGAAACCGAGCGAGTGGATCCGATCTCTCGAACGCGTGCGTTACTTGCTTGTCAGGCGCGCAAATTCGTCAAGCGTGGGGGCGCAGCACCAGTAAAGGAATAGAAACGTCAAAATTACCGTAATAATGGGCCATTAAGAGAACGACGCCATTTTCCGTATCTACAGTGGCAATGTCTCGCAGCGGTTTGTATGGTGTGGTACCAGCAGCCATTTTGAATTTATTTCGACCAATCGACTGGTGCATTTTTTGTTCCTTCCTTCCTGTTTACATGCCATACAAGCACGCGAGTGAGCGCGCGGTCGCGCAAATACGCGTACACCTATTCACGTAATTGCGCTTGCACACAAGCACGAGCGCTTGCACGCGCATGCAACTCACGTACATATGCTCCTCTTTTACTATTCCTTTCTCCATTTGACTCTTTCTCTCTCCTTCCCCGACATTGGCTCTTATGTATATAAACAAGTCCGTCTTGGTTTCTCTCCTTCTACTGCCCATAGAAATGGTTGCGGCACGGATGACGCAAGGGGAGGGAGTAGAGAGAAAGAGTAAAAGTTGAGAGCGAGAGAGCACGCAAGTTTTGATGGCGGTTGCGCGAGTGCTACCACGCAACTTAGCGCGCATTTTAGCGCGTACCGAGGTAGCAAGGCGGCGCGCAACGAAAGCGCTTTACAGGTGAACAGATGGAGAGAGAGAGAGAGAGAGAGAGAGAGAGAGTGATAAGTCCCGCGGTGGAAAGAGAGGATATATTGCGTGCACACGTATAAGAGGAAGAGTTGCGCCCGGCCCATTCGTCGTTGTTCCTCCTTCTGCCGCGTTGTTCCATGCAGCTCCTTTCTCTTGCTCTTAACTTTTCATCTCCCCTCCCTTCCTTTGCGCTCTTCTCTTTTCTTCAATCACGAGGTTTCGGTGAAAATTAATTTTTTTATTCCTCCACTTTAGCGGTGTTGGCTGTTTCAATCTTATTTTTTTTTTATTTTGATATAGAATGACGCTGATACAACTATAATAAATACTTTCAATGCTAATGATGCGGTTTCTAGAAGACATTCGATAAATAATTTTAAATTTTACAACTAGCAATAACTATGGAATATGACATAAATTATGTATATAATTAAGACTAGGATATAAGGGATTGGATAAGTGTTCTTAGTAATTGGTTAGAAGTTGAGTGATAGCATATTTAGTCGAATGAATTAAATTATTGATAATGTTATCACTTTTATAACATTCGTGTTTGATTACCATAAGATTTCGTATTTTTCAATTAGCCACTAAAAATGAACTGCTAATGACAATTTTAACTAAGTGCCTTGTCATTTGAATTTCCAAGGTATACTTAGAAATGCAATTATTATTACTTCTCATTGTTAGAGCCAATGTAAATTCCTTTCAACTTGTAATCGTTAACTTGTAAATTAACAATAATAGATTAGAATTCTTTTTTAACTTGCATAAATGTATCTTGGGCATCGAAATAAAATATTTTATTACATTTAAAGTAACTACAATTAATACATTTATTATAAGAACTTAATAAGTTTTTACAGTTAATTAGGTTAAATTTGAGACACTTAGGTATACCTATATCTAATAATAATTACATTTTAAGTAGTCGATTTTTGTGTACATGTTTAATTTTAGTCATTCAAATGAAAGTTAAGGAATTCTAAACTAAAAGCCATTTCATTTTATCAATTTAAGAAGTCTACCGAATAAAAATTTAATTGATTACATATTTAAACATTCCAATTCCATAATAATATACGAATGTTAATATAATAATTAATAATTATCTATACAACATAAATCAATCCTTCGAAGATAAAAGTAGATTCCCAAGAATAACTCTCGGAGCAACAGAATTGAGTACAAATTATTCCATAAGTTATTAACATTACTTAAGAAGATTATAAAAAGGAATAATCGATCATAATAACGAACATTGTTACTGTTTTAAGATCATCTTAAAATGTAAGCTAAATATATCTAAAATTTTCCATCCAACTTATCTTAAATAAGATCACTATATAAATCTTGAATATTGCTCTACGTTCGCTTTTTGCATTCGTATAATATGACCGTTGGTACATATTATTTTTAATATAATATTATGATGGTACATATTCTGAACGAAAAACATATTAAAGCATATTAATTAATATTGTAAATATAACTTTTCATATCAAAATATTTAATGTGGTATCTATGTAAACTTAAATAAACTTTACAGAAATATTATATAGTAATATTTCAATAATTATAAAAAGTTATAAAATGCTTATTTTATTCATTGATTTTGGCACACTAATTTTCATTTTCTCATGTCGAAACATTATTTTAGACTTTTTCAATATATTTTCAAAGTAACTATTTACAAACTAGATTAAATGTAACAATATTAAATATGAAATATTTGCTTACCAGACTTTATAAGGTAATTATAATTTCATAAAAGTGACACTGATTATTTAAATATAATACGTTAACGAGCATTTTGAAATTTATAATTACAGTGAAAGTTGCCATCTATTTAAACGAAAGAAATTTAAGAAGTCGGTACTTATTTCAGATTCGGTTTCTTAAATTCTCTAAATACTATGATATCAAAAAGATGTTTCCACATTTTGAGGAAATTTAGATCTCGTACTAACTCTCGGTTATGAGATTGCAGTGTTAAAACTTCGATTTATTAAAGTTCGAAATCAGGTTATATGTAATATAATAATTAATAAATTATTTTTCTCGTGTATCAAACTTTTCAAAATGAATTGCATCTTGAGAGAGTTTACCGTAGAATTATTCACTCGTATACGCATTTCAGGCTAATTAGTTACTGCGCATATTCCGCGAGGAAAATAAAAGTTACTGCGAGCTCCTTGCGGATACCCTCTTGACATCAACAGCTTATAGAAGTTATAGACCTTCATTTCTCGCTTTTTACTGCTCTCACATTTATGTCTATCTCTCTCTCCCCTTTTAATAGCGCCAAGGGCTCGTATTAATAATGTCGGCGATGCACTAGGTGCCCATTTATTCCACAGCCTTTCCTTCGCCATCTCCGGCCTCACGTGCCCAAGAATCATAGGAGCACTATCGGCCTCTACGTGCTAAGCGTTACGCACGGAGTGTAATAATATAAAATGTATATTCAGAAGCTGAACGAGTTGCCTACCATCGACCGTAGGAAATTTTGCGCAAGGCCGCTTTCCGCAGCAGCCATGCTTTATGATACGAGACTCGCGGATCATCGATTCGCGAGGACTACGAAGTGCCCCGCATCGCGGCATGTCGCGTGTAATGCTAAGCTGATTGGCGCTGTTAAACCGCGTTCGAGTGAAAAAAGTACAGCACAGCGTGGGGGATACCGTAGTAAAATGAATCTTGTATAGAATCTCCAAGAGATGCAGGAGCTTTTAGCTGAACAGATGGGATGAACGTTTGCAATGTTTATGAGGATCGGCGCATTCCTTTTTAACTCTTCGTTAACTACGCGAACAACGTTCGCTTTCGCATTATGAGATTTATTTCCCTTTCTGAGTAATAACAAGTTACTCGAAGGTAATTCGAAGGTAATATGTGTAATGTGTAACAAATGCAATCTATACAAAATGTCATAAAGTGTGATTTTATGGAATCTGTATTGTCTTTAAATTTTCATACATTTCCTTGGTAGTACAATTGTGAAAAATAATTGCCAAAGTTGGGACTTATCCGCAAAAATTTATAAATGGTTTTCTTTTGCATTGTGATTCTTATGTTTAGAACAAAAACAAAATTTTTTGTTGCCACAAGGGAAAACAACTTTGTTTAATATAAAATCCAATTAATTTCAATATATATATATATATATATATATATATATATCGTGAAACTCTTGAGTCACAAATACAATATAGACCATACATTTATAGCATATAATAATACGTGCGCGTAGATATATTCCCAGTTTGGTCAGACACGTAGTTTAGATTTAATAGTTTCCATATTGATCCATGTATATAAATATACACAATTTAAGCTTCTACTTTACTCTATCCAGTAAGTCTTAATTTACCGCTTTACGACTATCCGTTTATTGAAAAGGTTAAATTGTTGATTTATAAAATATAAAATATTGTACGACTGTGTTCCTATAAATTATATGAAGGTGTAATTCAGAATAGAATTTTATGCAGCTGGAGTATTGTTCTTTGCTCTTACGTCAGTCAGCCTTGAAAATAAATGAATCACAGTTATGATTGATTACGATATGCAGAAATTACATGAAATACAGAGTTTCATTAGAATGAAATCATATTTACAAAATCATGTATTAGATACGTAGCAATATTTCAACGAACGAATATATTCTCAACGTCATTTAAATTTTAATTTTTAAATTACTTTTAAATTTACAAATTCAAATGTTTTACAAAATTACTAACTTTTCTCGTATAAACATGCAGGTATTTCACGTGTATTTTATTTTGAAATATGAATTTGTAATTTGTAATTATTTTTATGCAAAAAAGTAAAAATTTAAATGATACAGAAACACAAAAATGCTTTGATTAAATTTAAATAATTTATTTACTAAAATAATCGTTGTAGAAGTAGGATGAAATTAGTTATACAAACATTTGTATAACTAATTTCGATATAATCTATAATTTACCGATCGTATAGTTTGTTAGAATTGCAATACTACGTCGCAAACGTCGCATTCGTTAACTCAATATTTCTTTCAATTCGCTCATTCTTACCAAAAGTGAGATATATTTTAAAAATTTATAATCTTGTTGATTTACAAGTACAATAATTACGTAGTTATCTTAATATTAAATTTAAGTGTTAAAAAACATAACATATCGATCTAACATTCCAGTGATTTAACGTTTGAAAACGAAGTTCTATAACATAAAAAATTATAATTCGTACCGAAAAAATTGAGTGAAATCCACAACGAGCTTGGAACAAATAAACCCGATGGAATCTAGAACAAGCCATTTTGTATTTTAGATTTTCTTATCAAATCCTTGTATACGTACTTCGGATAATCGGCTTTCACGTCGTTACGACGTACATCGAGGATGGCGTTACGTGTAACAGAGAAATAGCTGGCGTTACGGTGCAACAGAAGGCAAAGCCGAAGGGATAGTTTCGCGTGCCGGGTGAGAACTCAAAATGAAATGTCGTAGCGAAGGATATAGATAGATAGACAGATAAATGGATAGACAGAACGAGAGAGAAATAGAGATAGAGAGAGAAAGGAGAGAGAGTCAAGTACATGGAGGAGGCAATAATTTGGTTATAACTTGAGAGATTAGGTCCGGATTCGATTACCGGGCGAGGTATCAAACCGTTAAACAGTCTCCGTGCTAATCAAAACCGAACCTCATTACCAGCCAACCCGGACTTTAAACCTTCTCTCTCTTCCTCTCTCTCACTCTCTCTCTCTCTCTCTCTCTCTCTCTCTCTCTCTCTCTCTCTCTCGTTTTCGCACTGCTTCCTTTCGATCTCGAAGCTCTTGCCTATGCGCGCGCTCTCATATATGCGTGTTGAACATTCGATTTTATGCGGCGAGTAGTTTCGTGTCTGTAAGTGTATATGTGGATGTATCCTTTGGGTGCGATCGACGTTTCTAGCAGGAAAATTGTTATTTCGCGCGAACCCAACTCATTTTACGAATTCGATTATAAGCTTCTTGGAGATGTAATGCTGTTGTGTGATTGGCTATGGGCTGTATGAAATTTCTTTACTATTGAATTTCAAGTGGTATAATGAAACAAGCATAACGAGCGAAGAAATTCTATGAAAAAAGTTGAAATATTTAAATTTTATTGAAAATTGTGATGCTTTTAGAATGATCTAAGCCACGCAGTCTGAGAAATTTCTTTCAAATTTTCTGCATTTAAATGTTTTTTGGGGTGAAAATCAGTTCAAAAGAGATAAAAATATTTTTAAAGTTTTCAGTTTATTATTGATATTATCTTCAATAAACAATAGTAAGGAACAGAATAAAATTAATGTTAATCTAAATGCGCTGAATGGGCAATTGAGTAAGTAATTAATAATTATAGAGGAACAGTTAATTTATTCATATTCTTGTCTTTATATTAGTTTATTTTTCCTTCGGAATGATTTTTCTTCATATATTATCTGATCAACGTAATAATGGAACTTCTACGTAGTTTTATAAAACATATTCCTTATGAACTACATCAATTTAATCTAATTTGATATTATTGTACCATCACCTTTTTCATCGTATTATACTTCCTAGATTTCATAATGAAATCTCATGAATAGATTTCTAATTGTCATTATAGCTAAACATGTGGTTTATTTGCGGACGAATTGTGAAATTTCTATATTTCATTAGTATAAAGTATCCTGCATTTTTTCTTTTTCTCGTACTTTCTGGCTAACAAAAGTAAGCGAGAATGCTATTTAAAAATAATTCGAAACTTGATTAAATATCTAAATTAATTTATAATTACTTTGTAAGTTTTTAAAATAGCGCAAATTTGTAAATTTAATATTATTAGTTTTATATTCAACAGTTGATACAGCGCAATGAATAAATGAGCGATTAATTCAAGGACTAACTCGTCTATTTACATCTTACCTTTCTCACGATACATTGAAGTTTACATAAAATTGAAGTACGTATTATTATATTCAATAAATAGAAATTCTACTAAAAGGTTACATTATTTTTTTTAATGGTCATAAAACGCTCAATGTACCGTTGTACATGATTACACGTACATCATGTAGAGCAAATATATCTCTTCGTAAATTTAGAATTTTTTAGAAAATTATGATTAGTAGGAATCAATATTTTTTTATGATAAAATGTCACGACACATACATTAATGTAGTATTACGGCGCTGTAATTTGATAAAGAAGTACCTACATTCGTAAGAAATTTAACGTGAATACGGTAAACACACGTATGATATAATAAAATGTCATATTTTTCAATGTTATACAAGTAAATTCGTCTTGTTAATTAAATTAATTAAATTTTCGAAAGAATGCCTAATATCATATTAGTTTACCTATAGAGGTTATTTTGTAGTTTAATATAACAGAACATGTATAATAATTCACGTATACTCACGTACAATTACTGTGAAATGCCAGTACACGCATACGCTGACATTGTATCGGTGATCGATCGACTATATAAAATGTTGTTAATTATAGCATCGATCAAAGCCGATCGGAGTAAACGTTACGATGGCCCAGCCATCGTACGCAGTTAAGCAATGGCGTTTACTGACAAAAACGAACAGCATCCCTACTGAATTTCGCAATAATACGAAGACTTACTCATACACACGTAGTTCACTGATCTTTTCGTTTGCGCGTATACACATACTAACTACGAAATTATATTACTGGACATTGGTTCAATATATGCGTACTTCAGTATACTATTGGATCATTTATCCTTTAAATTGCACATTTTTATAAAGTTCCTGATTGTGCACTTCCTAATACTAAAATACAGTTCAAAGATCTATACTTTATTTAAATATTATTTATAACTTTACGATTATTTACGGCTGTCCCTCATTTTCTTATTTATTATACTAGAGAAGAATCTATTCACTCAATAAATAAGAACTTGGTTTAGGAACCGAATGTATTTGGAATCAAATAGTAGATACGTTTAGTATAGATTTGTTTAGTATCGAAGGTCTAATAAACACCGAGTGAAATAATGAAATAATTCGAAAAAAGATCGCTATCTTTGATCGATCGATCGCCTAAACGAAAGCAAAATCCTTCTCCTCCCTCTGTCATCCCCTCTGTCACCCCCTCTGTCGCCCTCTCTCTCGTTCAGTATCTGTGTTTTTCCCTCACTCCGTCTCTTTATCACTGCCTCCTATTGAACGCGAAACACGCTTGTGAAGTCATCCAAGTATGTAAACTCTGATGGCGATTGACGCGTCATCCTATTGCATCCTCCCTCCTGCACAATCCGTGCGCATCGCTCCTGCTGCAGCTCTATCCCTCGTAGCCCTCTCGTCCGTCTCTCTCGGCAATGCTCATCTTCGATGTTTGTCGATGCGCAGGGGTTTGAGTGCGCGTGTATGCGTACCGCGGTCCACCTGTGATTTGCTCTCCTCTGCAATCTCTGTAACCCGCGCGCATATACGTGCGAGCGTCGGCAGCAACGGCATCATCGGGTTCCCGAGACGAGCCGGCTTATGTTCGTATAAGCAGCGCGCCATCATCGAGGTGCGTAGCGCGCGTAATGAAGCAATTTAGTCGCGCCGTCGCGCCCACGCACAGGGACGCGCAATCCATCGAATCCCAGCAAATTCAGACCTTCGTGTAATCATGGTCACGGGGCGCGCCGACCGGTGTGGGGCAACAGGACGGGAGGCATTGCCAAAGGATGGACCTTCATGGGCAATGGACGGCCGCAGCGAAAAGACCTTGTGTTCTCTCGTTGTAAGTTACAACGACCCCGCCGCCGATGTTGTTACGCGTGCATCCGGTAAATCGGGACGCGACGACACTCGCCATTTGTTCTTCGCATGATTGTCAAACGGATGGAATTCTGTCTGGCTCACGCACGCGCCTCTGCCCATGAAAGTCCATCGGGTCTGACTGGATTCCTCGAGTTTCTTTGCCAATTCTGCATAGCGTTCGAGCGTAATAATGGGGCCATTATGTACACGTTATTAAAATATTTCTGTCTTTGACACGAGCGAATCTCAATTTCGCAATTATACTCATCCGTTTTTAAAGCTACTAATTACTACAATTGATTACTTGTGTGAAAATAATCAATACTGATCCGGTCGTAATGCGCGACGACCAGTGCTGCCTCATTGAACACTTATTCTTATCGTCGTTGACGAAACTAGCTACTGTACGCTTAATGAACAAATCACTCTTTTTTTATTATTAAAGAATCTTTCGGTATAGACATTTTGTATATGATATTTTGTATACGACTATAAGTATCTACAAATAATATTGGTCATAAAATGAATTAGTAAAACGTAAGAGCAACAAAAAATGATGTGTTATTTGAACGTCGGCGCTATAATCAAATATAAATAGTTTTATTCGTTCTGCTAAAAATTTAGAAAAATTTTAGCAATACATATTTGTAAAGGTTTAAGTGATCATCTCAAAATATAAAATTTAATCGAATAGCTTACACTTAGAAGCACTGACAGCGAGTTACGGGGCCATTTTGATGATCGATTTTCGTTAAACAGCAAGCGTATTGTGAAAAGTAAAAAGAAATAAATATCTTTAGTTCTTTAAAATTAAACTAAAATTCATTTTAGATTTTTACGATAATTTCCACCGCCATACATAATTTCATACAGATTTCAATCGCGTATGATGTGGCACACGTATTATCGGCGTTTCATTTTAAATAAGTATTGAAGAAGAAGTAAACTACAATCTTAAGAAAATATTCATATATGTATATATATATATATATATATATATATACATATACATATACATATACATATACATTATGAATGTGCGATTAAACTCGGAAAAAATTTACATACTACAAATCTTCATAATTATATCCGCATACGTGATTGATATGCATTCATCAAAAACATTTATTTGACAAAGTAACTCAAAAATTTCATAAATTTTAAGCAGAAATATTGTAATTAGAGATTACAAATGAATAATTAAAGAGAATTGTTCTTATCACACTCGAAAAAGGAAAGTATAACTTTATTAAATCTTTTTATATTTTATATATTATTCTTCCTATTTTTCGGATATAGAAGCATTATTTAAGTATTTTATAACGGTTTGTGTGCATTTTAATTATCAAATGAAAAATCAATCTTTGATTTATAATTGATTTTATAAAAATGAATTATAGCAACGCTCTCGGTATATCACAAAAGCAACTTACTATTTATCGATTATTTACTATTACTCGATTACTATTCGTCAATTATTCCTCATTCGAATCAATAATTTGAACAAGAATGATGGGGTGCTAAGATGACATTTAATTAACGCACTTATACGTGTATATTTAATTCTAAGCTCGTAAAACGACTAAAGAATTAGTATCATTACCATAATCGGCGTATAAAAAATGTATCCCCCTCGGCTGCTTTGCAATTTCGCGTCGCTTTCCAGACACACGCGACATTTTAACTTCGATCTCGTCTGGTCGTCTCGTGCCGCGTTCCGCCGCTCGAAAAAAAACATTCCTTAATTTCTTTGGATCCCGTGAAATTTGTATCGACGACCATGCATCTATATGCGTGCACCTTGGCTGAACTTGCCGTCACGAATGATCGAGCAGCCAATCAATTTAGATGGAGTGCAAAAAGAAGGGACGAGACAAGAGGTAAAGACTAACGAAAGAGAAGATACACACGAAAGCGTTACATCGTTGAATGGGAAAATATTGCCTGTAACCTGGCAATCGCTTTCGTACATAATGAATATCAATTGGAACGTTCGACTTTCCCTCTTATGTACAGATCCTTTTGACTCTCGTGGTTTATACTCCTCTTAAACCTTTAAAAGAATTAATTATGTGACGTCACATTTCAGAGAAATCATCAGCAATTTTTTTCGAAATCATCGGATTTTAAAAATTCTCTTAGAAAATTCATTGACGTACTTTGACGTTGTAATCAAATAGCCTTGATTCCTCTTATTTCATTTCAAACTTCAAAACACTTTGAACTATATAAAATACCATCAATATTTCGAATTAAACTACTGATATCTGTTTATTAATTTAAGTTCTCGGTCTGCTGCGAGCTATATTGTGGTATTGAAAAAAAAGTATAACTTTTTAGACACATATTACATTAGGTCATATTATGTTAAAACGAAATATAAAACTTATTATTATCTATTAATTTAATATTCGTAATAAAGTAAGGATACTTAATTTACTTATGTACAAGTCAGCATGTAAAAATTATAGTATTATTCTGATTAATTATTGGATTACTATTTTCATAATCTCTTTTGTATTATCACACTTATTTATCTACAAAAGCTTGTTTTATTTTATACTAATTAGATTTAAGTATACAGCACGTTGTATACATACATTGGGAGAATAATACGCGTTTACTTTGAAATTTTATCAAAGTAATTAGTTATTTTATCCATGCAGATTCATTTATTTATAAATAATAAACAGTTACATGTATGTATGTATTGTATTAAATGTCAGCTAGAATTTGTATTTTTCTTAAGGCGATGAAAAATGTTGTGTCTTAATAAATCGTGAGTATATTTGTCTGGGGAACCGACTGTTATTTCTCAATCTTTCGACACCCTCGAATCAGATTCGCAAGACTAACCAGTTATTTAGCGCCTCGCATCTGCCGCCATTTCTGGCCGGAAGTGCCGAAACGTCGGAGAAAATTTATATACTTTGAGATAATACAAGACAGCGGAACGATAAAAAATAGTATAATTCAGGCAAACGTGGCAAAAAATTATTCATTGTTTGCATTCGCACTTGGCTTCTTAAATCGTAAAAATTAAGATATTTTAATGTACATTTTAGTCTAATAGACGTCATAAAAGGGTCTTCAGTTTAAAGCTTCTAAGATTATTAATGGTATTACTTTTATGAGACCTGTTACAAGGTAATGTACAATATTTAATGTCTTTTAAGAATTTTATTAATATTTATTGTTGTTTTACAATAAATTAAGATCGACGTGAATAGTAATAGTTTTACATTGTTATTAAAATTATTTACCTTACACGATAACAAAGGAAAAGATTTATCTTAAAATTGCTGTTAGTGAAAAATAATAGTACACGTTGAGAAATAATGCATTTCCAGTCTTGAGCCAGTATTAATATATTGCCTCAACTATACCTCTCCTTTAGTTCAAATTAGCTAATGCGCCGAAATATCAAAGGATATTTTAAATAATTTTTTAATCCTTTTACTCAAAGACAAGTTAGATCACTGCTTATGAATCTAATTCTACTTGAAGTAGAATTATGAAATTTTAATATGACTAAATTAACTATTGATCGGTTTTATTAGATTAAGTACTAATAATTCGGAAAATATCTTCATTTATTCCTGGTATATTGAATTAATCAAATTTTTATTAGGTCTCATAAAGTTTATAGATAATTACGCTGTTCATCTTACAGTTGTGTCGAATGAAAGTAAAATGTGAAACTAATGAAAAAATAAAGTTCTAATTCGCCATTTTAACTTGTCACGTAATGCACAATACATCTAAAATAATGAAAGAAGTTTTAAACTGATTATCAATTGGTATTGGCCATCAATCGAAATATTGAAATGCTGCGATGGAACGATAAATGTATGGTTCGGTAGAGAAGATTATTTTTTTTCCTTAGAATCCTAATATAAAAGATTTATATTTTATTAAACGAAAGCTGAGAATTTAATTTATTCCAGTTTATTGAATCTTAGTTAATTATAGCGTTTATATTATATTCGTAAGATATTATATTTTTAACCGAATTAAATTATTTCAACAAAAAAATTCCCCATAATGTATTAAGTTTTATTCACAGCATATTATTTATTTATGATCCGACTTATAATATAGATAATTTTCGTAATAGCTATAATGCCTTAACAATTTTGAAACACATTATGATAATTATTATAATGGTAATAATAGCAAGAATACAGATTTGAGGACATAGTCCCGAAGATCTAAAACCTAATTTTGTGTTAACTAAGGTGAAATGAGTTGCAGCATCGATACGCTTATCACGCGGAAATAATATGAAAAAGAGTCGCTGGAGGAAGGGTCGAGGGGCCAGAATATATGCATGTAAGGAACGAGATCGCTCCTGGCGCGCGAATTTCAACTCACACACCTACAGGTGTACACGAGAATAAGAGTTTCCGGGAAGAAATCGGTTTCGCGTGTCCACCCCTCATCAGTCGGTGCGTGTCTTGGTCTTATATCTGCCTCGGTGTTGGCCCGACGTTGATTCGCGATCGTCATTTTCAGGCGTTTCACCAACGACTTGTCTGTGAGCTCTATCTTACACCATGACACCTCTCTCTCTCTCTCTCTCTCTCTCTCTCTTCTCCATTACAGCACGTTTCCTTAACGTTCTATGACATTTTATGACGCATAATAGTTTTTCGAAGCATATTTTAAACGCATTCAAAGTCAAATTTATATGTGTTCGTTGTATGAAGTAAACAGTTTTCATTAATGTAAAAATCGAAACTTATTTTGGAATCTCATTTCTTCCTATTCATCGGCTGCACTTTCATTATAGCTTTTTAATTATAGTTCTTTTATGTAATTCAAGGATTACCTTAATACGTTTTTTTATTCCAAAATTCATAAGGCTTAAGCTACAACTTACTCGAAGCTTTAATTAAAAATAACTTTTTATTTGATAAGTTTTTATTCGTCATACAAAGACGCTTAGATACGTAAACGTACTCGAGAATTAAGAAAATGTATATTTCACGTTGTTTTTTAACTTTTAAAAATTATAATATGATTTACATTTAAAAAGTATTCGTGAATATTTTCTCAAATTTACGCTAGTGTAAGTATAACAATTATGCGACAATACGATAGTAGATTGGAGAATAACGCTTATTGTACTCTGTCGGTACATAATAATTACTCCAATTCTTTCCGTTGACTTTATTTTCAAAACTGCATCGTCAAATAACAATGTTAAGCATTACATATCATTTTATAGAGAATGTATATTTTCTTTGTATAAAATGTCATTCAATTAGGATATCAAAGATTTGAAATAACGCACAAGCGTGCGAATGCAACCAGAATACAACTGAAAATTACTCGAATACAACGAAAGAATTACTCGAGAGCATAATTTAGAATCTTCGAAGGCCAGATCTCAGACAGTTAACTTCATTGCTCGTGCGACTAAATTTTTAATCAAATAACGAGCAGGAAGCAAAAATGTCATTATTCGTCATTTTATGAATGTTCAACGGCGTTCTTCTTAATAATGTGTAAATAATCCCTAGGCAACGAAACGAGTACGAATGAGTACCGTTGAGAGCCGAGAAGGCTTCCGAAGCCGAGAAGGCAAAATTGGCCGAAAAGCAACGCAATGCCCGTAAACGCTGGCTTAATCGCATCGCTCGGAGCGCCCTGCAACCCCCGAGTAAAGTAAGTCCCCGTTCCATTCCTAATCCAGCCCTTCGTCTTCCGTCTTCCCCTTCCGCGGCTGCTGGAAATCTCTGTTTCTATCGCGGGCCATTTATCTCTCTCCTTCTCACTGTCACGCACCCGTTCGCCAACTTGTGCACGTACACATTCGCGAACCCCCTTCTCAAATCGTCCGTGGCCATTGGTCGGCGCACCCCGGGGCGCCTACTCCACCTCCCAGCGTCGGGCGCGTGCACACGAAGGAAAGGCCTTCCTTGTAGTCAGACACCTTCCGGCTCGCTATCGTTTCCGTTTTCAAGGCGGCCATGCAGGTACCGCGTGTCCCGGGCCAATTATGCCTCTCGCTCTCGCCTATGCGTATGTCGACACACTCTCTCTCGCTTCTGGAGAAATGCCGCTGTACAACGGATCGGAAGGGCGGAGAGGAGGACACGCACGTGAGAGGAAAGATACAAGATCGACGGTGTCGGCGTTTGAGCGCACGGGGTGCGAAGGGTGTGTCTTTATGGGCTTTAGCGCGCCTCGCTCTTTTCGCGTGCGTGTACGTTCGCGCGTATCAGCGGGGATCGATTATCTTTATGCCAATATTCTTCATTATCTTTACGCGCCGCGAGGATTGCACTTTTACGACAAGGAGATGAGCGCGACTCTGTATTTTTACGGGACCTGCCGTGGACGCCAGCTGGGTCGGCTGCGTTGGCTGCGTTCAAGATTACGTCTGTTAACGGAACATTTTTCTCCACTTATCGCACACTTGCATCGCTAGTTGTAATGCTCACTGTATCATCGTAGTGTTTAAGAATTTCCACAAAACAACAAAATTGAGCTTTCAAAGAGCGAGTATTATTTTTCTCTGTGCTTTGCTTTACGATGAATGGCACGTCGATTTTCCATCGAAATTCTTTCGCTTTATATGCTCGGAAACACGTATTCTTGTGAAAAATCATTCTTATATAAATTTATATAAAGATACAACGTAAAATTATAAGCCGACATTTAGTGTTTCCAATGTAACTCGGTATAAAGTATATAGTTTTCTTTTAACTAGGAGAAATTCTTTCTTACGGTACTCGAAGAATATTTTTTGAATATAAAATATTCAAACGAGCTAAACATATATACGTTACGTTCCTTGATTTGATAGCTTAACTCTGTATTTTTTATCGTTTAACATTACGTACTGATATTTGAAATTCGAGTATTTATAGATGTGACCTATTGTGTCCGGGGAGAGATTGAAACATTTATAGGTATTGTATCAGCGATATCAATCTAGGCTTACAATGAATAAATAATTACAAAAGTATTTATCTGTCTATCTAAAGTAGGATAAATAAGTATAAAATATTATATAGATAAGCATCATGGAAAATAAATAAATGCAGTTCGGTTATTTTTGGTTGATCCGCTATGAAAGTGAACTATAAAAATCATGGAATTAAATGTATGTGCACAATTATATTGTTAAATAAGAGAAAAAATGAAAATAGTATATTATATAATTCCAACTTTATAACGAAATTATTATTCTGAAATACACAACATTTCCCAGAAATATTATGTAAATAAAAACGCCTTTACGTCTCCAATTATTTATGCAAAGCATAATAGAACTAAAAAGTAAAATTATATTGAACCTTGTATATATTTAGATCGTACATATAAACACTATAATAAAATTTTTCTGCATTTTTAACTTTCATTTTAAATCTATGATTTGTACCGAATAACTTAATTAGTTAGACTTTATAAAATAATATAAGTATTAATTTGAAACAAACAGTGTTCCTATGACAACGGAGCAAACTTAAGTATTCCTAATGTTTAAAGATACATCGCTCCAAAGAGAAAGGTTATTCGGTATAAATTAAATAGCTATAAAGTTAAATTACATTTCCTATTTTTCATTCGAGGTATCCAATTTTCCGGCAACTTTTTATCCTATAAAATGTAACATGCAACTATACCTATTCGGGTGTAGCGTAATAATCCTCAAATTACGTAAGCCCCGTTCAAAGCGATTAACATTCCGAAAAAAAACTAAGCATAAATAAATCAAACTCGTACTTACCGGAGTAATAAATAGTCACATACACGTAACGTTGTTCTCAAAAAGTAAACAATGAAAGTATACCGAGTTCTTCATCCCCCATCCATACGAATTAAAGAGCGTTCTTCGACTTTTGCTGATAATTCGCAAGAAATAAAATGCAAGCAAAGATGCTGATACTGTACCGGAAGTGATGACGAAAAAGCGCGGCGAAAACTGGCCATGTTTCTCTGGAGAATAGTTGTGCAGGTATAAGTTCTGGCGTCATTCTGCCCATATCCTAACGCGGTAAAACGTTTAAAATGCCTGGGCTAACGATACCACCCACCCCCCCACCCGCTATTAATTCATCTTTCTCCCTCGCTCACTCTCTCTCTCTCTCTCTCTCTCTCTCTCATCTTTCATTCGCGTACATTTTAAGCATCAGGATCGGCGACAAGTGGCTTCTTGCACTTACAGCGAAATTATCTAACGATAAAGCAACGTGGAGGGACTAACGATGATGGTGAATTCTCTTACGTAGCGGAACTTTCCCCTTTCACTCGTCAGTTTGCACTCCTTTTTTGCCTATTGCTCCTTCTTCGGCTTCTTCTCTAACTATTTCTTAAGGGTCGAGTAGGTGAGGATGGTATGCTCTGCACAACTTTCTTGCGCTTGTATCTTAAATTATTTTTGCTGCTTACTGATTTACACCCTGTTTGCGCTTTTGCCAACAAGAGAAAACCTTTTTTTGGAATCGCCTGCGAGGCGGTTTATAATATTCCTACCAAAAACATCTTTAAACTCTTATGAAGATTTTCGAATGAAAAACTTAAAATATTAAGTAATGATTTTGAACGAAAGAAGTGATCGGCTGAGTTACTGCAGTCGCTCGTAACTGCAAATAAGCTTTATTATAAGCTAACTTTGACAACTCTTGACTATTTACATATCAAACGTATTTATACTTATTACTATTTTATGCTTAATTTATTAAAATATGTTTAGAAAATGTTAAAAGATACTAGAGGATATAAAATAGCGCATTTCACTCTAGTTTACATCAAGGTTTTACAAAAAGTATTGCACGATTCAAAAGTTTTTACTATTTTTACTATTTTTCTACTAAAATTTTAATAGACTACTAAAATAAATTGCATATTTTCTAAACGTAATGATTTTATAGTTTTCGATTATTTTAAATATAATAATTTGTGATCTTTTTAAGTTATTTACATTTATTTACGTTTTGAAAAATATTTTATTTTATATTGTATATGTATGTGTGTGGGTGTGTATCATTAGGATATAATTATAATTTGTGAATTATTATGTATTTATTATTTTTTGCACCGACTTTATGTCTATATATAATTTAATAAAAATTGTGAACTTTCAATTTCACCTTTATTAGTTTTTCAGATGCAGTGATGTTCACTATTTTATGCTTACCTGCTTTACCCTTTCTTTTAAAACATAGCTTTCGAAGAAAAACCACGAGCATAAATAATAATCTTTTGCATAACCTAAAGATTCTTTTGAATGATAGAAATCAATGTTGATCGCCCATAAATAACTTATTAATTATGAATTATTATGACGAATTAATCATGAGTAACTTATGAATCTACCAAACTCATTCTTCTGTTTTATAATAAAAATAAAGATTTTATCACAATTAGATTCTTCTGCCTATAGTTTCAGTAGTATAGATTGTACCTCATATTTTATTTCAGTTTAGTGCTCATGAACGTTTAATAGCTTATCAAAGAAGTTTCTCTATTCGGTAAGTAGACTATTGGTATCTGATATAAAGTTACTATTTCCATCTCAAATTACATCCAGCTTTCTTTGTAGAGTTTGTACCTACGCATACTCCAAGTCACACCTATAAATTCCTAGACAGTGTCTAGGATATTTTACTATACGTACTTATGTTAGGTTTAGATGCTGGATTTGTTATATACTATTTTAGCTTTAACATTAGAGTATATTATTTAAACTTTATGGCCTTCTTCCGTTTATTTTAGAATGTATAATTTATTATTCCATTCTTCCAAAAATATAATTCATAGTTTTAACAATATTTTTAATGTTTTTAAAAGATTGATCTACATTGCATCTAGTTTATTATTATTTATATTATTAGTTTATTTACTGTATTTCGTTGTTTTATTTTAGAGTATGAAAAATGTACAAATAGTCTCAATAATCTTTTTTCAAATTCAGTGCTGAGAAAATACTTCAGCTTCCAGAATACGAAACCAATACATAACTTCGGCTTTTCAATATATATAAATGCCTCGTTATCAGTTCCAAGTTTCAAACTGGAGATATTTTATCTATTTGTATCATATACAGATTATAAAAAATATTTATTTTTTACATTATGTTTAGCCTTAAATTGAAAAGTTTTATTTATGCGAAGACAAGATTATATAAGATGAATATACAACTTTTACTTACCATTTCAATTCATAAATCTAAGCGTTAAGAAAATGTAGAATTCCTTGTTAATTATAAAATCTGGACTTCTTTAGCGAATCCCACGTTATCAATATTGAATATTAATTGATATAAATTGTAAAAGAAATTTGTTTGAAATTATGAAATTTCTGTTACGATCTTTTGAGATGCATTTCTTAATTTATGAAATGTAAGTAACTATGTAAAATAATATTTTCCTACTTAATGTATTTTAAAACTAAATTTTATTTAACCTCCATTGGTATAAAACTATTTTATATTTTAACGGTTTTACATATAAATAAATAAATTGGATATCAATTTTTATTACAAATATTTTTATGCTTTTGAAATATAACAACTTTTCTGTATATTTTATTGAAAATAAATTTAAAACGTAGTTATTGTTATTAAAATTAATTCTATCTATAATGTAAGAATATGAGTAAACAGTAAAGAGATATAAACTCATAGTTTAATTAAAGAAGAAGTTTAATTTTAAATCTAAGTTAGAATCAAAATTTAAAACAGGAAGTAGCTACGCGTTGCTGCAACTAGTTATGTGCTCAAGTCACCGTGTACCCCAATACAAGATGAGTCCATACATGTATCGAAGCTAGACAGCATACGCAAGAGAGAGAGAGAGAGAGAGAGAGAGAGAGGGAGGGATTGAATCGATAGCATCGCTCCTGTGGAATATGCGATTAATGGTACCCTTCATATCTTCGCACCAGCGCATGGTTCATCCATTTTGACACTTTCTCTCTCTCTCTCTCTCTCTCTCTCTCTCTCTTGCTTCCTCTTCGGATGATCTGTAAGCCATTAAAACGGTCAAGAGCGCAACAGTGCAGTGGCGACGTAAATACATATCCCTATATCGTTCCAAGTGAAACAACGCCGATACGTAGACTCGTCGATGATGAAGGTCTGACTGAGCTTTTCGTCAGCTCGCCTATCGAATGCACACGAACCTCTACAATCGAAACACCATAAGCCATCTCCCCCCCCCATCACCCCGCTTATTGCGGCCCTTACACGATCCAACTTTAAGTAAAATTCTTTACGACACGTTATTAGCGTTTATTCCAGCTGTGAGAGTGAACATTGCTTAATCCATGCATCGTGTATTAAATTTCTTTTGAAGTTTTGCTTTAAAGAAATCTAATATTAAATCTTTTTTGTTCTTTTAAAAAGATCATTAAGAATTTTTAATTTCTAAGGTCAGTTCTGGACTTATAATCGTAATATGGCATTTCATTTTATTCTATGAAGTGATCTATTGTTAATACAAGACAATACCCTCTTCAATTTAGAGATGTCTTTCTATTTCCTTTCTTACGAATAATTTTTAGCTCGAATCGTATGGCAAATAAAGATATACGTTCATTGAGAGGACAACAATAAACTATAATTTAAAAAATAATTTTAGAAATCTTTCACAATCTTCTTATTCCATTAAAGGCAGATATTTATCGCTTACGTCAAAATAAGTTATATCATATCTTTGAAGTTGAATAGGTAAAGTACACGGGTTTATGTAAGCTTCATAATTTTTGCTTCAGACAAGCGTGAAGTTAAAAAGAAAATTTTAATTGCAGAATAATAGATTTGCAAGGTAAAACAATAATTAAATTTACATGTTAATGAGCATAAATATTCAAAACGGAAAACATTTTAAGTTTACAACTTATCTGAAAAAGATAACCGTTTCGACTAGAATATGATTTGATAGATGACAATCCAACAAGTAGAAATACTTGTGCAAACGTTGGAGATAAGAAAAATCTACTTTATCGAAGATGATAAATAACGTTGTCTTGCGCGATATGTTGATTTTAAAATAATAGAAAATCTTTTCAATATAAAATTGTACAAATTTTTTACTTTGGACTTTTCTGATAAAGGACACTAAGCTTATTAAACAGTCTGATTAAGCATTACAAACTTTAGACTGATTCAAAGTAACAAATGAAAATTTTAAGTAAACGTCAACAAAACGGTCTCCTTTTAACCTTTTTCCATTTCTCGTTCAGCGCTCTACACGACTGAACCATCCAACTAGATTCAAGGTGCTGGCACTTCGCTTATAGGTAGCTATAAGCGCGCGCAACTAGAGAGAGAGAGAGAGAGAGAGAGAGAGAGAGAGAGAGAGAGAAAGCGACAAACCAGGTATAACCTATTGTAATCAATATTAATTACTCGAGACAATAGAATCTCATTGAACTCGATCGTCGAGGTGCTGCGCTTGTTGCCTACTACCTTTCTCTCTCTCTCACTCTCACACACGGCAACCGAGGTGTTATGTCGTGGGGTGCGGAGCGATGGGGAGGAGGCGGGGCGAGTTGGCGTATACACACATACTTAAGCGCACGCTTGCCGCGGACAAAGTAGTAGGCAGGGAGCTGGAGCGCGGTGTAACGCTACCTGCCTTTGCACGGTCGAGCGGAGACGCCCGATGTTCTCTCTCTCTCTCTCTCTCTCTCTCTCTCTCACACACACACACACTCCTCGGTGCCCAGCTATACGCAACAGAAGCTGCGGGCCGCGACCTGTGTTGCGGGCATAATCTATTGTTGTTGACGTTATGTACCGTGCACGCCGCTGGTCAAATGGATAGAAAGAGACGGAGCGATTGCGGCACTACCGCACTCTTGTGCTTAAGCTTGGGCTTTGCCGCGGAAAGCGTGATCGAGAAGAAGAGAGACAGAGAGAGGAACTGGAGTTGTGCAAAAACACATCGAAATTACTTTGCTCGTTAATGTGTAATGCACACTTAATAATTTTTCTTCGATTCCTTTTCTTTTGTAAAGCCAACCAATATACATTATTTCTCCTCTTGGTCTGCTAATCTGCGATCGATATCTAAGATTAATGCCTACGGCTGTGTCCGATATGCGTGAATTATGAACATATCTTTAAACTAATATTGTCGAGAACAAAACTAATCTCCACTCGACGAGAACGCATATTTATTTACCTGCGATAAAAATTTTAATAATCAACTAAATTGACCTTTTATTCCTATCATTATCGTCCATGTTTTCAATATTTTTAGTTTGCTCATTAGTTTTTCGTATGAAACGACTTGGGTAGACTTAGAGGTGCTTAATTAGCAAATTCAATCTCGAACTCATGGGCATATCGCCCGTGACGTTCACGGATGATCGACCAACCACGTACCGCCCACGCGACACGATCTTATATATAGAGCGTGACTACAACCATAAGAAATTCGGAGGATGAAAAGTAACGGACGAGAACGAGAGACAATGATAGGAGAAAATAAGCTGTAACAAATGGACGCGAGGATAAATTTTAACGCTGCATTACGCTTTCTCTAACAATGATAACTGTTACCGCTGGCCCAAAAAATTGAGTATTCATGGTTAAATCAAAAATTATAAATACTTATTATTAGCCGATTTAGCTTCTTATCTTGGTGGAATACAAAAATGGAAAAACTATTCCAAATGGACCGAGAAAATATCACGTATGCTAAAAATAAGAATTCTATACGTTCTCGTCACATATGTTTATAAAACGCAATTGCTACTTTTTCATCAACTTTATTTACCTAAATAAATCTAATTGTATATCAATAAAATATGTAGATGTAATCAATGATTCAAAATATTTCAAAAAATGAAGTTCTATGAATTATTGTCTTGACGTATATTGTACTCGAGGAGAATACCGTCGCGGAAGATCCGGACTTTATTGCCTAGATTTATTATAATAGTTGCAGCATTCACCAATGTCTCAAATTTAATGAATACGTTGTAAAATAATAAAAATTGTACATACGTAACTTAAAAGCGATTTTTAATATATAAACTACCTTGTCCATCAAGATCCGTTAACAATATTTGTCCAATAAATACTTTATATTACATTGACTATAATTCATTATAATTTATTACGAATCTAGTTCATTTACTATAATTATTTTCTAAGTTATTGTTATTTAAATATGTAAGATATAATTAAGCGAAAAAATTCTAAATAATTTAATCAGTACCCAAGAAAAAATTAAATCCGACAGAATTAGAATAATAAAAAAAAATATAATACACTGAATGATAACGAAAGCACGTTTATCCTGTCAACTTGTTTCAGTAGTATTTCAAACAATTTATAGTTAACGCAACATTATGTTTCAGTGTTTTTCTTGATGATTGTTAATATTTTTTGTAATATAACATAAAAGATAATTTATCGGGAAATTATAATAAGTGAAAAACTACTTATTATTATTAGACGAATGTCCTCGCGAATTCAACATTGTTTCATCACTCACAGAATGTCCAGTTAATTTAGATACCAAGTCATCCGCCTGTGACATAATATCAGTAACGTGTCTTACTTGATCGATCTAAAGGTAAAACAATTTAAATATTATGTAAGAAGTAATATATTTAAATATAGGAACCGTAATAAACAATTCGCATAAACAATATTTCTAATGATACTTGGATACCTCTATAGGCTTACTCTTTTTAATTTATCCCACATGCACTCATAAGCTATCGTATTTTTATACTTGAAAGCAGGATGGATATTCGAGTCTTGTGATCCCGAACGATGGTCAGTACGTTGTAGATCGCAATGATGCGACGGTTTTCGCATAATATTTAAGGTAAATCGATACGGACCTCGCAGTTAATTCGAGCGAACAGAGAAGCCGCCTTGAGTTACTTCTTCCATCGTTCGCTCTTTCTTTTTCTTTTATCTCCTTTCAATTATTAAAATAAAAGTCTAAAAACTTAAAACCCACGAATGACGTCACCTACGATAAAGCATTCCCGCTTTTCATCGATCGAATCATTGGAAAACATTATTCTCGTTTGTTTCAGTAATGAATATCCTAAGCGATATGTCAGTATTGAAGCATTAGACGTTATTTTTACCATAAGTTTTCAATTATCAATCAAGATTGTCAGCTTGAGCTTTAAGAATTAAGAAAATATTCAAACATTGGTTGGTTGATCTGGTTGTTATAAGTAAAACTAATAACATACGTTCTCTACGTTAAGCTTTTCCTAACTCATACATAACAAAAGTCTATCACTATTGACCTTTTCTTCATTAAGAACAGTATTTTTAAAAGCCATTGTTATTACTATAAATAAAATACGATATTAACAACTTTAACAACATTGGCTGCTCATCCTATTGCATTGTAATGAACATGTAAAAACATACGTATACCAGATTTCTCCATACGTGCACGTGTAACGCAGATCGTCACATGCAAGAACAACGTAAGAAGCAAAGAATTCAGAAAAGGCAAGAAGATTCGTATGAGGCATCGATCGGACAGATGGTCAATGGAGTTTTTTTCGATCGCCCAGTTCTTCTTCTCCTCTCTTCCAGTCTCTTGCATTTTATAAGTTTATATTCCTTCGGGATACGCATCGATTAACATCGAAGCCTCGAAAAGGTTTACGGTCGAGCTTACGTTTTGCGGAAACGACTCTTATACCTATACGTATGTGCATGTATACACATACGGGTCAAAAGTATATGGCAACGACGGCAAAAGGGACGAGAACGCAATTAATAAGAAGAGCAGGAAAGAAATACGACGCGGGATCGAGAACTCAGATGTGCCATCGTTTTGGAAGAACAAGAAAACGATGATCGGGCGACAAGGATGATTGTTATACCTGAATTAACGAGGCTAAATTGTTTAATGATAGAGTATTATAGCACTTTTCGACGGTCGACTCCTGCATAAAGCATTTTAAATGGTCGATAGATGGAATATCAGAATAGTGAAAGAACTAGGACCATTTCAAGAATTTTAATTTTCTTGTCTATATGACACGTATAATTTATTATTATTGTACAATTATGCCACGATTATCGCTATTCGTTACTTGAGACGTTATATAGCTTTCACGCTCGATGAAATTAATTTTTAAATAAATTATATTCTTTATAAGTTGAAATTAAATCGACATAATAATATTAGGTTTATCCCGAACTTTTGTTCTAAAAATTTGATCTACGTGTCAAAACGCAAAACATCTAATAGTTAATATCATTGATTCTTTTTTTGCCTAAATGTTATTTATTTTGAATATTTTTAATAATTAATCGTTAATAATTATCTCTTAATAAAATAAGAGATAAAACGTTTCGAAACAAAACTAGGATTTATTATTAACAGTTGGGCTTTTGGAACATTAGAACGCTTTTTCAAAAAATGCAAAATATATATTTCTAATTGTTACTACTATCGAAGATCATTCGGCATTCAGGTGATGTATAAATAGCAACTTCAAAACAATTGTTTTCTTAAGCACCTACATAAAGATTTGAGATAATATAGTTTGAGAGTTTTAAAGTAATTCACAAAGAATCGGATAGGCAATAGAACTTTTCGTACGTCAATGTTATGAGTGTGATGAACTTTAAATGTAAACTTTTAAATGTATTTTCCTTTCGAAACGACATTCTTACAAATGCACAATGGTATGATTCACGAAATGAAAAGCTTAAAATATGTCGTCTACTAATTTTAAAGAGAAGATATTCTTAAGGTAGTAATTGCCGAATATAAAAAGTTTAATACATTATGTTTTTTTCATGAAATTTTATAAATATTGTATTTCGCGGTAATTTAAAGAAACTTTAACAATTACAATTTTTCTTAGTAAGCGTTTCGTATATGTCAATATATATATATATATATATATATATATATATATATAAACGTCAATATTCTTCATTATGTTTAGTTAATTAATAGTAAAAAACGGCATATTATGAGCTATTAACATGCGATATATGATGTATGACAAATAAAATTATGAATCTATCGAGGTGATAATTATTTGTTCAACATTTTTCTGATAAATTGGTAAATTTTAAGGATCGTACGTTCTCGTTACAAATTTAAATTCAAAATTTAGAAACTTGCAGAAATTAGTAGGCTGGATTAAAGTTTAAGAGCTAGTACACGTGGCACATTAATGGTACTTGTTTGAGTTTAAATTCGCAACAGTCGTTCACAGTCGAAAAAAAAGTGAGTAAAGGAGAAAGGTGAAAAATTTCCAGTAGTAGCTTGTCAGGAGCGACTCATAAGCGAACAATGAGCGACACTCGATCTACCCATATGGAATAAAATCGTCGGGGACTCTCGCTCGCTCATTCGCCTGTGTATTGACACCCGCATATATGTGTATAGGTGCGTACAGCGATCGAATAAGCGCAAACAAAGGGATACGTGTACTACTCCATGGAATATTGTGTGACGTCCAACGGAATACGGTTTCTCGCTAAGCGACACGGGACTCGCTCTTTCTCCTTACCCGCTCCTATCTCGCTCTATCTCTGTCTTTGCCAGTGTCAGTCTTTCTTCGATCCTTGGTTAGCCACACACGAAGGCCACAATCGAATTCTTATTCAACTGTATTTATGGTAATACGATTCCTTTTCACGTTTTCTTCTCGCGTGTATCTTTTTTACTCTCGTTTCAATCGGACGACTTTGGCATAACGCGTGCTTTGTTTAATCTGACAATGAGGTAGATATATTCTATTAATAATGTTACTCTATAAGGTAACGCGAAATCGAATCCAACTACTGTACTTGGCTTTTTCAACTGACAAACTGTTGTGTTATTAATACTTAACTTTGCGAAGATGCATGCTTGCAGTATTATGATTTAAGTTTAAACAGGTGAAATTATTGCATCCATCCTCTTACTGATACTTTCAGTAAGAAATTATTCAGTATGATTGTTAATTATTAATTGATAAATTAAAATCCAACTATTTTATATTTGCAAATTCAAAATAAAATTATACGATAATATTACCATTTAATAGCATTAAAACCGTTCGGGCTTAATATTTGCACTCGAAACGTAGTTACAACGATGTCACAACATTAGCTTTATATACAACGGACTACCCGTATGTTTTCCGGAAATTCGTTATGAAGTGACACAAAAATACGATCCTCTGCACACAGAGTAGAAACGTATTACCATAATTATAGTCCATTAATGTCGAAGCTCGCATTTTATAATCATAATTAATTACACGTCCAAGTAAATTAGACGTAATGAATACATTTTAGATCGCGGTGTTTTATTAATAAATTATGCTAATTTATAAAACTATAAATCTTTTATTTAAATAATATTTTTCTATTGTAAAAGACATTTTTTTTAATTCAAAATGTTAATATATTACAGATATTTTATTCCGACTTAACACTGATTGTCCACGAAGCTTGTACATCCACGTCGACTACCCATCCAGACAAGGTTCTTCCAGAATACGCGATTAAGTTATTATAAATAGACTCGATGTAAATTGCCTCAATAGTGGCTTATAAATACAATGAATAATTAATTATTCTTGTAAATGAAAATATCAGATAAATTATTCTAAGTAGCATCAGCTGGCATAAAGATTTCGCTTGTCTTTATTCATTCCAGTAACTGGATTTTAATATATCCTCGATAATAAGCGATTTGTAAATTTTAACAATTTACAAAATTAACGTACACTATATAAGGCCGGAACGATTGCGTTCCAAATACGTTCTGAAATTTCGTGGAATTTTGACGAAACGTTTATAAATAAAAGTAGAGAGGATGGGCATAACACATAACACGATAACAATGGTCTCAAACGCGCTTCTCTACGAGTGAAAAAAATAAACGATTCGACGGACAACTGTTTTTCATTCGCAGGGAGGCGGTAACCACGTCCATAATTCGTTTTCCCGACATATCGCACACGCTTCAATGTACTTAGCATACATAGTGCATAGATTAACTTTTTTTTTCCTGCTCGCGCTACAGATATCATCTTCGGCTCCCTGTATCTCCGCTTCTTTAGTTCGCGTTCGTATATTTTTCATTCTTCATTTCCGTGTATCTGGGCTTGCGTTCAGTCGCAAGTCGATCTATTGTTGTCAGTGAGCAGTTTTGACAATTACATGAATATTGATTTAGAACACCGTAATTAAGCAAGAGAGTTCACAAATAGGCGAAGAGTTCACATATTTAGGTGAATTGTCCAAATTGTCCAAGGTAACACCAACTAATTACTATTTTAAGAACAACGTTTTAATGAACAACCACTTGAAAGTAACGTATTCCACATTTAATAACCAAAGGTTAATATTGTACATTTCATCATTCGTCAAACGCTGAATATTCGAAAAGGCTATAAATTTTCAATTTTACAAAATAAAAAATAAAATAGAAAAGATAGCAATTCTTTCAACAGGAATTTATAAAATAAAAATTTTGATCTTTTATTAATTCAGACTTTGAATAGATTATTTACGATACTTTAAATATGTAAAAAGCTAATATTATAGCTTGACTTTTGTTTAATTTCTCAATCTTACTTTTATATAATGTCGACATATAGTGAGAGAGAAAGAGAGAGAGAGAGAAAAGATATGGAATTGAATAATATTTATTACTAATATATCTTTAAAAATGAATAAATACTGTTAAATACTCTGAATGTATTGTTAGTTCACTTATACTTTTAAAGGAAATCTAAATACATTAATTAAAAATGTAACGTAACGCAACGTAACGTAACCAATAATGATTTTTAAGTTTTTCCAATTTAATGCTTATTATTCGTTATACAAAAGTAAATTAGTGTTTTAAAAATTACAAACTGAATCTATAGAAATAAATAACCTGTATCAGTTTGTGAAAAAGCTTTTCTTCTTTGTTTTAAAGTTTTAATTCTTTGATCGTTCAATTAATTTCGTTTATTTTTTACACTTCTATTTAGATGAGTTTACCACAAAGATAATTAAAACTCATTTTTCTCTCTGTACCTGCTTCAGTTTTAATACAAAGTCGTGATTTTAGGATTATAATGAAAATAAATGTGTTCTTTAAAAGTATTTTTATATCTACTTTGATCGATACGGACATAAAACTGTCTAAAATCGATAATATAAATTCGTTATTACTCGATAAAAGAACAATTAAAATTTTATAATTAATTAATTTACATACTGTTAATCATTAAAATACAACTGAGTAAATTTTTTTAATAAATATCACATTTGTTAAGAGAATTACTTATGATTAACTATATATTAAATGAATCTATGAATTATTATGGCTTCTTTTTGATAATGATAGTATCAATGACTAGTTCAATATATCCATTTTATACGCCTTTAATCCTCAAAGTTACGAATTTTAATAGTCTTTATAAGGCTTTGAATGGACAGGCATAATATTCTTTATCACTTGAAGTCTCTTGTACTTTAACAGAAATAATCTCAAAACTTAAATTATTTTGTGGAACGAGGACTGTAATTTAATCAAAGAGATTTTAATCGCCAGAATTTATTTATAAAACATGACTATTTTGAAGTTATTTTATTTAAATTTATCAGATTCTGTTCGAAAATTATGTCTATAACGTTTTAAGCTGTGAAAGTATAAAATCAGATTTATCCAAAATTAAGAACATTATAAAAAGTCTAATCAATATAAAAAAAATTTTATACCGCTTTACGAACAAATTTTATGAAAAAAAAAATCAATGGATACCACAGAAATAAATATTTTTTACACGAAAACGTAAGTGTTTCATAGTTTAAGAAATTAATATTGACATTAACTATCTATTAATATAATTGAAATTATTATTTATTAGTATTAATTAATAAAGAAATTAATCATCCAATAATAATACGGATTAATTCAATTAGTTTTATAAAAATTAATTATTGGATGGATCCATTGGTTTTGAAAATATTTTTCTAGTGTCACTAATAAATATAATTATGCAATTTACAATGGTATATTAATATCTGAAATTATATATGTATACATATATATCGACACCAAATAAGAATGATGCACGCAGTTTTATAAAAAGATTTATTGGAAAACGAGAAGGAAGTGCACTTGTGGAAAATAAAAATAAGATACGAAGAAAGTATTAATTTAATAAAATTCGCGCACAGAACGCTCCATAGTAACTTTGAATTCAAGGTTTACCATAAAA
This sequence comes from Wiebesia pumilae, assembly GCA_018907045.1. NCBI lineage: Eukaryota > Metazoa > Arthropoda > Insecta > Hymenoptera > Agaonidae > Wiebesia > Wiebesia pumilae. The sequence continues at coordinate 5,024,667 of JACCHZ010000181.1, read as the reverse complement.
GAAAAAATCTCGTAAATGCTTGTGCAATAAATAGCCAAGTAAAATAATCCGGTAAAAGTAGTAACAAGCAACCTCCTCAACTTTAGTTGGTTAGAACTACAGTATTCCGTTGACCTGATTTTCAAAATTCACAAAGATGCTTTGTTAATAATTGTCCAGACTTCGGTTCGCTCCCTATTCGCGCGTAATTTAACTACAGTTTATTAGATTTAAATGCAAGACGCGCAAAGCCATGCGGGTTAATAGAACAATAGCTAACTAGGCGATGACTTGGATTGAGAATATTAACAGCTTCTTTCCGAACAATATTCAAAGATAAAAATTTATGGAGGCATGTACTCGCGGAGGAGGTGAAGACGTCGCCTAACGGCAGAAATTACTTCGACGACCGATCGCGAGGAGCAGGGCCCGCGATTATCCAAGTTACCGTCCGAGTTACAAATAATTTACCTAACGGAGTGTTAAGCGCAATTTCCTTGTGCCGCCTTATTCCATGGCGAGTGACGAATCGTGCGCGATTTACGTCTTCGTCTGGCTTATCGCTTTGTCCTGCCTCCTAATCTCTCCCTCGCAACCTCGCATCGCGAGTCCTTATCTCCTGGACCGCTCGACGTACTTCCTTCTTCCGCTTTTCTCCTCACGAGAGCGTTGGTAACGGTGATCTCTGGATTACTTGTTCGTGCTTTGTGCTTTCGGTTCGAATCGCGGACCCATCATCGTTTTTCCAAAACTAAAAATCTCTGTTCCGGGAAGAAGGACTTAGTGGTGGCGACATGGATTTTTTATCATATATTTCGCTTCGAGAATCGAATGACCTAGACTGGGATGTAATTTGTTTCCTTAATACAGATGATACAGTAAATATTTTGTACGTAAGTTTCAACTTTAAGTTTAATCGACGTCGACTCTTCTACCAAAATATCAACAATTTTCCGAGTTAGCGCTTGATTATTTTATAATGTAGAATAAATGACTTGATAACATTTATATCAACGCGTGATAATCTCAAGAACTACTTATAGAAAAATTGAATCTTCTGTCTTTTTGAATTTCGTAATAAGGAGAATAATGAACTGAGGCTAGTGATATGAAAATACATTAAGATAAGTGGCCATTTCAGTTTAACGTATATCTGCTAATCAAAACCGTTGTTTATAAGTTAGTTTAAAATCTAACCAGACGTATATTCAACGCAATACATTGACACAAAATGATATTGACTGCAATTAAAGAATCTTCCTGTATGATATTTTTAAATACCATACACGACAGATGTTGCTTTTCTTCTTTTCTTTGTAGACATTAAACGTAAAAGTGACTCGGCCTCGCCGAAGGGAAACTCAATTAAATTGGGACGATCCGCGGCGCTTACCTGCCCTTAAATTGGAATCCCTTTTTCATTATCGTTTACAGCTTTTAAAATATTCCATATAACAAAAGAAATTCTTAATAGAGAGACTCAATTATATTTTTAGTCGATTGTTATAGAGTGTATGTAATTTTCAGAATTCCTTAATTAAATAAATACAAGTACTAATTTACTATAATAATTGTCGTCTCTAGCCAAAACACGTTGATAAAAGTTATTTGTGGGCTTTAAAATTTTTTCAATTTGTACGATAGTTCATTACTTGAAATAGCGAATTATTCATAAAATTTGTCGCCAAATATATAATAATAAAATTTTTATGGTCAATTTGTATTGAATTATTTTTAGGTGTTAAGAAAATACTTGTTTAGTAACCAAATAACCTGCAATAAGCTGCTCGTAATAAATTACAACCAAGATTAATTTAATATTATACTTTAAAATTGTATTTCATGTTTGTATACAGTAGCAAAATGTGAAAAGAGTATATTTATACATTTTGCAATCAGAAGCTTGAAAATTTTCATCGTGTAAAATCCAAATGGTAAACAGGATGAATTTATAATCAAAGATAATTTTGAGCATCGATTAAAAAAGATTTTGTACTTCCGATTAATTTCATTAAATATATTCAGTTTATAATTTTACGTATATTAAAATATTACGTACTATCTAATAGTGCTTAAATTAGCATAACATGGATAAATGGCAGATATAAAAACAATGCAAATTACAATGATTCGAGAATTGAAAAGGAAAGAGGAAAGCACGAAAGGCTTGGCTTTTCTTTGGCGCTAACATCCTAATGGACCAGTGTTAAACAGGGGTGGGCGATTTAAAAGGCTCTTAATGACATTCCGTAAAGTGGGAGAGAGAGAGCAGGAGATGAAAATCTTAGGCCGCAGCAACATCCTTCCTCATCCTTTGCGATTTCTTTCTCTTCCGAAGCTGCCGAGCTACGAGGGCTCTAATTTCATCCGAGTGAAAACCGAAGAAACAAGTGAATTAGAGCTCCGACGGACTAATGATAGATCGAGTTCGTCGCGGCTGATGTCTCTTCTACTTTCTCTTCTTATTTTCACTCTTGTGCTTTTACGCTGGGTGTTATGTTTCATTCTTGCCATTTTCTTTGATGAATAATTTTCGCGCGAGAACTCCGCCGCATCATTCCCGCTGATTCTTAATTAAATGCTGCGTGTACAGTGTAAATGAGTGTTGATGGAATCCAGTAAAGTCTAAGCATATAATATACGTACCCACCTCGCTTTGCGACGACGGTGTGTCAGATGAGATAACACGAGGAATCATTTATTTGCAAGCCTCGTGTTTATTTATTGGATGGTAAAATATACTGAGTACCCAAGAGCTGCTAAAATGCTCTGACTTATCCTCTGACATTCGCTCAGCAATTAGTGGCGTTGCGTAATTGCTTCTGATTTAATGCAAAAAAGGATTCGATAATATTACGTGGATTACACATACAGATTGGTTCTACAAGCATATATACATACATATATACATATATATATATATATATGTATATATGTATATATATATTTACTTATTTATTTAGAATACACTAACTCCACAGTCGAATCTCACCTGAAATATCTATTTACGTTTTGAAAATCACAAAGTCTTATTAGATCCAATTATTTTAATAGACTTTAAATTGGTAGAATCGAGCGAGTTTATTTCAAAGAGATACACTGCGGAATGAAAAAAATAGTGTAAAATGATGTATACGACAGTGACTTTTATAGAATCTGATTTATGAGAATTAATATTTAAACTTAGAATTCTCATAAATGTAATTGCGATGTATCATAGCTAAAAGAGAACTACAACTTTATAGGAAAACGAAACATGTAATTTATCTTTGTAATGAATATAACGAGAAATATTTAGAAACATTGGAAATTAGTCAAGTTTAATTATGTAGCGTTAATTATTCTTAAAGACGTAGAAAAAAAATAATAGAAAAACTGATAATTATGCACATATATTTACATTTAAAATGTTAGTTTATCTAAAATTAAAGCAAATGATTAATGAAATGCAGTAACAATTGCAATTAGGCATGAATTCTTGAACTTTATACGGCACAGGAACCGCGAATAAAATGGCACATTCACCGTTTGTGCAAGAAAACGCAGCACACTTCGACAGGAACAGAAGCATTGAAATACGTACAAGGGAGAGAGCTACATAAAACAAGTAGAGATTAAGAAAAAAGCGGGGAGAGAGAGAGAGAGAGAGAGAGAGAGAGAAGAGAAAAGTAATCTACATAGTACGAGTCACTGGCCGCGGCCGCAGACCGACAAAGGGCCCGCGCGCAAGTTCCCCTTATTTTTGTCTCATTTGAATATCTTCATTAATATCCTTTCCTCCTTCTGTCCCCCGTCATCTTCGTCCTCCTTTTCGCCCACACTTTTTCTTTCTTTTCATCTCTCTGTTCGCTTTTTCTCGTTTCCCTCTCTATCCATCTCCCATTTTATATCACATCCCTTCTTCCTTTTTACCCTTCCCCGCACCCCGCCCTTCGCCCGACGCTGCTCTTACAGGCAGACTTTCTTTTATTCTCTAGATTATTTCTCTCTCGGTTAACTGCATGTACGCGTGTACGCGCGCGGGATTCTCTTACACATACTTTGCAACACTCGTGCGCGCTTAGGTCGCAAAGCAGCAGCAGCAGCAGCAGACCGCATGCATTACCGGACTCTTCTCCTCTTGCCACTGTTCGATCGATCTCCTTCGTAAATTAAAGCCGAGGCCTCCGATGCAAACTACGTGGACCTGTCTCTCGAATATTATAAACCCCGGGAGTTACTAGTCGATCGATGATCGCTTATCCGAGTTTGTGTACTGCTCGTGGAGTACACAAGTATGCACGAGACGAGTGCGAGAATCGTTTCATTTGTATTCACTTTAATCATTTTATTTCTTCATTTCTTGTGGAGACAGAAGCCGATAACTTAATTAATTCTTAGCGGGATTATAAACTTTGATACAAAATTATTAGACATATGAATATTGAGTGTGCTGGAATTGCATACGTACGTACGTCTTTAGCTTCTTTAGCTTATGTATACTCGTGTGTGGTATTATAATATTGTTTAAATATGATTTTAGACATTATTTATTAGCTTATTAAACTATTATTAAACTTACCAAAATTGTGCGACTTTCAAAGTTCTTCACGCATGGTCGTGTAATTATAACACTGACTTTCATTACTGCTAATGTATTGGATGAAACGTTAATTCATAATATTTAGAAAGTCGTTACTTTTGTAAAAATTAAATTCATTTATTATCGAATGCATGAATTAATACAAAATCTTTTGCCTACAAAGCGCGACTAACTTTAATTTCATACTATTTAACTTCATAATTCATTTTATTCAAAGTATGAAAGCTATTTCAATAGTTCAAACATGATGGATGTATTAAATAACATAATTAAATAACGAAAATTTGACATAATTGAAAAATCATGATAATTATAATTATTTTAATCAATGCTAATTTCAACTCTTAAAGTAAACTCATAAAAGTAAAATTCTATTATAAATCCTTTGGAGTTTCAAGAAAGATATTCCTGTATAATTTTTAAAGCTATTAACATTTATTGCCTGTATATATATATATCAAAAAGCATTATTGAGAAATGGATAGTACACATTCTTCTCTATAAAGTATCATCATTTTTTCATTATACCTAATATTATGTAACTGCATAATAATAGCAAAAGTATAGGATAAGATATCCAAATTAAATGCATTGTAATCATATATATATATAGACAAAACTAATCAATATTCATCAGATATAAAACTAAAATATGCTTGACATAGATATTCTGTTAATATATATTACATCATTCATATGCGATAACAAAATAATAAAACTTGCTTACTGATTCATTTAAACGTATTTACAACACTAAGTATGAAACTTGTTAAAGTCTCACCTTAAACATAAATCTACTAGTATCCAATTAATATTAACTTATTTATTACATATAATTCAAATTTAAATAATCTTATCACAGATTTAATAGTAATAATTAAAAGAAATTCGAAAAAATCTATTTTAACTATGTGGTTGTGATCGAACTTGGTATATTCTAATGAATTCTTATTATTTATACATTATGAAGTACTTTTAAGTAACTACATGTCGAAGTATTTTAAACGGACCGGTAGACATTTATTTCCTTGCAATAAAAACTGAAATCTAGAAGAATGTTAGCTTTCGTAAGTTCTAAGAGATATAGAGTCAGTATAATTGAAACATAATTAAATAAATATTTTTCAAGTGCCCTAAAAAAGAAACGAAACTCATCAATGTTCACCCGACGAATCGTCGAGATTCATTTTTTGTGAGCATGGTTGCGGTGCACTTGGGTAGACTTCAATTTGTCTTGAATCCAAACTTTTACGCGAGCGAAGAACTCAAAATATATCATATATGGAGACAAGCTGTTGTATACACATATATGTGTATCTAGAGAAAAAGAGAGGAGCAGAGAGGTAGAGCAAGCATGAGCGCAGGTGGAATGCAAGCGCGGTAATTTGGACCACCCAATCACCCAACCAGCTGATCATAATAGCATTTTGTTTTGGGGCTTTTTACTCGATTTCTTTCCTTCCATGGCTTGGGTGGAGGCCTCGTGTTTTATGTGTGTATGAAATCGGCGCACAAACCCATTCTCCGTGTCGATTCGCCGCAAAATGATGGATAAAAGGGAAAAAAGGGAAACCAGAGGGAAAGAAAACGAAGGAAGAGTGAGAGTGAGTGAGAGAGAGAGAGAGAGAGAGAGAGAGAGAGAGAGATTGACTCTGAGTGAATTTTTATGGTAGGAATTATCACTACATCGTGTAAAATATTTTTTGGTTAATTTCCTTTGACATTTAATTACATTTTGGGAATTTTTAAGACCGTTGTTCTCTAATCTTGTAAAACTTATCTTGGAATCGATAATAAACTTACTTAGATGAAAACAACTACTTCCGTTTAGCTTGTATAAACTAATACTACATGATTAATAACGAAATATATAACAAGAGCGTTCGCTAATAATTATGCCAAGAAAATAGTACTGAGGTATAAAAAAAATGTGATAAATTTTGTGAAAAGTCGAAAAGATACAACGATATAATTTATAAATGACATATTAAAAATTTCCACACTGCAAGCAGTTTTATATAAAAAATGATTTAAATTATTTAAAAAAGAGCATCAGTTAATGAGTATTATTTAGTTTTTTCTATTTCAGTCGCTTGTAGACTTTCATTAGTATCTGAAATAATACAGTTCTGTTACAATTAAACGCGAGGAATCGCAATAATTTTAAAATATAATTTACAAGTGCATTTGTTGGAGAAGTTGAATCTGTGCTGAAATTGCTAAATATTCGATATATTAAAGTTAACGATTAAAAAAAATTACTGGTCATGTTAATGCGGATATAATGCATGATACATCACAGCATCACTGTTCAATACTCCACGATAAAATAAGATTGGGCAAAATTGCACCTAGCAATTAGTTATCAGAGAATCATATATTATTTTGTGAAATTGCTTATGTGAAACCGCTGTAATTGTCAGACCAAGCTAACGAGAATTTAAAAAATAATGAAATAAATAATACTTAAACGTCTAAAGAATTTGAATTACAAATAATAGCAATTAATAAACATGAAGGAACATCTTCATAATATTTCTTCATATTCTCAGAGGAAGAAAGCCTATCACTGAAAACGCACGAATTTTCTGCTAAACAATTTACTCTTTTTGACGTCTAGCCTAAAATTCAATCTTTTTATTAAAATGTAATGAACCCACGCTCGAGGAATTCTTTTGAATCCTCTCTTGTATACTATATACGGGCACGGAAAAAGAAGCAAAAGCGTGATAAAACGGGTAAGAGAAGAAGAGAGAGAAGAGCGAATGAGGGAAAGAAAACGCACAAACAACCAATCTCACTCTCCCTCCCTCTTCGCATTCTCATTCTCCATTGGACTCGTTTCTCTTTTTCTCGCATTCTACATACCCTTCGCCCATGTAATAATCGCCCGCGACCATTAAACTAAACCGGGAATAATATTATATTAAGCTATACGGCGCAAGCGAGCGGGAGGAAAGGTTCGATCGAAAAGAGAGAAATAAGGGTGAAAACCGACTGAGAGAAAGAGAGAGAGTAAGAGAGAGAGAGAGAGAGAGAGAGAGAGAGAAAGAGAGAAAAGGAGTGAAGCGTCGATATAACCCATGGCTTCTCAGAACTAAGTAGATTCGAATTTTGATACGGATGATCGGGCTGAATACAAATTACTCATATATACCCCTCTCTTGCCCGTCCCAGGGTAATCACACGGTGGCTGCTCTTCGGCACCACGTTCTAAAGAAAAATGTGCCTTTTCGTCTCTCTCTCTCTCTCTCTCTCTCTCTCTCTCTCTCTCTTTCTCTCGCTCTATCTCTCTTTCCTCTTTTCTATAATATGTATATACAACGCCATCGCTCTCCGGTGTGATTCTCCTCCTCTTGTCTTCCTTTTCTTTCTCTCATCTTTACATTCGTTTTGCGCTGGCTTTATATCGCTCGGACCTCTCTACCCCCTTCGCCACTCGGTTATTCGCTCAATTTTGTTAGCGATTGTATGCCCGCGCATTTCGTGGCTTGGTTTATTAACTTTCGGAATGCGTTGGCGAGTGTTACTTTCTTTTTCGGTAGGTGAAACAATCTTATGCTCTTGCGGCAGTTTTTTCCCGTTCCTTTTGCGTCTTCGGGAAAGAAGATTTAGCGCGCGATTTTTTCCCAGTACGACTTCTGCCTAGACTTTTTATCGACTTGGAGCACGTTTTTCTCTGAACATGAAGTTATTTTTTAAGTGGTATTAATACCGCACCAAGCTTCTTTTCGAGTAAAACTATGAAAATTTCATTAATAATTTAGCTTGGTAAACAGGTAAGCGCGTATTTGACTTATTAGATGCTTTCAAAGTTGCATAAACGTACTCTCGTATTGCAGCAGGTTATAATTGAGGTAAAGGAAACATTTTGTAAAAGAAAAGTATTCGATCATCCATTAAATTACTGTGTAAGGTAAAATGAACTTATTAAAACTGTACATTATAATACAACTACATACTTCGCAAAGTAGAAAAAGTTAATCCAACTTTTAACAAAAGTTGTAAGTTATCGAAAACCACAATCATCGCAATGATACGATCGCTTCATTTTCTAAATTATTCATGTCCAACTTAGAAATACAAGCTGTAAGTATACGCTTAATTGTCATACTTATAGACCATTAAGAAATTATCGGATATCCAGAAAAAAAGAAAAAAACTCCACTTTAAAAATGAACGTTCGAGCTTAAAATTAAATTTAGTAAATTTGAAGAATACGGTCAAATAAATGAATTGCACTGTTCGTTTTTCGCGCAATAACCGGTAATTTGTACGAACAAAGTCTGAAATTTCTTCTGTAATCACCTAAAGAGAATAGCTAAATAGAGAATAATCTCGTTTGCGTTCAAACGAGTGTATATCCAAAACAAACAATCATTATGCTATTCGTGAGACAGAGAGGTTGTGAAAAAGGTGGTTCGACTTTCGGATTTGTCGGTTGATCCCGCAGGAAAACTCAACAACTCTTCCCCTACCGAGTTAACGTAACTCGTTCGCGATCTCAACGACGCAATAAATAAAAGCGTATCGAGATAAATCGATCGATTGGCCCCGAGTAAACAAGCCCCGTAAAAAAATCCAAGTGAAAAATGTCGCTGCTTGGCAGCGCCACAGTCAAACCCGATGACTCCGCCATTCGTGTATTCCCGTACGCGGTGCACGCGTGTCGGGTACCCCGGTGCAAATAAAAGCTTTAGGAAAAAAGAAGCGAGTCCGGACCCCGAGAGTTTTGAGAATCCAATCATAATTATTCCGGCGCAGGATTCGATCGGCAGCCGCGATACGATTGGATTGGCCGAGCGCTCGTACACACACACACACACAAACACACACACACACACGCGCGCGCAAACACACAAACACACAAACGCGCGCGCGGGGCCTTTCAAGAAGAAGCCGCGCTCGCTCGCGTCTCGAGCAATGCTCGCAGCATAAATAATTAATAGTAGCCTGAGAGGAAGAAAGAGAAAGAGAGGGAAAGAGAAGGCGCGAGAGGGAGGGAGGGAGAGAGAGAGAGAGAGAGAGAGTGAGAGAGAGAGAGAGAGAGAGGCGAGCCTCCGGAGTCGAAGACTCGTCGTGCGCCGCTGCAGTTTTGCCGTTGCGCTTAAGCTCCGCCCAGCGAAACGTCGGGGCCCCACCCTGGTCCCCCAAGTTCCAGCCAGCCAGCCGTATAAACACGTACATCCCCGATGACGCTTGCGTATGAGTGCGCCCGAGAGAGAGTCCGAGAGAGAGTCCGAGAGAGAGTCGGAGAGAGAGACTTCGTCAGAGAAAAGGACAGCTTGCACTCCTCATCATTCGATCTACGTGTCGTATAACGTACACTTACATTTTTCTTTCGGCATTGCTCCCGTACTCTAGCCGTTCGCTTATTTAGTTTCTTTACCTATTTATTCATCAAATATCGTCTAAACTATAAAATGTCAATTTTATCTTAACTTGATTTTCTGAAGGCATTCATTAGAAATTAAATTAATTAAATAATCATTTGTACAAATAAACTTATAGTACCTGTTATTTCGTCTGGATAACAATGCTACTGCATTTTAATGCACTTTATCTAAATGTATCGTTGACATTGAGTACCTGCTACTTCATTAGCATTTCATTCGTTGATTTTATTAAAAAGCCTTAGACTAGACTTTTTAGGTAAAGAACTATTACTATTATTTATCTCTTCGGTTCATTTCAAAATTAGCTGTTAATAAACGGGAACTACTTTTAGAATACTAATCTCATCTAACTTAGCCTAAGTTTTCTTTACTCTACCCTTTGAAGTAATAAGTTGAAATATTTGACTGCTAAATTGCAGAAATAATGCGGTACCTACCTATACTATACTACCTATATACTATATACTATATACCTATATACTATATACCTACCTATACTATGAAATATTGAAAAGTATAAAAATTATAAACAAAAGTATTTGACCAAATCTTGCTTAAGAAACAGAAGAGAAATTATGAATAACGTCATGTATCTATCTGTAAGAAACATAGAAATACTCAATTACGGTAAAATATACTGACATTCACGAGAAAAAAGGGGATTTATACTATTTATTAATCATACAGATATATTTAATAAATGGCACTTTTATCGAATCTTTAAAGTACGTTATGAATGTTGAAGAAGTACAATGTATTCTATGATATTAACTACTCAATTACTTCTGGTCTACATGACTGACAAGAAAAATGACTACTATTTAAAGATACAGAAATTACACACATATATATATGTAGTAATATAGATTTATATCTGTAGCCATTTAGTGATACGTGTATGTACATTGTTTCATACAATCAATCCTCGATAATGAAGTAAAAACGAACAGTTAAGCCTGATGTCTTGCTATCAATTTTTTCTATGAATATTATTTACTTCAAAAATGATTTGTTCTTTAATATTTTCGTATTTGTTGTATGTTTTATTAAAATTGACACCACATTTTATGGCATCTCAAATGCGTAATGTTTTATTTAGAGAATTCGACGTTTGTTAAATTGTAACTGAAATTTTTCTCAGTTAAAAGCAAATAAGTTTTATGATCATTTTTCCTTTTATATTTTATATGGAATTTTCTATTCTTAATATCGATATTTTAATAGCATATTAATAACTAATACACATAATGCAATTTTAACGGTTTTTAAAAATAAGAAATAAGTAACCGTTTCGGAGGTTAGTAAAAAACGTAAAAAACTTTTCCATTTTATCAACCACTTCTGAAATAAATTAACCTTCTTTTAGTAGTTATTAGTTTAATTTTACGAATTTTAATACAAAACAAATATCCATCATAGCATATTATAAAATGTAATTTTCTTTTTGATAATTTTACAGTATTTAAAATATTTATATTACATTCTATCTTAGCCTATATTATTTAATTTTATTTGCAGTTATTACAATTAAATACCATTTCATTACGGTAAATTTTATTTATTACGAATAAATATAAAATGAAAGACAGTACGAAGAGAACATTTGATAATTGAATTTTTTTTCTTTACTGCCGTAATCACGAGTAAATACAAAATAATCCAATTTGAATAATAAATTTAAGTAAAAACATTATGACTTATATTATATAGTAAAATTAGGGTATGAATATAATTGCTTATATTATAGAATGGAATTGTTATTGGTAATTTATATTTTGATACAGTTATTATTACGTATTTGAATGAAGGTTACGGTTACATTATTTGAGTAACTCATAAAAATCGTTGCCAATCGGCATAGAAAAAGAAACATTGACATTGTGTAAAGCAAAGTTTTTCTAGATATATACTGTATATTTGTACTAAAAATATGCAGTTTATGAATTTTTATTTCTTTATACATTTTTGTAAACATTTTGTTACCTCCTTCATTTTACAATTTATAAGTATCTTTCTTTTTTAATTTCCTCTTTGTAATTTCCATCTGCAGTCTTCTTTATCTTATGTTTTCATATATTTGCACACTTTTTTTGCAAATATTGAATATCTAGTCGTGTAATACCCTAAATGACGATTGAAATAAGTTAGACGATTTTTAAATATTCCATTGTTTGCATATAGACTGTAATTTCATATTGTATTTTTAAACAGTATAATAATTATAATAATAGTAGTAGTAGTAGTAACCGATTACTGATACTATTAAAGAGAACCGAGATTCTTAACCAATTCCAATAACCCAATAACCCAGCATGGCAACGTTATCATTATAGGTAACTGCTACAGAGGAAGTTAATTGAATTTTTGTACTTACCCAAAACTCAACTACTCAAGCAGTAAAAATATCAATCAATCAAGTAAAAAAATCAATCAAATGAGAATTATCAATATCAACAAATTTTTAAAATAAATCATTCAAAATCTCAAAGAATTCTCTTTCTTTTCTTCGTTATATCATTTTTCGACTTTCACCTCGTTTTATCGTCATCGCTGGACCAGAATTCTCGATAATAGATTAGATAAGAACATTGCGGCGGTCGAAACGAGTGCTAATCGCATGTAATTGTTGGAAAGTGGGTCGCTCGTTCGTAATGGTCACAGCGCGTTAAATGCGTACTTACAGGTGCAGTTCCTGCATATGCGCGCAAAAATTCAAATAATAAATGTAGATGCAGCTTCGTGCTTTTCTTGTCTCGTGACACCGCAATAGAGCCGACAGTTTTCAGCCGCCGTTATGTAGCTATTTTTATTACGCCTTCCGCGTTCTATACGCGTATACTTTCTATCATTTATTGTAATTGCGAGCGCGCGCGCTCCTTTCAACTATTTTACGTTCGCGGACCTCTTTATATTCGCCTGGAGCATACGAATATTAAATGTTCCCTCGTTTTATATCAGTTTTTAGAACTAGGCAAGGAGATTGTTAAATTTGGAATGCGAGGGAAAAATTTGCATTGCTACGTCCAAGGCTTTGTTATGCGAATTGTGAATGTTTGAAGAAAAAATTATGATATGTAAAATATAAAGATTGAAATACTTACTTTCGAATAATTTTAGTACACCTTGAGTAATATAGTTTATGCGATATATTTTTAATGTGCATAAGCCTTACGTACAGTTATGTAAGACCAATGGTTAGTGAAGTTTTAGGGTATAATTTAATTTTTTGTACACTAAAACGTTATTATTCGTTTAAATTTATGATAAAGGTAGGTTATAGATTAGGAGGATGAAGAAAATATATATTATGGAAGGGAGAAAAAGTGTGAAGTAAAAGTAGAGAGATAAAAGAGAAAAGCAGAGTGGAAGCGAAGAACCATGGAAATCTGACGATAAGAAGTCGTAAAAAATAATGACCGGAAAATTAATCGAACTTGACATTATTCGCCCGTCACCTCGAATTTTCCTAGATCGTCAACAAGACTTTGGTCTTTCAATACTAGGAAATCGAAGTGGAAAAATAAACTAGTCCTTCAATCGATTTATTCTCATCCAATATTTTAGACTTTAACTTATTTTTAAATTTTATAATTACACTTTCATCGATATTTCAAAAGTTTTATTCTTTGATGTGAATGTAAACGATGTTTTATTCTAGTTGTTATTAGTTTAGCCAATAAGAATTTTCAAAAAAAAGCTATAGAAGCAATGAGTTATCAAATACTAAAGGAATTTTAGAATTTTTAAGTTTATAATACTAAAGACTTAAACAGAAAAACTTTTCCAATTAAATCAATATTTTATTGTTATAATCCATCTTACTTAGGTTATGAAGAAATATAAACCATTAAAACTATTCCAATTCCATTCATTGAAAAATTATTCAACAACATATAAATTTGTTTGGTTTTTCCATTTAAATTTTTGTATGATAATCTTTAAGAGTGTTGCTTAAAGATTCTATAAATGTGCTTATCCTAACTAGTACAATGATGTAACGCACCTTATGGTCAACGTCATATTTAAAATTTTCGATTGATTTTAATGCAACTTAATTCTTATGAAATTGTTGTGAAAATATGATAATGTAGATTAATCTGTGAATATGTATGTATATTTGAAATATTGTGTTCAATTTATTATTTAATTTCATATCAATGAGTATTCCGGAAAAATAATTAAGAAGACTAATAAATATGTGATATATTATACATTGACTCGTACTCATTCGTATATAACGCTGCATTATGTCCCCCCTAAGCTCCTAAAAAGAATGCGTAAAAAATTTTTACTATACATTATTATGTCAAATGAGAAAATTACTATTTCATAAAAGTGGCTGAAAAATAAAAGATTATCTATAGGAAATGTTCTATATTCTACTTCGGCATTACCAAAGTTAAAATATTGCTTATTATGCAGCTATGAATAAAGAAAGCCATCCATCGACGAACAACCATCGCATATTCCCTCAATCATCCCAACATTAAGTATAAACACGCGTCTTTGTCCATAAATCACCCTCGAAAAGATACATACGAAGAGACCGACGAAATCCGATTCACGAAAAGCCGAAGAGTTGGCTATTCTTGCGTAGTCTCCCGGAATTTATTCGAAGGGGTTGCCGAAGACTTTGCGATCGTCTCGCTCTCACCCTCTTATTTTCTCTCTTTACTCAAGGAAGAATAAGAAGTAGAATGTTACGTAAAGTCTTGGATCAGGAAAGAAAGGGGTTCTTCATAGGATTCGAATAAGAGTCGCTGCGCGCCGCTTACCAAATCACTTAAATGATTAAGGAAAAGGGTTGTTTGGACAACGTCCCATTCCTTCGGTTCTTGCGTTCACCCGACCAGGGACGGCACGTCTTTCACCTAATCCGTTTTGTCAACGGCCGGCGCCGTTCTACGACTCATTACCTTGCACTGCCTCTTCTTTAACCCTTTCTGCGAAGCTTATCTTGTGAGGTCGTTTGGATTTTATTATACTTGTTCAGGCGCCGCGCGACATTTTCTTGCAGTTGGCTTCGATGTGCTTTATTAAGCGGTTGTTTTTAAATGTACTATTTCATTTTCTTCATTATGAGAAAGATTAATTAACGGTTGCTTGTTTTAGAAAAGTTATTTTCAATTAATGTCGATTTCAATTTAATGGATATTGAAAGCTTACTCGTAAAGCTTACTCGTAAAGCTTACTTGTGGCTTTGACGCGATAAATGCAAACTGGTTGCTTAATTTCGTTTTTGATAAAGAATCGAATAACTACTTATCCGCTAATCAAGACTCTATAGCAAACTCTATCTTATTCCAATACAAATTCAGAAAATACAGTGTAGTTGCATCCGTACGATGGTCCAGAGAAAAAAGCTTACTCGCGTACGTGCACGCGTTTTCGCTTGTTCATTCGAATGTTGACGTTGATAATAAAAAAAGAAGAATAATTTTCAATTCGTATGAAAGATGCTGTTATTTGATATATAATTAACAATATTCAAGACTTCCTTGCACTTATCTCCATTTACAGTATTCCTGAATTTGCCCAAATCTTTATAGAATATTTCATCTCATAATAACATAGCTCGTATAAATATAACGAAAATTCGATATCGCACTTCGGTGACTGGTAAAAATGTACAGTAGAAAAGAAGCAAACGATCAATAAGACGAACTGCTCGCGATAAATAGGCACATACGCGTAAAGAAAGGCATTTGAAACTTAATTAAAAAGAGAAATAAAGCGAGCTTATAAAGGCACAAATTACAGACATCCTATGTAATTTGTATATGAGAAAATACGAATTAACTGAAAACTCCCATGCAAATAAATCACTTAGCCATCTTTGGAATTCTCTTTTATTTGCGTACGCTTCCACCTTTTTGAATGCACACTTGCGCTTGATATTTGCCGAGTCCTCTTCCTCCTTCCCCTTCTTGCTCGAACACGAAAATCATTTTACGCGTAGTCCTGCAGAGGCGCACGCCAGCATCCTTTTGATTTCTATTCCTCCCGAGGAACAAAATAAGTTATTCAACCGTGAGGAGAAGCCGTGATTACGCACTCGGAGAATTTTATTTATCGGTATTCCCTCATCCAGGTAGATGATACGAGGTGCCAAAGGGGGTAGAAACAGAAAACTCTTTCGGGTACTCGCGATCTTAGCAAAAGAAAGAGGTAGAAAGAATCGCCGATGTTCCATCCCCCGAGGGGCCGTTGTTCCACGCACGTGTGGCTCTGTGGCATTGTTCGTATTCTCCTTCGCGAGTAACCTTAGATAATCGCATATACGGCCAGGTTGGAAATTAATTTTCATCGTTTTAACTTGCTGCTCGCCTCTTGACTAGCGCTATTCGTCGTTAAACTTCATGCGAAACGAGTTTCATTTGATTGCTCGATGTGGCAATTATTTTAAGAGCTCGCGCTACATTTGACTGACCTTGAAAGGAAAGGCATAGTTTCATTTCCATTTCGTCACTTTAATACTCGAGACGGATTTCCTTAATATGTAAATGAGAAATTTCACGATTCTTCTACGACGAGCTAAATACTCATCTTTCGTTTTTTGCTCGATTTTTTTGCAATAAAGAGCCTCGCGTGACGCGTAAAAACTTCGAATCCAAGTAGATTTATATTCGTACCAAGGCAAAATGTGATAATATTTGGAACCTTTCAAGCAAGCCTGAAATTTATAACCTCTAATTTTCATTATAAGTATTTTACTTTGTATTATTAAAGTAAGTATCAGCACGTTTACTCAAGATGTATTTGTATCCGTACGTTATTTATCGTTACTCAGAAAGTCAAATGGAAAACTATTAAAAGGAATGTGTCTTGTGGAATACTGACATTAGACGAAAGTATCGGCAATTTTCAATTACTCGACATAACATTTACCTATATATCTATTAAATAAATCCAGTTTAAACGGGTGACTGCTCATCATGTTATAAAAAGTAACAATGTTACCGACATTTCCTACGATAATAATATTATAAGCGCAGAATAATTCATAAAAAAACTATTTCATTCGAATGAAATTTGCTAGAGAAGTCCCTTCCGAAACATCCTACAAAATGTCTTGATTTCAATATTTCAGATTTAAAATACTTCGGTTTCAATTTTCTACTTATGCAATTGGAAGATCGTATTAATTCATAAGATGAAACCTTTCCAGCTATTTCTCTATAAAACGAAAGGTAACAGGTGAAGAATATTTTATAAAATCGACGGAATTCATTTGAAATTGGAAAAGCAATAAGAGCAGTAGGTATCGGAGAGACGAGTGGCGATACGTCAAATGTCCAAGTCGGGGATTCCCGAAAAGCAACGAACTCGAGCGAACAGGCCTCTCGCATATTCCAATAAATCCAACTGAATGTTGGATGATGAAGCGGGTACGACTCCCTTGCCTCTACCTAATCGAAAATAAGAGGCGAGAGCTTACTTATGTACTTGCCCGGTCAAACGGCAAGTACATCGCGAGATAAAACGCGGCACGGAGCCTTTCCGAGCGACGCAACCGCTTATTAGACGTTCATTCGTTGCTCGCGCGCAACGGAGATTCTTCTTAGAAATAAGAGCGCGGCAAGAGGGGATTGGGGATACCTGACCGCGCACTCACGACTCCTCACGACTCCTCACGACTCCTCACGACTCCTCACGACTCTCCCTCATGACCGAGAATGCGCGCACGTAATAATCGCCGCGAAGTACAATTAGAAAACGTTACGTTTCTCCACTTCATCGGACGGTGATCGCCGCTTCGGCCACGTTAATGATACTGCTTTAGTCATACATCCGATGCCAGATACCTTTCTGTTCGTTCCTCGGATATGGAAAATCGCCGAGGTATCTTGTTTCGGACGGAATATTCATCGCGTTTGCGAATATTGCTTTCCGTTGTTTTTATTCTCTTCCTTGTAATATTTGCCGGAGTGATAACAGTCGCTCGTGCGTCTCAATGCTATTTTGTCAAGGTAAATCGTATTGGCTGTGTAAGTGTGCGCTACTACTCAAAAAGTAGCAGACGAAAGGGAACATAAAAAAGTCGTGATACGTATGATGGTGTATGATTCGATGTTCGTCAAATTTGAGTTTATTAGCTTATCGTGTCTCTGCAAACACTCAGTAATAGTTAATAACAAATATGTTGAATAACACGCGGAACGCAGCGAAATTCTTGCGAATTTCTTCGAGCAAATATGCACTTATTCATTTACTGGACTCCGGTTAGACGCACACAGGGAAATTGTAAACAAAAATTACGAATGGACTTTACAATGGCTAGCCGGGAAGACGGTGGATCAACGAACTCATGAAAACGTCTCATGCACACAAAAAATCACGGGGAAAAGCAAAAGGAGAGGGCGCAAGACAACCAACCAATCGGCAAAAGCCGTCGCGAGGATTCGACAAAAAAGTGGCCAGGTTCCCCGCAACGTTACATTATAACTCGCGTCCGAAAGATTGCAGCTCGTCTGCGCGGGTCCAGCTCTTGGCGAGTTCGAGGAAAAGACGTTACCAGCTCGATCGGAGCGCAGTTTGGCGACCTCGGAAACTAACTGGAGGGTGGGAGGGAGAGAGAGAGAGAGAGAGAGAGAGAGAGAGAGAGAGAGAGAGAGAGAGAGCGAGCGAAAGAGAAGAGTAAAGCCAAAGAGCTCGGCCTCGTATCGTTACAGTTTATTATAATATAATTATGTATCCTGAAAGGGACTACGTCGATGCTCGGCTTGGATAGTACGGGGAAGGCCTGGTTGCAAGCGCGCAAACCGCTGAGCAAATACTAAGTCACGAACTCTCCCCCACCCGCTTTTTCGCCAGCCAAGCCGCTCTTTCTCTTACTCCCTCTTGCTCTCCCGCTTTTGTCGAGAGATCGGAAGAGAGTTGCGCTTCTCTCGTGTGTTGTGTGCATCGCATCCTTTATTTTCCTTCCCCGCTTTCGCCTTTTTTACGGGCCGAGGCACTCACGCTTCCACATCGCTCGGAGACTATAACGTCGTCCGTGCTCGTACTCCTCCGTAGGGGGACATTTTATCGCGCGTCACGAGCGCGATCGTGCGCCCATTCGGAGTCTGCACTTTTTCGAAACTTCGGAAATTCAATTAGAAGGGGAGGGGCTTTTTAATTAGGCGGCGCGCGCCGTATTTGTCGCAGGCTCTTTTTTCTCCTCGGAGGTGCGATTCCGATGGCCGCGCGTGTTTGCTCGCTGAGGGCGGGGGCGGCGGCGGTGCGTGGGGCAAGGCGCAAGGGGGTTATATACGAGCCAACGTACGAACGCTTAACACCTTTCGGCGAGGAAAGAGGGCTCGAGAATTTCACAGAAGGCTTTGTATGCGGCTCGTTGAAGAATGATGAATGAATTTTTACTTTGACGAATAGTTATTGTTTTCCTTTGCCGAGAGATGCAAAGATAATGACGCGCGTACGTCCTTCGTTGAATAGCGCAGCAGAGATTCTTTCTTCGATTAATCTCGAATTTACTTACTTGTAAAATAAAATACTTCAATTGTTTATGGGTATATTAGGTCAGGCTTTTTCAACATTTATTTTGAATGCTACGAACAATTTTATTTGTAACAATTTCATAAACATACCTGGTTTTTTATTTGTTCATTTGTTCATTTGTTTATGCGTGTTTATTTTCAATTTTCTATTATTTCGAGTAATTCGTGTAATTTTGTTAATTTTGAATTCGCTAATTTGATTTTCTCATAATTGCATTATAAATCTCAATAGAAATTGTTACTTTATTTTGAATAACAATTCACTTAGCTTATATAAAACATTTTTATATATTTGTTAAGGCATAGATCTTTTCAGATTTTTTATTCGTGTGCTTACAATGTTAGGTTAGATTTAATTAACACATATTCTGTAATAAAGAGTGACAGAACAACGTCGTCGTTAACTTTTGTACGTACGAGTAAAAGCAAGTTTCTACTAAATTATTTAAAAATAATGTGAAAATATGCTTATAAACAGTATAATTATTACTTTACTGCAATTTTGAAGGAGATTTTGTTAAAATAATATTAAGTTCTGTACTATAAAAATCAGTTTTTTTTACTCATACGTATTTTGCTTACGTAATTCTTAAATTTATTATAAGATTCATTTAGACGTTTGTATAAAATTGAATCTCTCTCTCTCTATTCTTTAAACTGAAATAAAATTTATGTAAACCAATACTATTCTAAAAATGGAGTTAATTAACTTTATTTAAAATAGTTTCAAATTTACTTAATTACAATAAAATAGGTCGAAGATATTTTTTTAACATTATACTTGAGTATATATAATTTCATGTTTGTTCATGGTATGCTAGTATTTAATGCGTTATATTCTTAGAAATCAGATTTTTTATGACAGAGTGCATGTTCTTGTATTATATGATACGATATCATAAGATTATATAAATAGTGAAACACAATTCTCTGCAAAACTTCATTATTTTGATGTAAGCAGCAATTACAAAGAATGTTACGATAAAAGCTTCTATTAGAAACCTCTAATAGAGATTTTATCATAACATTTAATATATATAAATATATACATATATATGTACGTATGTATAATACTCGTATACCGTGTATCATACATAAAATTATCGAAGATAAAATATTTATAATTTGAATTTATTTTTCAAAGGAAAAAAATTAAATTATGACATTATTTCGATAAGAAACGAAATTTCATCCGTGAGTATATCGTTTTTTCATACTAAATTAAACTATCAAATTAATGTACGAACAATGTTTAAAGGTCAAGCATATTCTTTTTATTCGATCGTGCTTGAATTACTCTAATAATTGAGCTGGCATTGTTTACAAATTTTAAGCCCACATATTGTTTTGGATTCTCGAAAGAGCGTGAGAAAGTAATTTAAGAATAAAGAGAATATAAGTACAAACTCTCGGGGAAGTCTTAAATAAATATAATAAGCTTTCTAGTAGAAACAATAGGCCCTCGGGATGATAAGCTATCACGATGACGTTTCGTACTCTTTGATAGCTCATTTTGCAGGATATACACGTATTTTAATGTGTGCGAGAAAATAGCAGAAGGTTTCAGTGTACAGATGAAAATAACATGCGGCATAATAATTTTCGATATCAGGTGCCTTTAATCACCTTAAATCCACAGCTCTCGGACACACCCCTACACTCGACTTCGGGGTTATCTTAATCTTCTGACAGCTGCCCAGCACTTCTCTCCTCTCCTTCCTTCCTTCCTTCCTTCCTTCTTTCTCACTCACCCCCCCCTCTCTCTCTCTCTTTCTGTCTTTTTTTTCATTCGTTTCAATAAACCTGCGTACATACGCGTCTTCGTATTTCTGACCTCGAAAAATGGCGGGTTTTTGTTCTCTTCGGTACAGAAGCGACGACGATGTCTCCTCTGACTTCCTCTTCCACCCTAATAAGGCTTGTAACTCATTATGCACAGTGCGAGGTGTTGTCAGTCATTGAAAACCATTCCTCGTATTACACACATTGCCGTTGTCCCAATCGAGGCCGAAGCATCACTTCAATACAACCACTTCTTTCTCTGATGATGAAATATCTGAAATAATGTAAATTTCATTGTTATCTTTGTTCCTATTTATAAGTGAATGATTATGTAATTTATTACGAAAACTTATTAAATAAAAGTAATGTTAGATCGATAAACAAAACATTGCGCATTTTAATTTAAGAGAGTTATCTAGTACTGGTGATGAAAATTATATTTTATTTTTTCACTAGTTTATTTCTCATATAAAAATGTTTAAAATATCTGATTATCCTTGACTAACTTAGTTCTTATTACAGAAGTATTTAAGTGTAATTGTTTTCCAAAGTTATCATTCCGACGACTTACATGATTTGAATCGAATTGATTATTTAAAACATTTCAACATAATAAATATTCTTAAACATCAACATTTTATTATTAAAAATTGATCGTGTATATGAGATATAATTAGACACCTCTGAACAATTCATTAGTTTTTAAATAAAGTCTAATATTTCTCATTAGTTTTATAGAACTAAGGTAAATAATGCAAATTTATATACATTTTTAATATAATCTTTGAAAAATAAACTTTTAAAGTATTATTAAAAGAGCATTTTAAAAAATATTTTACATTTAACCATTACTTTAGAATTTTCATCTCTTTTATTGCTGATTTAATTGTTGATGTGACTTACTAATTTTTTCCTACTGGTATTAATCGTGAGAAACGTGAAGGTCAATCTGTTTTTCGAATTAAATTGATCCCATAAGAGTCTGAATTAAATTTTACATTTATTTGAATTCAATTTAGTCTTGAAGAAAATTATAATTACGCATTTCAACTTAACTTCATTTTTCAATTTACACTTAAATGCATGGTTCGTTTGATACGTAGTGCCTCATTATGCAAAGGAATACTTCATTTCTTTCGTCGTGAAGATTCAAAGGAAACGATAGTGATTTCAGATTGTTAACTTCCGCTATAATTGCTGTTAGCCTCTTTTTTATACTTCATAAAGGGATACCGATCTTTGCATTTCAAATGCAACTTTTTTAAATTTGAAGTTCACAATGAAATGTCAAAATTTCGATTTTATTTGTATCCATCACTGTACGATTAATTAACATAAATTATGTATAGGTAAAGAAATCATATTCAATGTCATACTACTGTCAAAGCCTCTAAAAGTTAGATATTAGATTAAAAAGTTTAGTATACTAATAATTATTATCAAAATATAGTAAAATGATCATTATACAAAATTTATAAAATTTATATTTCATCGACATTAAATTACCACTATAATACTTAAATATTAAAGCATTAAAATTAAGTCATTATATATATATATATATATATATATATATATATATATATATATATATATATATATATCTTACTTGAATTTCAAATAATGTACATTATATATATATCTAACTGTAAAAGTATAAAAACCTGCGCATATTTTTCACTCAACACAACTACAAATTTATTCTTCTAATACAGAGATTTATAGCATATAACTTTGAATTAAATCAAATACTATAACTTCGCTAGAGGATGTATATATTAAAACTCGTTTTATTTTTAAACTGGGATTTCATGGACTGAAAGATGAAATATCAAATATGCGTATTAAAAGAATTTTTAGTTAAAAGTTAGCTGAATTAGTTTAAGTTTGTATTTCATGCATTAATCATATTTAACTTTACACGTTACGAATAAAGAATAAATTTTGTACAATAATTGAAATGTTCTTATTTAATACTTTCAATATAATCTATTTTCATAAGTTAACTTAATAAATTTCAAATTTATAAACATATGGAAACTTATAATAATGCCAGGATATTTAGAAAAAAATATCAATATTCGTTAAAATCTACTATTTACTTAAACATGAGATTGTATTTTAAATCATAAATCACTTAACGTATGATTTAGAAATTCCAGTCTATTATTGCTAGCGTATATATATATATATATATACATGCATTACACGAAAAGGGAAAAGAATTTTAAAATTAAACGATTGCTGCTCCATCTTAAATCGGCTCAATTGTATATTAAAAAAAAAATTGTGAAAAATAAGAATCTTGTATTCGTAGACCTTAATTACTTTTATTCTCCGGGTTTCAATTTTGTAACCAAAAAGACTTGATGCAAATTTTCATTTCACCTAGTATTTAATATCTACATATACAAAACTAGCTTAAACACAAATAAAGAACAATATAAATGAATGATGATTTTTGATAACAATATTTGATTTTTTCCTGGTAATTAATTATATGCAGTAATTAGGATCAAATCTTCAAAAACATTTGAATTAGTATTTATATTATTTTTTCGTTAAGGAAAATTTTGTAAAATGAGCGCAAATAGCAGATTTAAGGGAGAAAATTCCCAATGTGCTAATAAACTTGAGATATTGTTTCAAAATTTCTAGAAAGTTAAAAATTCTCTAGAGAAAAACATGATTTCGATGAATTTATGTGAAAAATCAGAATGATACAAATGTATTCTTATGATTATAAATATTCAATAGTGCTTTTCATTGCTCTTGAATAATGCGTATTTATAAGCTATTCGAAAAAACTTTATTATATCGTGCTAAAATTATGTTTGTTTATATTAGCAATGATAATGGGAGGTTTGAAAAAGGCGTATAAGACACAAAATACTTGTAGTAATTACTCGCGATACAACAAAAATCACCCTTTAATATCACCCGAGCGAAGTACCTGAAAATGTATAATGTACGATTCAGCCTCTACGATCCACATCTACGCAAATTCATGTTTAAATCAAGAGTAATCATTATGCATATTTCTCCATCAAAAAATCAAAAAATGGAAATGGAGAAACGAACACTTGGAAAGAATGGTATCTCTCTTTTATTCTCTTTGTCTGTCCCTTTTTGAACGATAAGTCTAATGAAATCACACGTTCATTCGTCTCTTCAAATTTTATTTGCCCAATAACTCTGGCTTCCATTCGCTTTTCCTCTTCTCTGTTCAGTCAGCTATCGTCAGCGACCTCGAGCTCCCAGGAGAGGCGAGTCAAACGAGCGGCAAATGCACTGTGCGCCGCTCCCGAAGTGGAGGTAAAGCAACTCCGCGCTACTGTAAGTGCATTATTTTCCAATATTCTACAAGAAAAAAAGCGGCGAATCGCGCGCACGAACTCGCAGCTTTCCCTCGTCCCTCCTTACTCGGTTTCACGTTCCCCAAACGCGGGGGCGAGTAGTATACGTGGAATCGAAGCAAGAGAACCCTCGATTTTTTGGGGAAGGTTAAGCACTCCCGCGGGAACAGCGCTCCAGTTTTCAACTGCGATTCCCTAATCGATCCCCTTCCATTCGTCCCCTCACGCACTCACTCTCTCGCTCACTTTCTTTATTTGCCGGCTTTGTACTACAGGTGGCTTAATTTGTGCTCGACAAATCTCCACATACGATCTTAGCGATCCCCGGATTATATACTTCTTCTGTAAAAGTTAGAAAATTTTAAATTTATCAATTTTATACGGTAATTTTGACAAATATTCTTTTTATTACAAATACAATCCTCATTGGCATTGAAAAACTCTGTTTATTTAGAAGAATTTTTTAACATTAATTATTCGAGTAAAAATACCATTGATACTATATTTAATAAATAAGTAGTCGTTTTTTTTTTAAGCAGACAGTTATATGGCATGATTGATTCATCTGCAGGTTTGTCCAACTGATTTCAGACTTACAATTCATATTCATTTTGTATTTATTAGCGTAATTATAATTTAGCAGTCTTTCATCGATATACTTATTAATACCTATCATTGCCATATTAACTTACACTGCAAATTATCAGATCGGATCCCGAGTATTGAGGACAACTGAGTTATTTGTAGTGGCCGTACTTCATAAATAATTTCTACATAAGGAATAAACTGTATTCTACGTAATTTTTAGAATAAATAAGAATACTTTTTAAACATGAATGAATAAAGACTCGGTATTAAATCAATATTAAATCCATTCTTATAGTTGTAACGTTATTAAAAATCAATCATTGAGAAAATCGTACAGTTTGCCTACTGTATATGGATTGAAAATGACATTTAATAATAATTTAACGTTGAATTTCACTTTATTTAATCAATCGATCGAATATTATATTTAAAAATATGTTTCATTATGGGGAAATATTAATTCTTAAATTAGATATCTTATTGTTAAGGAGAAGAAATAATAAAATGAACAATATTGAATCGCTCTAAATTTTTGAGTGCTTAATCTATTTGATCAGTATTACAATTTATTTTATGTACGTGCTTGTATTTATTATTAAATATCATGAATGTTCATCTGAAAGAGAAAAATACCTATTATCAACAAAGAAAGAAAAGTGGACGAATCGATAATACTTTGGAATATGTGTAATCAAGAAATACGTAACAAAAAAAGAGAAATGCGAATGACACCACATTGTTCGCAACAAATTTTACGGCATTTTGCTTAAACTCTTGCAAAAATAATTCTGTCTAAATAACGATGTTATTGGAAAATGGCTTCAGTTGAAAGAAGGAAGAATGCAAACAGTAAAAGAAAAAGCACTCATGGAGAGCATTGACATATCATGGGTTACAAACGCGAAATACTGAAAAAGAAAGAGTGAAATTCCCTTTGTGACTCCGGAATGACAATTTTACGGCATTTAACCGTTATACACGCGGCGAACACTAAAAACAATGCTCGTGAAGTGCAGCGGTGAAAAAACGACGGATCAGAGGAGCTGGGCGAGTTCACTCTTTTATTTTTCATTGGAAACAAAGCGTTATCGTGGAAATTAAATGACACATCGTGACGCCCGAGGCAAAATTGTTGGGGCACGCGTTCGTCTTTCCTCTGTGTTTTCGGAGCCGAAAGCGCACCCTTGTATCTTTTTGTTTAGCCAGTGTTGTCGGGAAAAAGGTTAATCGGTGTCGGCGTACGTTATCGCGACAGTGAAAAAAGGAGAGCTTACATACTGTGTGTTCATTGTGTTTTCGTCGATTTACTTCCATGCGTTTACATATTAACCGCCTGAGCATGTGAACACGTGTAATCTTTTTGTAATCAAGTCAGTTCATTTTTTAGTTAATTTATTTATGTTCAAAGATATAAGAACGTGTTCTGCATTAATAATTAGTCGTATGAATTATGCTTAATATATGTAATCACTGTAATTTCAAAGCTTAGAAGCAAAAAGAAATTAATATAAATAATTAATATAAAATGTATTTAACAATGCACTTGAAAACTGGAATAATTGGAAAAAAAAAAAAAAAACTAGTAGAATGTAGTTTTCATACAATTACTATACGGAGATGTATTATACTATATCTAAAAGTCATTTGATTTATGGACAATAATATACTTATTAACACTTTTATTATTCCTTTCGTTCAATTGCAACTATTTTCCTCGAAAAGTGTTCTTTCTGTAATTACAATGTATTGCTACGAGCAAATATTTTTATTATATACGCTTTTCTTATTTATTAATATAAAAACTTTCTTATGAGATATATATATATATATGATAAAATATGTGCTATTTCAAAAACTAAAATATTAAATAGCTATATAACTTTTCCTTGGTCGATTAGACGTTTCTGACTGTTCATGATTTCTGCTTGGGAACAATACTTATTTCTTACCGCAGTTTTATTGCTATAATTTAAATTTTACACTCGAAAGTATAGAATTAGCTAAGCAGAGGTAAAAATGAAATGACACTAATTTGTGTAATTCTATTGGTTATGTATTTAAGACGCAAGCTTATATTTTCTTGAAAAAAAAAAAAAAGAAAAAAAAAATATCTATTCGTTTTCGAAATGATTACGTAGTAACGAATGACTGTTTCCGTTGTGGAAGGCATTAATTTTTTTAAGTGCACAAATGATGTACAATTGTATTGTATTGTCTTTTATTTAAAATATTTTCCATAAAAAGCGTATTATTTTATTGTTCTATATAGATTATTTACTATTCTATGGATTTGGTAAAGAATTTTTAATTTAATTAACTAATACTATCGTATTATAGTGTTTATTATAATAATGAAATTTAATCGACATGAACTAAATCTCTTTAGGTACAATGAGGTATTTATATTTTATACTAAATATCATTTATAGATTACAGGTGAAAGATATAATAGTAATTAATTTGTCAATTATAAATGTAATTCCAAGTGCTCCTCTTGTATTAATTAAAATGTAAAAGACAAATTTTATTAAACCATAAGAATTGAATGGTTTAGATGTATGTCGTACAATATTATATTTGTATTTTAGAATTTCACATATCATTTTGAATAAAATTTTTTTCTATAAAGAGCGATAACTACGAAACAATAATGTTATAAATTTTCGAAAGCTGTTTTTAACTATAGCGCTATAAATCTTTGTAAATGTTCCGTACAAAGTATCTAAATGCAAATAATTCGAAGTACCAAGAGCACGTACTTTTTGATAAATGAATATCAGTTTCTTAAAATGTTTCGTAGAATTAACCGATGGATTTACAATGAAGTTTGAATCGCGTTCAAGCACTTGAAACGTCAAAGAATATTTTAACTATTACAGTTGCTGTAGGCGAAAAAATCAACTAAACCGTTATATGGTTTTTGCAGATATTTCCTCAATTCACTCGAGTATTTTCAATTTAAGTTATTAATGAGCAACAGATAATTTTTAATGCAGTACGTAATAATACGTTTAAATCACATCGTGATGATGAATGATTATAAATAAGGAGAGTGAATTTATAATTGCATAGAATCAACGGAGAATAATATCGAAGATGAACGCAGCTGAAAATACACGGCAATAAAGGAATACGTAGAGTACACGAGCTGGTAAGAAATCAGTCGTCAGGGCAGCAACAGAGCAGAAATCAGGAGCAGAGTTACCAACTAGCGTCCAAGGCCGACAGTAAGGATGCCCAAGCAGGAACGTAAGAATTAGAAATGACCCGCTCAGGATGATAGATCCAAGATATATTTGCCCGAAAATCAGTAGTGTTTGGTCGCACTCTGGGCTCGTTGACTGGATCGCGCCTCCTTCGGGAGAGTATCAATTGAGAGGTCCGGGCCCGCGAGTGCAGGAAGAAAACCGCAGGCGCGCGCTCAGGAGGCGTGTGAGCGCGCATTCGCGTGCGCATTCCCGGGGTGCGCACGCGCTCGCTCCCAAGGAAGCCGAATAATGATGGCCGAAAATGATCAGCGGCAGAAGTTTACGCTAGCCTCGTAATAGAATAACCACAGGGAGGACGCGTGTAATTGTAAGAATCAACTAATAACACGAGGCCGCCCGCGGGCGCTCCAGAGTTAAGAGTTAGGGTCGTGCGAAACCTCGACCGCCCTTCCTCTCTTTATCCGTTCTCGTTCACTAGCTCTGCTTCACCCGCTAACTCGTGCTTTTTACGCGTCGATGCGTTGGCGCAAATTTTCGTTTACTTTAATTCCACGGTGTCTATTGTAAATTGTAAATTTTCTGCAGCTCCTTGTAGTTGTAAGGAATACTTAGTGGGAGAGTCCGTGTTCGATTATTTAACACTTGAATTTTCTCAAATAAGTACAGTTCTTTCATGTGATTATTTACACTGGTCATTTCCTTACGTTATCTCGCGAGGACATTTGCATTCGCATATAATCATTCTCCAAATACCCGTCGTTGCTCCATAAATCATCGCGTTTTTATCACGACGAAGAATTCAAATTATACTGTATTAATACTTGCTTTAAATATTTATGCGCGAGAATCGAAATGCTAATACGTTTTTGTTTTGTGCGTTTATTAAATGTTGGTAAACCGAACAACACCTAAGCGTCTGATTTATAGTTACAAGTTCTACGGAGTTTTGTCATGTTTATAAGCATTTTTCAAAATGAAATTTTTATTAAGTATAGTCTGATAAAATCCACCTAAAATTTACAGTATGACTAAATTAATTTATTTATCAAATCATAAAGCATTCGTGAAAGAATATTTACAGACGAAACAATGAGCTAGATATCTTTTGATTATTGCACAGAAATACGTGAAATACGTGCAAATCACCACTCTATAGTTGGATTGAAAATTATTGTATAAAATATTATTATAAAATTTATTATAAAATAAATTGATTTTCTATAGAGCGAATGTAATTCGATAACGAAAACGTTAGTTACATCCAATAAGATATTTTAATTACCAACCGATGCAACTGAAATTTCTTCATAGTTCATGGTCCGCAGTTTCATCTCTTTTTATTTTAATTTTTCTCATCGTGAATTATTTCGGATAGGCTCAAATTTCTTAATTATTAATAAATTTCTATTTGTTAATTTATTTACTGAAAATAATGATGATTTTCTATAAATCAAATTACCGAGATACCGCTTTAAAATGTTATCTTCTCGTTTTTGCCTACTTCTCTCTCTCTCTCTCTCTCTCAACGTGCACCAACGATCTGCCTTGTTCCGGCCAATCTATCGATTAAGCTTCAGAGGAATAACTACTAAAGGCATGCTTCGAAAAAGAAGAAATGGCTTTGCAGAGATTGCAATCGTACAATGAAACAGTCTGCCACAGTTGAGAGTCGCACTTCCAACGATTGAATGCCAGTCTTTTCAAATGCGGTACTCACGGTTGCTTGCGAGTTACTAACGCGATGTCTAAGTGGGGGTGGATTTACATGAGCAATTAATCCAATTTGAGGTTTACGGATTGGCCGAGACATGTACGCATGATTTTGATGGCTTTCGAGGATGAGGCTTTACTCCAGTACGATATATCCTGACGCGCGAGTCAAGGAAGTGATTCGAGTTGATTAAGCGAGTGCACGAGTAAATAAGTGCGCAAATACATAGCAAGGGTTTAGCTCCTCTTCGGCTGAAAAGCTCGGATGAAAGTCAGTGTATCGAAATGATTTTATTCCTTTTTTAATAGTTTATACAGTGGAGAATTTTATTTCGATTTTCAATACGTATTAGTACTTTTATGTTCAGAACTTTCTTTTAAATTCAAACGAAATTATGCCTTATATTTCTAGCCATTCAAAATTTACAAATTATTGTTATAAAACTAACAATAAGCAAACATTTCTCATGAATTAGTACGTACTTACTTACGTTATCTTGCATGAAATTTAAATAACTATAAATTAATGTTCCTTAGTATTTTATTAGATAGCCGAGATCAAATAGAATAATAAACTATAGAACTACAGTAATGTTCGAAATCATAATAGTACTTATGTGTATACTTATGATGGAATTTTAAGGACAGAGTTTTCGTATAAATAATATTACGAAAAAATAACGACTATACTGATTCAGAAAACTTGATAAATAATGATGTAACGTACGTTACATCAGCATAAAGGAGAACTTTACTTTTACTATATTGTTATTATCAGACTTACCACATTTTCGCAGATATTGTATTATTCGTCAGTATTATAAATTTTATTGTGTTTGTATATTTAATTATAATAAAATATGTTTATGGAAAAGTAATATAAAATCAGTTTTGTACTAATTATAATCGAATATATAAGTTTGCGAACGAAAAATTGGGTATGCACGTCATTAATGTTTGAATAAGTGAAAATTACAGGAAACTAATAAATATTCTATTATGATAAATGCAGATATAATTAAATGGAATTTTTCTTTCAAAATACTGATATTTGTATCGATAAGAATTCTTATTCTTAACTAATACTTAAATAAAAGATAAATTATTAAAATGATATATATATATATATATATATATATAGTTTATTACATTAGAAAAACTAATAATTCATGTGGTAAATATATAAAACCAGTGAAACATTAATTTCTTAGATAAATGTTTATATTTTTAAATTTGAAATATCAAGAAACAAAATTTTTATAACTATTTTATATCCACTTTCGATCCATTTTGGAATAATTTATAATAATTATGGAACTTTTATGGCTATTACCTTTGAACAAATAAATAAGTGAAAATAGATAAAAGATTATTTTTTATAGTTTAATATTTATCAAAAGAATGTTCGAGTTTTTAAAATTCTAAAAGTTGTGTAACATTATATTTACATTGTGTGTGTGTGTGTGTGTGTGTGTGTGTGTGTGTGTGTAAAATATAATTTACATATAAAAGTTTTATTATTTTTAGCATAACTTGAACAATATCTGAATTTTTATTATATGTAGCGGTGAAATATAAATCAACTTTCATGACAATATAAACTTTTGACTATCGGAAACACATCTATTCGCATAGAAAGTGCAAGCGATTTCTCGTATGGTACCAAGAAATCCAAGTAAAGTGCTTAAGAGTTAGTAGAGTAATTACACGGAGGTAATAACATTGAGCTCCGATAGATTCTATTCTTCGCTCGTGATTTCATAGTTTCTTGGCGATTTTCTTATCCTGTGCAGTTTCTCTCGCCTTTTTCGTTATGCACGAAAGATATACAATCAATATAGTACCAAAATACGAATATTGCTGTTCTTTAAATTAATTTCCAGCAAAACCTACGTTTATTATATCCTACTACTTGAACCAAATATTAATTTGTTTAAAAAAGTTAATTTATGAGATTGAATGTAAGCACAAGGATTGTATATTCCAAGTACCTTCAAAAGTAAGCAAGCAGGCACGAATACAATATAAAAGCTATTATTTAATTAAGCCAAGTATTTAAATTAGAGAGTTCAGAAGACCTGTTTTTATTATACGTATAATTCTCTTTTCAGATTCGTCATTTAACATTTGCTTAAATATAGTTACTTTCAAATGCATATTCACTTATTGCTCGGTATAAGTAGTTGAGCATTTTCAGGATCACGCTGAGAGTACCTATTTATGTAATCACTGATAGTTAAGCTTTAAATAAACTCAACTTGTAGAACGAAAAGAAAAAAGAAAAATGGTTGCTAAATTATTGTTCTCGGATCGTTTGAACCTTCGACCTCTCTCTCTCTCTCTCTCCCTCTCTCATACACATACGCACACGGACACTTTCTTTCCCTCTGTGTTCCCTCCACTGAGCAATCATATAAAGCAAAGGAGGGTCGTCGGGTTGGGCTATGGTAAATGGCGCCTCAAGTATCTGGATGAAGCTCTTCCTTGTGGCGCCTATACTCTACTTCCTTGGCGTTCACCACGCTCAATTTGATTCTTATTCTTCGCTTCTTTATTCCTCATTTTCGTTTTATTCGCGCTTACGTGTCTGTTTTAAAATGATAGAATATGTCACTCTAAAAGGCTGATTATTGTACTACTTAACTAATAATGTAAATATTTTCTTCACGTTGAAGGTAGTATTATTTTTGGTTTTAATCGTAGAACGATTGTTCTTAAGAAGATAAGATAAGACTGCACAAACATTTAATTTTTTTATTTTGGTCTTGTTGCTGTAAATTCGTCTTCAACTTTATTTTCGTATTATGTTCGCGAATATGCACGAAGTAATTTTATGCAACCAGTAACGAGTGTAAAAAATAATTTCAATACAGATTGGAAACTCATAATTCTTGTAGGTCCCACATTCTCTTAAACATATTTCTAGTATAATTTAGTAATTTCATTAATAAAAGCATTTTTTCCTACTAGCTTTATCTGTTTATAAAAATCTACAAAAATTTGTAGTATTGATGGTAAAATATTGTGCTTATCATTTATCATTACAATTGCAATAACGAGAAAATGATTATTATATTACATGCTATGTACACTATTTTAATACTAAATTAATTAGACAATACAGCAGAAATAACTCATGACAATGGTATTTTCATTTTAAAACTTAAAACAACAACATGGAAAATAATGATAATATTTATGATAATAATACGTTACAACATCATTTGAAAGTCAATTATTTTATCCGTGAAAAGCCCATTCGAATCTCCTTTAAATCCCTGAAGTATAAGGGGCTGCAGCATATGTACACGTTAATATACTCTTCTTCTATAACTATAACGATCTACGGATGTGGTCAGCGTTTAACCGGACTAGACGCAAAAATATCTTCCGTGAGAAAGTTCACGAATGCTATGCAATGAGACCTTATATACACACGCACACCTACACATGCACGTAAGCATTCATGCACTTATGTACATATCCGCAGCCCTTGCAATACGCCATTTTCTATATCGCATGTGCTTCTTCGATCCTTCAGCTTATTAGTTACCTCTCCTTTTTTATTTTGGCTTTTTGTATTTCTTTATTTCTTGCCTTTTTCGTATTTATCGCGCGTGTATACGTTGTATGTACGAGAGTATGTATCTAAATGGGTTCTCCTATCTGTTTTTACTCATTCGGGCAAATATTGCCTTAAATTGCCACTGATCGCTGCCGTTTTTGTTTAAATGCTGAGGTATTCAACTATACTATTATCGTCTTCTTTTCTAGAACAAGTAATCTTTTACTTTGAGAGTTTTTTAAGTTTTTTATCTAAATTCCTTTATTAAAAACTACATGTAATGGACAATAACATGATGCTTAATATTTCGAATTACGAAAAATGTAAGCACTTTTGTGGCAAATAGCGAGTTCACAAATACATTCGGTTAATCATATGATTTTGCATTTAATAATGATTTACTTTCTGAAATACATAAACTGATAGGTTTCACTTATTATTACTTGAGAGAATGATATATATGCCATAAGATATATAAGAATTTGTAATTGTAATTTGTGTACATAACACAGCTTTCATCATTTATTAAAGTAAACAAAATGTGATTATTTTTATTTTTTTTTTTTTAAATTTATTCAAAGTTAAATTATTTTTATTCAGATTCATGTGATTTGAGTAGTAAAATTAGGGGCTCGAGTTTATGTATCACACTTCTTGGTCGTGATTTCGCACAAGAATCTTGCGAACGAACAAAAAATACAAATTGAAGGGAGCAGCAGGTTCTGTCGATTCAATTCGTGAATCGCAATCCGGAGGCGACATCCGCTGACTGCGTAAGTAGTGAGGGAACGTCTCGGAAGACGTCGGATGTTACGGGGTTAGTTGACGCGGGGCGGAAGGGGGGATTAATTCCGACGAGCGCTTCGGATTCGCAGATGCAGGATGCCACCGCTATTCCCTCTGACCTGTGCACCTCGTACATCGCTAATCTACTTAAATAACGAAACATCCCTCGGGGGATGTCCCGATATCTGGCAGGGAACCGGAACATCTCGAGGAGTGGTAAACGAAAATCAATGCTAGTGCATGACTCGCGTGACATTCGATATCTTGCGAGGTTTCTATCTTATGTCATACTGGTCTCGATTTTAAATAACCTTATCCATTTCTTCGTTGCATCGTGCATTTAATTGCACCTTATTGATTTAAATAGTCCGTGTGATTACGTTGATCAAGCGTAATAAATTAAATTAGAATATTTCCAGTTCAAATCGTAAACATATTAGAAAGTCATTCTCATTTTTGCAGCTAACGATTAAAGTACATTCATTATTATAGTAAACAAGGTTTCATTACCGTTTTGCGTCATCACCGTTATTCGAAGTCGATTTTCGGGCAGATTATTTGGCATAATCCTTTACATAAAAATCTGCGCCACTCGTTTCTTCGAGAGTCATACTAAATTGCAATGTATTTGAAGAATTCTAAATTTAGACGCTACGTAATGGCTCTTTTAACATTACTTTTAATAATTTGATTCATTACTAAAAAATTGCACTTGCTAATTTTTAAATACATGAGTGACGCGTTTAATTGTTATTCCATTTATAAATTATGAATATTCATAACTTCTGATAATATGTAGATTTTATTAGAATTTACTACCCACGTTACGTATTTACTTTACCGATAAATATAAAATTTCTGTTATAAAAACCTATTTATCAATTTTAATAATATATTTCGTGGAATAATTGTTTATTTGGGTGACAATTTAAATATGTTTTTCATGGATTTTCTGATACATAACAAAGAAATATCTAATAACTTGGGTACGCTAACAAAAGAGAGACTTTATCAGAAATAATTCTTAAAATCGAATAGAGGCGACTTCGTAACAAAAGATGCTACTTTTATATAGTTATACGCAACGTACTCTCACAACAAATGATACCCATTTTATCTTTTGTCACGTTTTTAAGTTCCTAGTAAAATGGAAAGGCTTGATACATAATGAGATATTCATTAAATACTACGTAAATATATGAAAGATGGCTATAGTGCGGATGTCGATAAGTGAGGAAATATTCTCGGTATACAGTCACCTCTTTAAAATGTACGTTCAAAAAGCCTTGCAGCGGCGTATCGATATTTTAATGTACCGCGAAAGTCTGACGTAGAATGTTTATTATACAAAGTAACAATGGGGTAAAAAAATCCTATTATTTACGCAAAAGCAGTGTTTTTCGTGAATTTGTAGTTTGAAGAAGAAGTATGTACTTGACTGCTATAGAGACTACTGGTTCGGCCACTGTAAATTCCCAAATGCGTACAGTAGTGCCGATACAACTTGACTCTCCATAAAAGGGAAGCATTGAGGCTCGGCACTTTTTATGATATGTTCGAACATCGAGTCTCGCGGACCCGAGAAACAACGAAAAAGTCCAACGTCTAAAAGAAAAAAGACCAGGCACAAAAAGAACTCAAGAAAGTGATGGACGAATTACGAGCATCCAAACAAGCGCCCCACGCATTATACGCTTTCGTTCAAAATTATCGCCAGTTCGTTCGTTTTTCTTCTTTACGCCGGTATACGCCTAGATATTCGCATGCGTAAATCGACAGATGACTGTGCATTGACACCCAATTGCAGCTGAATTATAAATTTAATTTAAGAATCCGTGAAATTATTTGTAAATATTAATCAAATCGTATACATAGGTAAAAAGCAAATACCCGACAATAGCTTTCTGGAAACAATGAATTTAAATGGGAGTCAACTATTAACCATAAAGACTTTGCAATCATTTAAAGATTGCAAAGTGCATTCATTTATTTAATCGCACAAGAAAATATTTTTCTCATTCATATTATTACAAAGACGTATACAATTTTTGACCGATCGAAGAAATTACCCTAACTGATACACTGCCTTCAGCTTCAAGAGTAATACTAATCATATCTACGATTTAGTACCAGAACCATTAACAGCTTCCTTTCAATGTATAACATTCAAAAATATAAAAGAACGAAATTCTTCTCGCGCGTTCAAACTAAGCTAATTGATTCAAAAAAAGAAAGGTAGGCTTTATTAATAACAATATCGAAAGTAAAATTCCACGATAAAAACTAAGTCATGTTTAACGCGTGTAAGCGCGGACATAATTATTTCGCTCATTCTTCTTTGTTTCGTACATTGGTTTTGGTAGAGCAGGACCTCTTCTCCGCAAAATATAAAATATTTAGTTCGTCCTAAATTCGAAACTAAAAATCACGTGGCCGAAGTAAAGTATCCAAAGGGGCGCCAGAGGAGCGAGATTAAAGAAAGCCGAAAGCAGTGCGCCTCCTTCGAAAAGGATCGTGGGCCCAGTTTACGCGCTTTGTCGCAGGAGCGCTCGTCGAACATTTGGGACCCTCGCCTTTCGATGATTCCCCGCTAATGCAAATTCATGAACGCGGAGTTGCCCCCTTTCCCAACCCCTATTAGAGTACGGTGGGGCAATATCAAAAACAACGAGTACGGGCTCGAAAATTGTCCGAACTTGGACGTACGCGCATCTCCGGAATCACTGGGCCAGGATACGTAATTTTACGGCTCACCGCGGGTGCGTGTCAGTCGGTCGCTCGGCTCGTCTGTAAAAGGTCGCGGATCTCGTCGGTGGGGAGTGAGAGATAATTTTTTCGGAAAAATGGCCGATAGATAGGGGTGAGCGACTAATCGTGGCCCTTAAACTTTACGTCTTTATGTCCCCAAGCGAGAACATTTTCATATACGGACGATTTTTGTCGGAGCTCGCGCTCATTGATGCCTCATGACTCTTTTGGAAAAGATTGAAAAATCAGCTCGAATCCGAGGGAGGAAATGCAGCTCTGAAATGAGCATTAAGAATTCGAGACTTCGCCAAGCGGCTTAAATTGAAGCGACGGACATCGCACGCAGATATATCAACGATGTATTGCGTAATTAGAAGTGCCCAACATTTTAGAGATATTTTCAATTTTTAGGAGAGAATATTAATATTCGAAACGTTTCATGGCGAAAAATAAATTATTAAGCTTCGATATCGCATGAGCAGATTTGACTATCCTAACCGTGCAATATTATCAGTGCACTGTTATTGATTGAAATGTACGCATGAAGTTTTTGATTACGTACCAAGATTATCCTAATTATTATAATAAATTGGAAGTCTGTACATGTTGTATACTTTTATATGAAAACAATTAAAAGTGCAAATTTTCTCTCCGTATAATTGTAGTTTTTTTCTTTAATTTATTCAATGGCAAGAGCAGTTCTAGAGCAACTTTTATATA
Source organism: Wiebesia pumilae (assembly GCA_018907045.1). NCBI lineage: Eukaryota > Metazoa > Arthropoda > Insecta > Hymenoptera > Agaonidae > Wiebesia > Wiebesia pumilae. Next base: position 4,986,749 of record JACCHZ010000181.1, on the reverse strand, counting down.
ATTTAAGACAATCTCAAATTATAAAATGAGGATTCCACGAGTTCGTTCTTGATAGATAAGACTTGTTCAATAACGTAACAGAATTAGGAATTAGAAATTAGGAATGTCTTTCATGGCAGTAATTCCTTTATACGAGCAAAATATTTAAATGGGTAAAAGCAAAGAATTATTCAGCGTCTCGATATAATTATCTTGCGTAAATAAATGGAAAATATATTTTCATATTCACTCAAAGGCACTTTTCATAGAGTTTTTAGGTAGAAAATAATGAATAATTTTCACTATTGAAATTCGAACCATGACCAAAATAAAATTTTAAAGTATTGCAATAACCTGTGTAAGCAGTTTCATAAAGTTTATTTTAAGCGAAGGAATGAACTATTTGTTGATTTCTTAAAGCTTAAAAAATTTCTTGAGCTTGAATAAATTTATGAAATTTGTATCACCAACGCTCGTAATTCTGAGCGATGTCGTTTTAGAAATAATGTAAGTTTAAAAAAAAAAATAATCCCTCCAGCACAATTTAAAAAATAAAAAAAAGAGAAACACAACGGAATATGCGAATTTAATATTTTTTTTTCTTCAAAATTGTACGATATCTTGGAATATTCCAGGGGCAAAAAATTCAGAAGCAAATGTTGAATCGTCGCTGAGAAATGTCAGAAATTCAGAAAACGCAAGAAGGGAAACTAGTTGAGCTCTCGGTATAAAAAAAGCAGACTCCTGGAACGGCCTTCGTCGTGGGGTATAATTGTTTAATTGAATGATTAGCCAAGAAACGCGGACAGGAACGATCGCAATTTATAGCAGCGCGCTGTTCTCGATAGCCGATAGCCGAGACTTGGCTCTCTGTCGGATATAATTCACTCTAGAAAAGAAGAATCGCCGTCGACGGATTGCACTGCTGGCTACGTGTTTTTTATTGCCACTCACGCGCATACGCGTACCTGCACGTACGTCGGTTTTACTTGACGGATATCGACCACATGAAGCGGACTCAGGGGCGAACGGGAGCGCGCGATTAGTTTTGTCGCCGACGGGCGTGTACGTGTTGGTTGTACTGGTCCGTCCCGGTGGCGTCTTCACTTTGGAACCGGATTGATTTCCATCGGATGGACGATTCAGAGTTTGTGTGAGAACGTGCCCGAGAAAAAAGTGGAGGAAGGGAGAAAAAAGAGAAGGAAGGGGCCGGTTTATAGGCGCTCGGAGGAAAATCGCGCGACTGGACCCATTTGAAGAACATGAAAATACGCTACACCAGTCGCTGCTTTCATACCTATGAATAGTGGCACCTTCGACTGACGATTCTCACACCAATTTCTTTGAGCGCAGCTGAAAACCGCGCTTATTTTAATAGTAATCGTTTCGTTTGTTCGAGACCGATTATCCTACGAGCGAGGATTCTACGAATTAAAAGCTATTCAAATAGGTAGAAATAAATAGTTAATCTTGGAAAGTCCATTGAATTTTCACGAGTATTTGTACTTATAGTGATCATCGTAATACAAAAGGACAATCTTCCATTTGATTGGATTTTGAAATCTTTCTAATTACTTTTTATGGAATTTCCTAACCGGCTGTATTGGATGTGCCATAGATGTAAGTTGCGAAAGGAGTGAAAAGTGAGGAAAGAGAAGAAAAGTGAGGTAGATCGTGAAGAACGAAAGTTATAAGAGAGAAAATGAGAGAAAAAGAAGAGAAAAGGAGGGGGAGAGAGAGAGAGTGAGAGAGAGAGAGAGAGATATGAAAAAGCGCGTCGTGCATAAGGCGATTCATCTCGTCCGATCGGACACTTTGATTACCGGTTTCGCATTCATGAGGGATTCGCGACGTTCCATTCTTCTTTCTCCTTCTCGCCTCAATTTGTCGAGTGCTCTTTTCTTTTGCTTCTTTATGCTTCTCATACGTGCGTATACATATCCACTTTTCTTGTATTTTATATGTATGCATATACTCGTACACTTTTGCTTCAGTTTTCATTCCTTTATGAATGCTTTCGTGTTCCCTCGAGTTTTTAACTTTTTTTCATCCTTCACTTGGAAATTATTACGTTAAGTAATTCATTTATAAGCGTACCAGAGATATAATTTTTTTAATGCATTTTTAAGAAGATGATTTAATCTCTCGATAATCTTGAGATAATTTTCTGCAGCAAGCACCCTTACCAAAATATATTCGATATTCTTAATTATTTTCATTCACTGATGTAATTATATTATTTAAAACGTTTTGAGCATCGTTTTATTATCGTAGCTCTTCTCTTGTAGGGAGCAATTATTTGTATTTATTAATGATTAGAAAATTGTTCTCTGTAAAATTATACAGGAATATAAATGTTATATTTAGATTAATTATATTTATGAAACAAAATTCTCGAGCATGGAGAACTTATTATTTCCAATTAATAAAATAAGGGCTATTTATTTATAAAAATAAAAATGTTTTCTAGAATTGTGGTATGAGATCTTTTTAGATATGTAGTTAAAAAGCTCAGTCTACCTATCGAAATGTACGGTTACGAAAAACTTCGATTAATGTGTCCAAAAAAAAGCACGCTAATTAATGTTAATATGCTTATACGATATAACGTTTCAGGGATCAGATTTAAGTAGTAACTATTTATATTGCAAAAGATATGTAAATTTTAAAAACGATAATAGATTTAGACGATAGACAATAGATTTCTTCGCTCTAGTTATTCTGTACACCAGAGTATCAATATCATTACTCGATGTGTTTAAACTCCGTACACTGACATCATTGCAAATAAAAATTTTAAAAAAACTTGGCCACATCTATCGATCCGATAAATATACTGCTTTAAAAAAGACAAAAGTTTCACTAATATTAGATTCACATCATCTATCTAAATTTCCCCATCAGTTAAAAAAAATTTTGATTACTTAATAAACGTCGCTCCTTCGAATGCTTAACTTAATTACCAAAATAGACGCGAGCGAACGCACAAAGAGACGAGAGGAACTTTTTCTCTTTGCTTCTCGTCTCTTTCTTTCTTTCCGTTGACTCGCTTAACTCTCCTCATTAGGCGCGGTGACATCTTGAAGGTGTGCTCGCAACAAAATAAAAAGAAAAAAGGAGTCGCGGAGAAAAATACAGCTGCGGCTCTCGAGGGAATGAACGAACATTGAGCATCTTGGACGTCGACAGAGAAAAACGAAGAGAAGGCTTGCTAAACAAATAATTTTCACAACCAACCCCTGTCCCCTTTATCAGGCCTCTTATTACACTTTTCTTATTTCTCTGACACGAGGTCTGACAAAAAACGTCAGCAACCTTGTCGTGTGTTTCCGCATTTTCCCAAGAGGGACAGAATCTTCTCTCCCATTCGCTCTCTCTCTCTCTCTCTCTCTCTCTCTCTCTCTCTATTCTCTTTCTTTCTCGTCTGACGCAATTAAAGGAAATAACACCAAGTGATTGCAGCGGATGAAAATTACAGGCGAGTTACGCGGCTACCGTGTCTAATTAGTGCGATGTCGACGATTAAAGCGCCTGTATACACTTCGCGTAAGATTGCACATAAGAAATGGCTTATTCTGAGACTTTTCTCTGCGAGACTTCAACTGAAATTGTAATTGTTTCTTTTTAAGTTGACAGTTATTGAAAAATCGATGCTTAGTAATTAAGTTTAATTGTCCAAGTGAAATTAAATTAATTCGACTCGGATAATAATTTCAATAATTAGATTCAAATTTAAGAATACTAAACCTTATTTTTATAAAAACGGTATAACGTGCCTTGATTTATTGAAAACAATTGTTTTTTGATTACTTTAAAAATCTTACAAAATATTTTCCATTTGAGTTTGCTAATCAATACAGAGATACTGTGTTTATCGGGAACAATATATTCATTATTCAATATTTGATTTGCACAAATTTTTAGTCATTATTATTTATAATATTGAATTTTTACAACAAATTAAGTGTACGATTATCATTGAGAAGAAAATGAAATTGATTATTTATTACGGCTAAGATGTAATTCCCTTGAAGTATCTGGCACAGAAATCTGGCAAGGATCCTAATTAAGTAGATTTCCATGGTAATGATGAAGGCTTAAAATTAAAATATCTAATTAAATATTGCATTATATCTGAAATAACTAACAATATCAGAAATAAATAATGTAAGTAGAATCGTTAAGGATTATTTTTATAGCAATACGCAACAAAAGTTTCAGCTCGTGAGTCCTGATGAACTTCATAAAAAGCATTAATCATTCAAGTCGCAACATCCCGTCTTCAATCTCAAAAACAAAATGGTAATGAAACACAGCAATAAAATTGTAAAAAATCGATTAGCTTCCAAGTACTTTAAAAAAAGGTCTCGAGGGCACTTAAACGTTTCTTTTTCATGCCGAACGTTCCCGTCTCGCAGCGGGCGTTTTATTCGATAATTATGCAAATATGGAAATGATGATTGTCGGGCAATGTGTCCTCCGAATATAAAAGGGAAGCTGCTCGCAATTCGGTTATCTTTGTGATTCAAGGAATAAAAAAAGACGTGTATAGGAACCAAATAGACAGCTGAAGTTTTAACCGAATAGAAAGAATGTAAAATGTGATTCGAGAAAATAAGGATTGAGCGATATTTAAATTTCGATTAATTGCATTTCTTGAACTACTTTCACGAGTAAAGAAATTTTCAGTACCTTTTATTCCCTACGTCGACTTTAAAGCGTTCAAAGTTCAATATATAATTCATGGATTCAACAGCATTTTACTTTTCTGCTTATTACTTTTCTAAAGTTTATCAAATATATTATTAAATATATTATTATTAAATATTTCATATTTTATTGACATTATGTATTCAATGCAAGAATACAAAATAATGGCTACAAAGCCATATTTAAACAAAAAACTTGTCAAAACTTTTTAATCTACAAAATATTATCATTACGAAGGATTGTATTTGTTACTTAACAATTAGAATTAAAATTTGTTTGTTATATAATGCGATAGTTTGATTTATTATGTTACGGTATTTTTCAAAATGTGAAATATAAATATACTGTGAATTGCTACACTTTGGCAGTATACAGTGAAGTGCCTTTTAGTAAAAGATTATTTTCATACAAGTGCATAATTCCAATTATTATTTTTTATTGTGTTTAACGTTAGTAACGATATTTGAGTTATTTATATTTTATATTGATAAAAAATTTCCTTGAAATATTCTTCTTATTGAGAAATAAATAAATAATTTACTATTACATTATGAAAATGTAGGTTAAATTAGCAAAATGAACAAGTAAGGCATATACATACAGAAAATTTTGTAACAATATTTATTATTAAGGATTATTAGATGGATCGCGGTCAAAATATTTTTCCTAATACTTAAGAATATAGATTTTATCGATAAGATGTATGGTAACTTTGAAAAGATTCGAATACAAAAATGTTAGAAATTAATGAAATGATCATATGTGCAGAAATTCAAAATTTCTTTAAGATTACTAATAAATACTGTATAATAATGTCATAATATTTTGAAAAAAATCCTTTAATCAATGCAATAGAGTTCGAACTTGCATAAGTTTATCTATTTTCCGTCTTATAATTGGATTGAAAAAGAACAACAAGGAGTAATTATAAATAAAAACATACCAATCAGAACGAAGGATGGTAATATTTATAAGCATATTGTTGAGACTTTTTATTTAAATTAATATCAATATAATAGTGTATTAATTGGAAGTGTATTATAAAGTAATATCGCAATCCGAAAATATTATTGAACACAAATTATTATCTAAGAATTCTACGAATTATACAACAATGAGTAAAACAGTAAGTAATTTTTAACAACGTAGTAGAAAAATTCCACTGCTACTTGAACGTAAGCTTTTATTTACAATCTTATTTTTGTTTCTGTTTCTAAATTGTTTTTTTTTTTTTTTTTTTACATCGTTCGACATGTAATAGCTCAATGCAACGATAATATCACCAACCAGCATTTTCACAGTAGATGAATTTGCGTGCATGTATAATATTCATACGCGTATGCGTGAAGTTCTTTTCAGACGAAGCAGAAGACTTGGATTTATGTTTCGAACGTCACTATAAATCGCAGTTTCAATATCTTATACGTACGGAAAATGTGTAATTTAGGTACGTGAATTTAAGAAATCAAGAGAACTGAAATGGAAGAATATTGCATTAGTACACGTATCTCTTAATATTGCGTAAGTAAGAATAAGAATATTTATATAGATATTTTCTTCCATGGACGAAAAGAAGAATGAGTTTAATTCGTTGGAAGAATAGTCCACAAGAAAAGCTTTTCTTATTTTAATTATATGCTTAGCGCTCCTTAAGTCTATCTCCGACAGGAATTTAAGATACGAAGTAATTACATATCGGTTAAATTTCTCTTTAAACATACTGCAACCACGTCACACGATTCGAGCCTCGCGGTGTCACGATCTTCCACGATTTTCAATTTATCCCAGTATTTTTTTCTTGGCAAAACGAATCATTCCTTAAACAACGCTAATTCCCGTTAGATCGCGAAGCGCCGTCTTGCATCGCATGTTTGCTACGTAAGCCGACTTTCCAAAGCACGATCTCGTACGCAACGCGTTGGAGCGGTCGAAATTGTAGACGCCGAGCGAAACGGAAGAAAGAGAGAGCGTGGAGAGAGTGAAAGAGAGAGGGGAAAGGTTAGCTCGGGAAACCACGTCTTCCCCCGCGACGAAGACGAGGACACCGCGAGGCCACCGGCGTCGACCTCCCCGTCCGGAGCGGAAGAGGGGCGCCTCCGAGGGAAACGCTCGCAAGAGAGCGGCAACGGGGGTGGTGGCAGTCAAGCCCCTCATTTGCATAGAAACGCTCATTTTTTTCCTTACGTACAAACATGCTGACAGCGCGGGCGTTGGGTCGCGCTTTACATTTTTGCGACGCCGGCGAACGCGGGTTAAGTACCGCCGCGGGAGGGGCGTTGCGACGAATGGCCGCTGTAAAGCCGATTTGTGGCTCTTCGGGGGAGCGTCGAGACACGAATAATACCCCCCGCTGCCGCCACCGACACCGCGGATTCCCACCCCCTTCTTACGGTCAACCTGGACGACGCTAGATAAGGGCGCACCCTCGGCACGCGACGCTGCCACCAGACACGTCAAAGAGCGCGCGACTCGATCGACAAACTCGCGTTGTTCTTCGACTTACATATTTCATAAGGAGGACGAGCTGCGAGGAGTGACGCACTTCGATATGCAGTGGCGGAATACTGCAAATCTTTTGTCGAGCTCTTTCTAATCAACCTAATGCTTCTGCCTTATTTATGCATCCCGTAATACATGTTACACGAACACCACGGAATTCATTATCAGAGAGACTGATTAGAGTGAAGCGATGAATTTGAGTTTTTATTCAGTTACTCAGTTCTAACACTTCGGTTAACTACATTATTTATTACCAACAATCGTTTGCTTACTTAAAACATGAAAATCATCATTATTCATTTCCATTGTTGTAGATATTGCACTGCACAACTAGCCATTGATATTACAATAAATGGAAATATGGTTTATGGTTATTACGTTGAATCTATGATTGAGTTGAAATTAAATTAATAATTATCATTCTTAAAAGTGATTATACGTTCGTTGGAAATTAAAAATCCTCAACTCGTAAAGCGAATACATTCCGTAGAGAGAGTTTTAATACAATAAATTAAGCGCTTCCCTAGATTTTTCAGGACGTACTTATTACAAGGAATAAATATCCTTGCACGAGAAAAATATAGAAAATCAGCGAGCGCAGCTGATTATACTTTGAAGAACCAATAAAAAATTACAGTATACATAAACAGTCATTAAGTTAACGGCTTCTTTTTGAAAATGAAGGATATATTTTGTTGTAGAACGTTCTCCATTGCGTTCTGGCATTCCAAAGATAATCCACGCGATCGTTATCTTGTTGCATTATGTGTAAAGTACAGCGAAATAAAAATAGATGGAAACGTCGTGGAGAAATTATAGGATCTGCTCAATTGATAATTAAAAGGCGATTTCATCGTGGCAATAATTTCAAATTTCATTGTCACTTGGTATTCCATGGAAAATGAAAAAGTAATTATGACGTTCTTTGAAATTCGGGAAGCTTTGACCCGTAACCCTTATCCAGATAATCGTTGTTTATGAAAATATCGTGGCTAGAGAATGTGGGCGGATCTCGAGGTAAGCCAATGACGTCGCGTTGCGTGCCTCGTGTCGTTACGCTACTGCAAATTGATAAGGATTTCTAAATGCGCCGCTTGCTGGCGAGCCGCCACCACCACCACCACCACCGCCGCCACCGCCACCACCGCCACCACCACCACCGCCACTACCCCGCCGTCTTAACATCCCTCTTTCGTTCTTATTCCCTCTCGCTTCCTTCTTTATTCCCGTTTCTTTTTTATTTTCTGAATATAAATAGCATACTTTATTGTACATTCTTGTCGGCATGAATAAATAAAGTATTATTAATATAATTGCAAAATAATTACACGTCATTCATTCGTTCTATTTTCGTTAAATTCTGTTTCCATGCATTTTAGGCTTTACAAAGAGCGAAGTAAAGTAAATTATTTTGAAAGTATCCTCGCGATCTTTGGATACGTATATGCCTTAACTAGATACTTTGCACTTTTTCACATCAATGATAGAATTGACAAAGAAAGAAAACTTATGCTCGTGCATTATTATTTAATTACATACTTACTGATATGCATCGCAATAAAATCGGTAATAAAAGGGGCAGTTTAGATAAGGGTCACGAGAAAAATAGTTATTAGGTAAAGTCACTATCATTCCTTGTAGTGATTAAGCACAGATATTAAATAATGCAGCGTATAATGTGTAATGTTATACGCGCGTTGATGGTTTTCATTAAAATGCTAATAATAATATTATGTGAGCAAATTTAAAATATCGTTCGACTCACTTTGAAAAGAAAAAGAAAAAGAAAAAGAAAAAAAAAACAAACTCTTAAAGATTTTAAGTATTCGATTAATTTTTTTTCGGACTGGAAGATGATGAGGCAATGAAGGGTTCGATTTTTCAATAAAACTTATAAACACTTTTACAATAACAACTATTATTTATTCATAGGTAGTAATATGCTGAATTATATGAGTAGACTCGATGACCTTTTGACGCTAATTCGCGCTTAAATTGCGAAATAAAAATCCTTTATTGCTCGCCGACAATCGCTTTCCTACTATTATACATCGAAGAAAGAAACTCCCGCATCACATTAATTACAAAAGAACATTAATACATTTGCATCGATTTTCCCATCATCGCGACCGATGATTCAAGATTCCTCGTTATGCATAGGAAGATACACAAGTGACAAAAGTAAAAGGAACAAATTGTCGACGTATTAAGTGACGATCAACGACGCCCTTGTAACATCGTGCAAAAGAGGCGAAAGGGCGTCGAACGGTGTTTCGATTGCCGGCGATCGGCGAATTTGGGCGCCTCGCATTCTATGTACTTTTCTTGCATTACGTATTGCCTGTGGCTATAATGAGAGGAACAGGGGACGCGTGTGGTTACGTTACGAGTGGCTTTTTCTCTGTCTTTCGTCTGTACGTACATGTGTATGCATGTACTTAGGTGTGTAAAATGGCGATGGCAAATACGGATCAGCTATCGGTGATTAAATTCTCGATTTCTACGTAATAACTTTTCTCTAGCCGGGCTTAGCCGATACCTAGACGTACGCTATGATTATGTGAACTTTACAACACAAGTATGCCTTATTCCTTACGACTAAGAGACTTTGTACACGGATCTTAAAGAGTAAGCTTCCACGCCTGGCATCGAACGACGCGTTCTTTTTTTCTTCTGACGTTGTATCTTTTATCCTTGCGGTATATCGATAAATATCCCTTTGGTAGCCCAGTTGGATAAAATAGAAGCACTGCGAACATCGCTTGCAAAAGGAGAAACGTAACATTTCAAATGCCACTCGATTGAGCCTAGGAAAGTTCAAAAGCCAAACTCACTTAGAGATATTGAACCGAGTGGAAAGTCACAGATGTGCTTGTAATTTTAACTAACGTTCCATTGGTATAGCATACTTCGGTTACTTACAAAGAAAACAAATTGAAAATCCATTTTTAAACACTTTACGAAAGCTTTTTCATCGTTTCAAGGTTGTAAAAATTCGTAATCGTTGTAATAGATATGACAGGTTGAAATCATTAATTAAGAAAAGTAGAGAATGAACATTAATATAACAAGACTAATAAATAATATGAGCAAAAAAAGAGTGTAATTAATATTTTCATTTTAATATAAATTTTTTTCATACCGTACGTTCTTCCCTTTCGTCGAGTACAACCGTTCGCGGTGCTTCAATCGCCAAATTTCGAAAGTCATGGCCGCTCTTTCAGTCGGTCAGCGCGCGAAGAAGAAAAAAAACTTCCGCCGATCGAGACGAATAAAAGGCGGGTTGGTGTCACACGCACATAGATTAGACTTATTCCTCGTGAATAACTGAGTTATTTTTTTTTATTTATATAAATAAAATGTTAGCTTGAAAACGCGCTAGGAATTTCCAATCGTCGCTATATGCAACCCTCTTTTTTCATCAAAACGCTTGTTCTCTTCCTCGTCCCTTTCTTCGTTTTTACTTCATAATATGATACAAGATTCTCTTGATCCTTGAATCGATCGAAGCGAATCGGATTCGCTATCGGAAAGACTTACTTTAATTATTTTTTGTTTGTTCCATTTCATCCTTCGCCTTTCCCTGACTCGCGCCCCTTTTTTATTTTATATATATGTATACATATATGTATGTACGTATTTACGTGTGCATAAATATACACACGTATGCACAAGCAAACAGACACGCACGCACGCCACATTAACGCGCTCAAGCTCGCACACACGCGTACCCACATACATACAGTCACACTCGCTTACAATTTTTATGTATAATATATATGCGAATAATATGTATGTATGTGTTATCCATATGTGTATGTATGTATGTGTGTTTGCATGCACGTACGTTCGTACGCACTTATGTGTATACGTGTGTGTGTGTGTGTGTGTGTGTGTGTGTGTGTGTGCATGAGAGTGCGCGTGTTCGTGTATGTGTGTGCTTGGCGTCTATGCATGTACGAATATGTAATCCGGTCGAGTCGTTTTTTTTAAAAAATCACTCACTAATCTATAAAAGTTTGTTTTTGGACATCCAGATCGAAATGACGAGGAAGAAGATGGTTCTTTTTACCCTTCTAGCTGGTCGTTGCAGAATTGCACTTCGGTCGAGGACGCCTACGTTTCACTTCTTGTATACTTTTTTTTGACAAGAATCCTCGATTCGCACACCGTTCACTCATTAAACGTTCCATCATCGACAATCGAGATACACAGCGATGATAGTAATGGTAATGTTTATGATGATGATGATGATGATGATGATAATAATAATAATAATAATAATAATAATAATAATAATAATAATAATAATAATAATAATAATAATAATAATAATAAAATAATAATTATTATAGTAGTAGTAGTAGTAGTGGTAGTAGTAGTAGCAGCAGTAGAAGTAGTAATAGTAGTAATGATAATGATAATGATAATGATAATCGATATATCGATATATCGATGACAATAATATTAACGATGGCGATGATAGAACAACGAGAAAGATGATTACGGCAAAGTTCGAACGAGTCGAGTCCGGTTTATTTATTTATACCTTAAACTATAATGGACTAACTATTTTGTTCGATTTCTTATAGAACGTATAGTCGTTTCTGTGTCTTAAATTTTTTTGTGTTTGTTTCTTTTTGTTTACCTTAAAACACACTAGGAAATCACACACGCGCGCGCACTCTCATGTACCATTGATAAAGCAGTCTTTATAAATATCTCTCTTTCTCTTCTCTCTCTCTCTCTCTCTCTCTCGCTCCTTATTCAATTTTATGCATTATTTCTCTTGTTCTTTTAAACTATATTGTACCTACCGCATACAATCGACTCGAACTTCTCACGCTTCTCATTCCCTTAATTTCTTTTTATTCGACGTACACGAATACTTCTCGCTCTCCGTCGATCTGTATATATCACACACACGCGCACACGCCCACGCACACGCACACGCGCATCCATGCATACGTACATGTATATGTATGTATATGTATATATACGTGTATTGTATTTATATGTATTTATAATATTTTCATTTATGTATACTTGACTCGCGCGGTTTTACGTCCGAAAGAACTTCTTGCTTTTCTATATGATAGTCTGTTTTCGTAAGCGGGAGGATCGAGAGCACGCGCGACACCAAAAGACGCGCGATAGCCAGCGAATGCAAAACAAGTGAACCCCTCTAATTCATTCTACTCCTACTTCCGTTCGCCAAGTTCTTGATATGTCTCTTTGCTTCCTACGTGGATCGAGCGAAACTTTCATCCCTTGCTCGGCTCCCTCCCGCATATCTATCCGTTCGGCATTCCTCGATCTTTTCTATTTGTTCTTTTTTCGTTTGGTCACGCAGTGCCAGTTGAGTCAATACTTGGCTGCTGCGGCGTTTATGGCGCTTCTGCTGAATGCGATCGCCTCTAGGTTGCGCTCGTGAAGAGGACTGAATTCTTGTAGTAACCTGCTCGGGACTCTGAAACAGACGAAACAAAACGTTTTGGTCGTTTCCATCGAGTACATCGGATGGTCGCCCATCGCGTTATTTAAAAGGGAACCTCACTTTGGTTAGGCAACGAAATATCTTTCGACTGTTGACCAATCTTATTTTCAGCTAATTATTAGATTAGTTCGATAATTGTACTTAAATGAAGACGTTTCTTCAAAGCGAATGTCTTATTTCTTTTCGCTTGAGTGGGAACGTTTTTTACAACAATCAACGTGCATAAGGTAGTTTTTAATTACCTAAAATTCAATTCGATAATTCATATGTATAATATACACGGATGACGAGGTATTTTCCTGCAGTTAACGAGCAGCAAGTATATTTGAGAATTTGTAGAATGTATCATAAATTTGTAAATTCGTTGCCTTAGCAAAGTTCAATATTCAATATTATAGATAGCATTTAAAATTCCGTAATAATATTTAAGTCCGCATAAATACACACAAATGTCTGTACACGTTACAACTTAATTTAATTGTATTGCGTCAATCTTTGGTACTTTTTCAACACTTAAAATGTAAGATCGAGCGTTAGCACTCATTTTTTTTATATCAACTCATGCGATAGGATTCGCTGCACCCTTTCATCGCTATTTCGAGCTCCCGATCTTTAACTTTTATAAACAATTAAACCATTACACGTTATAAAATTAGATATTAGGCGACATCGATTTGTGTTGATTAAATGTTAAGAAATGTATATTAAACGAATGCACAAAGAACTTGATCTACTTCACTGAGTAAGTTTCAATTGCCGAGCAAATAATAACAATTGGGCTGGATATTTCTGGAGCTACTTCGTCGTCTACGGTTTTGAATACGAAAGTTAGCAAGGAGATACTTCATATGGAGTAAGGCTTTTGTGCACTGGGAGCAGCTCGATAGCGACATATCGAAAGATTTCCGCGCGAATGCGAGCCGATCGGGAAGAGAAGAAAGGGTTAGACGTTTAATACGGCGTAGGTCGCCTCTAGGTCTTCAAGGGAACTAGGCCAAACGACGAGTCATCCAGCGACGCCCATCCTTTGAGCATCGCGCCGCCGAACCCCGACTTTTTATATCGGACTGTCGCTTATGATTGGAAAAGTCCGTGCAACGGCTTTAATCGTTTCGTGACTCGGTAATCAAAGATTGATGAAGATGGGCCAGCACTTTTAGTCGCGCGTTAATGATTATCGCGTCTTTTTCATCGTACTTTTCTGCGTCTTCGAATAGTCGCCCGGGCAGTGGTTACACGGAATATTATTGGCCGTAGCGTCGCCTTATACATGAGTCTCAATTCCGAGATGGTCGAGTTATGATTGAGCAGGCGTTCATTTAAATATTGTAAGCGTGTTTGTCGCTTTTTCTCTTGCCAAAGAAGTATTAGCTTCGACATAATGTCCGTTTAATTTCTTATGTGTTAATTGCTTATGTGTTTTAAGAGATGAACGTCGTGAAAACTGTGTTAGTGTATTTTGCAAGCACATCTTGATTTATCTACTTTTTTAATGAGATGGGTCGAGAAAGAATGGGTTTCAAGGAAAGAGCGAATGTACACGGGTGATTCAAACGAAAAAATTTTCTATCTTTCAATGGAAATTTTGGCATGAAATGTTGAAATACGGTAAGAATATAGTACTCTAAAATTATTTTCAAATAATACATAATGGAAATAATTTAAAAAACAATTAGGCATTTATTTTAAAGCGTCGTTATCGAAGATTACTAAAAATTTATGTTACCCGAATCGAAGCAGCAATGACAACAATAAATTGAGACAAGTAATTTCCACGGACAAGTTTTCCATAAAGAAATATACGCGTAACGAAGAGAGCACATAATTCAATACGTAATTCATAAATTAACTTGATTAGATTTTCAAAGCTATATTAAATATTCAAATCTTTATTTGCTTCCGAGAAATTATTACCATATCCTTTTCCACTTTGATTACCTTTTATTGCATAGAATTTTAATATCCCGCTTCATTTCTAATCTACTGATAAATACAGTTTAATTTAACGATTACGTTATTGTACCTTTTAAATTTAATAAATGTCAATGAACCTAAAAATTTGACTACCTTTCTAGGAGTTACAAGTACGCATTCTTATATTTCGTGGTCATCGGAGAGAGTGCGTGAAGCATATAAGGTGAAGATGAATATTGAATAATGTATTCGTTGAATCGACGAGTATTAGTCTGAAAAATATGGAAGTACCTGCGAAGAAAAGAAAAAAAAAGAAAAGAAAAGAAACTCTTTATCCATACACGAACGAGATCCGCAACAATGAATACTAAATATTATCGAAAGTTTTAAGTTATAGAAGTTCCTCCTCCAGCTAGAAATTTCTTGCCACGTAAATCGCACGAGCTCAAGCCAGATCTTCATTTAATTGAAATTTTCGCGGAAATCACACTCGACAAAAAATGTCTGCTCCACGCTCCGAGGAAACTCGCAGAAGACGACCTGTGCAAGGAAGTTTCTCGGGCCACTGGAGGGGGGTCTACTTTTTGCCCCGGCGAAAACTTGAGAGTAAGCTAGTTGTTGGCGCAAGGGTGAAAGAGGCGAGTACAAGTTGTGGAAGGAGCCGAGGATAGAGGCCCAGTGCTGTGCGATAGCGGCTGGGCGCAAGAAACGTCGGGACGCGAGAGCAGCTGAGCAGGCAAGTTACAAGGCCGTGAGTTTCTAATTAAAGATCGAACTTGGATTTTGGCTCGAAGAAAGTGTGCGTCGGCCCTTTTTCACCAAGCGAACGTCGCGGAAAACTCGAGGGTAAATGCAGTTTTTCGACTTTACTTTTTCCCTCGCTCGAAGCTTCTTACACTTTCCCTTTAATTTTTTCTTTTTGTGTTTTCTTACGTATAACTGCTGCATTGTACAGTCACGTTCAACTTTTTGTCATTATTCACCGCGTCGATACTCTTATTTATTACCAGGGGAGATTGCAAGGAGATACAAGTGCGGTGGAAAGTAAAAAGTTGATTATGTATTCCTGTACAGTGCAGTGTACCTCGGGCAAAATTTGTTTATTTGTTTTGCAACCATGAGCGTGGTAGTTGAATCGTTCAGCGGATTCTTTAGTAGATGGTATCATAACTATTGTTCGGCAGTATAGTCTGAACTTTGGAAAATCTTGGAAATTAAAGAAATCGATCGATGCGTAATCAACGGATATCGTTTGAATTAACTCTGCATTATTTCAATAAGCGACAAGTCTTTGTCTTGAAGGAAACGTAGGTTGACGATCAATTTTAATTTTCGGATATGTTAGAGAATTTTGTCTGTATTCGAACGGGGACATAATAAATTGACTAACCCAGTGCTGCCTTTTAATAATAAAGGTGATATCGGTATTTTTGGTGACAAAGTAATTTCATTATCATTTGGTATTTTGAAATATTCCACAGGAAGCACATGTGCGCTAAAAGTCAACGAACAGTTATGTTACAATTGTAATTTAGATTGTAACTAGAAAAGAATATGTTTTTTTTATGGGAATAAAGATTAATAAACGACACTTATTTATAAATAAAAATGAAATTTTCAATATTAGTAAGAATATGATTTTTACGAACGAGTGATCTTGAATTATTAATAATCGCTATTTCTGTTGATATGCATTGCGTTATACCGCTAATAATTGCAAGTCATAAGTTAAGTTTAAGATATTTCTTAAGGATGCTAATTAAGTAAAGTAATAGTATCAGCTAATAAGAAATTCTGAATTTTCTGTTAGTTAAGAATTATAAAATATTTACGTACCTTGAAGAGGAGACTTGACCTGATCCCTCTCAGCCGTTGGATGCTGACGTGATTTTCTTTCCAGTTCAAACTCCGCCAGAGATTCTGCAACGACAAAGCGTAAAAGGAAAAATTACAGCTTATTACACGTAGGATTGACGATATTATTGAAACTGTATCTACGACTTATCGTCGCAGCATAAAAGAATTCACAGCTCAAATCAAGAATTCAATGAAAAAAGAATTCGCGAGTCCTTGCGATCCTCATTTCTTTGGTCACTGTGGCGCAATAAGCAGCACCAGTTCTTTGAAATCCCGTGGAAAACAACGTTTCCACGCCAACCCCGAGGCGGGAAAAGCGCATCGGTCCGACGAGGCGCGAGGACTTCGGCGAGGGCTTCGGCGATATTCGTACGCGGGATGAAGCCCAACCCTAATTAGCAGAGCGAGCGAAAGAGAGATAATGCGGGTAAGCGTGAAAGCGCAGCGGGGTGGACGAGAGGGAGGAAAGCGGTTTGCTCACTGAATTCCACAAGGATTAAGCGCGCGGGGCGAAAACTGGAAAATGTCTCTTTAATGGCATTACGAGAGGAGCGCGTTAACCCGTCCAGCTAATCGCGCCCGCACCCGAGATCCGTTTTTACGGGGTGGGTGCTGCCCCCTCTACACCCCCGACACTCTTGCCTTTACCACTTCCCGTTCCGTTTCTTGCGCTCTCTTTTTTACGTCTTCCGTAAGCTGACAGGAATTTTCAGTTCTTCTCCGCGAGGTTTGCGGCGGTTTTGTTTAGTGATGCATTCGTCGCATTTGTACCCTTCGTGACATTCCAGGCATGGATGGTTTAAATAATCAGAGGTAATCGGATGGGTAAGTGATACCCAACTCTGAAAACAGAGATAGTAAAGAGATAGGTGCATCAGAATCACTTCAAGTGTTACGACATTACTACCATTTCGAAATTGTTATTTCATTTATTAGAGTACCATTGAGTTCGGAAAATATTTTTATTATTGGCAAATAATATTTGCCAACGTTCGTGAAAAAAGTAAATGCCACCTATTGTTTTAATTGTAGAAAATTGAATTTAAATTTAACCGTTAACAATTAAGTTTTCTCATTCTATAGAATTTGTCTGTCTGAAATATTGTTTCATGGAATTTATTTAAATTTTAGAATTACTTGAATCCAAATATTTATCAACACTGGAACCTTCTTAAAACGATAAATATTCTATTATTAAGAATTCTAGGTCAGTTTTAAAAAAGAAAATTGAGCTTTTGTAATACAATAAATGATACAATAAACAACTATTAGATATTTCGAACCGTGAATGAAAAAAAAAAAAACGTTTTTATCTCTCATTGAACACACGAAGTCTGCCGTGAGTAATAATACCTCGTACGATAAACCGCTAAGAAACGCTCAAGAGTATGAAAGGCAAAGCGGAAACATTCGTAGGCGAAAGCAGACAACAAAAGGAGCGAGTTTGTCCCGTACGCATGACAGTGAATCGTGTATCCAACGAAGGGTAGACGAGGTTGCAGGCAGAACAAAGACAGAAGAGCCCGCGGGCGAGGACAGATCGAATCGAGAAGCGTGAAATGGTGCCTCCTTAGGCAAAGAGCAATGGTAAAATCCAATTGCCAAGGCCATTAAGTTCCCGGTTAACTGTAGGCTTTTCGACGAAAATACGTGTGCGAGCTAGAGAATCTATAACGCGGATAGACAGCGCAGATCTAGGGTCAAAGTTGTCGACGGAAGCTCGTGCAGAGTTGACGAAAGGAACGGCATAAAACGCTCGCGTACTCCTGTTTTCCTAAAAATTCTTCAAATAATTAACTTTAACTGTCGACTTTTAGGTGTAATAAAATTAAAGTTTTGTATTACGCATGAAATAAGAAATAAGTTAATAACAATATGCAGAAGTCATTTTCAAATGACACTAACAACTGTGATACGATCGATTTATACAATTATGAGATCCATCGAAAATTGAACCACTTTCCTTAGAGTCCTTATTTATTTTTTCGTGATTTTTTTCTATTTTTAGTCAAGTGGAATAAGAATTGCGCTGTCAAACTTCAAAAAATTTCTGAAGGAATAAGAATGTCCATACTCTCTTCCTCGACGATAAAAAGCTTGGAAATTAAATAAAAAGTGAATTAG
Organism: Wiebesia pumilae; assembly: GCA_018907045.1. Classification (NCBI taxonomy): domain Eukaryota; kingdom Metazoa; phylum Arthropoda; class Insecta; order Hymenoptera; family Agaonidae; genus Wiebesia; species Wiebesia pumilae. The sequence continues at coordinate 4,968,169 of JACCHZ010000181.1, read as the reverse complement.
AACTAGTTTGCACAAGGGAAACACGGTTTGTGTGTGTGTGTGTGTGTGTGTGTGTGTGTGTGAGAGAGAGAGAGAGAGAGAGAGTGCAAAGCTATAACGTCCATCTGCAGGTCATGAAAGCATAAGCGCGACTCCAAGATTCCATTATGCTTTGAGCAACAATAGCTGAGGGCTGTTTCGCGATGCGCATATGTACTCGATCTCTCTCTCTCTCTCTCTCTCTCTCTCTCTCTCTCTGTATCGTATCTATCTATCTCGGGTGTGAATCGGAAGACCTCAACAAGCGATGTTTGTGTTTCGCCTGCGCCAAAATTACCTCGCGCGCCCTTATCCGCTCTCGGCATAGCGCCGGGTGTTGCCGTCCCTTTGATATCCAAATGACAATTTAACTGCTCCGAGATGTAGACGCAAGGGATACGTGCTCGTAAGTGTATACATTGTTGACTTTACAGATTCAGACGAGCTTTCAGGGGAGTTTGAGAGACCTTCGACGATGTCTTTGGTGTTGTCGAAGTTCCTGCCATTCTAGCTTTGGTCGTTTCGTTGATGTTTCGAAGCGACTTTTTCTGAACGTCGGAGTAACTTTGAAAAAAAGCAACTTTTTTCTTCCGAATTCAATTATAATATTTTTATGTGGCTTTATGCGGTACGTGATTCATTTATTATAAGCTGCAATATTTTTGGTAGACGTATACGTCGCTTTTCAAAATAATAAATATAAACGGATAAGACTATTATTTTGTATCCTACATAGTTGTAATGCATTCTAATCGTTTAAACAAACTTCTTGAATTAGAGAAAATTTAACAATATAAAATCATTACTTATTCTCCATTTAGATTTAAAACTTCAAAAGTAATTCAAATTAAGTATAAATCTGGCTTCAAATTTATTTTGTTTGGAAATTTATATTGATCTTGTTACTTATACTCTATTAATATTTAAATAAGCTGTTCACTTGTTTATTACAGTAATTTCTATTATTAAATATCATTCGGTTATCTGTAGAAAAACTTTGTAAAGATTTCATATTCAATTAATTCATTTCGTAAAAACAAATAGTTATAATTAATAACGATTTTATATTACGGAAAATAAATTTTTTTTTCAATTATTGTACATAATCGCATACGCTGAATTGCATTTTAACCTGTTATTTATTTCATGCGATTGTAAACAATTGTTAACAATAACATGCTCGATTAATTACATATTAATATGTACAAAATGATGTTAAATATTAAGCCAAACAGCGCCTAACGTTGAACACGACTAGATGCTAATTATTTTTTATGTATTTGCTTTCATCCATAAAGCACTTATGCGAACGCCTCTCACAGGCACGATAAGAAGCAACGAGGTAGAGAAAACGGGTTTTCGATTAGCTATTTATTTTCGACAATAGGCAAAATATTGGCGAAAACGAAGTGTAAAACAGAAATGCGCACGATCTCTCTTCTATACGATCGGGCTACGAATAAAGAAAAGCGAAATACGAATAAAAAATATTCCTCCCTCGATTCCGTGGATGTATTCAACAAATCTTCCAGACCTTTTTCGTCCTATTCCGATGCTCCTTCTTCTTCTTCTTCTTCTTCTTCTTCTTCGTAAGGAACGCGTGAAAAGCGAGAAATCGGCGATTAATAGTTTCGCTACTCGTCTTACACACCCTGACAAATCGCCCGGACAATGGAAACAATTTCGGGCCCCGGCTTTGGCACTCAGCACTCGCTCACTTTTCATCGCGGCCTCTTAAACGATTGGCATTGTGCGTCCGACAAAAAAGAGAGAAACACAAAGAGAGGTTGGTAGATAGGTAGCAGCCGAGAGGTTCGTCAATATGCTTTTCTTTTTAATCCTCTTTCTTTTCTTCGACTCGGTAGCGCCTCGGAGCCCTTATATACGTCCGACTGGTCGAGTAGCTATGACTCTGCGTTTATAGCGCGGACGCGTAATTAACTCCGACACAATGCAACACAGCCCACTTTATACGGATGCCAGGCAAAAGGAACGGAGATGTCGACGACGAGGACGACGAAGACGACGACGACGACGACGACGACGACGACGACGACGACGACGACGACGACGACGACGACGACGAAGACGAAGACGAAGACGAAGACGAAGACGAAGACGAAGACGACGAAGACGAAAAGAAACGATGAACGGCTGACGATTCTCCGGGCATCTCTCTCTCTCTCTCTCTCTCGCTCGCTCAGAATGCGAATCACCGGGATTTAAATTACTTTGGATTAAAAATTCGAGAAAATAAAGGAGAGCCGAGAAACTGCTATCCTTCTACGTCTCATCCTTCGTCATTTCGATAAGCGTCTGCTTCATTTCGATGAGAGAGTTTCTTCGTTTTTCAAAGCGAACTTGATTTCGTGAGCGTAAATTCATTTCCGTTTGCAAAACATATTCAATGCATTTTAGGAAATTATATTTCCTGCTTCTTTTTCAAACCATATTTAAACTTAGAATACACCTTCCTTGTCAAAATTTACAGAGTAGACGTACAAAAACAATACCGTAACAGTTTTAGGAAATAACTGCAGGAACTTTTGCATTTTGCAATTTTTAAAACATTATATATTTACCGATATGTTTATAGCAACATAAATTATGAAAGTATTGAATAGTTTGCAATGATGTTGCAAAATTATCTAACATAATTAGATAAACATAAAAAGTTTTCGTTGCAACGTAAATATTCGCATCCATAACGAAAGCACAATGGCATTGTATTGAAAACGAAGTTCAAAATAATTTATATAATTGCGGTTTCAAACTGTAATAAATTATAACAAAATTCAGTTCAAACAACAGCTTTTATTTTGATTCTTCATTAGATAATGAAATAATTTAGTATACTACTATCCAAATCGATTATATCAAAATTAATACTCAGTGTTTTAAAATAATTTGGGACCTTGAGCACGTACTACATCATATTCTTAGTGCAAAATATATACAACATATGTAAAATGAACATCCTACTCTACTATTTACTCTACTGAAAAATAAGTGCTTGATTAAGCCATTAGATTTGGAATTAATTCGATTTTGTACTAGAAATATAACCATTACTTCAGAAAAATGATCTCATTTAAATGTTATAATTACGTTAAATCTATATGATGGCCAATATGTCCTTACCGATTGAATTGCTTCAACTCTTCTTATAAAAATAACGATCGAAGCCGAAGGTTCAATTAAACATTCAACATATTTTTCTGACTTTTCCAAAAAGTCGAAGAACTTGCGTATAATAAAAATTAATCGCGTAAACACGAAAGCGTTGAAATGTTTTCTAACTTTGGAAAAGCTGGGCGCTGCTCCCATCGCGGGAAATATAACGCAGTTGACGAGAAAAAAGAAAATTACTAGCATCTCGCTTCTTAACTGAATTTCATGCATTTCAAGCGATAAAAATGGAACAAGAGGTGCGAGATCGTTCTCCAGGGTCCACGAAAAACCCTCTGTAGCGACGGAGGTTAAACTCGTCGAGGATTACATGTACACGCGTGCAATTGTATACGTAATCTTATGACGAAATAAGAAATTTAAGTACGATGTCGCGCAACAATAATTGATCGAATGCTTGGAAGCTAAGAAACTCACTAGAGATCGAGCGAGAGAGTGAGAGAGTGCGAGTGACACCAGGGGTAAGGGGAAGTGCGAAGGGCTGCGATTTTGTATCGTGGTGTGCGGCATTTTTAATGCTCTGATCTTTATGTAAAACGAGCGCTGGCGACGAGAGGTGCTTTCGTTCTCGAGAGAACGCCAAGCCGACCGTGAAATTGTATAAATCGAAGGAGAGAGAAAGAGAAGTTCAGTGCAACAGACACAGAGAACGATGGAGAAATAGAAGTGATGTGAGTGGGACGTAATGCAAAGAAGTTTGGAGATTGTCTCAATGTCGCTTTCTTTGGATAAATTTGAAAAGGAAATATACATCATTCGGATTATTCTGGCTCATTTCAAATAGTTATTTTACTTTTAAATCATTGTGTCAAAGCATTCGCGTGTTTCAAAACTGCATAAAATTTGACATAATCTGTATAAACTATGAATGAGTATATACCAGAAATTCTTCGACCCTTTTTTATCGATATTAATTTCACCTATATGAAATGCAACAATTAATAATTTATAACGTATTTTCCACGTAAAATTTTGCCATCTTCGTTATATAAACAAATCCGCTTTGCAAAACACTGCATTAGCCAAGACTGAAATTTATATTCAAATGCAAAACTACACTATTAAACAATAATACGTTGATGCGCTGATTATTACAGAGAACCAAGAGACTTGCTAACAGCTTAGAAAAAAACACTCGTGATTTTTAAATAAAATTAAGGGAATATTGCTGAAAACGTTAATTTAATCGGTAATTAAGATGTACCGTAGATTCTTAATATTTCAAATGTGGAATCTACGTATATAGCACCTGTACAATAATTACATTCTTCTTCGTTGACTACTAATGCGAATAAAGTACAGCGTATGGCACAAAATATTTGAATGTAATTGAAAAAATAAGCTCAGCAATATATATTTAATATTTACAAAATTGACGATTGAGATTACGCAAGAAGACAGGGAATGATCGATAAAGTTATATAAAAAATATTAGTTAATAAGGAATTATTTCAAAAATTAAATAATATCCTTGAATATTTAATTAGAGAATAAATAATAGATAATAATGAAAACTAAAATGTATCTAAGAAGAACAGCACGAGTAGGGAAGTCAACGCATTCGTGTGTGGGAGTCGGAAGAAGCTGAATCGGGGATGATCTTCATGTTTTATAATTTCAAATTTCCGCAGGCAGCAATACTCTTGTTTCGCTCTCAAGCCCCTTCCTACACCCTCAGGACTTTCTGTTCTTTTTGCTTTGTCCTTTTTTATTTCACTCTTGTATTCAGAAGCTCATCCCACGGTGTCTTTCATGAAATCGCGTTTTACTTTGCCGTACGTCCGGAAAATAAGATAACTCCATTTCGTTTCTTCCGCATTTGAGCTTTTCATGTTTCTGCTATTGCCGCGATGTTCTCGCGCGGAAAACTTTATGCACTGTGCCTTCCTACACTTTGACCTTTGGCTATAAACATATTTTGTCTTCTTACAAATTCTACAATCTCAAAGTTACGTGAAACCGTGTACAGGTAATTTAATCGTTTAAAGATTGATGGTGTCAGAGCTTAAATAATTCTTTTTAATGTTGTAAGAAATACGTATTCCTGGACACTGAACTCGCTTGACAAATATTATTGTAATATTGTTAGCTTTAATGCCGCGTTCTAATTTTAAAAATGGCACCTGCAATGAAAGTTTTAAAAAGTATGCCTCGCAAAATTGTCGAAAGGAGAGCTGCATTATAAAATATATATATATATATATATATATATATATACATGTATACATGTATGCATGTATACATGTATACGTATATACTTAAAATGTCGGAGGTAAATGAACTTTTTAACTTCGTGGAATGAAATCAATTATTCAATACATAATCAGGCTAAAATTCAAGGAAAACTTAAAAAAATCTTAAAATTTCCTAAAAATAAAACGTTTGCTTAAGAATAATCGCCAGTTTTACGTCTTCGATACAATCGAGTTAAAAATCTCTGTCGCATCTTCTGGTTGACGCTCACTTGGTTTTCGACATCGCGAAACACGAGGTCTTTTAATATTAACGAAGAATTCGAGTACCTCGTGCATAAGCGTCAGTTGAGAGCGTCTCAACGTCGCCTACGAAACACCGATGAACAGCACCAACGAAGCTTCTACTTATCGTATTTTTGTATTTTCAGCGCAGACGCGGTTCGCTTTATCATTTGGCGGTAGAAAGCGCTAATTCACCTATCATAGAAAATTATTTTCTTAGCCGGTCTATTCGAATGTCACGATTTCGTACCGTAGATGTTTCGTTCTTTGTCTATAATCGCGCAAATCCAAGACGGCAGTTTGAATAATAGAAATTTACGTACATTTCATACAGTGTATAGCAATTTGTAGAAACATTTGCAGAACAGATAATCTAGACGTGAAAACAGTTAGAAATTTAAAGTGATGGTTTTTTAATGGTAATTAAGTTTAATTCGATACAAGGGCCTTGGAGCAAAACATTAAAATATTAAAACTTTAAATGCATTTAAATTTAAGTTCAGGTACACTTTTCCAATCTAAACTGGAATTCCCTTTTACAAATAATCCTAAGATGTTCCGTGGATCACATTTTATTTAATTAAACGGCTTCGTCTTGTTTTTCACGAGGCAACGGAACGAAATTCGAAATGAAATAGACGCGTTATAAAAGTGAGATCGTTCAGACACCTAACGTAACTAGGGTGTAACAACGCGTAAGCAGAAGGAGAATGAAAGCCGAGCATCGTTTTCCCTGAGAGGAAGAGGTTACGGTCCGAAATTATTGCATATAAGTCTGAATATTAAAGTATGGCGGTGAGTGCCTTGTGTCGAACGTACGTGCGAGGGAAACGAGAAGCTGCTTCTCTACCCATCAACAGAATGGCGAAGATGCGAAAGAAGAGTGGCGGGGAGGTGGGATGGAGATAGAAAGACACGATGGGGAAGAAAGAGTAAGTGCAATGTCGAAGAGCAGAACTTTGAGGGCAAAAAAAAGAATAACAAGAAAACGAGATGAGGGATGGATTGAGAAAAAGTAAATGGAATAGTTAAAAAGAAACAAGTAAATGAGATAATTACAATATTATTTATAGCTGCTTCGTTGTGTATTTTTGCGTATTTCAATAATAAGTCACGTTTCGAAGGTTATCGCGAATATTATTATAAATAAAAGAGTTAAGGAAGAATTTGAGTTGTCAGTTCCACTAAGATTTATACTCGATGATTGTAGTATTCGATTGATAATCGAGATACGCGATCGAGTACGTTTTATCATAACATAATGATAGAATACGGTTATTGTATAGAATATTAATGAAGCATAACGATGAAATAACCTATGAAAACCTCGAAATGATAATAATATTAAGTTTCGACCATTCAAAGTTTAGCAGTACGTTATAAATATCACAGTAATGCGGGTAGTAAAGTAAGGCAGTAAACGAAAATACAAAGTCATTAATTGTTGCACCTTTCAAATGCGCGCGAATACGACGGTGAAACATAAGTTTCTTATAATTAGATTGCTGCAAAAGAAAAACGAAAAAAAGCGAAATAAATAAACCGTCTAACCATAAATGAAGAAGAATAATAGCCAAGTGAAGGCAATTAGCTTAGGCAGAATTAGGAGGGAAGGGGATAGGCGTAGGAGCCTATCCCTCACGTGTGTAAGCTGAAGAAAATTGTGAGAAAGAGGAGAGTGTGGCGCAGGAGGGGGACGAAAGATGGTATGGAAGGCAGCTGAGACCGACAGGTAACGCCACCGAAAGCTGCGGCGGTCGCCGGGGAAATTACGACAACAGCAGCTCCTTCGGTCCTTCCTCGCCGCGATCGCCCAGAGATATACGTCTGGAGTCTGCATTACTAGGAGCACCCAGCGGTTCTCCCTCCATCCCGTGGTAGCCGAAGATACGCTCGACTCGCGCAAAAATTAAGATCGATATCCCGGGCGAGAATATCGCGAGAAGCTAACAGACGATGGACAACCCGACGATGGACTCTGAAAAGAAGGTATGGCCAATGGCGATGTTGCAAGCGTCTGCAGCAAGCTTCTGTAGAATTTGCTAGCTCGCTAGATAATTCAGAAAATGAGTGAAAATGAGCATCTGGTTTTCAAACTGATGCTGATCTATGAATTTTGAATAGGCCGACGCTCATCGAGAACGTAATCGTAAATATATACATAGGAAAGTTGGGATTTCCCAATTTTCCAGATGCGCGCCACTCGGAGTTTAGTGCCGGATCTCATCGCGAAACCACGAATGACAAAACACGCTCGAGAGTTTTTGCCGTAAGGGATGCCTTGATATTTCCGCGCGGATGATAAAACGTAATGCAGGGCGGCGATAACGAGGGGCAATTGAGCGTGGCGGGGGCGTACGTTGTAAAGAGAACCACTGTTCCTGTAGAATGCATGACTCGAATATAGTACCAGCGACGAAGATGGTGGAGGTCCCCTCGCGACCTCTAAGTGCTCACCTCGGACGACGTTGATCTTCTACCCTACCTTCCAGCGTTCGACTCCCTAGATCTCCGTTGTTTATTGCAAATGGATTCCGCGTCACGAGACTCGCTAGTCGGGGACGTCGTTGTCGTCGTCTTTTCCCTCTCTCTCTTTCTCTCTCTCTCACCCCTCTCTCGCTCTCTCTCTCTCTCTCTCTCTCTCACCCTCTCTCTCTCTGTGCGATGTTGCCTTGTAGTCTAAGGTGGTACGACGATATTATGCAAACAAATGTATTATGTGTATACATGGTTGAAAAAGGTGGACGTGGTAACGTCGCTTTTTGGTTTTTCTTACTTACTTATTTTCGAGGGACTGAACAGAGAGAGAGAGAGAGAGAGAGAGAGAGAGAGAGAGAGAAAAGGGGTAAGTGCCTTTTTTGCACCAACAGCTATGGAAGAGGTGCGCTCGACGATGTAATTCCTTATTTTTTATCATCTTTTTTTGACTTTTGTTTTTCAGAAGGAAGTAAATGTGTTTGTGGAGTGATTATCGACTTGTGTCACGCTGGAATACCGAATAAATTCGATTGCTTAAAAGTATCGTAAGTAAACAAACAACGGTTTATTGTTGTAAGAGGCCCTTTGTAAAACTTACCGTTACGGTGCGTACTTAACTATTTTTTTAAAAGCACTCGAAGACAGTATTCTAACCATTATTATGGAAAATACAGTGAGATCGAAATACTGAATTAAATTAAAAAATTTCTTCGATATGGATACATGCTCGGATATTAAAATTCATAAATTGAAGTCATTTTACACTGTTTAAATTCATTCCTGTCCTTAATGTTATTATGCGCATATGATTTTGTTTGAAACTCTGTTCTTTAAGCTGTATAGAAAGTAGTTCTCAACTATTCTGTAATAGTCTCGCCAATATTAGTGTTCTCGAAAGATCTTACTCGGATTAAATCTGACAGCTCGTACACACTAATCGTGTGGTATAAATTGAATTAATTATAGGAAACGTACGCATAATATTCGTAAATTATATTAAAACAATTTAATTTATGTATGAACGGGAGTTTATTCGATGGCGTTATTCAGATTTTACTTAAAAGCAAAAAAGTATTTTCTATACGTGAATAAATGACCTTAAAAACCATTGTGCATCGCGTTGCGAATCATCATAAGAAAAGTGAAAAATTTCAATATAATTGAAGGAGCTTGTAAAATGTTCGAGACCAAAAAAGATACAATAAAGTTAACTACTTAAAACAGCATTCATTTTACGCTTTCATAAATATTTCAGTTGAGTAGGAAGGTTCGAAAAGGGGTTACATTACTGGTAATTGATAACGCACGAATTACAGCTTCGATGAAAAGACGAATTGGTTGTTGGGTCGAGGCCCATGTTTTTTTCACCCGACGGCCCACAAAGACGAGAGAAAAATTGACTGCCTCCTGATACGCGAACGCGATTATGCACGTGGGTAGCTTTTGAGAGAAAAAACGAGTCTCGGTGTCGATTTAATTCATACGAGCGAAAATGTAATATCGTGGTCTCGGCGCAATATCGATATTCCTGAAAATTTGCTTTTTCCTATGTACTCTCGCTTGATAGAGATAATTATTTTTTGTAAGCTGCAGTTTTTTTAATGTAATTCACGTTTTTACTCGAACCATTATTTCTTATTCGAGGGTTAGTCTGATTACAATGCTTATTTTAATGTTTCATTTCAAGTGGAGTTTCATTTTACGAAGGAGACGATAAAGGTATAACCGGGTTATTAATCTCGTGATCTTAGAAGGACCTTTTAAAACTCTGATTCAATAACCTTAGCATACAGGAGAATATAATCAAATTTCGATAAATTTTGAAAGGGCATGCTTTATAATATCATTTAAATTGAAAATAATCTGTAACTTTGAAACTTTAAAGTTATATATTACTGGACCACTCTGCTCGATATTCAGAGCGTTATTGAATTTCGCAAATTGCGATGATTATGCGTCTCGATTTCAACAGTTTCGGTAAAAGCTTCCGTTTCGCTAATTATACATGAAAAAGAGCAGCATTAAATCTCAGTGTAGGGCAGATAGAGGCGCGTAAAATCAAAGCAAAATTGTAGGCGCCGAGTGCAGTCGGTGACGACCCGAGGATGAATCATCACAAGTCCCTAGGCATTAATTTCAGCAGCGACTGATTTTCGATACTGACCTTGGTAGTTCTGCCAGAAGGCGGTGGCTTGGCTGCCAATGAGATCGAGTCCGCTGTAGCCCCATCCGGGTTTCTCCGGCGTCGGCGGCTGCTGCTGCTGCTGCTGCTGCTGGGCCGAGGATCGCGCGTTCGCCTGCGAGGAGTCCCTGTATTGTTGAGCCTGGACCGCCTGCTGTTGCTGCTGCTTCTGCTGCTGCTGCTGCTGTTGCTGTTGCTGCTGTTGCTGCTGTTGCTGCTGCTGCTGCTGCTGCTGTTGCTGCTGCTGCTGCTGCTGCTGCTGCTGTTGCGTCTGTTGCTGCTGGTGCGTGGATGACTGGGAGTTGGAGGATTGGGAGCCCTGGGGAGGTTGAGGCCCGACCTGCGACAAGTGCGCCGGCGATTCCTCGGATGGTTCGACGCTGGTCCGTGACACCTCCAAGCTCACGCTCTCTGCGACAAAAACGTTTTCACGCTCGCTGGATGTGCAATGGTAGCGGAAGCGGACGATGGACGTGTGCCAGCCCGTGGGAGCCGCTCGATGGTCGCAAAAGCGTGCGAATGTGCTCGCAGCTATGCGATCATGCCTAAATTATGTGGCTGCGCAACCATCTGTGTATGAGCGCGATTACTAGTGCCTCACGCTCGAAGTGGCAACCGCGAATGTGCAATTACCTTTAGTTGGATATAGTTAGAACAATCGCGCACGCGCTTATTTAGCGATATACTTCCGCGTATGACCGAACAGGTGCTGTATGTTAGAAAAGAATTACGGCGGAATTGGTTGTCAATTTTGGTTGAAAAGCACTTGGCTAACCACGTGAAAAGATGCTTTCGTTGAATTATTACACCTCGCGTCTTGTACTATGTAAACTTGAACGGGTTTAGCGCTTATAAGATAGAGCGATTAATATTGTAATTTTTTCTTCAACGAAAAATTAGTTTATTGGGCAAGTCCAAAGGATCAGATTAATTGCTTGTTTAAACAATTACTTGGGTAAAAACAGCAATTAGCTATGGCTATGTACTAATTTGAATTGAAAAGAACTACATAACTATGATTTATTTATTCTTTACCATTAAAATTGTTTATATATATACATATTGAACTGTAGGTAATATAAGAGTTCTTTTAATGTTTCAATCGTTTTTAATCGATCAATTTAATGAATCGACTGATTTGAAGGACTTCAATTTTACAATACTAAACGAAATACCTTTGAAATGAAACCATATATATATTACAGGAGACATACTTTTCTAAACAAATGTGCTATGTAGCCTGTATCAAATATCTATTTATAATAATTATATATTTTATGAGGTGCATCGGAAAATAAGCACATACGATCTTCAAATGAAATGTTATTCTATTTTATAAAAATTTGCAAGTTTTTCACTTTTAAGATGTTGCACCTTCAATTAAAATCAATAAAAATATAATGAATTACAAAATGGAAAAATTTCTTTTATACGAATCGCACTTGTATACCGGAACATTAAAATGTTGATTTTCTGTTAAAACGTAGTTTTAGTTTGAAAATTATATCGGCAATCGATTAAATTTATTGTAATTGCTTGTAAATCTATATTACTTAGAAAATTTTTAATAAATTTTGTTATTCCAACTAATTGTACTAATGTGATCTAACTAACCGACCGAACAAAGTAGAAAAACCGAACTAAATTTACATATTAGAACAAGCCATTCGAGGATAATGTGATATTCACAAAATGTTCATACAAAAGCTTGAAAAATATATCGAAACAATTTATTTACGAAAAGTGTTTGAAAAATTCTACGAATTCCCTTATTATTGAAAATTGAGTTTCTAGCCAATTACAGGAGCATTTTGTAAATTTTAATGTTTATAATAATGTTTCTTAAAACTGTGAAGGCTGGTGCTCTCTTGGCTGTTTAAGCTTGGTCTTATAAGTAACAGCCTCACTCGCTGACGTTTACAACGGAGATTTGAATCAAGACTACAGTAATTACAGGTTGCACGAAGTAATATTTTTAAAATTCAAACGATAACCGTTATGTTTCTGCCCCAACGTGACAAACTATTTCTTTTATCACAAAATAAAAGTATATTCTTACGTTACTTTTAAAATTAATCTCATTTGCATAAATTTTTTTCCATTTTCATAAATAAAAAAGTCAAAAGGAGCTTATTACTATAAACTTGAACGATAAATTAAAAGTTACAACTACGTACAACTTGTTTTCATGAAAAAATTCCATTATAAAAGTAAAAGCAGTGCCGAAAATAATAATAACGAATAGTAATAACGCATTTACGAAATCGTCACATATATCAGATTTGTCATAATATAATATTTAATTATATTATAAATAATATAGCCGGCATCCGTTTTTTCATAGTTATTTCGAATACGTACTTTGGAGCAATTAATTCTAGCTACAAAATCATTTAACCGTACGAGTATAAGAAATGAATTTAAAAAATTGCTCTAATATCTTACCTTTTTAAGAAAGTAGCTAAGCGTTTTAGAAACAAAAAGTAACAGTGAATAATTAATATGTTTATAATAAGAAATTCTATCGCTATTTTAGCATCGACTGAGAATAAAATCATCAACAACTCTATCGTCTTAACTATATAGATGTAAAATGAAAAAGTGCACTGCTATATATTTCGCTTATTAGATATTTCAACAAATACAGCCACATTCAAAAGCTTATAATGATTCATTGTAAACACTGACAGTTTTTCTTCCATTAAACAAAATTTCAACATCGTGAATTAAAAGCATCGATAAGGGAGGACGGTAGAATTGAAGAACCAAAGTATATAAATCCCCTGAATTATGTCAACGTAAAGAGAGCCGCCTTTTCCCTCTGGCTCTATAAGGAGGGCAAGAGAGAAGAACAAAGTTAATAAGCAGATAAGTTTAAGGCGTTTTCGGGGCCCAGTGTACATTTGGCGGGTCTCTATCTCTCTCCTTCTCTTTCACTCTCCCCCACTCACCTTCTCATTCTCGCTTCAGAGGTTTGTCGGCGCTCGGCGTTCCCCGCGTTTGATTTAAAATTAATATCGCGACTCTCTGGGGCTGACAGGGTTAATCAGCGCGGCAGCGAAAACGCCAGCGCGCGAGAGCTCACGAAATGTTATATCGGAATAAGAGATTTCACTTAAAGGGTTTCGTGTTTGAGTTTTGGTAGTGACAGGAGGAAGTAAGAGCGAGAGAGAGAGAGAGAGAGAGAGAGAGAGAGAGAGAGAAATGACTGACGAGAGATGCCGAGCGAAGCTAAGAAGGTGGAGGGCTGGCGAAATGAGGCGCGAACGAGAACCGGCATTGGCCCCACAATATTACTACATGCCCGAGTAAAACAGTCTCTATCTATGGCGTACACAAGAAAGAGAGGGAGAGAGAGAGAGAGAGAGAGAGAGAGCGAGCAAGTAAGCGAAAGGGGACGGGAGAGAAATACTCGACAATTAGAAGAGACGAAGAATACATAAGGATGTCGACAGCGCCAATTCGAATTGACTCTCAATCCTGCTCAAATTCATTTTCTAGTAACTTTCATCAAAGCTTGCAAGTCTTCCTACATCGCGAAAGTTTCGTTCTAAGTTACCTAGATTATTCAATATTTTTGGGAAAGGGAGAAGTATCGAAGTAAATACGGAATATAAATGGATATTTAAAAGTATTCTGAATAATTCCAAAGATATTTTAAACCTAACTTTTCATTACTTGAAATTGACTGCTCTGTTCCGGTTAAGATTATCGCATAATTATTTAAACAACGAAGCACGAGCTAAGTTCGGATTTGGATAATGAAACAATTGTGAATTAAATAACTTCAGGTAAATATCCAAGTATTTCATAGAAACATGTCCAAATAGAAGTTTAATACGAACATTGGTTTATTTGCTAATATTCCTGTACTAATCGTTTATTTTAATATTTGTTGTTACATTAATATTCAAATAAAATAATATACCCTTATTCATTAAGCTTCATTTGCAGAGAAATAGCTTTCATCATTTATTCTTTTCAATATTTAAATTATCCGCGCAAATGATGTTTCAATTTTATTTTACGTTACGTAATCTTCATAAACAAATTAAAAATTATATAAAAACAATTGCAAATATTTACATACACTTCGTTCGGATGCTACTTGATCAAAAGAAATCACTTTGATCTTGTTAATTGAACGGAAGAAATGGTAAATACGTTTTCGCACTGTCATTATAATTTTCATATCTACGACTTCTCGGTACGGACAAGTAAAAAATATCTAAGAATAAATCATTTATCATTAAAAACGTATAAAAGCATATCAATGCATTTCGAGATGCGGCACAATTAACGAGCAATGGTATTCCTTAGTTTCTAGATCATTGAGATACGTGTTAATCGTTTATCCAACTCAACCAGTGTTTATCGACGAATGAAGTGAAATATTTAAAAAATAATTATTTCCATAAATTTAATGCATATTAATTATTATGTAACTTTAAATGTCTTAGATTGAAAAAAGCATTATGATAGAAATGTAGTAAGATGTTGAAAAACGAGTTACCTGTGATCGCTCTGACTTGTTCTGGCGAAGCTCCCGTAGCTTTAAGGGCATCCTCTAGTTGCGTGCGTCGTTTGATCTCGAGATCAAGTTGATCCTGTATTTGTTTTCTTGCCCGTCGCTCCTTTTTCAAGCGTTTCTGGCATATAACTGTAATCATAAAACATTTATGTACAATAAACTGTAATTGAGGTAAAAGAGTACATAACTGTTTTTACTTTTACTAAAGTTCAATTAAAAGCGATTTCATTATTAACATCAACAGAGTTTAGTAACCAAAAAATATTCAACATTTATTCATTTTTATTGGCTTATTAAAGCATGAATAAATGAACACGTGTTTTTATGTTCTTTAATTTGCGAAATTAAAGAATTAATTGGATCACTCAAAGAAGCATTGCACAAATACATTTCAACTGGGATTTAAATAAACACAAGACTTCCACGAGTATTTATAAGAGAACATAATAAAAACATAATAAAAAAGTACAAGGATATACGAAGAAGTACGTTGAAGTGTTGGCCGTTGTAAGTACGTTGAATTGGCCGAATAAAATAAGAATGTAAATTTGAAGAATATTGAATGAAGGTCGAAGGTCAGTTATTGGCTCTCGCAAGATCTTGCCTTAATGTTTTTATCCGTGGTTATGGAGTTCGCACTTGCATACGAGGCGCGTGCCACGGGACAAAATTGGACGGAAGAGCCGCAGCCTAAAGAAGAAGCCGGTCGTCCTCGATCTCGTTAAATTGCGAGTCCCCCAGTAGGTGGTGTAACCCCCGATGAGTCTCCCTTGCGAGGAATAATCGCGTCCTTTTCTCTTTGGACCGCGTCGTATCACCTTACCGCGGGGGGTTTCGCACTACCGTAGCATCCGCTGCTGGACCCCCGAAGAGTCGCTGACAACGGTCCAATTCTCCTCTCGGTCTTCACCTCGGCTACCGTTCTTACTTCGCGCAAGCTAAGGGTTCGTTCGCGTGTGCAGATCTACGCGCGCGCACACACATGCGCACGCAACAATTAACCGTTATACTTACAGGTAACAAAGCTTTCGATTGATCGATTGCCTTGCCAATCACCTGCCGAATAATTTTCTCTTGCTCTCATTCATCGAACGTATAAGCGGACTATCTGACGTTATTGAACGCCCTTCTGGGAATATCGGTCTTTTATCGTGCTTCATCGTTCTCCTTGTTGTGCGAAAATTAATGGAATTTCAAGTAGAGGTTGCGAAAGTAATTCGAGATGCGCGAATAATTAGCTCTTCGAGTCACCTCGATTCGGAGAAATATTTTAAACGCTTGAAAATTAATTTTCGATTATAATGCATTTAATAGACATATACGTGACTAGGGATTTTCAATTATTTTCTTATGTGGAATAACTCGGTTCAAGCGTTAATTTACATTACCGCGTGTACCAGAATATAACGTTTTTTAAATCATAGGTAGAAGATGTAAAAGTCATTTAGCTAGAACTAGAATCTTTATGCGCTACGGTGTTTTGTGGGACAACGCGGTGCGCCTATCATAATGTTATGGGTTTAATGCTAATGGGATTTATTTATTGAAAAGGCTCTACTAAATTCCTGCATCTGTCTTAATTTTCACGTACGTCTGAACCTAAGCGCATCCAGAGGTTTAAATTATTTCTAAAATTTCCCATTCTACGAGTTTACGTATCAACGCGTACGTCGGAAAAGTATTTTTATTTTTACGAACGTAACATTTTGTAACACGAGTTGTTACAAAATACTTTGCTTTTAACGATATAAAACGAGAGGATATCGAAACAGAATATTTGAAATAGACCCGAATTTAATGAAATATGTCAAATATTTGAAATTTGTTTCTTATGTCATTTTTCCCGATAATTATAGATCGGCATAAGAGTACATTTTCACGCTGTTCCATTGATTACATAATGCAAACTTAGTTTAGTTTAACGTCAAGAAATTATGAATTTAGAGTAAATATTGTACCACGGATCACTCACATCTCACTCAGTATATCGAAAGATATAATAAATCGATGTTTCGGATTAATCAGTGACCTCGTATGCCGCTCCCGTATCATCGTCATATACAGAGTCATGTTTGTTGAATTTCCTTATAAAGTGGAATAAAAGACATTCGTCAGCGTCATCTGGGACCGAATGAGCGAGAGAGAGAGAGAGAGAGAGAGAGAGAGAGAGAGAGAGAGAAAGTTTAGAATAGCTTGTATATTCCATCGGTAGAGGAAAAGGATTGGATACATCGCTAACGACCTAACAACTGTGAAGCAATGTGAAGGATTTGCTTGGCACAACAAAAGATTATAAAGAGAGAAATAAGAAAGACACACTGAATCGACAGCTTGTCTTGCATCTACAGCTAATTCAAACCGCCTTCGCCTCCCTGTCCTTATATCGATTCCCCTTGTTGGCAAGAAGCGCCCCGTGGAATGTCCGCAGATCTCCTCCTCCTTCACCTCCAGCGTCAGTAGCATGGATGCGGTGCCGATATGCTGCTTCGATGCTGCTTCGATGCTGCTTCGATGCTGCTTCGATGCTGCAACAATGCAGTCCGATAGGGGAACGAGACACGCTCGCGTCACTCATTGCATTGTTCAGCAATCAGTCTCGCTTCGGAATCATGCAACTTCTTAGCTTTGGCTCTTAGCTTACTCTTGGCCTCTTATTGTCAGTTCGACTCACTGTTTCTCTTTATCTTCGGGTCCCATTTGTTCCACCGGTATCGAGTTTTGCGAATACCGCAAAATACATGAATTTTAGTCATGCAGTCAGCAAAAGAGAGAAATTTAGAATAAGACTAGAGGGGGAACTTGAAAATCTGTTGAAATTTTGCATTCTTACCAAGAACTCAAAGATTGCTTTTACACTTTTATAAAGTTTTCAAATACTATGAATTTGAGATTACCGCCATCGTAATAATGTAACGTGATATATTCTACATCTTATTAAGACCAAAATTACATTAAATACGCGTCGTACAAGAAATACGCGACGAACATAACGTTTTAATCGTAATGCTTTGATTAGCTATGTATTTTCATTGCAGATACGTGTTCGGTTATATAAAATGTAGCAATGATGCATTATACGTGCATTATAATTTCATCTGTAGACGTACCTTATTCAAATTATACGCTAAAGTGCAATAAAGTTAATTAGTAATTGTGTTAAAGTCGACTTACATTCTGCAGCATCGTCAGAAAATTGGATCGAAGATTATGATTCAACTTAAAATTTGCTAATTATTGAATTTGAAAGAGCGTTGCTATCAATTATAATAATATCGATTAATATATTAACATCGATTAATACACGTATCGTGTAAAAGGTTCAGTTTTAGTTCAGCTGCTTGGTACTTAATAATTCTTCTTTCATTTGCACTATAGTCACGTACTTAGGCACACATCTAACAACACCGCGCTAAATTAGTAAAAGAATTCTTATTTTAAGCGTAGACATTGCTCATTTCAGTAACCTCGTTTCAAAGCAATTACACTTCGCAGAATAACGTATGATAATCAGTAAGAGTTAATGTTACTCGATCGATCTCATTTAAATACTACAGAGACTTCGTTCTATCACCGGTACGTCGATCTCTATCGAGTCGATTGGCTACCTCCAGCGACTCCTCACCGAGACATTCGTCCTTCAGTTCTTTTAATTATTTTCCATCATTGTGGCAAATGTTTCGCGAATGCTGCATGCAGTCAACGCGTACTTACTTACTGGCAACTCTGACTTACTTCATTATTATACCAGTCTTCTACTGTTCGGTGATTCCTGCTTTTCAATCTTCCTATTTTAGATGAGTTGTACTTTTCATAACGTATACACTCTTTTCTCCTATCGGGTGCTTTCATTGACAAAATATTCATTTTATTGGCTAGAAGGATTATTATTTCTGATTTATTTAACATTCCTCTATAGCGATTAGTAATCGTTTCAGTGTTCTGTAAGTTTTATTATTTAAAGACGTCGATTAAGCAACTGCAAGTAGAAGATATTTATGGATATTGGATATTTGTGAAAGATTTATCGAGGAACTTGAAAGCTTGAAGCGTATTTCCAAATTATTATCTTACGATTTGATAATACGTTTCGCTAAACGCTTGACGTTCAAAATTCCGAAGAAATTAATGAGATCATTTTTTTACTTTCAAAACGTACAACGCGTAGATAATATCCAATAAGAGCATTTGTATAGGTGCCATATGATGAAATAATAAGTACTCATTTTTACAGAGAGCTCTACTACTCTAATGCATAACGCAACTATTGTACTTGTAACTGTAGAATTAGTTAAGAAATCGTTAGAATTAGCAGGAAGCTGAGATAGAACGAACTCTTTCTTTAGTCAATACGATGCAAATTCCGGACCGTTTTTCGCTCGTGCGTACAAGTAGAGAGAATCCTTTGGTAATGGGAGCTAAACTCGGGGATGTTTCCAAGCATTTCTAGAGTCGGTGCTTTTTCCAAGTACATTCTCGCACTCGGTGTAAAGTAAGAAAATTAGTGTCTTCCACGTTACGTGTGTCTGCTACTCGAGTAGAATTTTCTGCCGTTCATTGCTGCAGCCGATGCACCAGCCGGTTCTCACACTGCCGGTTTTTGCCCTCTCTCCTCTCTCTCTCTCTCTCTCTCTCTCTCTCTCTCCATATTTTTCTCCAGTCCTTTATAATATATACAGAGAGGAAGAGGTAGGACTAGTGAATGAGCAAACGAGCGAGAGAGCGAGAGAGGAAAAAATGATTTTAAATTGCGTGACGCGAGAGAGACGCTGCTACAGTAGCGGCATTCACGTACGTCTCGAGATTACCTTTCCTGACAGGAGAGTAGCGAGTCGGTAGCGAAGTAGCGTAGGTGCTGTACGTCGCCCAAGGCACGTGTACCTGCGTATGTATACCTACAAGCGTTAGGGATTACGAGGACGACGATACGATGTATACGTCTCGACTCCCTTCTTATTCCCAAGCGCTCAGACAGTTTGCTTCACGCGTGCGTATTATAGCAAACAGGATCTACTAGCGACCCAACCCTTTCCTCCTTCATAGGAACGATACCTCGACGAATGTAAATGTATTTAGGCTTTTCTCCATTTGAGGCACTTGTCTTTGATTTGCATTTCGTGTTGCATAATCAAGCACGATACGCCGATAAAGTTAATATTTTCTGAAATGAACGTTATATTTATTTGTTTAATACATTGATTAACGAACTTTAGCTTCTAAATCTTCGATAATAGGGCAGAGAAACTGGTGCAAAGATAAAACTCGTGTCTTTGCAAGTCAGGAAAACGAGCATTTGTATGAAAACTGCGTGAATTACGATTCTTTTCATTTGATTGCAAAAGCTATTCTGCCTTATATTTAACAGAGGTCATATTATTAAGCAAACATTTAGTCAACTTAAATGTTTTCTTTAATCGTTACAAATATATTTCAAATTTTTGTAAAATATTGTAAGTTATAAAATTAAAAAAATTTTTAAATTATTTCGATCATTTTTCATCGTTAATCACTCTTTTAAATATAAATTTACATTGCACGCATCTAATAGTATGAAATTTTTGTTTAATACTGGTCCCACGGTATTTCATATAATAAATATGAAATGTATTCCTTTTTCTTTTGTAAAAGAAGAAATTTTGCAAACTAATCACTTTTAAACGTCGATAAGGTACATAATCTCTTCATACATATTTTCATATTATATTACCGATGGTTGTGATATTATAATTTCATAAAAAGATCAGTACAATGTATGTTGATAATTAAATTAACGAGAAGCATTTCTGAAAATGTAATCACTCGCTAATTCTTTAATATGTATATATCAAATAACTGATACAGTGTTCGAGTAAGACAACTTACTCAGCGAACGCCGAGTATAATGTTCGGCTCGTTTATGTGAAACTTTTAACGTGCGCTTCTCTTTAAAAATATTTGGGCAGTTCCGAACAGCATCTAAAATAAAGATTTTAAAGCACAAGATAATAAATAGCTTGGTTTTTTTCGATCCAACGGTGTAATTCGTTTATATCAAAATTCTAGAAAATTGCGTATCTTTAGAATTTTTTAATTGAATACTCGAATAATGAAGGCGATGCTACGGCTGATTATAGTTATCGAAGTAAATTATACGTTTTCTAAAAATATAATATCAATTTAATTTAGCGCATTCAACCTGCTTATCATGGAAAATCAAGTTGAATTCGTCAGCAGGCGTTGTCAAAACTGATAAAAATTATCTTTTAATTTCCAAATGATCGGTTTCCAACACCGAGGCTTATGATGTACAGCCTACGTAGCGAGACCCGCGATCCGATGACTCACGTAAGACTCACCGCAAGAAGAGTAAAAAAGAAACCTCGTATACCAAATCAAAATTGTGGCTGTTGTTTTGATCCTTCCGTTGGGATAATTAACCAATCAGTCCGTGGCGACCAGGAAATCTTGAACGCATGCGTCAACATGGGCTATGACGTAGAGAGGAGAGTGGTTGGACGTTGTGATTGATTCCCAGCAGACAAGGCGCAGACAATCCTTCGGCGGTTGTGCCCCCACCGACCCAAGTTTCTGTTCAGATAATACCTCACTCACTCTCTCTCTCTCTCTCTCTCTCTCTCTCTCACACACACACACTCTCTCACTCTCTCGCTCTCTCACTCTCTCACTCACTCTGTCTCTCATTCTCTTTTATAAACTAGCTGTACCGCAGCCGAATATCTACTTTCCTTCTCTCTTTCTCTCGTTAAAATCGACCATACGGAGAGATGAAATTAAACTTCTTACTTTCGAGAATGGAGCTCCGTTTCAAATTTTCTCATTCGGCAATTGAGTTCACATTGAACTAAGAAGAGCAAAAGCTGCGAAATGAAGATACAAATAAAAGTCCTTGCGTCGTTCGATGTTGATCTTGTTCCGGTAATCGTGTTAGACTTTCGATGATCGATTCGTCATCGTAAAATTCGTTTGTACAAACGGATTAGAATCTCGAAGCGGCGCTCAAGTGAGTTAATTAAAGTCATCGAAACCCATAAGAAGCGAGTATTCGTTATTAGTCGCAATTCTATCGATCAACGTATGCAGCAATGTTATTACTTGGTGTCCATGTTCCTACAAGAATGAAACACGCGTGCGAATAAGAGCCAAAGGATTCCGGATGAGGCGAGGATAGCGCAGAAGACAGTGCGCGCGGTGCATCGAGTATCGAAGGAGAGCGGGAAAAGTGCAAAGAGTTGGGGGAGAGGGTGGAGCGAGAAGGACACAAGTGCGCGAGTGGCAGTAGCGATAATCTCGCGAGGAAAGAGAGAAAGAGAGCGAGCGAGCAGTGGGAGGGGAGGCGACACGAAGGAGCCCCGCGAGCGCAACATTATGATGCAAAGATGGCGCGGCGACGGCGGCACCCTAGAATTAGCCGGAGCACTCGCCATTGGCCGCCACCACTTCGGCAAACCACTCCTTCGCCACGGCGGTATTATAACAACCGACTGCATACGTTGCATACTAAAGGATACACGCGAGAGCCAGCCGACTAAGAATTGCCCGTTGCCTCCACCTCCCCCTCCACCTCCTGCTCGATCGCGCTCGCTGCTTCTCTGTCCATCCTCGACTCGAGTCACGGTTTCCCTCGACGGCCAACGTACGCGTATCCTGCACTTGTGTATGGCTTGCCGATAGCGACCAACTTCTGGGCCACGCAGTATACGACCGAGACCCACACCGAAAGTGTCCTGCACTTGCACTGCGACAATCTTCCTTTTTTCTTTCAATCCGCAAATTTCTATCGTGTTCCAGAATCATCCATTCCACTAAGTCAACATCGAATCTGCCCCATTGCTTCCTCGTCACTGAACGTTCAGGACTGAACAAGAAACGTGCTGGTGTTGTGTTTCGTAATTCATCAAAACTTTTCAGTGAAATGCTCACTTTGGAGAATACTTCAGATATTTAGATTTAAAGTTCTCCCTTCTCAACGGATTCTTCCCGCATGACAAAAAATTGAATCAACTCGCCTTGCACTGGGAATTCAATTAGAGATTATTGCGCAATTAAAGGAAGAAGAAAATATATCAACAGTTTTAATTTACATTACGTACAACAACGCGTAGATGACTAGCCTAAGTTGTTCAGAAACTCGTTAATATACGGTTCTGCAGTTGTTTAGTCATCGCATGTCATTCAAGAGCTTTACTTGAACCGAAGTCTTATTTCATAAACGTCGGAGTAACGCAAATTGATGCTTTACGTATACTTTCAAATTGAATAATATTTTTCAAACGTAATCTCGTCTTTCACGTGTATACGTGCAAATCTAATATGAAATCTTAGTTCATTTAATATTAAAATGTTAATCTTTTATACTTTTGTATCAATTTATGGCTTTGAATGATGAGACGGATTTTGAACACGGCTGTACTATTTCGGTCAAATAAAGATTTTTATGTTGGATAAAGACTTTTCCCCAACTGTAAAGTGAAAAAAAGAAGCGGTAAATTGAACCCGATTTATTTGAACTTATTCTTCTTGTATTTCTCGTAGCCAAATTGCCTAATATTTCGTATACTATGCCTCAGTAATATCTCCTATTTTATAAGAGATATTTCACGTTTCGATATACCGAGATTTTTCAAATAAAAAATAATTCTATTTCTGTATAGAATTTTGGTGAAAAATAAAGGTTGGATTATTTTATATCTGAAGAATTATTATGTATCGTACTCGAAATATTATCGTACAAACTGTGTAATTTGTTACTAATTTTTAGTAACAAATTATTTTGTTACTAATCTTTATAAGATCTTAACTAATTAGTGCTCAAATTTATTTACGACTAGTACTCTTGCAATAATGAAATATACATAAAATGTATATGTTATTTAAGGTGCAATATATATATATATATATATACAAGTAAATGTATTAAAACATTAGGTTTTGATAAAAGTGTCACAAATATTCTCTATCGTGCTGTCCTCGTTAAAATATGTGAGATGAAAAATCAGTGTGTGACAAGCAACTGAAAGAGTTAGTGTTTTCTTTAAGGTCCGCTATTATAGATGATAATGAAATTTATTTGGTTACATCAACGAGAGAAAAAATTCACATTCTTTGACGCTCACACTTTTGCCTTGCATTGCGAACGCACTAACCGGCCAAATACTTTTTCCACAAGTTTACCTTGAATTTAACTGGCCTGTAACTTATCTGGGCGCAAAACAGTCGACACAATCATTGTCGGGACTGTAGTCGAGTTATTATAGCAGTAGCTCTTTTCTTCGTATTTCTTTGCTTTGCTTATTTTCATATCCTTATCTTATGTATTGCTTTCACAATTTTCAATACATAAATTTAACTGATCAATATTCAAGTTTACAATTTATATATGACTCGATAATATTAACGTGTGTTAGGCCTTTTTATTATTTTGTAAGTAGTAGTATATTCAAATAAATATAACCGATCAAAAATAAAATTATTAGTTTGATTAAATCGGTACACATAGGATAAGAAAATAATTAAATAAAATGTACACGACGTTTTTCAATTAACAAAAATATCTACATAAAATGAAATGTGAAACAATTTTCCGAATAAGTATTTCTCTCATATGCATATGCAACAAGAATTTTTAGAATTTAAAAAATTCTGTTTCCTTAATAATATCTGAGTAAATAAGGGCCTTAAAAATTTTACAATGCTTATTATCTATAAATTGAAATTATAAGTTACTTTAATAATTATTATAAATTAATATATTATGTATTTTATTTAATCAGTTGAAAAACGACTGGATAATTGTAGATTTTGTCAAGGCTTAAGTGTTTATTAGGTTTATGTTCAAAATTGATAAAAAGAACAGTTTTTTATGATTTTATGTATAAATTATATTTTTAAATACGATACCATTTCTTGAAGTAACGAAATAAGTACTTTGTTTATTAAAAGTAAGAATATCAATTATTTAAGTTTCTTGTGATTTTAGTTATTTAATGATATTATTAAAAAGTATTCTATTATTTCACAAGAATAGTTAACTAATTAGTGGCCGCAATATTTATCGATTCACACTTAATTCTTAAAACGTATTCTAATGGCGTGAAACAAAGAAAATGATTACATTTATGTGTTTAGTTTATCGATCGTTTGGTGTAATTTATGTTGGGAATATGTAATAAACAACTGCCGGTCACTGTCATTAAATCCAACTCACTTATACCAATCCAAGTTCGTTTTTAATAACTTTTTAAACTTGATTTCTTTATAATTAAAGGTATATCAAGGTTTTGATTTTTTATCAATGTGTTGCTTTATACTTTGAATATGTAAGAGTCGTTTTTTTTTTTCATTTGTAAATATAAATAATTACTTACCCTGCATTATACAAAAATAATTACAGAATTAATTACGAAATAATTATTTTAACTCTGGAAAAATCTTTGAAATGGAATGATAATTGTGGTTTATTTTTATTTTATGCTAAGTATTACGGGCATATTAAATTTATGTAAAATTATAATTTATTACTAAATGATTATAATATAAAGTTGAGTGATTTTTTTAAATTTTTATAAATTCAAATATATTCTTAAACGAGTGTCTTATATAAAGCTCATTCTAAAAATATGGTTCGCATATTTTAGCAAATATTTGAATCACAATAATTTTTTCAACTATGAAATATTTATCAATACTAACATATTTCATTTTCTAAGAATACTTAGTAATGTCCAGTATTAAATTCCATTCAAGAACTTAAAAATCTTTGTCATAAAAGAACTATGCAAATTCGTGTGTATAAAGATTCAAGGTGCAGTGTAATCCAGAGCGTTCATAGGGCGACGAGCCACAAGAGAAGAAAAATAATCAGAGAGGCACGAAGATCGTATGCTAGGAAAAAGGAAAGTTATAACGATGAAGGCGAAAAGAGTTGACCATTAGATAACATAAGCAACGCCACAACCTACGAAATTCCCAACAACTGTCATGTCGGTGACGTGAAAAAACATCAACAATCGTCGTGTATTCGATCAGAAAGTTAGAAGCTCGATCAAAGAGCAATAGCAAGAACCATCCTTCCTTTTCATCCATTTCTTTCTCTAGTTGTTTCTTTATCTCTTTCAAATTCCCTAAGTTCTTCCATGATCATCGTCCAAATTCAATTCATGCATTCCTCTTGATTCCCTCACTTTCCACCATCGATTAATTCCTCGACAGAAAAACAGAAAAAAAGCTGATACTCATATAAATGACTGACTAATACGATAGAAAAAAAAAACAACAGAAGACAAAAAAAGAAAAAGAAAGTAAGATATTTTTAATTTCTTTGCATTTTTTTGTAGACTTTTTGGGGTTTTCTACTTGCAGTCTTAAAAGTATTGTAAATTTTGAGTTGAATATTCATGAAAAGCATTTTATCGTTGAATTGACTATAATGAAAATAAAATAATTAATTGACATCTTAGTAACTTTTAAATGAATAAACTCTTTTAATAGATATAGATATATGCTTATGATAGCAAAATCAACTACTAATTTTCAAATTAGCTCAAAATTTTGTACAAAACGAATAAATACATAACGCACAGTTATTTGGACAAACTATATATACTACGTAAATAAGACAACTGTTATTTATTCTTGGAAAATTTAAAAGGAATGTAGAGAGCAAATAGTACAGCACGTAGTGCTAAAAGTAACTATATTTTGGTTTCACTTACATCGTAAATTTAATTATAACTCTGTATTTATTTTCGTCAAACTTTATTGGAAATATTTCGAGAAAAAAAGGCATTAAACATTTTATAGCGATTTTCAATAAAATAATACAATTTCTAAATTCAGGAAGCAACGGTTTCGCTTTCATTAGCTAGCACAAACACTAGCCGTAAATTCAATTAATGAATCAACATAGGATTCATAGAGTAGGCTCGAGAGAGAGAGAGAGAGAGAGAGAGAGAGAGAGAGAGAGAGAGAGAGAGGGAAGTCGAGCAAAAGCTGTGTATATCCCGTCGGTGGGTTCGGGCAATATGATTTACATTTTGAGGTTATATTGACCATTCGCCGCACCTGCAGCACTTCAACGCCTCCGGGCGAGATGCTAAGGATGACCGGGTTCGCCTCTCTTCGAAAACTAATAACGTCTCCCTGTTGCCTCGTGTCGTGCGCGCCTTCGGCTTGTTGTCATTTTCTTCGACTTCGTTATACAAGCGTTTGCGTGTCTATCGAATCGGTATCTAGACGGCGCATTCTGTGAAATCTCGGAGAGATTCGAGCGAAAGGTTCACAAGCGATTTGCATTCGCCCGAGCATAATATTTGCACCTCGTGCTGGAACACACGCGTGAATTTTAGAACGAGCGGGAAGGGCTTATAGGACGTATAATTTGACCGTCGCATAAGTATGAGGTTTTACTATACGTTGCTCAGATTCACGCATAATCTGCGGGGGAAACGAAAACATTTAGGCCAATGAGAGTAATTAGTCTTTAGTTTTACTGTCTTTGGTCTGGTTTTATGGCGTGGCTCGCTAACTGTATAGTTTTCGAGAGAGACGTATTGGATAGAAGAAGTTTTTATTTTATTACCGCCTAAGTGTTATGATTAAAGGTTTAATGACCGCAGCTAAATATAGCTAACAGAACCTTCAGACATTTATAACCGTTCAAGAGAGAGAAAGAGAGAGAGAGAGCAGTTTTCGGCTCTGATCGCGTAAGCATTTTCAAAGATGAAATAAAATAATTGCGAATATATCTGGCTTGTAGCGTTGCACCGAACCGATATTTATGCAAAGGGTTTCGCTACTCAAATTTCATCATAAGAACGCTTTCATCAAATACACTCAATTTCATCATAAGAATAAAAGTACTTTATTCGTAAACAGAATCTCTTATTTACAAGTATCAGTTTTTAGGCGGATAACGTCAAGAAAAATAGACGAGCTTGTTTTACACTTGACCAAATACAACTATTAATTCTTTGTGCAAAGCGGATTATAAATTAGTGAACATTTTCATTTAGAACGTGCAAAATCCAGCATAAATATCGTTTATTTAATTAGGAGCAGTATTTGTTGCAATGACCCAGCTACAGCGAATACGCATGCAACTCGATACATTTGAATAATATACGTGTATTCGACGAATTACTTTCAGCGGATCTGTTTGTTCTGAAGGGGCTGATTTTGAAAGTACATAGCGCAGCCTTGACACGAGAAGCAGGGCTAAAGTGCGAGTGGTTGAGGAGCGTTTGTCGCATCATTACGATTCATCGTGCGCGGTTGAAACTATCGTCTGGCACCAGGTTCTTCGTACCCTAATATCACGGTTTACGTCGCCTCGCACTCGGAAGCGCTGCGCGACATTAAGAGCGGCGGGTCATTATTGGCTGACCGCTGCAACACTTACAGACGAACGAGTAATGGCCAAAGGTGACAGTACGGGCGGGCCAACCAACCAACGACGCGGGCGCCCGTCTCTTTACTGGAGTCCTTGTGAATAGATACGCGACGATCCCTCGGCAGTTGCGTTTCATTGCAGATCTTCAGAATTTCGTAATAGAGCCAAGAGAAGTGAAAGGTTGCGGGGCGAAAGTAGGGAACGGGATCGTACCGCAATGGGTTACTTGCTGGTAGATTTACATTTCCGTAAGTGTAATTGGTCGTTTGCGTTAGGTTATAAGTTAGTCGAAAGCATGCATACGTTATTCGAAACATTAGTCGTAGGACTAATGCTTCGATGGAAAGGGAAAACCAGGATCCGCGACGGTGGAAGCACGACGCGCACTTGTACACGCACACGCAGTGGTGGTTGGTTAGCGAACGGACGCACGACGCATCCAGTCGACAGCATCTGTGTACTATGGTACGTCGGAGTCCCGCGATACGTATATCCATACAAAGCCGTCTGCTGAATAATATTACACTTAACTCTCTCGTATCCACTCCGATGATTATAGTTGCAGGAACGTCGATAGTAGTTAGAGCGTATATCCTGTGCGAATGCTAATTCCTCGGGGCGCTCACCGCCTCGGCTTCGGCCCGGGCGCCCTCAAAAGGCTCGGGAGATCGCAGAGACTTAGTTTGAGAGTGAGAAAATGGTTTGGAATATCGACTCCTTTTTTTAATCCCTTTTATTTTCAGCCGATTAAGGGATTAAAGCATTTTGAGGATTTGCCTTTGGCCTGAGACTATCCCGGAATATGTGGTTTCATCAGCTGTCCGACTGCTTTGTCCATAATATGGAGGAGGGTGGGGGGAGGCTTTTTGCGTTTCTTTATCCACGATCGCATATGCTGCGTGAATCGCTGTGAATCTGGGCAGTGGGCGTCTTCCAGTTTTTTCCCCCCGAGTTTTAGTTCAACGCGCGACGTCTATGATTTCGATGTTTCTCGATGCTTTTACGTCGAATTGGGCACCTGGGACTTTGTTAATCATTCGACCGGTTGTCGTCGTACTAGTTTTGAATTACTAGGCCATTTTCGGATAACGAGGATTTAGCGTCAACTTGCTTCGATTACGAATTTTCGGAACTACCGTTGCGGACATTTAAAGGGCGCTTGGATAAAATTTACTTAATCTCATAATTATAATTACTCAGAGAAACGATAAGTTTACCGAACGTCTATTGGAGATCAAAATTCGGATAATTTTTTTATCCGCTGGCTTTCCTTTATTTTCGCTTTTACGAGCTCAATGCAAACAGCTTCGAAAAAATGGGAAAATGTGTTCTTCGACTGTATCAAATATCAATTTCTCGTGGTGATGATTTTCCAGTACAGCCATCTACGTTCCCCCGAAAGAGGGCAAAGTGAAAACGGTATGGAAATGGAAATCGAAATCCACTTTGCCAGTGGAAACATCTCGGGAGGGTCAGCCGCGAGTTATCCACAACCCTCGCTCTCTCGCGCAGACGATGAGATTATCCTTGCTTCGATTTCTTTCTTCTTTTTTGTTATCCCGCGTCGTTATTGCTTAGCCATGTGCTTTTATTTCATATTTCGTGTAACACCAGCTTGCGAGCGGAAAATAAATTGTTTGTCCCAATTTTGCTTTACTAAAATTCTCTCCGGATAATTATATTTGAAAAGGTGAAAATATTGCCTTTGCGTATTGGCGTGTTTGGCTCTTTCATACAATTTACAGGCAGAAAAATAATAACTTACAACAAAAAGTTCTCTATCCTTTTAAATAAAGATTAAGATAAAGTTTGTTTTCCTAACAAAATTTTCATAAATTTTCATAAAAAGAAGAAAACGGGCAGTGTTACAATGTGAAAAACATTAACTACAATTCGATTAAAAAGCGCTTAGAAAATCTTTATGAAAGTATTGGCAAAGGAGGCTTGAAGCGAGCAAAGCGTAACTAATTCTCACGAACGAAGCTTTCGAAAGCTCATTTTCGTATCGTAAAGTCACACCTCAAGAGAATAACGAACACTTTCTTGGATTCACGTATGGTGATTCGATTGTACGGGCGATCGAAGAAGTCGACAAACGAGCGCGACTCTGAACTTGGTTCGAAAGTCTGGCGCTCAACTCGCAAGCAACGGAAGAGGAGAGTAGGATAGATAGCGAGAGAGAGAGAGAGAGAGAGAGAGAGAGAGAATAATTTTCACGATGGAAGGGTCTGCTGCCGAAGAGACTTAATCGACTGGAAAGAGTTAGAAGCGATGTATTCGCGTACTCGTGTGTGGTCCGCGACGCGCGAGCAGATTTATGGCGCTTGAATTACGCGCGTAAAATAATATGAAAATATTTACTTCCCATCAGGGTGAAAAGAGAGAGAGAGAGAGAGAGAGAGAGAGAGAGAAAGCGAATGAAGAAAAAGAGAATGCGGGTCATTCGAGAGGCCTGATCTGATTACCTCCTTTGCTCACTGTCAATGTCGAATTCCCTTAAACGCCCTACTTTAAAACGCGTACATATTTCGTTACACGGCTCCTCATGGTGCTTGTCCTTTTTTTCTTCGCGTTCATCTTTCTAAGGTATTCTCCATTTATACGCACGCGCGTTATTTTTCATTTCGAAGTAATATTTTAAAAATTTCACGTGTTTTCCATAGTTTGTAACTTTCGGTTTCTTTTGCCATCAGTAATGTACGAAGATTCGAATGCCTTGTACCTTCGCAGCTTTTTAATTCGAGAAAAAATCGGTTTATTTGGCAACGTTATTTCAAGATTTACCGATTTTTGTTAATTCACTAGAGAGCCATTAAATTTTAAGCGAATCGCCTGATTTTGGCTCACAATTCAACGCAAATAGAATATATGATTATAAATTACGTATATGAATTGAATAAAATCTAACTTTCTGTATGCGTAGTTAATTTTATATCCATAATTTAAAGTACGATGAGATTTTTTGTATAATTATTAATTTAGTAGCTGCAATATAATTTTGAAATGAAATATTGTATAAAATCTATCCTAATGATTTTGAAATTACTTGAAAAATAATAAAAATCGGAATCGTTGACCAATAACTAATCCGTTACTAAATTACAGATGAGTCGTGCACATTTGAAGCTTGATAATACATTAGAACTACAGTACATTATTATCAGTATTAGTAGCGTTTCAGTGGCGTAGGCAAGACTAATACCGCGATCACGTTTTTGTAATCCTTGGGCGACGCCATGAACTCAATCTTCTGTCGAATGGCCTCGTAAGAATATTCATTGTGTACCGAGTGCTCAACTGTATCACGATGTAAAATGCAAAAT
Source organism: Wiebesia pumilae (assembly GCA_018907045.1). NCBI lineage: Eukaryota > Metazoa > Arthropoda > Insecta > Hymenoptera > Agaonidae > Wiebesia > Wiebesia pumilae. Next base: position 4,936,587 of record JACCHZ010000181.1, on the reverse strand, counting down.
TGCTTTTGTGCTTAATAATGTGTTAAATAAGAAATCACCGTTAGTTTGCCTTGTCCAAGTTGGTTAGTCTCACTTATTGCATTGTGAGACTCAAGCTAATTATTCAATTTGATGTTTCATTATTTAAAAGTGTTACTCGAAAAGATGTTAACTTTGTAAATAAAAATATTACTCACAATACTGTTATAAAAAAATGAAAAGGCAAATACTAGTTGTAATTTTAACGATATTTATTCATAGTTTATATATTCCTTTTTTGGAGCAGTCTTACTTTTTAAAACTAATTATTGTTTCGTTTATATCAATGGTGCTTTTAAATTTTATTCCGTCATTACGATGCAAATAATTACTTGAGAATGATATAGTCCTTCTAAAGGAAACAGTATTAAATATTTCTTATGTATCAGACAGAAGCTTCCTTCCTACAGACTGTTGTGAAAAATTGTTGTTTTATTACTGATAAAAGAGATAAGATTATTTCCGAGAAGGAAAGAAAGCGAGACAGGATGAGAAGGATAAGAATATTTCCAAAAAAGAGGGTGATGAAATTCGGAGAAAGAACTCGCGAGGGGATTTCATATCTTGGAACATTTCTCTTTATCAGTGTGCGACAGCAGCCGTTTTTAGCGAATCTCTCCCAAGCGAAACGCGTGTTTTATTGCCCGAAAACCAACAGATATCGGGATTATGTAGCCCATCGACGACTTTTCTTTTTATATACTTCTCTCTATTACTCATCTTAACGTTTTTTCGCTGTTAAATTATACGTTTTCTTATTTTCTCTTCATGACATTTATATTAATATGTTGTAAGATGAGTTTTAATAAAAAATCGATTAAACACCATATAATTTGTTTCAAATCTTTTCAACTATTATATTAATTGACTTGAATATTTTTATCTTGACAGAATCGATGAAGAGTATAAAGAAAGTCATAACCCATTTATCTCAAACATTAATAAAAGCATTTACGTTTCTCAGTATATCTCGACTCTTGTTCGATTTCGTAAAGGTAAACTTTTTATATTTCAAATCAAACTCTCGATAGAATATTATGTTCACCTTTTTGCTTTACATTACTGTGCGTGCGCGTGCGTGCGCGCGTGTGTGTTCGTAAAAAAAGAAGCAAGAGCGTTTGCGCTATATGCCGCTTCATACTTTTTATTCTTTGTTCATCCTCCTCTATCTCATACAGCGTGAGCATTCGATTTTTGCTTTTAAAAAAGCGGATGCTTCGCCAGGGAACGATCGGATTTCCTCTTGATCTCTCGATCCAACCCCCGAAGGAATATTTCTTAATGATGTTCAACGCTTGAAATCGTCATCTTCTTTTCTCTCTTTCGCCTACTTCTTTTTTCCTTCGCCATCGACGTATATTCTTATTTTTTATCGTTTTTTCATCGATCGCGTAAAGAAGACGGTTCGTTTCTTTCTTTTTTCATAAAAAAATAACCTCGATGTTAAATTCGAGGTACCACGGTAGAAAGTGTGAAGGTAAATGAATGAGAGAGATATCGAATTATTTTGGTGCAGCTCAACTGCGATTTCGTTGATAACCATCTATGTGCTTTTAGTTTTCAGTTTATTTTCTTTACAAAGAGTTATATTTTCTTGTGGGTCCGGCCAAGTGCTGATAAACGAGTTAAAATATTAGTTATAAATCTTAAATTCATGAAAACAATGTTTCGAAAAGAATGAGTTGTTATTAAATTGCTTATTGTGGTATATTTCAACTAGTTTGACGCGTTTGATTACTTTTACGCATTAATGCGTAAAAATGATGCGTGATTTTTCATAGTCATGTGCATTTACTTAATGTAAAATTGTTGACATTTAAATTGAATTATTTTACATTAGGATGAAAAAATATTAATAATTCTAAACGAGTAGTACGGAAAATAAAATACCTAAGATAAGACCGAAATTGCATACATTTTCCTAAATCATTATCATCAACAGCTACAACTATTCCTTCGATTATTAGAAAGCAGAGATAACACTTTAATTTTGCAATTTTAGATTAAAAGGGGCAATGCCGTGAAATTGAAACTGCAATGGATCTCATTTGAGCCAAGTTTTCAAAATCAAATTTCTTTTAAAGAAAAAGATAGTTTCACCAGTGAAACAGTCAAGATGATTTCAGTTCTTAAGAAAATTAAATGTTACTAGCTTCTTACTTGATTTAAATAAAAGTTTATATCGAATTTTTATATAATGTTAGATTATTATATAGTGTTCATTCAATACAAGAAAAGGAATTCTTATAAAAAAAGGACACTTTCGTCTACAAGTAAATAATGATAAAGATATTATGTATTTAAACTAAATCTACGAACGTCGAATACGAACCAAAGTACACGAGTGGCTTACTAAATCACAAGGAACCTTGAACATTTATTTAATGTTTTCGCTTTTGTTCTGCTTCGGTATCAAACAATGGCGAGTATGTAGTACGTCAACACATCCCGACGTTATGTAGAAAAAGAAAGAAAGAAAGAAAGAAAGAAAGAAAGAAAGAAAGAAAGAAAGAAAAGAAAACAATCAGCTACTAGTCACCTAGCGTTAGAATACATGTAATGTTCGTCGATGATATTTCATTTTCTCTCACATTTCTCTGGGTAAATAAAAAAAGCACGAAGGAGACGAGGAAAAAGGGCATCAGCAGCAGCACTAGCGAGGGATACCGCCGAGTGTTTTAGCTTATCGCGTTTGAACGCTTATGGCTAAAATATCGCACCTTTCTCTCTCGTACTTTCTCTCTTGCTCACCCTCGTTTCTTCTCCCCCGGGGGAGGCATACGACCGTTTAATGGTGATTTTTTCGTCGCGAGCGTACGTTTTTACGTCGGCGCGTGGACATTTCTACCCTAGATGTACGTGCATGTCTTCTCCCGTCATCGCGAAATAGCATGTCCAAATTGTTTTTCTTCTGTAGCTTTTCCTTCTTTATGTCCTCCGATGTGTCGATAGGCGCACGATGATCGATTGGCATTTTAGCAGGAGAGATTATACGAGCCAAGTTACCGTTGTTATTTTAATCGGAAGAGCCGGAAGGCCATTTTCAATAGAGAGGATAAATTTCGCGTGGTGTGATTGCGAGATGTTTCGTAATCTTCGTAATGACATCGGCACGATAAAGAATTTATGTTGCGATTGGCGCACTTTTTCTTCAGACTTTGTACTTCTGATTTTATATTACGTTTGAAGAATCCTTTTGTGATTTAAGAAGTAACAATTTTAATACTCTTAATGATCCAGCTGCGTTTTCTCAGATAGATCGCATCGTATTGGATGATTTTTATTTCTCGTTGTTTAAATATAAATTTTGCAATGATATAATACACAGTTTTGTGGATATTTATTCACAAATAAATATTTTATTTAAGAATCGAGATAATTATTTGTCTCGATTAATTGATAAATTAAATTGATTTTTCAAAATGAATTTTGATAATTCTCTAGGCTAATACGACAATTCTATCAAATATTTTTAATATAAAATATTGAATTTATGTAATATAAAAGTTTCAGTAAACGCTCAATTACATTTTCTTATTTCGAACTTGACATTTTAATGAAAACATTAAGCAACAAAGAGCTAACAAATCTTGCGTTAGCTTGTACGGTAAATTTTAATACAACAGAGGCACTCATTTCTCTAGAAATAAGAGTATTCGAAAATATAACAAAAACAGCCTTTCAATTTTGTCATAAAATTTCTCTCTGTGTAGTACGCGTTCTTATAATGAAAGAAAATCTCGTCTAACAGTACGGTTAGGAATTAAATTCTTAAAGTTTCCTTCATATATGCCAAAAAGTCGCATTCCGCGGGTTCGCCCCACCTTCGCCCTCTCTCTCTCTCTCTCTCGAGGGATCCGATATTAATTCCCATAAATTTCCTTTCAAAACACGACCGTGGATCTCTCCTACCCCTTCCCCTTCTTTTTCGTTTGCTCCTTATATACGCGAATCGCGCGCGCGCCAAAGAGACTTCGCTGTTTGGCTTTTAATCCGAGTATGCAAAGAACGTCATTCTTCGCTGTTTCTCTGCGTCGTACACGAATAACAAGTAAAGCAAGGGAAAGGACGCGCGCTTTACAGCTCTCTAATATTTAATGGCAGCGCAGTCCTTCTCTTCGACTCCTCTATTCGAAGAGCGCGAAGAGCGAGTGCATTTACGTTTGCCTCTAGAAGCATTTGTGACATTTAGAAGAATCAAATTAGGAAAGCTCACGTTATTTACGTAAGTTTAAAAACCTCTTCCCGTCGTGTCTTCTTCTTTTACAATGTTTGACTTTCAGAAAATTAAAGATGGTGCGAAAGTGTGTTAAGGAATGGTTTGTAGAGTCTCGGTAGAAATTAGTAAAAAGCAGCTCCCACAGTGTGTAAACTCATTTGAAAGACGTTCAGTCGATTTAATCGCGCAACGAGAAAAAGTCAAGAGCTCAATATTAAGCACTAAGGATTAGGATAGGATATAATATAAAAAAGAAAGTGGGCAAAAATAAACCGAGAGTACACCGTAGTTACAAGTTTTATAACTTTGGCATTTTATAATCGGTTATTGCGAAATAACTACCGTTGCCGTTTGGTCTAGCTGTAGATTTGCTTGTAATTGACGCTCACTCGGGAAATCGTTTGTGTTACATGATAGTACCTACGGTGGTGCATGATAAATGATTTTGTCCTGCGGTTATTTTGCAATTTTCAGTTCGTTTTGAAAGTTAAGGGGCAATTTCATCTCTGAAATATTACGAAAATTACACAGAATAGTCGTAAGTGTGTAATTGGGGATTTGCATGAAAACACTTTTGTTTCGTGTTTTAGCGTAGCGCAAAACCTAATTTCTGTGTAAAATTCTTATTTTCCTCTGCATCGCAGACACATATACTGAACTTTAGAGGATCTAAAATAAACACGTTGCTATTGAAAGTCGCAATAAAGTTTTAAAGCAGTTCTTACACCACTGTTATAAATCCCGCTTAAAGCTCAGAGTTGCGTTACTAGATATATTGAATATAGAATTCATTCAAATTAATAATGCTAGGAAAATATTGCAATTTAGAAACTCTCTAGAAAACCAATTTTCACATGGAAGAAAATTCCTTTTTTCTTTCAAAATTAAAAATTTTGAATGAACAATTATAAGTTTTCTTTGAAATAAACATATAGATCCTTGTCGCTAACGCATACCAATTTTCACCTCAAATTTTAAAAATTAGATTTTTAAAATTTATGATTACCGTTCTTCAAACTTTGATCATACGTACTATTGATAATAAATCTTTTACAATTATTGTAGCTTCTTATTCATGGAATTCTGTGTACTAGAAAATATTAATGTTCGTCCGTTGCTTCTATAATAACAGCATATTTTAAAACTATTTAATTTCATGTCCTCTTTAAGAAAATTCATCATTAATTCAGCATTGTCGAATCATCGGTTTCATAATGTACACGTACGTAATGAAAGCACTACACCAGCTACAAAATTCTGGCGAAAGTTTCAAGTTTACTAAAAGAAAATTAATAATTCGACAGTAATTCACACTCGCATATATGCACATGTGTATATATACATGTATATTATAAGCATATAATTTTAAATATTAAAATTTTTACAGGAAAGAAAGTATCGGCATTCGACTGATTAAAGATAAGGCAACTTAAACATCAACAATTTCCATTTGTACACGAAAATTCTGACATCTAAAATGTAGCTTTTACAATATATGTAATAATGTACAATATTAATTACATTAATTAATGTAATATGCAGAAGCGGATGAAAACCAATGCTTAAAATTTAATGATAAAGTGAACGTTTATTATTTGTTTTATTTTATTTGATGTACATATGCACATTAATTCTTATGAAAATATATATGAAGTAGAGATAAATCAGAATTATAACGAAGAAAGTTCAAACCTAAGTAGTTTGAAATATGTGGATTAAATTAAATTTAGAATGAAATGAGAAGACGAAAGTAAAAATTAAAATTGTTCGTTTGAATGCTAGATGCTCGGAATAATTAACACGAGCTAAAATAAATGATAATTCCTTCTTGACGCGCATATCTAGCTTATTCGTATACATGCAGACTAGAGCGATATCTAGTTGTTAATTAGCGCAATACTGGAAAGCCGATAATACGCTGGATAAGCATTTGGTCGTGATATCAATGCTTGGATCATTATATCGCGCTTTCCAACCGTCACCGTCATAATACCAAAACCAATTTCTCTCGCCTGCGTTCCCGCACTCGAATTGAAATAAGCTTGAAGTCGCGTGTGTCGGCGTCTCTTTTTTTATCGCTCTTTGTTTACACAACGTAATGGTCCGACCGCTTTGCTATTCTCTTTTGCGAAAGCGTTTGCGTCGTACTTTATAACGCCCCGAGATTGCCGCATTAAACATCCAGCAAAGAGAAAATCGCGGGCCACCCCTTCGCTCGCGCGTCAAAGCGTTTACCCGTTCTATCTCGAGGCCATATGTGTTTGTCCTTTTGTATGAATGTGTGTTTCTTTGTCGGCGCTCATTTTCTTTTCCGTTTATTGCGGCGAATAATAAAAATTACGCGTACGAGTCGAGGTCTTACGTAGAATGTGTAGTATCGCGCAGCTTGATCGTGATCGCTTTTAACGAAACGAATCTCACCAGCTCTTCTTTAGACAGGATGCGTTCAATTTTAGTTATTAAGAAAAAATTAAATTGAAGCTTGGATGCGACTTTGTGAATTACAAGAATTAACAAAATTATATTTACTTATAAATTCAAAGTGCTTCTTTTGAAATTACTTATACGAAGATGGAAGCTTCTATGAAATATAGAAATGTCTATACCTTAGCAATAGTATCGCGTTATAGTCATACGACATAAAATTGAATGACGATTAAAATGATTATTAAGAATGACCGGCATCCCGTAGTGGGTGATAATTTTCAACAAAAAATATGAAGAACAACATAATGATGAATATTGATAACGAAGGAAGAGGTTGGAAAATAAGCGATTGCTCGTTATGGCTAGAAAAATAACGACAGATAACGGAATAATTTCCAAATCAAGATCTGGTATAAAAGTCGAAGAATTTATAATAAACGAGTTACGAAGCGGATGAATCGAGATGCCGAGAGAGAAAAAAAGATTTTCTCTCATTCTAATTGAGCGACTTGTCGTGTCAGATCTCGCGTTCGAATCTCTACTCTCTAGCGAAGCAGAAACCCGCCAAATCTTTCCTGCGTACGACTGTCACTTCGTGTTTTCCTTCGCATGTTCGACCCTACAGAGTGAGAAAGGAAAGGAAACTTATGCCGCGAAGAGCCAAGTAACATTTTTTTAGATCATCATAAATATATGTAACGGAAAATCAGAACTGGACGAATGAGTAATGTCACTCATACGTTGATTATTGGAGCGCAAATAATAAGAATTATTTAACTTATCGTTAAATTCAGCATTATTAAATAAAGAACATATTGATTCATTTGGCACTAGAAGTTTGTAATTAGTCAGAAAATTGAATAATAGTCACGATAACCTGCCTGACAAGGAATTTCGAGCAATCAGAGTGAGCCCATACATTTAAGATTGCCTTTGTGAATAAACTACTCATCGTAAGGCTAGGCAAGCTACACGATATAGAATTTAAAAATCTTTTCGTGAATTCATGATACGAAATCCACTCGAAATTTCCTGTTGCAACGGATGAAAAATCGTACATACGTCAATTCTCGTGAAAGCACGTAAGCATGTGTAACGAAAGAGGGATGATCGAAAAAGTACAGGAAGCGTACGGTTACACATTTAAAAAGAGAGAATATCACCGCGGAGGAGGAGGAAGCAAGAAGTCTGGAAGAGGAACGTCCGAATACACGCATTCGAAGTGGTGGCAGGTGGAAGATGAGCGACCTCCCCGATCGGCTGGGGAATCTTCGACAGTGAGTATCGCGTTTCGGTGTGTCTGCGAACTGAAATCGACAAGCGCAAAAGAGAAGGAAAGAGAGAATGACGGCACAGAGTTAATTGGGAGATGGCCTCCTCGAAGCCCGACTGTTATTAATGCAAATAAATCGAAAGTTTCGAGTTGCATTTGCGAGAATGAGACCGAGAATCGAGAGACCGCGAATGGGAGTGAGAGAGAGAGAGAGAGAGAGAGAGAGAGAGAGAGAAATGGAGATTTCTACGAATGATCAACGGTGACATCCATCGGAACATCAGTCGAAAGTTTCAGTCTTATGCTTCGTTTGACTCCTTTTGGTCCTTTTGGTCTTCGCAACACTGGAACTATCGCAACTAAAAGACTCGCAGCTTGTTTCTTTCTTTGGAAATTTAATATGTCACTTTTATATTTATATTTTTATACTTTTTATGGGTTTCTATCGATCATATATTCTTTTTCATCTTTTAAGCATATGAAATGGAAGAATTAAAAATATTAAATTATCATCATAACCTCCATTGCTGTATTTCATTTATATTTCCCAATTTAATACAAAAAGGTTCAAAAAATACGTTAAGCTAACATAATTTTTCGGGAATACTTCAAATTAATTTCGTTTAATAAAAGAATTGTTTTACAAAAGGTCAATAGCAATTCTTGAAAATTAATTAACTTATGTTTAAACTACTCGCTATAAAGTCACCGAAAGTTTTATGACAAAAAATCACCGATACACGATAAAAGAGGACAATACAATTTCTTACCTTAAACATCTATCACGAGTAATAATTCTGTAAAATCTATTTTACCATAGTAATATAAAGAAATGATGATCAAATTTAATTACAGTCTTAAATTAAATTAAATACTTAAACCAGAGTGCGCGATTGCTTTTTGAACTGAGAATAGTGACTAACAACGTCGGAGATTGATATAGCAAAGGAAGTAGGAGAAAAAGAAGAAGAAGAAGAAGCAGAAGAAGAAGACGTAGGTGCGATAGAAGGCCATAAATGGCATAATAGCTCTCGAAGCTCATCACTGTTATTGCGGAAGCGCACGCACATCTCATGCGATGACAAACTCGTCTCTATTCCTAGCCGTAAAGTGCGATAGAGGAAGGTCAGTTGGAAAGAACAACAGCGAGTATGGTATTATCGATCGTTGCGAGGGCTTATGGAAAAACGTACATGTACGAGCACGCCTGGAATAATAAGACGTTGAAGATAATCAATGGAACGGAAGGAAGAAATCAGCGCATAATACGTGACATCGAGATTTGTTCGTCTGATTTTCTTATATCCTGTAGATTTGGATAAGTAGAATTTTTAAATTCCATGTAGATTTGAAGGCGATTTTATCTAAAATCATAGTTCTGTCTAAAGCTCTTCATTTTTTCATTTTTTCTCGTAGTCTTAAAAGCCTCTTTATTTTCTCTAATCAAAAGACCTGTTTTTCATCGTCAAATAACAGAAATTCCTGGACTACGTGTAAATATATGTAATCTACAATTCTATATAAATATAGATGACTTTTATTTAACTTTCCAGTATATTTTATCATTTTATTGTAAATGTAATCTTATTAATTGTACTTATTGCTTTATGACTTCGCTTTTAATATAAAAAGTATTGTAATTGAATACATAAAGTATATAGACAATTTACGTGACAAACATAATATAAACATTAACATAGTTATAAAACGTAGCTTTTAAAACGTATAACATTTTAATATTTAGAAATTTGCGTAGTTTTGGTATTAAAAATTTTACATACATTTTTACGGTATATTAAAGTTTAAAATTTGAAATTAAAATATCCCAAACTAATAAAATTTATATCTTTTATTTAAACGCATAAAGTTAGATATTTTCAAGTACATAGTCAATATTAACGATTACATAACTTACATTAAGGTAACATTTAAAAACTTTTTTTATCTTATACATGTTGTTTCTAAACGATGCTCTTACGCTATTTATTTTCTCAAAAGTTAATTAATTTCATGGTATTTCATATCTTAATACAGAGTTCTTTTATATTTAATACATAAAATCAATTCAAAAGTACCTCGATTAGATTTAAAAATTGTTGATCGAACCTTGCGGATATTTATTAAAAAATTAATTATTCCACTTTAAGTTTTAGATTCAAACGTATATCTTCACTCAAATTAATTCAAATAACATCTATTTATTTGTGAATCAATGTCATTAGATATTTTCATTACGTATACTAATTTATTATGCTAATATAATTATCATTTTTATTTTATCATTATTTATTTATGATGTATCGCTATTTTATAATTTTGTATTCAAATTTCTTAACGAAGAGTCTTCGTTTTATAACATAATTACATTGCGTATTTTTTTTGACAAATCAAACTAATTTGTAAGTTATAAAGTATACTATAATAGGATGAATATTAGATATAAATTTACAAATAACATAGTTTTAAGTGTGAGATAGTTATAAAATCATTACATGTACTTTGACCTAAAATACGAAAGTAATCGTGGCCTTAAGTAATTATTAATAACAACAATTATGTATCAAAAATATGTTTATAATCTAAAATGTATGTAACATACATGTATATATGTAACTTTTGGCTTATAAGAATTTGTAATGGAAACGGCTTATTAGATGATCGATCAATTGGAAAAACGACTTAATTTCCATTACCGAAGTACGAATTCTCAAATTTCAGCTTTATGCATTTTATAGAAATGCTGATCATTATCAAATGTCGCAAATTGAATTCGATGCGTGGAAAGTGCAAAGAAAGTAGAGTAGACAAGTATGAATAAATAATTTCTGTAGACAAAATGTAAAGCATAATAAGCAGAAAGGTGTTGAGATATTAAGACATTATTTGTCAACGCCCCGTTTTGACTTGTACGTACACTCGCGAGGCAAACGAGCCCTTGGGGGACGAAGGCAATAAGGTAATGGCCACGTTAGACTTCGTTACTCCTTGTACTTTCACCGATGTCTCTCTAAATAACGAGGGAATGCGAGTAGATGATTGGAGAGGAGAGCGACTTCGAGGGCGGCGTCGGTGGTAACGTCGAGTAAATATTGAAATATCTATGACGGCTGGCCGTCAGACAGTTCGACAATCGGATGATGTATTTCTTCATTTTCTTAAGTAGCCAGTAACGCGTGTGTAAGAAAGAAATTAAGAAATGAATACGTCGTGTGTACTGTTCATTTCGTTTTTTTTTTTTTTTTTTCCTTCTTTTTTAACTTTGACTTTTTTATTCGAGCGGTACAAAATTTTCTGATTAATTGAAATGTCCCTGAATTAGAATAATCCATTTATAAGAAATCTTACAATACACACATGCGTATATAAGGCACTTACTTATCACGGTAATTGATTAATTTACCATAAGAAATAAAAATAAATTTAACAATTGTGACATGGCTTATATAAATAAAATTTGAATTAAAATTTAGAAGACTGAAGTTTAACGTAAACGATCTAATCAGAGAATGAGAATAAGCGAGACATTTATTGTGCAATACTGATCAAGCGCGTGCAATTAAAGTCCATGAAAATCGATTGAACTTTTAAAGTGACTAATTTCCATAGATAGTTGTATCTGAATTCATAAAATTTAACGTTTCTAAAATTGAAAAATGATTGTAAAGAAAAAGATGCACGTGTCTTCTTGTACACTTGAATGGTTTCATTGATACCAACGGATGCATCGAATGCACCGAATAACAGTTGAAGCCCGTCAAATTATTCGTCAAAAGGCTCATAGCTCCTGAGAAATACTCATCGACGAATAATTCCGGTACCAAGAAAAATCGGGGCTTCTTTCTCTTGCTTGGCGGGCTTCCTCTGAATTCTGAAATTTCGTCGTAATAGCCTTGATTTATTAAAGTGTAGCTCTAAATTTCATCGATATTTCGTTATAATTTTGTTTCTGCCGTAATTGTGTCAAAGCAAGTTGTGAAATATCAATCACGCCTTTATACTCCACAAAGCTTTACTCTTCTATTTCTCATCGTCGTCTTCGTTCATCTCCACCTCTTCTTGTCACCCTTTCTATGAGCATCGAAGCATTATGTATTTGTATTCAAGTATAGCCGGTTCAAGATTCACCCCTCATACTATGTACGGCTTTTCCCGGTCTTTGAGTTTATGCTCTCTCTCTCTCTCTCTCTCTCTCTCTCTCTCTCTCTCTTACTTTTTAGAAGGCCACAGTTATTAATATTTGCCGACAATTACCGAAGGGTGTTGTCGGTCACCCCTTTAATTCCGTATTTCCAAGACCGAGACACGTTCGCACGCAAGTAAGAAGAAAAACGGCACGGTTTCCATGATGCAATTTCATTTTTCCAGCAAAAAATTATTTAAACCCCAACTGTCCTCGACAATACTCGTAGGGAGATAAATTGAAAAATAGTTTGCTTACCCTTCTACGATGAAGTAAGATTTCGTAAAAATGAAAATATTTAGATCAGATCTAATGATGGTTATTGTGAGAATCTAATATTGGTAGTTTAATAATGATAATAATCAGTTTTATATTGTTTTTTACATAATTCTTACAAGAAACCACAATTTATATACGTTATATCGTCTATTTATTTTGATTATTTTAATAACAAATCAAAATAATAGTATGCAACGATTGCTCAAAATGTTTGTTAATACTTAATCGAAATATAGCCTTACTCAAAAATGTTGTTCGTCATTACAATAACACCAAAATTTTGGCGAAGTTTGGATTGAAACTATTTCGTTAATTACTAGTTAATCAAAATATCAACAACAAAAGAACTATGACATGATAGATACTTGCGAAATTCTACTGTAAATATTTTTAATAATCTATTTTATGTATAAGTGAATACTTATTAATTTTAAGCGAACTAACATAGATGTTTTCGATTGAGAAGACGAATGATTCCGAACATTTATCTAGGATCCTAAGCTATGTAATGATGGATCGCGTAAACTTAAATTTTGTATGGCATATTAGTGTCAAAACATAAATAAGAGTAGAAATACGTCAAGTAGATAGAAATTTATTTACAAAAAGTACGTTTCTGTAAGTAAATCAAACACGAATGAAAACTCGTTTTATATAATGAGCACTGAATAATCTTCAATCACTCGGGCTCACCGAAGTTGCGAAAATGCTAAGATTATACCGCACGTAAAATAGACGAATAAACAGCACAACCATATAACGAAAAACTGTCCCGTCAGTTTCCGAGAATTAACGCCGACGTTCGATACGGAAATCCGATAATGTCAATATCCAGGGTCATCCTCTTTTCAACTGTGGAGTACATCTTCGTTCCTCCCACTCGCTCGCTCGGAAACTCCAGAAGGGTTCCTCTTCTTCGGTCAAGGTTCCTGAAACTCGATCCTTCAACGAGAGACCGACCAATTGGTTGACTAGCTTTGCAAGATGACCGTAGTTGCGATCCGGAAAGGGTTGAAAAGAGCCCATCAACACCCTGTTGAGTAAAGCTTCCGAAGTCTAGCTACTCCTTCATTTGTTGCCCTCGTCGAGAGGACGGTTCGGTAAATAGACCGAAGTTCTCGATCTCGCCCCCGGTGACGTACACGCGGGAATCGAGATCAAGAGGTAAAACCGAACGAGACCCCCGGCAAATGCGACTTTAATTACAAATTTGGTATAGGTGTATGCGGCTGGCCGTTGGACGAATACTCGTGTTACCTTGGTACTTCATTTGTAATGATGCGAATGCATGAAATCCTGATTTCGTAGACAAGTAATGCACCTACCCGTCCATGCCACTACATCGTTGCTTCGTACTTGTACGTCTTCTCTTTTTCTTTCATTCATTATAATATTCTCAACTCGCTAGTTACCGAGATCATCCGATGTCTCGACCTACTACGTATTGCGGCCGTGAGAAAAAAAAAACACAAACACGAGGCAAATGGTATTAAAAGATGTTCGACCGAGGAGGTTAGCATCGCCTTTTCCAATCTAAAGGATATGAACAATGGATCTCATAAAGCATATTTTAACGCGCGTTCAAAGAAACTTGTATAATGTCGTCACGAATAATTTAAACATTCCGTGTTATGGTTTTATGGATTTCTTATTATTTCTTCCTTGCATCTATTCTTACAAATCCATGTAGGGCCGCGAGTATAAATAAGATTTCTTTCGGGCGGTGCAGCACTCGAGGCGTAAAAAACTGGCAGCTCGTCGATCTTCCGCCCACAGCAGCTGACGCAATTAGGGATGATCGAGAAACCGCGGCATCCGAAAACACCCGTAAAGCTTGAAAAACGTGAAACCGCGACTGTTGGCTTTGTCGAAAGTAGCCGCAACTGTACGCACCGATCGCGCGAAAGGAAACTGCGCACAGAAAAAGTCGCATGGCAAATGGCCTTGGAGTATCGCGACCCAACTTTATCCCACGCCGACCGCCGGCGAAGATGCCGGCGGTTGTCCCTCTCGTTGTTGACTTCGCGCCGCGCAGAACAACGTATGGCGTAACGCATCCGTGGTGCATGTATACAAATATACACAAAGTAGTTTGGGCGACGTGGAAAGATGTCGGGGAAGGGCGACGGGTCTAGCGACGCGGGTGGAATAATCGGGGCATAAAAGCACACGGGACGACGATTTACAAAGGGTCTATGAAGCGTGCAGCAATGTTGATGGCCAGTGGATAGGCGCTGCTGCTTCCCGCTGCAATTTAATCGCGCGCGCGCGCGCACTTACGTAATACGCGTGGCGCATGCGCTCTCGGTGGCGCGGGGGTGGACAAAAATGCGAAAACACGAGCGACTCGAGTCCCCGCAATTTTTACGAGGCTCCCTTTACAACCGACAAAATGTAATTTTCTGCGATACGCATAGAGCGAGAGGTGAGCGGGGCCGGAGGGTGTGGGTGGAGAGGGGGTGGAAGCCGGTTGGAGAAGAGCACAGTGGCTTTTATCGCTTTAGAAGTATTGGCTGTGCAACAGCGCGGAAGGAGCGAGACTGCCGCGTTCTTGGCCAAGCTAACGCTATTTATTTTTTTGCACTATTTTCTGACTTTTTTCTACTCTTCTATTTCTCTCTCGTGTTCCCGAGCATTGCTCTCGGTGCAAAATGCCCCAACCTTCGTCTTTTCCGTCCGGTATGTGCGCACGCACGAACATTATTTCGTCCTGTTTAAAGCAAGCAATTTCTTTTGCCGCTGAATGGAATCAGATTTTTCTGCCGCGCAACGCTCGATACAATATTGCACGGTGCTTAAAACCTTTTTTGTCAGAATTTCTGAGAATTGCATTACGTACGATTAATCGCAATACTCTTACGGAATACCGATTATCTTGTCCTTTCGAACATAACAATTTTCTTTATTAAGACTATAACGAAAGGTGGAGTGAAATTGAATTCGTGACACATAATTGATTCAAGAAGCAATTTCGTAAATTCTATTGTACTTAATATTTAAAAGTCAGTTTTCGCTATAGTCTTTGGACTTTGCAATGCGATGTTCCGCGAAAAACATATATTCCCGGCCCTCTTAAATCCAACTAATTATTAAAACGAGCAAAATCTTGTAAAAATGCATTATCTTTTAAGAATTGTAAGCGCGTATGAGCCTTCGAATTAAGTGATTGAATTTTGGTTCATTTTCATTTGCTATAATATGTTCGAAGAATAAATGACAAGAATAAATGACAAGAATAAATGACAAGAATAAATGACAAGAATAAATGACAAGAATTTTGCGATATCAACGCGTCGATCGACCGAATATGCTTAATTCGCGATAGAACGCAAACGTTTGAATTGTCACGATTTGTTCAGGTATTGCACGCAGGTACAAATGACTTCATAGAAACGATCAAAGCAGCTGTAAAGAAGTCCTATTACACATCCGCAAGGGCGTTGCAGCAGTGAAGAAAGAAAATCGAGCGACTCTCAGAGCTCGGCATAATGAATAATAATTTTTGAAAAAATCGTAAAATCGTCGGTGTTTCTAAAACAAGAAGCTCCAATAAACGGATGAAGCTGCTTGAAGCCCGAGACGACCTAACCGCCCTAAATCAAAATCTGATTTTATGCCGCTACCGCCACATCCGTAGACGAGCATGTACAAAAGACGAAAGAGGGGTAAAAGAAAGAGCGCGTGTCGATTACAATGTCGGCGCCAAAACTTTTCTCCAATGCGGCCGAATATCCGTCCCGCAACTTTATCTCCTCTGTGTGTGTCTCGACTGTGGCGGCTCGGACTTGCGCGAATTGAATTCTACAATTTATCGTGGCGAGCTTCCGTTCGACCGATGCGTAAAGAAACCGGATTTATGACGAGCCGCGCTTAACGTCCCAAACATGCAATTCGCCCCTTAATTGGAAGGTCTGGCTAATCGGCCGCGCTTCTTTTCTTGTCTCCTGTGTCTCTTCCCTATTTCTTGCCACTATTTTCGAGAGGAGCCGAGGAGAAAAAGCGAAGGAAGCGGAGAAGAGAAAGAGGACGAAATAGGGACTCGCCGAGCTGACCTCCGGCCTTCCCCTCCGCGTCCTCTTATCGTTCCGCTAGAAGCCTCCTTTACTCCTTCCCTTCTCGCCTGCTTTTATACTCCGCACTCTCTTTTATCTTTACGCCGACGGGGGCAAGGGCCAAAGGACGGACACCAGAGAGACCGATCGTTTTTCAGAAGATTTTTTCAACCTCTCGCGAGCAAGTGAATAATTAGATTTGCAAGCTGCTGCACTGCCTTTTAAATGGTTCGAGATGAGCGATAAAGTAACAAACCTTCCACGTTCTTCCTTCTATTTTTCAATTTGTTTCTCAACGATAAATTAGATCCGACTTCGAGCAATTCGTACGTGATTTTACACAGGTATACTTTGATCGTAAATGCACATTAACATAATTAATCTACGCACTTAAGAAGTTCTACGCAGATGTGGGCAGGTAACGAATAGAAACGAATAGAAACGACATTCGCGAAATCAAAGCTCTCAACTATTTATCCGTATGCAATGTTTCATACAAATCGTTAGCACTGTTAATTTATATTATTTACACATTTTCTTATTTTTCTTGTAAACCCTTGTATTTATGGTACAATAAATGAATACCATAGAAAGCGATAATTTCAAAAATATCCTTTAAATTTATTATTCAAAAACCTAACGAGTTTTCCCTTCCTTAAATGTAGGAAATATAACCGTCCTTAACTAACTTTATACACGTCATTTTTCAAACTGATTTCTTATGCCATAAATCGATTCTTCATTACGTATTTATTTATTCCGGACAATACCGGTAACGCACAAAAGGCTCGAGACACGTCATCAAAACCTCCAAATGACAGCGGTCAAGGTATTTAATAAAAACATTGAGAATTCACAACTTGCATCACTTGAGAAAAATAAATATTGAAAACGAGAAGAGCAGTCGTAAAACAGCCGTTAGTATATTATTAATACTTGGAAAGAAAAAGCCTTTGATGTTTCGTCAGCTCCAGCAATTCCACCGACGCCTCCATAAAAGCTTTCGACTTTGTTTATTGTACCTTTTTCGTCATCCATCGCCATCCCCGCGATGCATAATGCACGTTACGAGCCAGAACAGCGCCATGGGTTGTTTAGATCGGACGCCGCGGCAATAGTACCCTTGCTCCCCCTCTCACCTAAAAGCATTTCGGTCCGCCCCTCTCCGCGTACCCCAATCCAGCGATGCTTGGTTATTGTTCGAGTTAATTGATGCGTTATGTTTGATGCTGTTCTGATAGCCATTGTGCGCGCGGGGTGGCTACTGATAACTGAGTTACCGACTGCGGTGGCAGGCACATAGAGTGAGAGAAAGAGAGAGTGAGAGAGTGCACTCAGACCTAATTATCTCGAACCGATGCCACTGCCGCATTGCGTTGCTCGTTGCATTTCGCAGCGGTTGACGCGCAATGGAACGCAACGCCGCGCAAATGCACTCCGCCCGAAAACTCTATACCTCCCTCCCATCCCCCCTTCAACGTCGTTGACTACAAGTGCGTGCATAACGCGACAGTGACTCGAATTTCCGATATCTCGTTTCTTCATACCTACCGATGGCTCTTTATTTCGACTTTAGCCTAACGCTGAAATGTAGATGAGAGTTTCGTAATAAAAATCTTTGGTTTACGATGAAAAATATGACAAATAGTTTATTAAAAATAATTGGACGAGCAGTTTTAATCGATATACTTGTAACGGATACTTCGCGTCAACTCGATATATCGGCAATTTCGAAGGGTTAAAGCTTTTAATGATTAAGCGCTTTAGGAACGAAAAGTTATAATATTGCTCGTTTTAATCCACGTATTTAATACTTTGTACGATATATGGAACAATAGTTGTATTTTAAAATCTGCGTTTTACTTCTTTATAAATTTGCATTTTAAAAATTATTTCTTTTGTAAATTGACATATATTTCTCCTTTATTCTTTCTCCCAATCTAGTATGTGTAATGATAAAGAACATTTTTTATCGTGTTAAAATAATCAGACGAGTAATATGAGGATAAATTTGTAAATAAATTTCATAAGTCAATTAGGAACCTTTTTACTTATACATTTTAAGCACTCGATGAGGTAAACTAATTTATTTAGTGAAATTAATATTTCTGCATACTACTATAAAATATGCCATGCCTCGAATATAATATAATGAAAAAAACTTAAATTGATCCTGATTTGATCCTTTGATCTTTCGTGAAAGCTATTCGTAATAACTAATAACACCGAAGATCACTTAAGCCGACTCTTTGGTATATCGTGAATTGAAAAAAAGCACGTAAATTCCACAGAAGGTACAGATAAACGAACGCCGTCGATTCTACCGACGCTATATTCAAACCAGTGGATATTTGTTGTCCAGCTCGCGAGGCAGAAACTATTGAATCGAGTACGAAACATTGATCTCGCGGCAATATCGACGCGATAATATTCGAGGCACGAGTATTATACCAGACTTTGTCATTAGTTTGTGTCTATACCGTTTGGATCGCGCTCGTCTACATGCGCAAATACGTATGTGCATCCGCACGTTACACCGCACGTTACACCGCACGTTACACCGCACGTTACATCGTACGTTACATCGTACGTTGTCTTCATTCGTGAGGGAGCGCTCTTCTATGTACGTGCGTGCGCGTCTATTCGCACATGTGAAAGTCGATATTATACTCATAAGTCAGTTCAAACATCTATGTGCAGAACCACGATAATAATCGATCGGCGTACATTTCTTAAAGCAGGCAGTGAAGAATTACGAAGCTCGATTGGTGGCTTTTCAAATTCAACTATCCAACGATCGACCTCTAGCTTTATTCTTTCTCTTTTTACCAGCCTGCTCTATGAATTGAAGAGAAAAGCTTGAGTTACTTTTGGAATTGTTTTATGTCTATATTTATCACGGTTTACTTCGCTTCATTAATCTGTAATAAATCATCATCATTATATATATATATATATATATAATGTACGGAGAAACTTTATTAGTATTTATGTAAGGAATAACAACAACTCTAGGAAATATTGAAATTTATACGTCAATATAAAGTTTTCAAAATTTAAATTAATTATGAATTGTAAAATTCACGAACAAAAGTACATTTAACATTATTTTAGAAATACATGTTACGTTTCAAACTTTCGTCTCTAAAGACTCTGTATTTATTTAATTTTCAATGGATATATTTTATATACTTCAATCGAGTACACAAATGGTCAAACATTTATTTTGCATTCCATCTTCGTCATTTCGCCCGATTATTATAATTTATGATACCCGTTATTATACAGTAAAGGCAGCCGTCGAAAGGAAATGACGAAACTTTTCACCAAGTTTTAGGAACTAAACAACCATGAGAATATATATATATATATATATATATATATATATATATATATATATATATATATGTATGTATGTATGTATGTATGTATGTATGTATGCGGGAGATATTCAAAGTAGCGGATCACAGATTAACCTTACAAGAGAATCAATTATTCCCGCAATTAGGCAAACTTCTGGCCGCAATACAATGGACAAGGACCGCAGCTTCGGTTTCGGTGCAGCACCACCGCGATTCCGCGAGCGGCAAATTGAATGCGGTAGGCCCGAGCAGCATCCGTACCCTACTAATCTATTTCTCCGAAGGTTCCCATACGACGAAAGCTTCGCGGGTAAGAAAGAGACGACGCAAGGGACGCTAACCCTTTTCCACCCTGCGTACGTATACGTGCACGTGCGATCCCTTGGAAAAGCATCTGGCAGCCAAGCTTCCGAGCTCATCGTTACTGTCATTATTCTTATTATTATTGCCCTCTAAAACAAGGAGTGAGACGGCAAGACTGGGATGAAATTTACCAATCAATGTGCGCGTGTTGCCAGAGCGTCAACGACTTAAAAGCTGTAATTGCCGCGAAGGAATCACAATGATGTTAGGAGGCTCAGGTGCCAATCCAGTCGCTAATAGCCGTTATTACCGATTGCCTAAAGTGACTCGGATGGGAACGTTGAGCGCCTTCCGGGGCTAATTGTTACAAGAACCATAATTGCATTATTTAAATGAGGCAGAATTTATTCTTGCATTTACCGAGCCTACACATACGAGGACGAAGCATACACGTGTATATTTCTCGTGTTATGAAGCGATTTAATTTTATGCCTAGAATATGCCTTAGGTTAACGAATACATTTTTATCGTTGCATCGTTAATATATTCCTCGTTAAACCTACATTTTCATTTTACTTCTATATATGCTACCGATTTACATTCGTACTATAGTAACATTTGTAACAAATACTAGATAACATTAACGTTTTCGTTATACAGTTCGTGAAAATAAGCCAACAATATAATCCGATGATTATAATTGAAAAGTTACATTAGAATTCTTTAAAGTTATATTTACAATATCATATATGTTATTGTAATGTCATATTTCTTATGAAATTAAATAACTTAAATTTCTTCATCGGAGTATGATCTACTTTACAATTCAACCAGAAATCTTTTGTAATATTTCTTTCGGAATTGTTCTAAATGTTACATTATTATTTCGGTATTAAGTATTTGTGTATTACTTATTTATTATGGTTATGGTGTAACGATTATTTTGAAAATACTAAAGAATATGTGATACACGGACCGAATCGCAACTGATGCGATCGAAGCTGAAATTCACGCTTTTCGTCGATCGATCGCGAACGCTCCTAAATCCTTTGTCGTTTGCCTCCGTTTTATTATTTCCCTCCTTCGGCTTGCTGCAGAAACGCAGGACTCGATCGCAACCGCGATTCTGGATGCTCGTGACGAATCCCTCGCTCGTGCGCATACCGGGAGGATCGAGGAGATGAAAAAGCAATTTCTAGTGTGTCGCCCCGAAGCTAGACTCTCGGATGCTCGCGATCGGACGAACGCGATACACGTGAACACCCAACCCTACACTCCCCCACCCTCGATCTTTTCTTATAAATCTCTTTCCTTCTCCGCAAGTTCTGCCATTCTGCGCGTCGCCTCTTCCACTCAGGATGCGCGCAAAAAACACGAGAAAAGACAGAAGAAGCGATACAAGCTAGAGGAGTAGGCAACTAGAAAAAAATTCAGATTCTTACTCAAAGTTTTCTTATTATCTCTCAAAGATGTGCAATTATGGTGAATCAATTATTTCAACGTTTTTCTTCTGTACTTTTTGTAATTTTACCGATAAGAAAGTTTGTGCCGAACATATTTATGAAAGAACGTATATTGAAAAATTGATGAGTAAAATATGAATTTTTAATGTACTTGCAAGTTCTGCAATACATCTCTTTATGTATACTTAACAACATCAACTGTTGACTATAATATTATGCTATTATCTTACGACGATTGAAGCTTGGATTTATTTGATTGTTTCTTTTAAAAATTCTTATTGCGCGTATTTTGTAATTCGATAGCTTTTAATTTTGTATTCAATTCTATTCCGAACGTATGTTCTATCGTGCATTATTTCTTTCTTGTAATATATTTACGTGCTGTTGCTTTAAAATTTTGTTTTTAAAAAGTGTTAATACCTTTGCTCGGTTTATTTATAAATGACTTGCTAATCACTTTTTAACAAATAAATCTAGACATTAATATTTTGTTTTCGAGGAGCATAATGATTCAAATAAATAAAAGCATAGCGAGTGTATTAACACGATTACCGGAAATTTACAATAACATTATGTCTTGTGAAATTACGGTTTATATTAATCTATTATATATATATATATATATATATATATACATAATGAAATTCGTGTAATTAGCGCAGAAGAGTATCGACGATATTCGAAATTTTTGAACCAACTAGAAGTCTGTTTACTATAGAAGAGTTAAATGGTTTACTTTTAAGAAAAAATGAGTTTCTGAATGTCTGACTAATCTCGACAATTACTACTTATACATTGCAGCACGTTTTAATGACATTTTGTATGCATTTTACTCGAATTTTCCTAGAGTAACCTTGATTCATACGACTTTTTCCCAATATGCTCATTTCAATCCTGCGAAAGGTACTGCAGAACAGGAGTTTACCGGTGTTCGCAAAGCGAATCAAGTTGCACAAGCTTACAGGTATTCGCCGTGGCCCCAAAAGGCTCGTGATTTCACACACGATTACGACCCTGATCGATTTTCATTCCATTAAAGTATTAATTACGTATACAGCCCTACGCACAGTGGGGCATTCGTCGTACTCGAGCAATCATTTTCTTAGCGGAACATTATGAATAGAAAGGAAGCTCGGTACATCGGTGCGCCAACTGAGCGGATCGAAACTTGAAGTTGTCTGTAAGCGCGCGACTCCAACCTCGCTCCTGAATTAATGATAATTGAAAATTTGATGCCAGCCGGAGATAAGACCAGCGCGATGGTGGCCAGCCCTTCGCAATGCCAGTCCCGGGCCGCGCATGCAAAATTCATCGCCGCGCAGCGCGCCATAAAGCATAATCCGTCCGCGACGCGAAACGTAAAGCCAAGGTGGGGGTGGCGTCGGTAAGTATTCCCGTTTCGGCGGGCGTAATCCCCCTGGCGGGGGCGGATTCCACCCAGTCATCCCTCTCCGTACAAGTGCCCTCGAGGAAAGGAGCCCGAGATATCACAGGCGGCCCGGGCGAGACCCGTTCGGCACTTGCGGTCGCCGTAATTACGAGGGAAGACGCAGCCGTCGAGCGTCTCCCCTCGCGCGAGAAACCGCGAGACGTCTTTGCCAAGCCGAGCATCTTGTTATCCTGGTAACGGAGTTGTCGGTAACTGGGAGAGACCAGGGGGCGAGGGCCGAGGTACACGAGGAGCCTGGGCCCTCTGGGATTTCGCGAATCCTCCGGATAGCGATGTTTCCCGATTTCCCTCTATTGATGTACGTGTGTGCGTGGTCTTAGCCGTGTCTTACGACTCTACCGAACAAGACGTGCTCGTGCGCGCGTAATAATCATCTTATTAAAGCATTAATTGGATGCTGGCTCGCTCCTCTGACAAAAGTATGAATTCTTGAGGGAATATTTGGGCTACCGTTCCAGAACTTCGCTTTCATTGCGAAACAGTTCGTTACTAGGCATCGTCACTAGGTATTAACTAGATATTACTCGATCATACGTGGTAGAGTCGTTGGTTGCTACTATTTAAGCAATGAAATTTTATTAGTTTGATAAAGATTACAAATGTAAAACGTACTTCTTTTTTCTAAATTCGAAAACACATATAAAATGTAATATAATAATAGGTAGAATAGTATCTATGTGGTTATCACATAGAAAATAGTCTAATTATTTGAAGGCTTTCCTTATTTGTAAATGAAGATAAAAGATAAAATCGTTTACCAATATTCTATTGCGCTTAACAACATAAATCTATGACCAGAAGATTTTGTAATTTATATTCGCTGAACATTCTAATACAAAATGAAAGCCCTTTTTATCCTGGAATTTATTGAAAACTTGTAATACAACGAAAAGAGTTTGCGCTTAAGCAAATAAACATTATGATAACCTGAGTATTTACTTTCATTCAATGATAATTTTTAATTTGTATCGACTGATTATCATTTTCAAACAATTAAATTATTATTACTATTTGAAGCTCGTAGTATCACGTTCATACAAATTTATTTCACTGTCATATTAACAATATGTTAAGAGATTTATCGATTCAAGTAAATATTCAGCGGAAAAACCATGGATTATTTATCAAAAATATATTGATTTTATGTACAAGGATATTATATTAATAGAGTAAATTACTGAATCGGAAATACATATTCTTTATTTCTTTCTCTAATTTTGTACATCCAATATGAAATCGCGACTGTTATATGAAGAAAATAGTCTGCAAGATAATCCTCACGATCACTTTATCGAAACTTTGTTTTTCTGAATGTTTTTGTGAATAATTTTTATTTTTAATTACTTAAACTATTTTCAACGCATCTAAAATATATTTAAAACAATTATTAGTTCAATATTCAATGAGCTGATATGTCTGAAAATTATAATACTTTGATATTGAATAATGCGTATGTATTTTTCATATCGCATAGATATGTAAGTATGATTGACTAAAATATAAAAATTGTTAGTAAATAATGAAGTACACGAAAGAAAATATAGGATAAGATTAATCTTTCTACAATCGCTAAAAAAGTTATTTGCAAATTGTTTTAAATATTGTAAATGTTGAAAAACTCAGGTTTAAATATAATACAAAAGCTAAGCGATTGGTTCTCGTAAGCTACGCAAACGCATTATCGTCCAATGCAACAATGTGAGTATGCAGTCTGGTTAATAGACCAATGAGTCCATTAGCAGCTGCACAGTTATCGTTATGCCCTTTTAGCTTCGGCTTTACGGGAAACTGCCAACTATAGAATATGTAACTCCCTGCCTCTGTTGCATGACGCTTCGTTACCCGCCAGCATAGTGTCGCCATCACACGTCGTACTAATAGTCATCATTGCGTTATGCTTTTTTTTTTCTTCCCGACCCTTTCATTACGCGTGTGCTTGCAAGTGAGAGCAAGCGAAACTTTTCGAAATTTCACACAAAGAGAATTCTACCACAGAAGAGTAAAACTTGTTTAATAAAAATGAATCGAATGTAAAGATAAAGAATAAATCTCAATAAATACTTTTTGGTTGTGTATTATTTTTTTGTGGCGAGATGTTTGAAAGCACTCGTTTTGAGGATGTATACAGCCTAGGAATAAATATCAATGTTGATTTTTATCGCTACTTTGCTCAGTCCACATAACAAAAGAATTTATTATTAAATTGAACTTATTAGCTAATATTTTTCTACGCAACATATAATATAGTGAAAAACTTTACAAATAAAAATATATCGATTATTTAATTATTCGGTTCCATTTTCGTAGTCCAATTATTATATTACTATATACTTTTTACTAATAAAAATAATTACATTTTAAATGCAATAACATAAACAACCGTTTCTCGCGTATCGTGACTCAAAAAGTCACCCTTCATAAAATTTGGCAATATAATGCACACATATCTAACTGCGATTTTGGGTACTGTCATTTTAATTTACCCATTTCAAAGTCACGCCATTAAGGAAGCTTTTACCGTTTCCAATGTCAAACTGATATGAACGAGTATTGTATTTAAACAATAACAGTTTTACGATGATTTGATTCTTCTATATATGCTTACTTTTATGATCGAATGGAACATGGAGATTTATATATACAAATAGCAAATTATTATCATTAAAAACATTATGAAAACTGATAATTAATACAGACTTTAAGAAAAATATCAAAATCGATACTATGTCAAATAATCCTAGACACTTTTTAATTTTGAATAACTATCGTATATTTACCGTCAAGATTCAGTAACATTCTGTAACTATTTGACAAAATAATAACAAATGCACTTTTGTGATTTACATTTACCAAATATTGCAGTATAAAACAAAATATCTCTTTCTCGTAGGATTTATTTTGAAATTTTCAAATATGCAAAAAAGACTTACATCTGACAAGATCAATATAGCGATAGTCTCAATGTTTATTTTCATTCAATTTTAATTCAACTCATTCAGCGAGGTGTAATTGCCTTTAAAAATCTGTGCTAAAAAGATAAAAGACAAAAGTGCTAAGCCCAAGAAATATCTAGTACCAAACTAAAATCTAGCGAGTCTAAATTTTTGAGCGTCGATCGTATACCTAAACCGAATAGCGGATCCCCGTTTCGGATAGAAGAGATAAAAGATGGAAGAGTTAAAAACGAAACGACGAACGAGGACCGAAAATCGGTGCTTCGCAAATTCACGCGGAGACCACCCGCGTGTCATCGTGGGATCAAGCGATTACAAACACGCGACAGCATCATCGTCATTGGTGGAGTTCGCGCGGCTCGACCATCCGACTTTATTAGCGCAATCGGCCCAATGATTACAACGGAAACATAATCGTTAGCACCTACGACCCATTAACGACGCATTCCCGATGCCAAATTGCGAGAGGCCGTTACGTCCGGAACGCGAGCGCTGCGGATAGACCGCAGTCATCGTCGCTCTATAAATTCATCCCTTAATGGTGCGCTGTCCATGCGAATTTGCGCCCTCGATGACGCCCGGGATCATTGCGTCCGAACGTTTCATCCAGGAATTTCGTCTCGTTTACTCTTCTTCCTTCCTAGCGGTACAAGCTCATTTAATTCTCACGGACGTTTTGGATAACTTTTTCATCTTATTGCACAATGTTCAACTGTTTCATTTACAGCATTAGCTGATATTACTCATGGAATTATGTGCGAATAAATTCTCTAGGAGAGAAACGCGACAGCAGCATTTTATCGACTGAAGGTAAGGTTACAAATACTTATCCATTGAAATTTGAAAAAAAAATTTTTTATATATATGAAATTTTAATGCGAAGATAATGCTTAATTTTATGCTTTATATATCGCGTTTCTTTTATTCTATATACACGTATGACAGGATTTTCAATGGTTTAGTATTGTTTATTTTATTGCCGTTAAACGTTATATTATTCAAGCTACTTGACAATATTTATCCAATAATATTCAATTCAAAAGTATCGCGTTAGTTGCTTTCTCATGGTATAACATTCTTTACAAATCTCACGTAGAAGCTATTAATTAAATAGTCAAATTATTACCGAAAACACAGTCACTAGAAGAAAAGAGTTAATTGCTTGATTATTTATTACATAAGTGCACTCATTTTCACTTCGATATTTTCAATTAAAAACTATGAGATATAATATGAAATGGCTTAGAACGTTAATTTTATCCTAAAAAACATTGGTAAAAATTTGGAACTTTAAATTGTAAATACCTCGCATTATAAATGCACGAGTACATTCGTACACAAGTTGAAAGTAAAACCAAGCTAAAAAATGTTAATTATCACATACATAATCATATGAGTTGCAGTTTTTAAATCAAAATAAAAATTAAATTTGAATTGTGCAAATAATTTTTATATACATGGGGAAATGAGAATAAATGAATACTTAGTTTTCGTTTAGTTTAACGCGATACGATTGTATGTATGCTATATTATTTCGTTGTATGTATTTAAATTCTCATTATTGCGTGAAAGAAAAGTTGCGTGACTGCTGATTGTACCAATCAGTCGCATATATGGAACATTTCACGTCAAGTGTACCCTCCGGAAATGCTCATAAAACTGCTTTGAAACCAAGTAAATAAAAATATACGCGCAGTACTTTTTATACATTTTTAACGAGCTATACAACGGCAACTGCATAATTTAAACAAATTCTAAGTTGTTGTTTGGATAGTCCTTCGAATATTTAGATAGATAATTATTTAGATACTTAGATAATTATTCAGAAACTGATTTTTAATTAAGTAATTATGCTCGATTTTAGAATAAATATCGAAATTTTTAAACGTTCATTAGTCCTGCTCTGTTTCTCAGCGAATAGTTTCAAAATTATATTCTTAAAATCATAAAATTTAACAATCGCATTGTTATTACGAATCTTAGCACTTTTAACACGGAATACATTTTCATTATATTATAATGTACACGTGTCGTCTGCTAAGGATTGCAATCCTTTGAAAGAATCGATACATTTTCAAATATGTGTCTTCGACAAGAAATAATAATAACACGCATTCGTTACGTCCATACAATTTGAAGAATCGTAATTTTAAATGCATTCCCTGGTGTATACTTTTAAAGCGGTACGCTTATGATAGTAAGGTAAAGGCTACAACGAGAAGAAGGTCTGTAATTAGAGAAACGGTATACGAAACGAAAGCTTTGGAAAAAACGTATGCACGAGTAGAAAAACAAAAAAAAAAACGGTTGACTACGACAGGTACACGGGCACGAGAGACGCCGAAAACGCGTAAGTTCCTCGTAAAGTCGGATAACGGTGACGGATGAGGAAGGGGGACAGATGCGTACTATTCCTGTCTAATAATGGGTTACAGGTTATCTACGGACTTTATTTATTCAGCTCGCTTCTCAACCGCGTTGTCGCGTACGTAATTTGCGCGTAATTCTCGGTTCCGCTTAGCTCCGAACGTGTCGTCGAGAGCACTCAAAATCACATTTTAGTTCTGCGCATCGGACACTCACGCATACTTTTCTCTCATTCCAGGGGATAATTAAATTTGCCAGCTTTGTATCTCCCTCGCAAGGATAATTAAATTCGCAGGGCAAGCGCTGGCAATGGCAAAGGAAAAAAGCTTACACTGTAATTTTATGCGTTACAACAAGAGTGTAAATTCTTAGCTTCTGTTACGCAGTCACCTGTAAAGGGTGCGAAGGGACATTTAACCGTGTACACGCCTTATGGAAAAAAAATTGGTCTCGAGTATCGGTAGCTTAGAATGTATGTACTTGGTTGCCCGATTCTTTTATGTTGAATATACATGATTTTATTAATACTGATAAGTAGTTTAAAGCTTGTGTATCTATATTCGCTTGTAAGACAAGTGCATATTACTTTATCAATTTCTGACTACGCCCCAGTACGTATAATTAACCGTCTTGCAGCGTAGCGCTGAAAGTAACGTTTCTTCATTTTTTCAATTAAGTCGTTTGGAAGTGCATTAATTTAAACTGAAGTTACACAAGTGTGTGGTAAAAAACTAATTTAATATATAAAACAAGCTAGTTGCGATTTAATAACAGTTTTATTCATCCGAATGTGAACTTATCAAGTGTGAAATGAAACGAAATGAAACTCACTTACACGTATAAGGAATAAAGCATTTTATTAAAAGATTAGAAAATAACTTTAAACCTATCTATAAAATGAGGAAAAATACATCATGTAGATTTCCCATTATTTTTCGAAAACATAAAAATCCACTTTTTAAAAAAAATAATTAACCTACCAGACAATGACTAACGCAATCTCTAAGCCGCATAAAAATTGATCTCACCGGCTTAATTCGGCTCCATAAGTTTTACTCGTGGAAAGTCAAAGGAAAGGGACCTCGAAGTATGCAAGCGCACACGCTACCGCGTTGTACATTATCGGTTCTCGTAAATTTTCGTTGAATTTGCGCGCTCGAAAAAGCGAACCGAGCGCACGCGACTACATTGGTGCACAAGGTGTACGAGAGGTGGAGGGAATCAGAACCGTTGAAGGTCTATTGTTTTGGCCCTCGACATACAGCGAATGTGTAACCTCGCGCGCGTTGGTTGCTTATCGCATCGGCGCCCAAGTAATTCGTGCAATTTCATCTAAATTCCGAGCTGCGCTACGACATGAATGTCTACGTACGTACACGTATCGTTAGTACTGGGGACAAAGAGAGGGAGGAAGCAAGAGGCAAAATTTTCAGTGTCTCCATGCGCGCGAGGGAATCTGCTTGTCGCGTCCTTTCTCTCTATAATCTCGCGACTACGCGACGCTTTTAGAAACTGCAACGTACATACACAGACGGTGTGCCGCATTTCTTACGTGCGCCGTAGGTTATTTGCCCTCTTTGTTTATTATAATGCAAGGAACGACCACAAGAGAGAGTGCGAGAGAGAGGGAGAGAGCGAAGAGGGACGCATTATTGTCATGAAATACGATTAAGTGCGCGACTCGCCTGGCACGCTAAACATGCCAACTCTTTGAAAGGTAGGAGTTGTTGTCGATGCTGCTCTCTTGCTTATAAGCTGCACGAATGTGCAAGCGAAAGACACGTTTATACGTGCGCATGTACGTCGTATGCGATGCCCGTCTATCCAGTATTTTCCGTTGTTACGATTTGCAGTTTAGCCCGAAGGGGCAGAATTGGAGAGACGCGGTTGAATCCTCCGACGATTCATTTGCATTGCTAGTAAGCTTCTTTTATTAAACGTTTACAGAAAAGGCTTAACTTTGACAGCTTAGAATTCGATATCATATTATAAATAATTTCAGGCGATCTACCTCAGAGATCGAAAAAATTTCTTAGTCATGAATAGTTATTGAGAAATTATCGAGAAGATCGTCTTAAAATGTATTTCAAATAAATGGAATTCTCGAGGGCATTGATAAAGTTCTCGAGGAGTGCATTTCTCTTGTAATTTTTCCAACGAAACAATGCTCGTAAGTACCGTAGCAATGAAAATCATCGGAGAGAATAAAATCTCACCCTGACTTGTCCGAAAAGAAAAAGAGAAGGGGCGAGGCAAAAGCTGGAGTGAGTTGCGTGGATAATAACGCCGCGGTACCGCGTATAAGAAACTATCGTTCTCAAGCGCAGTAAAAGCGAAAAAGTAGACACCGAGAGATTAGCATCTCTCCCATCGGGTGGATCGCGATGCATAAGTCGCATCAGCTTACGTATACGAAACCCCGACGATCTGTAGGATATCGAGGGGTTGGGAGATAAGGGAGATAGAGGAGAAAAATTAAAAGGTCCCGCGAAAAAGTGTCCGTAAAAGTATACGTAGCCTCGGCTACGCTCGTCTAGGTAGAATATTTTCCCGCGTCGAGAGCAGAGGGAACATTATGCATGCGTAGACGTAGGCAGTCAGGTAACCGAGAAATTTAGCTAGAGGCGCGTGTAACTCCGCTGGCACGGAAGCTTCTGCCTCCTGCTCTTAACGAATGCCCTGCCGTCCCTCCGAGGCAAGTGTCTTTCTATCTTCTTTCGCCTTTTTCCTCCTCCAGCTTTTCTTTGGCTCTCGCGCTATCGCATACGACGCGGCTCATGGGATGTTTGTAATAAGCCTGCATCGTAAAAAGTCATTTTCTTGTTAACCGTCCGGTTACGGGAGATTGGGTGTGCGTTTGTACCCGTACGAACGTTTCACGAGGGTGAAGAACTTCCTCGTCTTTGTTTTTCCTTTTTTATTGTTTTCTCTGGTTTTGCTTCTTCTGAAACTCCTGAGGTGGAATTTTTCACATCGCCAGGAGCATTTGCCTATACCGTTGGCGTGCCTCAGCGGACGTGAAAATTTAAAAAGCTCGCGCCCGAGAACTCGATTATTGCCGAGATTTGTCTTTACCTGCCCTTTCAATTTGTTTTCAGTTCGTTCGTATGCACGGTGATACAGAAGTAAAATGGGTCGGTCGAAATTCTTCGTCCTTTTATTGCGTGTAATATCGTTATTACGCGTGATTTCGCTAACTGTCGATTACGCAAACTAATAGGATCGCCTGTCAAATATTCGTTCATTTAAAAGAGGAATCGTACATGCGTGACTACTGCGATATTAATTTAATTAAAATTAACTATTCCTCTATCAGCTTTAGATTACTTTTGTATTAAGGTGAATTTAAATCAAACCCACGCCATTAAATGAAATTATTTTCTCATTTTTAATGTAACTAAATTAAGATTCTCATTTGCTGTTTTAACTGAAATATACGATATATAGTAGTGCTGCTAGAATTAATTGCCATCAAGTCGATGAATAAATCATTTCACTAGGTTACGATAAATTTGAACTTAATATCCGTTTTCTTTCAACTACGTTAGTAATTATGTTAATCGAAGAATTTTACTCTCAAGGTAAGATTATTCATTCGGTATGAACAATAATTTTAGAATAAGGATACAATTTGCTTAAAAAAGTTTAATATAAGTACATGGACTTGGTTCATATTTACTTATTTCGTTTATATTACGAACAGCAATAATATCACTTTTATTAAATGTGATTAAATTATTTTTCCGTTCTTAAATATAAATTGTTCTTAATTTTTTCAAAATTATTCCATCTATTATTCGTTGTAGTACGGTTATTGTACAACTACTTTATTTGTTACTTTATAATACTACCTAGGGTCCTACATTGAGACTGATTAGTTCACGCTAATCCAAAAAATTATGAATTCTAATGATTCCTATCAGTAATTACGTTAGTATATATGTAATTAATTGTATAAATTGACTATCTCCTTATCTGACGAAGATAAATATTTTGATTTATCGTTCCGTGATATCCTCCTACATCTACAATAATTCGCTTTACCAAACCATGCATAAATAATAGTAAACCTGCTTATAGTAGAACATTGACCACGTAGATATATAAATGGAGTCTATGAAAATACCGAGGACGCGCGTAAAGGGAAAAAATAGCTGGAAAAACTCTTTAGCGCCCAAGGAAGAGTAAGGCTGTGCAAGAAGCGCTGGTGAGAAAAGTCGCTGCCTTCCGGTCGAATGCGCGCGCAGTCATTTATCCCGATTTTTTCCCGACATGTGCAGAGTCGCGCCTCGGAACCGCGACCGCAAGCTCCTTCTCGCGCAACGTTATTGACTCGGCTACCGCAACCGGACGTCGGTGTCGTCGGCGTCGTCGGCTCGTGTCGCTGCTAAAGACCTCCCTAGGAAAGGAAGGCAGACGATAGTGCCGCTTTTTGCTCTCACCCAGGAGTTTCCGGCTCTAGATAGGAGAAATGATAGCACGGGATTGCGAGTAGAGAATCTTTGCGCATACGGTATTCAGAATTCAGACGATTCGTTTAATATTTTCAATCCTATAATACCGTAAAATGTAATTTATTATCCGGTGTTTACTTATAATTAACAAAGCAATTAACAAAAAAGTCGACTTAAAAATAGTGTTTTGCGACAATGTTATTACAGCTTATCTCGGATATCCGTCCCTCGCTACAATAACTTACCTTTTTACCTAAATAGTACACAATACCACGTAATGTATAACGGAAAACGAAACAAGAGATTATGCACAACCTCATCGAAAACTACTTCAATATTCGTTGCATATAAAAGACAGTACAGAAGTAATCAATGCATATTTACGCATTTGAATATTTTTTTATAAAATACGTATGGACTGGGTATCGTGAGCATGAAACAAAATTAATTCGGACGCGAATTAACCTATAATGAGAAATTCATTTCTTCCAAATGGTACTTTAAGTACTATTAAAACTTTCGCGATTATAGTAGTTCACTGTAAGTTGAAGAACATCGCTTTAATAGGCGCCATAAGATAATGATCTGCAATGTAATATACTAAACTAAACTAAAGGAATACATCTGTCGAATTTTCTCAATCGAAGTAAGTGACAGGGTATAAATCGTGGAAAATGACCTCTCATGAAGTAACGCGATGCTTTACAAAGAGAAGGAAAAAGGGAATGTCGTTAAGATGTAAAACACAACAGGGGGATGGAAAGAATAGTCGAGGAGAAATCATAAGAGCCAGAAGCGAGAGGAGCAAGAGGAATAAAGTTGCAGGAGATGTAAATAAAGTGAAAGAGAGCGAGAGAGCCGCGCATATACAATGCATAAACGACGCCGGAGGCGCATTAGCGCATTAACAATTATATTACGGAAGCTCGATGTTATGCGCGAGCGAATTTATAAGCGCATGCGGTGCGGAGCTTCAGCGCCTCCAGCGACATGGGGTGGCGCCTGGAAAAATAAACTTACCGCGAGGTGGCGGGGGGATGGGGGAGTGAGCCGGAGAAAGAATCATGCCTCTGATAGCACACGCAATTCTCTCCCATCCCTCGAACACTCGTCCCACGTAGAGACCGAATCAGGAATGAGTAATCATGGGTGAGTACGATTTTGTTTTTATTCCCGGCTAATTTATTCGGAGATGTGAGCTCGTACGAGCTTCATGCTCTAGGCTTCTTTAGCGCGAGGCTTCATTCTTTACGCGTACACTTGTAATTTTCCATAAACTGTGTTTGCGGATGAGCTTCTTAGTCGACCATTAAATAATAACAGCAATTAACATAGGGATTTTAATGATGATTTATTGCCAAACGTTATTAGAGCTTTCGATACGAACCGTTAGTGTGTAAATGAACAGCCTCCGATCCATTTCAAAGAATAAGTAGTAAACATTTACTTTACGCTTAACTAAAATAAATGGCAAGAGGTCTGTAGGCTTTAAAAATTATTCGAATATTAAGTTTTAACATAACGCGTATTTTAACAAAACAAATGAAAAACGTGCGCATAAGAAAATATTCAATTTTTCCAAATTGTTATAAATTGTTATAAAACTATCTAGATCACAAGTTTCGGGGTTTTTAATTAGAATTACTTTTAGAATGACCGGAAATTAAACGACCTCTAGAAAAAAGATATCAAATATTTCCAAATGACAAATGACAAATTTCATATAAAGTATCCTCGGGAAAAGGTGAAGATTAATCAAAGTCATTAAATTTGTTAAATAGATTTACGCGATTGATAAAAGAACTAGAACACTAGGGTAGACAATGAGTAAAATGTTTAATTAATTAATCTTAAAAATTGTGTCAATTGAATACGCACAAAAACTATATTGCATATTGGATAAGTAGTGATTTCAGGTGAAATTAAGAATAAAATTGATGACTTTCTTGGCCAAGAATAAATGAATATTACATAGATGCTGCGGTATTAGGATGGAAACTAAGAAAATATTTCGTACAATGGAGAGGAGAGGATGTATAAATGTAGAATGTACCCCATACGAGATGTAGAGAAATGATGTTTTCACGTTGATAAAACAATGAAATGTCGATTCTGTCAAACTTCATAACTTTGAAAAATTCGTATCTTTAAAGATATTCGTGTATTATTGTATTTGTATTTTCTCATTTGAAATACTAAATGACAAATCGTACCTGATACCAGCATGTTCTTTACTAAAAAGAATTTTAGTAAATACCTACCGATAACAAGATGACAATAGATACTTACAGTGTTTATTTGAAAATAATTTGTTCGCGATTAAACTATAGATATCTTTTTAAAGTACATTTTAGAACTGGAACTAAGTTGTTTTTCGGAAATATTTACAAGCTTGCAATATAGTTAATAATTGGTTAGACGAGTGTAAGCCAGAATTATCTTCTTCGTTCGTAATTATTTGAACTTTATCATAAACAGAAATATTAGAAAATATAATTAGCTTTTATTTTAAAAAATATATTTTTCTCGAAATATCGTTGAATATTTTGCGCTATTCAATTAGTGGAATCCTTTTAGAGTAACTAACTTCCGTTTAGAACAAATTTCTTTTTAAATGGAAGTTCTAGAACGTTCGCGGTATATTGTAAAACAAAGTCGAAGAAAACAATATCGAAAAGGATGCAAAATAAGGAAAAAAATCTTACAAAGGGTAGACTCCATAAAGTCCCGTTTCAAGGCACAAAATGCCAGAATAGTTGCGTAAAATATTCCTTCGGCTCGACGAAATCAAGCGCATCTGCTGAGCACGAGAACGACAATTAAAGCTTTTCCCCTGGAAAAGCCGAGGAGAACAGAAGAGCTGCGTACAAACGACTCGTCGCATCATAGGGAGAG
The DNA here is from genome assembly GCA_018907045.1 of Wiebesia pumilae. Classification (NCBI taxonomy): domain Eukaryota; kingdom Metazoa; phylum Arthropoda; class Insecta; order Hymenoptera; family Agaonidae; genus Wiebesia; species Wiebesia pumilae. Next base: position 4,900,891 of record JACCHZ010000181.1, on the reverse strand, counting down.
TCGGAAACGCGCGAGGGACGGCTGATGAAAGGGCAAGCGGTCGAGATTAAGGCGCGAGTAGTTCAGGTGAGACTTAATTAAACAGCGAGCACTCCGACCAGTTCACAAAGTGACCGCGACAACTGGCCTCTCACCTACGCGCGTCCATACGTACACACAGTCGCCGGTCGATTCCTCGCCTTTCCCTTCGGTTCCCTCACTCACTCGCTCGCTCGCTCACTCTCTCTCTCTCTCTCTCTCTCTCTCTCTCTCTCTCTCTCTCTCTCTCTCTCTCTCCCAATGCAGCCACAAAGGCAACAGCAAAGCCGCTATAATGGTAACTCTATATCCGACGGCTACTGGAAACAGGAATGCGGACTCGCAAAATAGGCACTTTCTACACGCTGAGAGCGTAGATGTATGCAGAGACTTCTTTGCCGTGGATCTGGTTAAAAGCATGTGTATCTGTGCACAAAAGCCGAGAGTCCATTGGCCAATAGGCCAATAGAAAGATGATTTTTCTTGAGTGCTGCCGGGTGTGCATGTTGATTAAACGACGTAGAGCTAGCTGTGAATGTCTGTGTTTGCCGTAAAATCGTTGAAATAAATTGACCGTTCAAGAAGTTGAAACCGTTGAAGAAGTTCATAAGGGAAATACTTGAACTTTTCTTACGCTCATCGTGCCTCGAGTTAATGGGAGCATTACCATGTGCACGTGATAGGATTAATGACTTGGAATGATCGTTCGAATTGTATCAGAGTTCCAGTCTACAATTTCAAATCTGAGTGTTCCCGAATGAAGTGCTGCACGATGCTGAAAGTTCAAAAGGCCAACTATCAATTCGTTTCATTTCTAGGTGTTTCTTTTTATCGAGATCTTATATTCGATTGCATTGATAAAACTCAAACTGTACATTTGACATTAACCAGGCGTTTTTTAAATATTAATACTAATTTATGAAAATATGAATAATACGCAAGGTTAATGTACTTCCATAAATAGTGCCCTTAATAATAACCAAGATTTCTACTCTCACGAAAAAGACGTTACGATCACTTTGACGTAAGGTATACTTCAAGTGTAAAAATTAACCCTCACATCCGTAGTGAAAGGCATTTATACAGAGAATAATGAGAGAAAAATCCACAAGGAAGAGAAAGAATACCTTGTGAATTGTACGCTTTGTACACATCTTTATAAAATGTCATGAATAAATCGAGATCTGCGTATTTACGGTATAATTACAATTGCACAATTAGATGCATTTACACCATTTAAGATAAAATGGCTGACACGTATATGTGTATATGTGTAACAATTATTAATTGCCTTTCATACAAAAAGTCGATTGTGCCAAAATATTACAAAGGTAGATACAGTAAAACGATACTTATAAATATACATAAAATTATCAGCATGAAAATACGTACAATACACTAATATGTTCAGTGATTTTATTCAATTTTATTGCCGTTTTGCGCATTATTTTTAAAAATTCACCTCTTGTTTTCCCTTTTTAGCGCTCGCATTTCTCGTTTTTTTCTACTATTACACGTTGACAAACACTTTTTCTCGGATGACTGCATTGTTACAAGCTCATAAATGCGTTAAGATTCATTGAATCTTCGACTGCGTGTTCTAGGTATTCACGCGTCTCTAATTATATCGGCGCATGTGTGCACATATGTGCCCCCTATATAAAGTGACAAAAGAGTTGAGAAAATAGAAAAATGAAAATGAAAGGACAAGTGGTTTACATATAGAAGAAAGTGTAAGCAGCGGACAAAGTGAATTCTGGCCAAACATTAGACAGCTTTAGCTTTAGCGTGGAAAAAGAAAAAGGTGCAAGGGAAGAAAAAGAGGATAGGGGTTGGATCAGTAGCGAAACTCTCGAAAACGAAAGAAACTGCTGTTCGAATAGAGCGTCGCCTTCGTTGTCCCTCTTTGTCTTTGTGGCACTTTAGCGTTTCATGTCGTATTCCGACTCATTGGAAATTGAGGAATACTTATAGAGGGAGACTGACAGAGAAAGAGAAAGAAAAAGGCTTTGTGACGAAAATAAGTAACACGGAAGACGGACTTTTATTCAAAAGATGAAGAAAAATAAAATCTCACCAAAGCGAGAGAAAAACTTGTGAACTAGGGCATACAAGTTAATTATACTTCGACCTCAAAATTCAAATCGTTATTTATAAATCCTCTTTAAATAATAACTTCGTAACAAATTAAAAAAAGCTTTCTATTCATTAAATACAGTTTTACATGAAATAACAAAAGAAATACAAATTCTATGCGACAAGCTTTTTGATACCGTTGACACTTATATTTTAAACAAGTGAAACGCTCTTAACGTATTTTTAGATTAACAATTTCATGATTCCTGTAATTAATGTTAAGGTTCACGTAGTACGTGTATTTATACAATATTCGTAAATTTTTTAGTTACGTTGAATATTGAAGTTTAACATTAAAATTATAAAATACTATTTTGTAATTATACGAAAAATAAAGCCATAAATTATTTTCTTTTTTTTTTTTTTTTTTCACCATTCTCTTTAAATATCTAAAACTACCAGATCTTTTTAAACTTTTTGAAACATCTAGCTTGTATGAAAAACAGCATCGTTAAACACAGGAGATGTTAAAGAATTCTAAAACTCAGCGACAGCGACTGTAAATTATGTCAAAGGTGTACTCGTTGTTCCGGTGACTTCTCCGCGTATACTGGCGCATTTACTTCTTATGTGTGTGCGTACGAGCTGCCGTACGCTTGTGTAAAAGTGTGCGAGTTGGTTAGGCTTTTCTTTGAAGAACCTTTCTATGCTTGCGTGATTTCTTCTTGTACGTTCGATTTTCCGATGCCTTTGCACGAAGTTTACGATGCAAAAGCGACTGTACTGTTTTTGTACATCCATGAGTATCACGTCACTTCAATTTAAATCCTTTTAAGATATGTTTTTAAAATAAATCGAACTAACCACAACACAGCGGAGTTGCTTGTTAATTTCTCGTGGTTTCTTTTCTTTTTTTCTTTTATGCATTAAGCGTTTTAATCCAAAACGCTTTGTTCATTTTTATAATATCTTTCATTTTGAAAATTATGTTACTTGTTTTAAAATGTAGTTTTACATATTTTCTATATTCACCTTCAAGTGTTTCATTTAGTATTATAGCTAAATAAATTTCATTGTAAAAGTATCACTTTTTCCCAAGATGGTTAACTTCAATAGGACAAAAATTATACTTTAAAGAGCACATTAATTAATTAATTAAATTAATTAAAAGTAATTAAAACGGAAACTAATCAAGAGAATACTATTGCATAATTATTTTAAATTGAAATACTTAGAGTATATTGCAAATTTAATATCTTGAGTTGAAACATCATACTGTACTTGGAATCTAAATTGGATTAGAAATATAGTCATTCGAAGAAGTAAAGCGAGCATGTCACTCTAGGAGTTTATAGTAAAAGTAATGGATATTTTAATATATGGAGCATAATTAATATCGAGTATCAAAAAGAAACTCAATTAAAATTAAAATTATACTACTAAAAGCTCTTCGTACATAAAATACTTAGCATTCTGCTATCTCAAAATACTTAATATTTTATACACGAGGGTCCTTTTAAAAATAAAAGTCGCATTAACAACGAAGCAATAATAATTTTCGTACAAAGAAACAGCAAACGTGTAAAAAAATGATTTGTTCGATCGCTAGGTAATATTATTCCTCCTGCGGTAAAAGGACATTGCTGTTAATGTAAAGAGTAAATATTAAAGGGCTGACCTTCGATGGACGCTACTACTTCTCGCGCGGAAAGAAATCACCTTATTCGCGCCGTCAATGACTCGTCTCCTTTTACACTGGAGCAACAAAGAGAGCGCGAGAGAAAGAGAAAGACGACCAAGAGTCGAAACTGCACGTGGGCTCGTGCCGCGCCGAGATTTATGCACGATTCTCCCCTCGAATTAACCGGACGCTCCGTAATACTGGGATCGGGTGTCGCTGTAATTGGGACCCGGGGGACTTTGCAGCCCCCGCGCGTGCAGTGCCGAAGCTATTCTCAACACCTACGCACTTGGCCGCCTTTATACGTGTATATCTATTGCGTGCGCGAGGAAACAACGATTCCCAGCTCGCCGCCGGTGAGCGACGATGGCGGCAACAATTAATCATCCAACGTGCAACGAAGCTCGTGTTTCGATTGTTTTACAGTGCGTGTTCTACTCGTTGGGTGGCGTAGAAATCTGTTTTACCGCGACTCGACACAATGACGCCTTCGAGTGACGCGTTGATGTATCGTCGACGGATTGACTTTTCAAGCATACGTTACCCTTTGCTTATGTAGAATTTATAAAAATTAGACAATGTCTCTGCCCATGATCATTTTAGCTTGAGTTTCGGAATTTTCAAGGCATACCGAAATCCGCATTTATAGCAAATTTTCTCTTCTACAAACGTCCTCCAATGTTAATAAATTTTTTCATTTTTTAATAATGTAGAATACCTGTTGTAGAATACCTCGACTGGGCTTAAAATGTCCTATCGTTATCGGATAATTTTAGAAATTACTATAATTATTATATCGGCAAACAAGCTTAAGGAGTAGATTCATATTTTAACTAACATTACGATTATACTCATAAAGCTTAATTTATCAAAATTCATTATTAGAATACTTATTCTAATAATTGTTATCCACGTGTAAGGAAATTAATACAATCGGTTAAGGATATTTGGGAACTGTACGCGTTATTCACACTATCTATACAAAATCTTGATGAAACAATTACATGTATGCATTTTTAAATTGCGCGATTGCGGTATTTAGTCATACGTGATATAGTAAACGATGAATTTAGCAGCGTTGTAAACGTGTTGTTGTACAACGCACTCAATGTACACGCACTTACTATAAAAACAGTTGTTTTTTGATATTGTAATGTGAACTAATTCAAATGCTGTAAAAGTACTTTCCAAAAAAGTACAGATCAGGTGAGGTCTTCCTAAAGGGCGCTAGACAGACTCGAGTACACGATCACCGTCAAGCAAATCAATCAAAGCTTATAAAACTAGGAGAAACCTCGAATAAAAGACAGAGTTATTGCATCGGGTAGCAAAAAGCAAGCGCCATGTCCCGAGTAAATAATACTGCAGCAAGACTTTTCTCGTCTCCCGCGTCCTAGGACTGACGCGACTCTCGCTTTCTCCGCTAATTACCCGGAGGCCCAGCTCTCCGTGTAAAGTGACGGTAAAAGGCAGCTGTCGACTTCCACGAGCTTCCGTGGTTCGTTTGCTCCGGCGGTCGCTCGCTTCTGTTACGCAATGCAGCCCGACTTGGTTGTTCTTGGCTCGTTTCAGTTCGACTGCGCAAACTCTTTAGATTGACGCGCGTGTTTAACCTGCGACTTTTTACAAGGCTCGAGAAAGTTTGACGAGCTAAACGCGTTACGTACAGGCGAATAAAAAAAATCTTAAAGGTTAGTTAGGCAGCACTGTAAATTTTATCGATAAATTATATCGATAAGTTTGGTTGACGCGTTCTAAAAGTGAAAATTTCAAACCTCTTTTTGCTCATTTGATGGTCTAACAGTTATAACTGCTGCTCTTTGTACATTTTCATTAAAAATACGCATCCTGATTTCCTTAAACTTATTATACTGTAGACATCAGCATGTCTCGTTACATTATTTTTAAATAATAATCGAATAAAAATTATACAATTGTTATTGTACGTATTTGCTCGCGATAAAATCTCTGAGTATTTAATGCTGTCCAATACTTTTAGATAAGCGAGAAAACTTATTCAGGATCTGTTTTATGTATACATTATGATTTTATAGAAATGTTGTGCGTTTTCCTAATTTTCATTGTTAATAACGAGATATAAAAGTGTACCTAACCCGACACTCACGAAAGAAATTAATTTAGAAGTAATTCATGCTGCTTGTCACACCGTGATCATTCCACGTTTGTATATTGCTTGGAAAACAATAAGATTAAACGAAAATTGAAGTTATTTAAAGAAGGTAATAGAAAATTTCTTTAAATTTTAGCAAAAGTAATTTTTCGGCTAAATCCGCGCTCGATCCTCGTGCTTATTCATCAGCATTTTCTAACCAACGAAATCAAATTGGTATAATCGTAAAGTCGCCCAGATGTGCAAGATAAGCCGTATAATCATGCGCAATAATTTCGAATGAATGTACGATTTCGCGATTACAAAGGCCATAAAGGTCATCTCTTTGCTTGCGCCTTATTGTTCGCCTTATAGTTCTGCACAGGATCGTGTCCCCTACTGTATTTCGCCACCCTCTTCCGAGACACAATACAAGGCTGGCACGCGACCTTAAACGAAATGTCGAGCGGTTCGCTAAATAGGCTAATATCTTTCCCCTCTTTCGTTCTTTCGTTGTTTTTTTCTCTCTCTCTCTCTTTTTTTTTTATTCTACCAACTCCCTGCTCTCGACGCCGCGAAGATTTTACGCGCGCAATCCTTGCGGTACTCCCGACCAACTTGGACTCGTAAAAGAGAAAAAAGCTAATTTATTTCAACCACTCCGACATTCGCGAATGTGCTTCTTATATATAAATTTATGAATCGCAGGTTTTAGTGCTTGGCAAACGCGAAGTTGCGTTCTTATTTCGGTCTTTATCGGTCTTTATTAATAATTTGGTATGTGAAATAAGCAGATGAATTATGAATCTTTTAACGATAACATATGAAATTTTGCTTTCTCAAGCCATTGTCTTTCGCGTACTTCAATCCGTTTTACATCATTTACATCATCAATACTTTTTACTTTATAAAATTAAGAACAACCTGGGTAATCGTTATGTTTATTTTACACGTCGCAAGTCTTATTTCCAGCTTGAGTGAAAAATGCAGTCTAATTAGTAGCTAGTACCAACCCAACACATGTTACCAAAAGTAAAGGTTGTCTAATATATGACTGATGAACACTAATACTACATAACTAATATTCCATATTCTTCGATATAGTTCTCACACGTGGAAAGAAGTGCACGCCATTCGTGGTGGTAAAATAAATTAAGAACATTAATGGAACACCCAAGAACGAGTGCCGAAAGAAAATAACGAAACTGATAGAGACTTTCTTGTGCGAGGAATTTAAGTGTAAACGAGCTTGTTAACGTGATTAAGCTTTTCTTAGCTGTGCTAGCTGACGAGAACGGATATATCCGTAAGTCTTCCTACGGCTGTCGAGGAGGCGGTCATTATTTCGATTGGAGCCGAAAATGTTTCAAAAGAGAGCGAAAGAGCGCATAAATGTGTAAGCGTAGGATCGCTGAGCAGTAAGCCTTAGGCTCATCAATCATCGATGGTGTTAGTCGTATGTACGCGAGGAACCGAAAAGCACAAATTACTTATCGCCCGGAACTAATGCGTTAGTTGCCGCTCCTATAAAATGTCTCTAAGGAGTTTTAAAATATTAAACAACACCGTGTACTCGTTTACTAATACGTGTCTGGATGCGCAGTACTCAGTTTGGAGTGAGAGTAAAGGAAAAAATAAGAGCGAGAGGGAAGGGCTGGGTGTGTGTGTGTGTGTGTGTGTGTGTGTGTGGAGCAAAAAGTAAGCAATAAAATTTTAGATTATTCACTTAGAGAAGTTTTCTTTTCGAGGAAATCAGCTTCGTATCTTACTCAAATTGTATCCTTTTGATCAGCATGATTTGAATATTAAAACGTTATCTGGTATTATGATCATATATTGGGACCTCAATGCTTTTCAATAATAAAAGTATCTTAGAGTTTGTAATAAAGTACGTTTATTTGATGGACAGAGAAATAAGTATCGTGTTAATGTATTTATTATACATATTTGATGTTTTTCATTCATTATAAGCTGCAAGGTAAATAAAATTGATAAATAAGAAATTTTCGTTACTAATACAAAAGGAAATATTACAAAGCAATAATTACCGATTCAATAAACTTTCGCGTAAATGGCAATAATTTGTGCAACATAAGTTTTAAAATATAAAAATTACGATAGTAACAATATGACTTGGTCTTTTACCATCATAATTTCGTACTTCATTTAGTATTTGATAAAAAATTGTATTGAAATATATTTGATATGACTCCTCTTCCAATGAAAATTATTATTAGATGAAAATAAATCTAATAGAAGCTTCTAAAGCCGCACGTATCTAGTATATTTGTTATCGAAAACCCATGAGTCTTAATACCTAGTTCGTAATGCCATTAGAAATAAAAAATGTATCCCTATCCAAAACAAGAAAATTCTGAACGACAAAAGCACTCTTTCCTCATATTTCTACTCTATTCAATGTCCAACTAAGCAAACAAAGAGGAAAATACGCGACAGTAAATGCATTAAAGAATCACGTAGAAAGTATTTCCACGCAAACGACGTACACGGAAATACAAATATACTGGAATAAGTTATCGGTAAAAGAATCGGTGGCGTTCTTGCTGACTGGCTGTCGTATTCATGTATTGACACGAACCTGCTTGACTAATGGACCGACTGTTATTCGAGGGTCATATTACCGAGGCTATAAGACCTCGGCTCTTTCTTTCTTCCCGTTTTTTCTTTAGCTCTATGCGACACATCGAGCCTATTATACACGAACGCCATATTTCCTTACTAATAATTAGTAAGGAATATTGGTATTATTGTCATTATCGACGTTATTAGCATTGTAAATGAACTATCCCTCGCGCTGTCCTATCGAAGAAAAGGTTTTATGTTACACGATGCAAGGCTTACCTGTCAACAATTGTTGACAATACGATAATTGCTGATGGACACTTGTAATATTATTATGGAAATATCAATAAAGTAAATTCTCTGTAATTAAGCAAAATTCTTTTTTAGCAGGATCATGACGCTACCAATTTCAATCAAAGAACAATTGTATCGCTGTCTTGCTTGCATTGCTAATGTGGTTATGGAAGTGAGACAGAATCTTTATTTACGTATTCCAGTCATGCCTATTTAACTTAAACTCTGAACGTCTTCATTATTTTCCGAATTCTCATGAAAATTCTGTCATTCTATCTGAATAAAGCATACGAGGCATAAAGTTTAAGAAATATTAAGCACAATAAAGCTGTCGAAATTGAAAAATGGCGAAAGCATCACAAGTACATCAGACTAGTATGAGTCCACAAGGAAACGCGCAAAGCTCCACGATCGCGAGAATGACGCGAGATTATCTCGCCTTCTCCCTCTTCTTCTTCTTACCACCGCCTTTCCCCCCCTCTCTCTCTCGCTCTCTCTCTCTCTCTCTCTCACTCTCTCTCTCACTCTCTCTCACTCACTCTCTCTCTCTTTTTAATAAGCTGCGTCTTTCCTCGCGCACAGGACTTTACATATTTATCTCTCGACAGTCTTTGTTCGCCTGTCACGGCGATGTCGCTGCGACCGCACGCGAACCTTATTGAATTCGAAAGTTCGACGAGGACCTTTGGTAGTCTCTTTGAAAAATGGTTCTCTCGTAGAAAAAGCGAAAGGGAAAATAAGAGTGTGAGAAAGGGAGAGCAAAACGCATAGGTATAGTCACGGACAGGCACACCACTGGTTGAAGATGAACGTTGGGAAAAAAGTCGCGCGTCATCGATCCCAATCCCCGTTATAACGCGAAATCCGAAACCTCCTGTCTGTGTTCGTGTGTTCGCTTGACGCGCATTGTCGTCGGCCATATTTTATTTACGACGTATATTGCGCCCGTGGGCGAATCCGCGAGTGCCGACTCACGCTTTAATCTGGCACTGAACCACCAACGTCTTTGATTCTTTCCTTTTTTTCTCCATCCTTTTTATTCCCAGCATGGAAAAGCTCAATTTTGCACGCGCTTCGTTGCTCGAGCCTTTCGTCTGCGTAGCTTTAGAGGCCGCGCGCATCTCGGTAACTGCGGCTTTAATATACTTATGAAATTTTTATTCGCGGTAGCTTGGCTGCAGGAACTTGCATCCTCGATATATCAGTTTTCTTTTATATCCGATTCTCCACGCTCCAGATTTTATGCGGATATATTATGCACTGCGACTTAATAGCACGTAAGTGGTGTTTTCATTCTTCGACATTTGTGAAAAATCCGTAGCTCGTTTTATTTGTAATGGAGAAGTACATAATTTCATACAGCTTACGTAATACAATTCCTTATTTCGGGAAGGATTTTATTAGGCATTTGTCTCGACTTAGAAATACGTATATAACCATAAAAGAAGAATTGTACAGTTATACGTTTACAAATACCGACGATCCTGCATTATTCTATTGAATCTCAAACTCTAAATGTAATACGTTGTAAATTATTATTCGATTTTCAATTACATGATATTTTTGAAGGTCAATTTCTTTGATTACGAATTAATGAAATAATTTGCGAATTTGTTTACTTTCAATTGAATTATATTCCTTGATGAAAATTGATATGCTAGTATAAAGATTATATTGATAATCCGTAAAGGTATTACGAAATTTTATCGCGATCGAATGAAAATATTAAAGAAATTTAATATCCCAAAATTGAAACGAAACAACTGATTGCTCTCTTAAATTGTCAATAAAATTTTAACGCGCAATTTCGGGATTCATAATTAATTTTTTCCATACACATTATGCTCAAGTTCTGGATGCCATGAAATTTTACGTTGCTTCTGACTCGTCTCTCAAAATCGAATTCGTTCGTTAAGAATCTAAAGTAAAGTTGATCGTAATACTCGAAAGAGATATTGCCCATAAATATACACAAATTTAGCTGGGGTCAAGGAAACAATTTTTTGTGTAATGCATATTTTATGCGAGCAAGTGTACATACTGAATTCGAAGTACGTGCGCGCGTGCTCTCATCTCCAAAACGTGATGTGCCACAACCAGATGCACCAAGTTTCGCACATGCAGGTACACAAACTAGATGGGACAAGGATAAGAAGCCCAAAAAGAAGAGAGAGAAAATCGATTGCGTAATACGAGATAATAAAACGGCCCGAGCATCCGATTCAAAAACTTCACCGTTTCCTGGTGCACGAAACATCCGATCGCGGTATAAACTAATTAATAATTTACAAAGTAGCGACAATAAATACCTAGGAATGTAATTTTAACGAAAGAAAGTCTTTGTATTACCATAATAATTAATATGAAATCACTATTTTCACAAATACGTGATACCTTGAACTTCATAATTTCATTATTATTGTATTACAATTTGACACGTCATCCAAAAAATTTATAGTTCGTCTAAAAGAAAAATCAAATCTCATAAAAACTGCAATTATTCTGTAAGAAATACGATAACGTGATACACGTATATTCAATCTGTTAAGCAGCATGTGAACGCATTTCTATAAAAGCTTAAAAATAAATAAATCTAGATATAAGAATAGGAAAGAATGTTTAATTGATAAACTTGCGAATTATCAAATAAATACGCTCTTCCGATTTGGAAATTTTATCGTTCTTCCGTTTGCATAAAAAAACTCTACACGAAAAATAAAACATTCTTAGCCTCTCAAAGATATTAACTACGTATCTTCAGCAGTAGAGGTTATCTCAAATAATCTCAATATTTTTTCTACAAAATATTCAAGTAAAAAGCGACTAATTTTACAAATGAACAATTATCCAATGTCTTTATTAAAAAAAGCCCCAATAAGAAATTAATAAAAATAATTCATGCGAGAATAACCGATATTTAACTCGTGCATTCTATTTAGTATTAATTATGAAAATTCCATCGAGTTTGAGAATCGATATCGTTTCTAATCTCTAGTCTCGATATCAAAATATAATATGTATCGTACTTTTGGCTAGGAACTTTTAAAGTACTGATTTTTTAAAAAGAGCTCGTTTAACAAAAGAAATTAAATACGTCAATAAAAGTGCTTCGCAATGGCGCTCTTTCCTCAAGTTCGATGATTGCAAATGAAGCAAAACTAATCGTCGGATGACGTTTGAAATATATAATTTCAACGTAAAAGGCAAAAGTAAAATGAACTCGAGACATAAGTCGCACGAGTTAAAAAGTTGTTTCTTATTCAAAGAAGAAGGCGAGGCTTCGAAAGACAAAAGAGTAGTAAAAAAGCGAAGTTGTGTGAGAGAGAAAGTCGAACGTCGGACATATCTCAGGAGTACGTAGCCTATATGTCTGCAGCATCAGCAGCATCAGCAGCATCAGCAGCATCAGCAGCAACAGCAGCAACAGCAGCAGCAGCAGCAACAAGAGCCCCGGGATCGAGGGCCAACTCTTCGCCGAAAAGCAAAGTCCCAGCGACGTCAGACAGCAACGGGGCTCAAAGGGACGCGGCGCAAGAAGGTTCACCGTAAACGCGAGAGCGAGAGGACTATTCTATTACGGACTGACATCCGATACAAACTTGCCTGAGTGATCACGGCCTTTGGCTCGGTCGCTCTTCTTCCTTGCCATTACTGCCGAAGGAGCCAGAAGCAGCAGCAACAGCATCCGCGCGTATACATAAAGCGATTGGAGTGAAAGACAGCGGAGGTATACGAATAGGGGTAAGGATGCTCTGTCACGGAAGGGAACGAATATACACTAATACCGGCGATGCGCGAGAGGCTATAGGTGGAGGATAGTGGGAAGTTGCGAGCTTGTTGGAGTTACAATAACAGGATCCGCAGGAGTGCGGGAGGCGGAGACTTGCGACCTCCGGTCTACGCGCGGAGGAACTTTATAGCGCGAAAGCGCGATGTCTCTACGGCTTCTTGATTTATTACCGAGTTAACCCTCGCCTTCCAGTCTCTTTCGAAACCCGTTCGATACGAAGATGAAGTAGAGGGCGCGCGCGCGCGCGCCTCCTACAGGTACGATCCCGCCCGAGGGTGTGGGTTAGCACGTCAATCATTTTGTCCGCTCGATTCCTACGCACGCCGGTCATACGTAGACTTAACATTCGCCGCACCTCATCCTGGCCACAAACGACCTCTCGCCGTCTATCGTGCAACCTCGTCACGGGTCTTTGTCGTCTGCTGACGAATCACCCTTTGCCTCGATATTCGTAGTACAAACCGTTCAACGGATTTCTTACGCACTCGCGCGACTCGATCCGCGTTTCCCAATAAACGATCCGACACGCGAGTGACATCTAAATGCCAGCCAGTACTCGACTATGCGAAATTTCACAAATTTCAATATTATCTAAGTTACTCACCTCTGATTTTCTGTTCATCTTGCAATTGACGTTCTAGATTGTCCTTCACTTGCCGCTCCCTCAACACGTCCATTTGAAGTTCAGCTATAAATAATAAAAAGGCACATCAGATTTGGCAAAGTACACGAAGACAACGAAAATAGTTGGGTAATAATTTTTTATTTAAATTTATAGTAACAAGGAAGAAAGTGCTAGGAAGATGCACCGCTGAATACCTACGTATCGCTACGATACCTACCGAGGTCAAGTTAATTTGACAATAAGAATCAGTTTCTAGCGGTGCAATAGATTTTCCTATTCCAGAGCTCGGATACGCGCGTACAAAATATATATGTGCAGAGAGAGAGAGAGAGAGAGAGAGAGAGAGAGAGAGAGAGAGAGAGAGAGAGTGTGAGAGAAGAGGTAGAATATTGTACGGTTCGTTGGCTCCGTGATTAAATCCAACGACGGCAATGGCAGGGTCAGAGCTTACACAGTTACTTTAATAGAATTATATTAAGACGTGCGTCGAGGCGTACCCAAGTGCTTGATGCCTACTTCACTTACGTTCGAGCACCGCATACACACGCATCCTCCAACATGTGAACAATAGTTTCTTCGCTTCGGATCTCGATCCGCGAACCAGAATTTCTCCGGCCACCTTCTCAGGGGAGTCACTCGGCAGCCTTCCAAATTAGACATTTTGAATCTCGGCACGAGCTCCAAACGAGGAGCATAAGGAGGACAAGGATCGTTACAGGGGCAAAGAAGAGGCGGAGAAGGTCCGACGGGACCGAGAAGTACTGCAAGGGAGGAAAGTGTGGACTCGCTTGATTTCGGCCTCCACACTTCGCAAAACTCATTGTTGCGAATTTAATGAATGTAAGACGACGAAGGTTCTCTGATTAGTAGCTTAATAACTTTCAAGAATTTAGCGAGTTTCTCGAAACATTTTTGTAATCGTCCATAGGTGTAGATAACGTGTAGACAATGGTTTAATCGTTAATTTTCATACTGTTGATAGTAGGATGACGTATCGCGTAGTTTTCTCATTTTTTAATAAAGGTCAATTCAAAGGAAATGGCAAGATAATAATGGTATCACACTATTCAAATTGATACTTTTTGATGCAAGCAAATTATATCGATTATAAGAAATAACGTTTACGTTTGCCACCAATTATCATTGGATATATTTTGATAAAGAATCAGATTGTTTTATCCGTATAAACCCAAACAAGAAATCAAGCGAATCTTGGCGTATAATCCTCTGGAAGCCATCTGATGCGTTTAAATCTTAAAGGGAAAAAAACAAGGTACTTGGCCTTTCGGTTCTACGTATAGGCCTCATTCTCGAGTTCCACTCTTGCGGTAGGCATAGGAAGTGGTCTTTTTGTCGGAGAGTAAAGTGAGGGGAAGGAGAGAGAGAGAGAGAGAGAGAGAGAGAGAGAGAGAGAGAGAGAGAGAGAGAGTAATGCGATAACTCCAAACTCAGAGTTCTCGCGGCAACCGAAATCAGTTCGGCTAATTCGTTCCTCGTGGCAGGAAAAAGGCGGGAAGCGACACCATGCCTGCAGCCGCTCTTCTTTTTTTTCTTTTTCCGTCGTTCTCCCCCAATATCATCCCCCATTTCTTCATCCTCTGCTTCGAGTTACAAGCCCCCGGACTAAACGAGCCTTGTCGCTCGTCGTTCCCTAGATTCTTTCTTATTCTCACGACCGTATATATTGCTCACGACTCCTACGCAAACAGCTTCAATACTCCCGACTTATTCCCTTTCTCCCTCGGATAGAAACGTCGACGAGCGAATTATTTTTAATTCATCGCTTGTGGATACATTGACCATGTATACCGTGTAAATAATTCCAAGAGAAACTAATGTCGATCGTCGAATCTAAAGTAGCACGGAATGCTTAATCGTCTACTTTGCACAGTGTTCGAACGTTTATTTATTTCATTTAATAATCAGTGCGAAATCTTATCTACATTAGTCTTAAAATTAAAAATCTAACTCGTAATTCTTAGATATTACGTACATACGTATGCACATGTACGATTTTACTTTCTAAACCGTATCTTATAAATCATATATAGCGAAGAGATTGGTGATCGATCACATTGTATTTAATTAGCGCATGAATTAATCAATCTACAGTGCGACGGATAATAATTTGAAATTAATCCATGTAAATTCAATCGCGTACATTTATTTACCATAATTTTTCATCCACGGGCCTTTCGCGTCAGTAATTCTTTTATTCAACAAATAAGAAATATTCGCTAAAAAAAAGAAACGCTAAAATTCCTATTGAAATTAAAAATACACGTACGTCGTATGTTGAATATATCTTCCATTGAATATATCTTTAACAACGATAAGCGTTCGAATACTTTTCCAGAACTGAATTGCCAGCGAAAAAGTTTTTCGAGCCTCTGCCTCGAAAACTTGTGGTGCTAAGCCACAATTCATAGTCCGACTTCCCGGAACAGTCGCGCGCCTCTCCCAGCAATTGCGGCGAACCGGCATTCGCGAGGTCCATTAACGGCGGTAACTCTGTTCGAATAGCGACGGTTTCAATTTCAATGCTAACCACCAGAGGAAGTTTGCGCGCTTAGGGCCGTCCGACGAAAATCCCTGTTACTGCCAATTTCGCGACGAGCGCACCGCTGCAGCCCACTTTACGATCATTTAGATTATCATCTCTCCCCGTTTCTTTCTTATTTCGGAAGGTCTTTCTTCCTCTCCGGCCCTCTTTATCTCACTTGCCGCCACCGGATCGAGCAGCTGTCTGTCTTTTGTCGGACTATCAGCCGACGCGTTTCCGCGAATAATTGAAGTTTATTGGCCGATAAAGAGGCGTCGCGCGCGCTATGCTACTCTTGAATAATCGACGAAGCGAGTCTCGCTCTTCCTTTGCTCTCGTTTCTTCACTTTTGCTCCTCGTAGATACGAGGCATCGAGGAATGCGCGCCTTCGGGTATCTCGCGTGTTCCTTTGCGATTTCGGTTTCTCAACTATATTACGCATAAGGGCGCTGTCGTTCCTTTGGACGAGCGGCTTAAAATGTAGCCGTTTGATGAGCATTCGAGGCAAAATTACCTACGACTGCTTTTGCAAATTCCATTACTTTTTATTATACGAGGTCGTTTTGAATTAATTTTGAGGCAAATTTTCGGAGCTTCGGTGTTTGATGGCGGAGCTAATGGGTACTTTAAATGCCTTCCGTACATGGAATAATTTTTCGTCTGCTAATGGTATTTCTTACAGTTGCTAAGGATTTTAATATGCTTACGCACTCGAACTAAAAGCCCCTGAGATATTTATTTCTTGAAATTTGCAGTATTTATAAGTTTTGATAAGTATTTATAAATAAAGTTTTCACTCTCGTAAAAACTTTGTAAATTTGCAATTAAATTGTACAGTAATGGTAATGGCACCGCGTATCTTTCTCAGCGCTTACATTATCTTAAATATCATATTTCGCCGATGGTCGCATAAGGTGTAAAATCCAACGTAATTCTCGGTATTCGTGTACATCTTTCTTTAAGTTTAAGAAACTGCGGAACCGCCGCTCTTTTTAATATTATTTAAACATCGCTCTCCTAATAATACAGCGCAAGTGACGCATGTTGCAAATAATGCTCCAAATAATACAAGAAATACGCATTAACGAATACGGTAAATCCGGAGGTTCGATAAACTTGTTAAAGATTTAATTCCCTCTGAGGAATAAAAATCCCACGATCTGCTCTCCCTCGACGCATGCACGTAAGTACCTCGGCGAGTCGCGCACTAAGACGCGAAAAAGAAAGCGCGGGCGGACGCCGAAGCAGCGCCTAAAAATGATTTACAGTACCGCACTCCCCGAAAGACCGTTTATTTTGCATAATTTAATTAGAGAATTCTCAAGGAGCGCGCGCACGCGTACCTCGAAAGATTTATCTCGACGGGGCCGCGGCGCTGCATCTCGGGAAAATTCCGCCTCGCGTCCTCGTCCCGGTGGAAGGAGCGAAACGATTCTGTCGCCCGCGCGAGAAAACGCTAGGCACATCGGCGAATCAATTATGCGACTAGGTTGCAAGGAGGTGCTTGTAATAGTGCACTGAAATTAGGCTGTGGGATCGCGCAACGACGGCAGAGCCTTAAGTTGGCAAAAATTAATGATCTTCTTGTTGGATTTTTTTTTACAGGTACGGGCCTCGAGTGCGCGCGGAATTACGAATTTTATCGAGTATGAATTCCTCTGGCGGAGTTGTACCACAATTTTTTGAAGATTTTATTCTCTTATTTAAAATGACGACCTTATTGCGTCAGTTATAAAGTGCGAAACTTAAATTTACTTTTTCTTTTTAATCAACGAGCAATAAAATAAGTTTCACTTCGCTAAATTTATTAAAATAAAATGCAAGTTTTTGCTACAAAGATCCGTCGGTCGAAGAGTCTAAATGCGTTATCATTTAATGCGCAGTTAGACGAAAAAGCCCGACAACATATTTTTCTAAAGAAATGTACAAAAGATAAAAACTGTTATAATAATTGTTGAAAGCCTAAAAGTCTAAAAGTCTATGAAATACGTCGATACTTTATATTTGCATAGAACGAAACGATTAGAAAGTAAATTGGTATTTTTTTTTTTTTTTTTTTTGCATAATTTAGACGCAGATAAATTGTAGGCAAATTCGCGAATACATTCGTCGAATACATTAATTGAATTACATAAGATAAAGCGTGCAATTCGATCGATACGTACGTAATTAAATAATTGCTGGAAATATATTATATTTAAAATCTATATTATCGCAAGAATATCCAGCGAGTTGATAATGGCAAAAGAATTCTTCGCTTGGTATGTTCTTTCTTTATTTCAATTAGCTGCGACCCTAATCGCGTTTCGCCTCATAAAACGCGTCTGATTTAAAGTCATGATTGCTGTAATGTCGTTTCGCATCATGAATCAGGAGGAAATTATTTCCGTAAGGGGCTCATTCTGAAAATGTACTTGAAATTAGAATAAAGGAGTAGAAAGCATACTTTCCCTTGAGATTAAAATATGTCATAATAGATTTATAAGATGCACGTAATATAATCTTTATGAAAATGATAGTTTATTGGGATATTACAGTTGATTGATTGTGCACTTGAGAAAATATGCAATCGATTGAATACATTTCCTTGCAGAACGATAAGGATTAGTCTACGAGGAAGAGAATGTTTGAATTAGTAAAAACTTAACAAATTTCATGCAACACGAAGTGATCAGATCTGATTGCAGAAAGTGTCCTTTAACTCCCAAAAACATCATTCTCGTTCAAAGTAATGTATACTAAGGATCTTATTTAATATCATTATTTTCTTCGAACGAAAGAGTTTTATTTCATAAAACGTAATTATTATATGAAATAATTAATACTTATTGCTACCAACGTTTATAAAAGTTTAAATAATAAGCGGACATTGCAAACGTGTAATGTATTTTGTCGACCATTTAAAATAAACAAAAATCGCAAAAATATTACACATGAATTACTCAATCAAGTAATTGTTACTTTGTCTGCTTCCGAAAGTTTTCATTTGTAACCGCACAGAATGTATCTTACTTTGGAGGAACTTTCGTCTCCCTGACCAAATCGTGACTATTGGTCGGTAAATGTATGCGTACACTAGCACGACGGATTCTTACAATTATAGTAATCACACAGGCCGATAGAACATATATCCCCATATTCGTACGCACACACGCGCGCGCATGTATATTAAATACCTTTATTTACAGCTAAGCACGTGCTGTAATCACGCACAATTTAATTATATTCTAGAGTAAAATGGTCAAGTGTGTTAAAGAATTTCGAATGTACAGGAAACAGTATTACACAGCTCTAGCTTTAGGCACACGATCAACTAAAAACTTAAACTTAACGACTGTAACTTATATTGAATTCATAAAATGAGTTAATAAAATCTATGAAACTTGCTATCAATGATTAAGTAAAATCTTATTTTTGTTTAAGGATTAATCACGTGTATAAGCCACATGCTTTCGAGCACACATCAAAAGCGCGCCGCAAATATAAGCAGGTACAAGTATGCGTAAGAAGGTATGATTTTATTCTCCCGTTCTTTTTTCGTCTGAAGATTTCTTTTTACGCGGCCCTCAAATAAACGCACAAATACGTGTGTACGCGGCACGTTGAACTGGAATTTCAAGCGGCTGAGATATTCGCAAGGCCTCAGGGACGCCCTCAGAAACAACAATGTCAACTTACTGTGGCGCCCCGCGATTATTCGAATAGTATAATGTAGTTTTCGTGTTACTGATAATAGATTGACGAGTTCCATGGTCGACAAAGGCAAAAAAGCAGTGTTGCCTTTCCGCTGTAACGCCCGCGCTGGATTTGCTTCCGATTCGTCGACCCTCGTTCACTTCGCACTTTCTTATAAGTTTCTTTTTTATCAAACCTGCAAGGAATCGCTTTTCACGAAAGCGGAGACGTAATCTTTTAATCTTTTACGGGAGATGAATAAGGATTCATTTTCTCCGACCGGAATATTTTCTCAAATAATAATATCGATCGCAAAAAACAAAATCTTAAGACAGATGTTAATATTATTTCCTCTGGAATTCAAGCGGGAAAGTTTGTTCCTTCGTGGCTTTACGTATAAATAAGCGGGCGAGCCTAAGGTACAAGAAGTCGATTTAAATAAAAATAAAAGTTTCAGTCATTTCAGACTTCCTAGGATCTAGATCAATAATCCTTGATAAATAACTTTTAAATATTGAAAATATGCATTAGATTCAGCAATCGCAATAAATCGATGTTTATTACTTCAATTAAACATCTGGATTGAGAAGAGCAGTAAACCATGGATAGGAATTAACCGAAGGATTATTTTATAATTTACAGCCACGCAGAAATTGCCTTGCCTCGCCTCGACTCTCTTTCTCGCTCGATCTTTTGTCCTTCTCTTATTTGCATGCAGCCACAATACCGACAAGCCAAATCCCTGCGCAATAATTATTTCATATAGACGCGGAGGGAAGGAAGACTCCTTCCTTAGTGAGTCTAATTCTCATAACAGTTACCCTAACTGTTATTTTAAGAAATGAATTTCGTAATGTTTTATGTGAGAAAAAGAACAAACGAAGCTCGAAAAATAATTAGACTGTAAAATTAATTTAATCTCGTCGAAATATAAATGTAATATATTGCTTGGAAAAACTTATTTTCTTGTATTAAGAAAGACATTAATCTGAATAATAAATGTGATGCGTTTATAGTACTTTAAGTGCTTTGACTTTTTAAATTATAAAATTATAAAACCATTCCTAGATATTTATCAGGAGGCTTTTATTCCAACAACTTAACAAGCTAATTATAACAAGCTAATATCAATATTAGCTTTGATTATTGTTAATCGATAACATTAGTTTCATCGGTAATTAGCAAATTACCAAAGCAAGAATTGCACAATTGCAGAAAGCATAATTTATAAACGCACATTTCGATAATAATTAAAATTGTCAGCAGATTCTAAGGGACGCACTATTCGGCTCAACGACTTCCAACGCAACATCTAATAGAAAATCGCCACATCTAATAGACAACTTTAATGTTGAAATGTATGATCTGAAAATGCACAAATGGGGCTTCATTATAAAATATCGCAAGGAGTTTAAACAGCGCATCTCGTAAATCTTTATATATAATCTTAACTAATCCAGTGGTTGTTCTCCTATTTGTCTAGGCGCTAGCTGGCGGCAAGGGGAAGGGTCTTATTATTATTGTTTCCACCCTTGCATATTATAGTATAGTTCAGGCAACGATTAAGTGTACTAGGAAGTTTGTCATGCCCTGGAGGCTATGATTCTCAGCTGGGATCGAATCCTCTAACTTTGAATTTTAGACCTAGGCGAAATACACCTAAGAATTACAATGCGAGGCTTGTATTTTTTTCATTTTGTCGTTATTCGGTAATAGTAAACATGTCCACTTTATAAACGTCGAGTAATTTTCCTACCAAGTCTTATTACCTTGAGTGATTGCAAGTTATATTTCGAGATCTTACCGGATTCATAGGATCCAATCAGTGAACGAATGCGTTGGGTATCTTGAAACTCTATTTTGAACTTTATTTTGAAAATAGTTTTATTATTATGCTAATTGCATCCAATAAGATCGTTACCTTCTTAATTTTACGAAAATATATATAGTCTTGAAGTACACGAAGACACGAAGACATGTGCGTGTCTTCCCTATACACCCCTATATATTTCATTCGGTTATCATTGAAAACGTTATTCGGTTGCTGTTGAATTCGTGGTCGTTATTTAATGAAGTAATTTAGTAAAGTAATGTTGGATGAATCAGTGGAAATGACTGTTTCATGTTGAACGTTTGTCTTCTAGCAAATATCTGCTTTATGCATGCTTAAATATTTTCAATGGAACTTTCATCGTGAACTCTCACGACCAATAATACTGTTGCCTAAAACTAATCATCTCTCTTCGTTCAATGCATTGCTTAATTCGGTGTTTAGCAACAGAATCTGGCTGCAGAATGTAAGCTTTACATTCATCAATAACGCAATGTTCCGTTACATTTTCTTTCATTAAATCAAGTCGCTTTATTCTCGTTTAACTTTCTCATGCGTTAAAGTCATTTTTGTCACAATAAGATTTTTCTTAAGCCTTATCATTTATATTGTGTTTCACGCTATTAATCTTATCTTCTATTTAAGAAATATTTAAATCTTGTCTTCACGATTTGTCCTTGTCGGTATATATAATGAGCTATGATTTAGTAAATTATTAAACGCTTTCGTTTCATTATATAATTGCATTAATTATTCATCAAAGCTTTTCTCATAAATTTCCGAATGAATTGGTAAAATTTTTTTATCCACTTAAGTATTTCCATAGAAATAAATTATGAAACGTGACGTGGATGAGACGTGTTCGAAATGATATTAACGTATAATTAATCAGGTGGCAAAAGCGTAAGTTTTTTCTTCGCGACAAATCGAGGATAAATTTCCTTTCTATTCGTTTATTGAAAAATCCGAAAACTGTGCTATTATGATATTTAAATAAAAGTAGACGGATAAACAATTTAATATAAGTTATTATTCTTATTATTATTCTTATGTACCTTTATCACTTTTATGATTTATTAACGTGATTTACCTTACGCTTATTGTAATACGTAAAAATTATATTTATATTCAATTTATTTTTAATTGCTAGGTTCAGATCCATAATAAATGTTTATATTTGAAATTAAATTACATTCTAATAATGGATAATTATAGGATAATACTTTAATTATTGGTTATATTATTGGATTCTTAAGTCATTAAAGTCATTAAACGATATAAATAATTAAAATAGCTACATTTTAAATATATTTGCATCGGTTGTCGTACTTTATTTTACAACGGTAAGTTAAAAACTTTATTTCTTACATTTATCGTGAAATACAAATTTTAAAAATAGATATAACAATCGGTGCCTATTATTCGAAGAAACATCTTTTACGGACAATTTTAAGATGGAAACGATAAGAATGATGCCGACTCGATTCGTCGTGATCATTTAACAATAAGAGGACTGTAACTCTCGAAAAGTCAATAGTTATCCTTTATGGCTTACAGACCATAGTTCTTGCAAACTGTAAGGGCTATATGCAAGGGTTCGCTCCATCGGGACTTACGATGGACTTAGCCCTTGTTCCGGTCGCTGACCACTTTACCTCCATTAACCATTAAGGAACCTAATGAAAATAGGATTAAGTGCAGCGCAACTAGTCAACTGTAACTTTTCTACTGAGATCTTTCGCGTTCTCTTAATCGTAATTATGTGATTCTTCTTTGAATAATAGTTTTGGTAAGCTGAAAAAGCCAAAAAATATAAGTACCGCATTTATCAGTGCATACATTTGATTTTATCCGCATATACATACATACATATACATATATATATATATATATATATATATCTGTAAGTAAAATAACGTAATGATTTTGTCACTGTTATATTCTTCTATAAAAATTCGCGAGAATCTTTGATATAATTGACGAAGCAACGCGTGGCATGAAAATCAATTCGAATTTAAATATTGTAAAAAGCCAAACTAAACGAGTAGCCTTTAATTACTTGGTTGTTATTATCAATAGTCGTACATCCGATCTTACTTCTGTGACGATTTTGAGAAAAATGTTGAAAAAAATGTCAACCGAATTAAATGGAGAATTTAATCGGTGAATTTTATCATAATTTTATCATAAATAGTTCAACGCTGTATGCGTTGAATTTTTGATTGAAAGTTCCATTTAATTAATAAATGACAACTTGCTGCTCTCGTGAGAGATTATGTAGCGCTGTTAGTCCAGCGAGGGAAGTCGTTACAAACACAAAACGATCCCAAAGTACGTACTACACGAAAGAAAATGTAGCAATATCGACGAGTCGAGTGATGGACGCTTCCCACCGATACGCCGCATCTCTCACACGCACACCAAAGGTGAGCCCGTAGGTAAAAGCCATCGCGCCGCGGCGATTTCCTTTCATCCGGCGCGCGGAAAAATCCGAGGAAAATAAGAGACAGCGGCTATCGACTGAAGGGGTCACGCGCAGTTCGAATCTCCATACGTACGACTCCGTTAAGGCCTCGGCTCTCCGATAGCGCCCAAGAGCGTTTTCGCGTTCCGCGATAGCGACCCCAAGGCCCCGGAGGCTGCGCCCCACCTTCTCCATGTCCTCGCGCGACCTCTTACGGGACTCCAGCAAGGCGGCCAATTCTCATTTTCCACTAGTCATAACGAATCCTTCAACGACCGAACAACCATACGGGCGTTTTTCCTCGCTCTTTGTCCGCTACCCGTTGCTTTTGCTTTCTATCGATGGCTGGCTTTTTCTTCGCGTTCGGATAGAAAAACAATTTTTGGTGCGTTAAAAGTTGTAACATAACGATATGTCGATATTTCTCATTGTTGTTGCTCTTGGGCGTTATTGCTCTTGCTTCGCGTTGATAAGCTACGTTATAACCCAATGATTACGTCGCCAATGAAAATGAAATTGACTTGGTTTTTCAACTACGGTAATTCATACCAATATTATAGAAGACGGACAAATCCGCATTCGAACTATTATCGTATAATATTTAAAAACTATTCGATAACTCTACGCTAAATATTCTTAGCTAAAGAAACTTTTCAACCGATTCCTTTGCTCAAAGTTTCGATTTATTTTTAAAACATTCTTTAATACTCTTTAATTTACTATAATAACCTACATTTACTTAATATTATAGTTGTTATATTATCTCACAAGGATATATCACTTTTATTTCAAAGAGAAAAGTAACAAATAATTATAAGGTATCAGGAATATAACATTTTATTAGATTTTTTTTATCAGCGACAATTGTATGCGCAAAGTTTGCGTGCCGGAAACACGACTACTTATGAAATCGATCCAGGAATAAACGTGCGTTGTTTCTGCAGCACGAGTGTCCAGCTGCACTTTTATATTATCACTCAAAACGCACTGGCAATTAAAGATCGTTTTAACGAATTCAAATTATTATCTTGATGTTGGCACGTCGCGATTTCATTTACCGATTTTGTTAAGAGCTATATTTTATAACTATTTTATTTACTTGCTATCTTGATTAACACGAATATCTTTAATGGTAACTGGATCTATTCTCAATTTCTATCTATGTTACGAATATATCATAAATATGCAAAACATGATTATATATTTTACTTGAGCGATATTTGTACGTAATCATAATCAAAATTAAAAACTAAGGTCATTGTTATAATAAATCATTGTAGAAATATTTTCTCATTTTAATCACTAGCGTAGAACATTTTTATTTAATGAGCATCGAAGAAAATACGATAAGAAATTACTATAAAAAAAGATTTTACGCTTGTATTTATAAAATTACAATATTTTCAAAATCATTCGTTAAAAACACAATCTTATCTTGTGCACAGACTTTCCTCCGTGTAATAAAAATTGTGTTACGTATAAAACAAGCGCATTGCATTACATTGAAAAAACTTTTATCTTAAGTCAGAATGGAATTATTGTAATAAGCGTTTTATATATCTTATTCTTATAAAAATATCAAATCTAGCGATTCTTCTGTCTAATATCATTGCCGAAATTTTTTCTTTGCATATTTCTTATATTATGATTTATAAGCTGCGCGCGTTAAAAGAAAATTTTAAGATTTAAAATTTTCTAATTCGCCCTTTACGCGAAGTGAAAATGATAATTGTGCTTTTTGATTAAATTTTTATGCTGCCCAGATACTAAAATAGTTTAGCACCCAGTGCTAAGTGCCGAAACAATAAAAAGTTATTAAAGTGATTACGTCAAGAACAAAATCAAAGACTTATAAAAGTACTCATCATTGCAAGAAAATATATAATAAAAACAGCTGTTGATTTTTTTTGGTAGCTTCCTTTGCCTTAAGTAACCACATGACAAAAACGACGCTCTCTCCCATTCTGTTTATCCATTTATCTATCCGTTTATACGTCTGCGTGCATATCGATCTCTCCCTCCACGTCTTTATCTTTTTATCTCGCAAGCTAGCCATCAATCCATCTGTGTTTTGTGAAATAAAGAAAGAGCGTGTGTTTGTGTATGCATGTGGCCCTCGTGTAGCGCATTTGAGTTTTGTCTGCAATAAAGTCACTCCGTTTTCGTTCGCTCGCTGGTGAACTCGCGCGATCATAAATAACCACCAGGTGTATAATAAGACATCAACGAATGGCTACACTCACCTACGCACCGATACGATCTTTACGGACACATGACAGTCGGAAGTTGCACATTTTTTCTGTCCGGCTGCCCTCGCGAAAGCGCGTGGCTCGTTAAAAATTAGTTCTCTTGGTTATTGGGTACTGTTCCATTTTTCTCTCAAAAACTCGATTCGTAAATGTTTAATAATACGCTCCGGGCAAAACAGAACCATTGAAAATTCAAAATGTTGCTCGTATATAATGATGCACGAGAAAGTTTGGCTGCACAGTTTACTTATGCAACTGGACGTAATCTCAGTCGGAGGATGTTAGTCAATATTATTCACAGGAATACTCGTCGTAAATTGGCAAATATATACTCTGAAAGATAATTACACGTTGATATAAAGTTCCATGGGAAAGTTATCGAAAAAATTATTACAAGCGTCAGTTTATTTCAAACAGTTTTTTATTTAATATCAATTTATATAAAATTCTTCCAAGTTCCCCTACTTTTAATTCGACAACGCACGTTTGTAGCAGAGTCAACAAATATTAATTTACGTCTACAATCGACGTCTACAATCTTCGATTTTTCATTATTAGAAAATTATGTGCGGCACTATTATCTCTGTATTTCGTTTTACCTTATACGGGTAGCGCTATTCTCGCGTACTACTGCGTCGATCAGGTATAAAAGACTGTGCCAAATGAAGGTTCGTTACCAGCAAATATATTTTATTGCGTTAATTTACGCACTTGCAAACAGATTGAATGGATACTATGCGTTTAATATCTTGATTCTTCATCAATCAGGTGAAGCTACTTCTCTCTTTTTCGATATTTTAATTTGTAAAAAATAATTAATCATCGTTGAAGTTTGTAACGATAATTACATCGTGTAATTAAGAATATCCTCTACATTGTTATTATTATAGTAATTACTCTAGGTATTATTGGTCATGTCATACTTTGGCTCCAGAATTGATAATTAATTTCTTTTCATCTGTATTAGCCCAGATTTTCAGCACAAATAACACGAATACACGAACGTATGAAGTACATAATTTCTTCGCGAACGAAGCTTTAAATTTTGGGTGTCAATTGAAAAGGAACTATTTCCTAATGAATGTTCGTATCGAATTAATGTCCTCATCCTCACTCGACGACGCAACGAATATTAATTAAGAAAATTAATAAAACCGATCAAATTATGATGATTCAGACTAATTAAAAAGAGCTGGATCGACAGTTGAAATATTTTTCAAATAATGTCGCAGAATCTTCTTCTTCTTCTTCTTCTTCTTCTTCTTCTTCTTCTTTCGTGCAACAGCTCTCGCATCTTTTCTCCACTTTGGTCAATTTATTGTCTTGCGTACGCCGCGATACTTATATCGCATTAACTTGCTTGTCCTTGCCACGGTAGAGAGAGAGAGAGAGAGAGAGAGAGAGAGAGAGAGAGTACGCGCGCGCGCGAATTATCGCTGATTATTTCCCTCGTGTTTATAACGAGCAAAGAATCAGAAAGAGCGCGTGTCAGATTTTACGACACTCGAGCGCGTTAATTTGCCGCAGATACCGGACGCTATCGATCTACTCTATGGCTCTCTATGTTCCTTGCTCTCTTTACCGTCTTTCCTCTCAAGCGAGCGCAAAACTCTTTATACATTGCAAAGTCTCGTTCCGGTCGTCCTCGCACATTTAATGTTATTGCAGATCACGCGAGATCGTATGGGTAGGTGTGGAAGTACACTCGAAAAGAAGCCAACGTTATTGCGCCGAGTGAATTAGACGATTTCCCATCGCGTGGCTATTTGTACGATGCATTTTCTCCGTTTATCGGACGGGAAACATTTTCTTTTAACGAAAGCATGCGCATCTTGATAAAGCGTTTAACTTCGTGTAAAATCGGAATTATGCTCAAGTCATATGGCCTTGTACATTTTTTATTGTCCTGTTCATTTCGACGAAATAATTTGCAGTAAATTATGCAGCGTGAGAGAATAGTTCAATTTAATGACCAGCCTGGAAATTTAATTTACTTTTACTACCACGGACGCAATTAATTCTTTAACTTTTACGTATGCACTGTGTTAATAATAATAATAATAATAATAATAATAATAATAATAACAACAATAATAATAACAATAATGATGATGATGATGATTAACGACAACAACAACAATGAACGTAATATATTCAATGAAAGAAAAAATAAATCCTGCTTCGATCGAATTTTGCAAGCGTTACTACTCGATTATTATCCTGAGATAGGTATCTCCCAAGAATATATATAATTCATGCTATTAATAATACATGTACAGGAAATATATATGAGATACTCTTTGTAAAGGCGATTACTATTTAAATAATATTTACTTAGTCGAGACATTTAAAGGAGTAATTTAACCACATGATCAGAGAGTATTAAATTTTTACATGTGTAATATTTATTACAAGGTAATAAAAACTTATGCGAATGTATTTGTTATAAAATGAAGGTTTTACGTCATAAAAGTTCAAATACAGTCGATATACTTTATCACGTGATACCTACTTTACGTATTTATTTCAGAGTTAAATAATGGTTTTCCAGCAAAGACGTAATTTTATTAAAGGTTTTAAAGGAAATACATTAGAAGAAGGAACTACAAGACGAAGCCGCATCGCAAACATTCTCAACAAATCTTGCTTTATAGGAGACTCTGATAGCTTATCTCTTACACAGATAGTAAAACCTGATCGACCGTTTGCAGGTACTAGTATCGAAGTTGCAAAGATAATTCTGAGAAGCAGAGAAAAACGCGGTGTAAATGTTGCGCCCTCTGATCAATCACGACTAAATCATGCGCGTAAAACAAAATATTCATTGTTGCTCTTTAACAGCGTCGTTAAATTGCTTAGCCTCGCCCCGATGTCTAGAAGACACAGGACACAGGCGCGAGTTGTTTATTCCATTCGGCGGAACGAGTGCAATGTCCGTTTTGTCTTCGACTGCGCGCCCTTTTATAACGCCAGTAAATTACACATTTTATTCGAGATCCAGAACGCGTGCGCGCATTCAAAATGTTAACTTAAACAAGGAGTGAAGTCAGGTGTGTATAATTGAATGGCACGGTTATAAAAGATCTGACTGCGGTAGGTCGACTTTTAGTACACAATCTATTATTATCTTCTATTTTTTTACATTTTTTTCCATATTAGCCACTAGTATCGAACTCTTGGATTAAAGCCTTTGAGTGTATTTGTCTTCAAATTCTTATAAGCAGGATGACTAATAACAAGAATCTTCATTAACACTAGAAATGATTTTTGCTTCAAATTATTTATCGTAATCAAGAATGTATTTTAATTTTTTTATTTATGTTAATTTCATTTTATTTTATTTAACACAAATTTATTTAAATTTCAAGAATTTATCGTAATCTAATAGATATGAGTTATGAAATTATTAACCTCTATAAGCTATCCAATGCTTTATGATCAAACGTAATTAAAAAATCAATGGTATCATTATATTCAGATTTGAGTTTTAACATTGCTTATAACATTCTAGAAATTTTTAAGCATTCCACTCGTAATAACAAATTACTACGTACACATGGGTATAAATTCAAATTAAATTAAATTATAGTACCATACATATACATGCGTGGTATATAATATATTTTCTGCCTTGAGAACTAAAATTGTTATATCTTATGTGGATTCCTTAAACGGTTTAGAGCAAAGAATTTTGTAAATAAATTTAAGATATTCAAAATAGTTTAACCAAAGCTTTAGATATTATTTTGTTTAATTGGAAGAATATTTAAGTTTAGCCATAAATACGTATGTATTCTAAGTTCGTAAGATAAAGAGCACATCACATGCAATAAAGCAAAGTTTCGACAACAAAAAATAAGAAAGAAGTGCAGTTTGTTAATAAGAATTAGAAGTACGGTTAAAATAATAGTTAAACGTTAAAAGCGATGTTATTCATTGCAGAATTTAATAATAATTGAGCAAGCTACACTGCATGCTACGCTATTTTTGAGCTCTGCGTACACTTACGCAAAACTTGGAACAACGCTAAAAAGGAATTGAAAGAAGCAAACAAAAGTTGTGAAAGGCGATAAAAAACGCACTCATTTCTTCTCTTTTTTTCTTTGGGAACGAGAAATACAGTATCCCATTCTAATGGGACACGATGGCGCCCTCCTCACACGTGTGCTACTCGTTAATCCAAGGCAGACTACGTGGAGATTCTCCTTTTCTCTCTCCTAAAACCCGCATTACTCCTCTCTATCTGCTTCTCGCCCCGTGCTCTACCTCCTCGCGCTCTCTCTCTCTCTCTCTCTCTCTCTCTCTCTCTCTCTCTTTATTCAGGAAAGTTTAACGGAGAGAAAAATCAGAAACAATACGATGTTGGCGCGCCGAGGCCGATGTCGGTTCCCACCTCTGGTAAAATCTTTCACTCTCTCTCTCTCTCTCTCTCTCTCTCTCTCTCTCTCTCTCTCTCCCTCCCGCCCCTGTATAAGCATTGTCAATTAAAGAAAGAAAACGCCGTGAGGTACCTCCTTCTTTAGCATAAGGCACACATAGTGTGGCTGTGCATGTGCGGTAAAGGTGAGCGTGCGCGAGAGTTCGCGAGTCGCAAAATGCCGTTGCACCGAAGAAGTGCACGAGAGAAGAGGATAAGGGCCGAAAATAAACAAGATGCCGAGAAAGAGATACGATTTTCGAGAGCGTGCGCGAACGCGCGCCTCTGCCCTTTCGGTTCCTTGATCGCGCACGCGCGCAAACCAACCAAGGATAATAAATTATGGCTAACATGCGAGGAGAAAGAGAAAGAGAAAGAGAGGGAGAGGGAGAGGGAGAGGGAGAGGGAGAGTGAGAGAAAGGGAGAGGGAGAGAGAGGGAGAGAGAGGGAGAGAGGGAGAGAGAGAGGGAAGATTGAGAGGGCCGCTTGATTATTTATTTAACAATAAAAGAAACGGGCGGACAGATATTCGTGCTGCGTGGGTCCGGAGAGTGAAACGAGATATATGTGTCTATAGAAGAACGAGAAATATATGTATCCTCCGTTTTGTTGAGGAGAGAGGGAAGGAGACGCGCAAGACATTGTTTTTTGAGAAAGGGAGACGCGCGAGGGGCATAAAAAACTAGCGCCCGGAATATTTTTCAATCAGTGGGAATTTATCGCCGATGATTTTTGCATTTTACAGCCTTTCGTGAATTCTGTTGCCGCTCCTCTCCGAAAAATTCGTTGCATTCGGCGTGTGCGCGAATCGTTGCTTAATTTACGCACCTTTAAATAATCCCGAAGCACCGCGACTTTCGCCGCGCGAGAAGATAAGGATTAATAGTCCTTAAAAAATAAAAGCGCGATGGATTCGTATAAAACGCGAACGTTTCTTTTACCTTGGACAGTCGCATCGGGAGATGTTGAGACTCTGTGGCGGGGGAATGCGAACGATTGTAAAATGGGAATTTACGATCACTGACTACGCGACGGCGGGAAGCTTCTACAAGCTTCTCTTAAAGAGGAGCAAATGTAAGATCACATCTGTGATTTCGCTCGATTTCGCGTTTTATCGCATGCCGGGCTTCCAAAAGAGTATTATTATGTACTTGGAGAGATCAAATGTTCCTTTAATAGAGCCACGCATACTTTTATGCGGAGTAGTTTAGTCGATTCGACGGATACCTAGTCGCTCGCTTTTATAGATTTTTAATTGTCCCTATATATTTCCTCTCATTACCAAGACGTGCATGGATTATGCTTAAAAAATATTCCATTTTATTACTCGGCAGGCTTTCTCAAATTATTCCATAAGTGTGTGATAATGTGTCAACGGAAAGAAGCATTTAATGTTGTTCCCAACAGTTTCAAGCGCAATATATGTATTTTATCTTCGAAAATGAATCTTATCGATTAACTAGTGGCCTTTTAATTGATATAATAAAGTTTATGTCGATTTTCTATAAAAGGACTTCATTAAGTTTAAACTGAAAATTTAAACTGAAATTTGATTTCAATGCATGTCTTGCTACCTATCAAACTTTCAAAGACATTGAAAATCATATTACTACATATTCGTTAAAAAATATACTTTATATTTACATATGCTTGCTTGAATATATTTCACTGACTTTACCGTGTACATCAACAAAGAATTTTATATTTTCTCGACGATATTATTAGTTCGGAAAATTTCCTACAATATACCAATGTCATTGTAATTTTTCAAATTCTGTTTTTTTAAATAAATCCTACATTTACGTGCAATTTTTAAACATTGTTAAATTTTGCGTGTACTATCAAGTACCTTGTAACGTTTTAATAAATCAACCAACATTGAAATATTAAAACATCAATTGAACTGGTGAATACATTTCAATTTAGTAATAATCATTATTGCATATGTCATTATTCAAAATTGATAAATATTGCGATACTACAGTAAACAGATAATTAATTTAATGGCATCTGAAATTGCAAGTGAAGCTTCCGAAACGGTAAGTTTTTAATTTCATTTTATAATTTATTTTTTTATTTTCCAATCATACACGGTTTATCTTGTTAGCGATAATTTTCTATAATATTATTACAAAATTCCAAAAAAATATTCGAGATAACCATGTGATAATTATATCATTGATTTAAAATAACAAAAATGATATTTAGCTAAAATTTGGTGTGTGGGTGTGTGTGGGTGTGTGTGTGGGGGTGTGTGAGTGTGTGAGTGTGTGTGTGAGTGTGTGTGTGAGTGTGTGTGTGTGTGTATCTGACTCTGTAATCAATTTTTGAAATACTGCATGTGCTAAATATCCAAGATGCAATAACTTTCGTTCGGACGTTATCAAATTCTTCATGCAGATCATTTGCTTCGCATATTTAAAGATGTTTGAGGTCGTAATGTATTACATCTAGTTTTCACATTAATACTGAAATATAATTCTGAAGATGAAGTTGAATTGAGATAAATACTAGCTTTTGATATACGGACTGCGTGAAAAATTAGAACTCATTCTTTTCAATTGTTTAATATTTTAATTAGTTCAAAACAAGTGTAATAATAAAAATAAGGTTAATTTTAATAAAAATTTCATATCGTTTAACTTTATTTTGTAAAAGTTATAAATAACTATATAATAAAGCTTTGGTCTTGTTGTCAGATAAAAGTCTGTAAACTATTGATTTTTCACGTAGGCAACGTGTCAATTGAATTTCTACAATTCTATTTCATAGTTTAGGACTAATGAAATATGCATTATCTTTAAAAGATTTACGATTGTAGAACTTCATATAAGCTCGATGATCCGACAGTTAACCTCTTGTAATGAACACGAATCTTGTAATGAAAGTATAGATTGATTTTCTTAATTTTAATTTAAAGAGTCGGCATTTACTTTCTGCTTAGACTATACGATCAAAAGTTCGCATATGCATCGAAAATGG
Source organism: Wiebesia pumilae (assembly GCA_018907045.1). Taxonomy (NCBI): domain Eukaryota; kingdom Metazoa; phylum Arthropoda; class Insecta; order Hymenoptera; family Agaonidae; genus Wiebesia; species Wiebesia pumilae. The sequence continues at coordinate 4,867,553 of JACCHZ010000181.1, read as the reverse complement.
AAAAAGCGAGCTACATCGACGTCATTAAAATTTTCAGCTTTTATTTTATTATTTCGAGCAATGCGTTATTTATGAGCGTGGAATAAGTATTTTTTGTGCCGGTGGGAAGGTTCATGTTCGTGAGAGTCCACGCAGATTATTAGCATGCATTATGGTTATGTGCGCGTTTTCATATAACAAAAATGTATACGTAGGAGCAAAAAAAAAAAACGCTTTCGCGGCTTGCATTCTACAAAAGTAGAATGAAAGAAGCGCATTTTGCTCTTAAATACAATAAACGATTAACCAACGATTGCCATGACATCAAATTAGGCGAAAAAACTTCATCTTTCGCAGTTAATTACTCTGAAAAACACTTGCCCGCCTTTGATTAACTAGTTTTTTACTTTTTACATCTTTCTGACCACTTAGAGAATAAGTATTTAAGAAATATTCAAGTGGCTCATTAGTTGTTAGCTATAAATTAATAAAACAACGTCGATGAGATAATTTGATTTTAGTCCTTCATAAAGTTTTGAGGTTATCGAATAGACTTGGCAAGAATGACACCATTCGAAGTAACTATTAATTTGTGAAGATTGAATTGCAAAGTTTTAGTCGAATTTTACAATCGGTCGGAAAAGATTTCGAAACATATTAAGCAATAATCTGCTATTCGTAGATAAAATAAACGGAAAGTAGTATTCATAAAATTAGACATTAAAACGACAATCGTAAAGGTATTTTTAACGTACGCGCGCGTTTTCGTTAGAAGAGATCCGTATATTAATTAGCAATTCTGCTATCTGACTTTGTTAAGCGCTCGAAAATAATAATAATCGCCGAATGCACGAAAATGATGCCGCACCCTCGAGAAAAAGATAAATAAAAGTGAAATCGTTAATTCAGCTAAACTTTATGACTATTCCGCGATGATTAATCATGAGCAGTTGTATCTGCCTGCCGCGTATAATGTTTCTTTTACCATCGGCATCCATCTTTTCGAGCAATTTGCTGCAAATGCGAAGCAGCAGCCAAGGCTTCCGTGACTTATAAACGCAGATGTAAAGCCATATGTCCGCGATCGCGGGGGCTCACTTCACTTTTCTTTTCCTCCAAAAAGCCTACAAGCCTCGGCTCTTGTAAAATTTGCCGCAAGGCGACCGGCAATATATCGGCTTCGGTTCCATAACTTAAACTTGCGCTGATCTCTCGAAGCAGCTTGGCTTCCAATTCCTCGTCCGATTGTTTTTGCTTTTCTTTTTCCTTTCTTCGATAACGAGTTCACGAAGGATACTTTTACGCCCGGTTAAAGGTAGTCCCATCGCGACTTTGCATTCTTAATGTTGCGCTTTGGAAATAAATCATTCCTGGCAAACTTATCGACTGCAACCGTCTTTGCTTCTTGCTGACATTTCGATATGCTCTGTTCAATAGTAGTTCACTTGACTTCCGACCTCAATATTAATTAACCAAAATTTTAACGAACAATAAAGGAAATTTACGGTCCTTCATCCGTTGCGCCCAAGTCACTTAGAGGTCGCTTTATAATTTATAAAGATCGTCGTACAAAGATCTTCATCGCCTGCTTATAATAGTATCTTAGTATCTGTATGAAAATTGGTTAAACTGGGGGAAAATGGCCTAGACCAAATGCTCAGTTTCACGTAATGCAAAAACATAGCAAAACATTTCGTCATTAAAATAACGCAGAGACTCTCCGTGTCCATTCTCTTTGTTAACAAGCGTACATTCCTACTGCGCTCGGTCGAAGTCCGAAGCTACGCAAGGGAAAAAAAGAAGTTGAGAAACCAATGCGAAAAGAAGCTAAAGAAGAAGCTATAAGAAACATCGGAACAAGCGAATACGTTTCCCCCTGCACCGCCGCGATGCAGGCTTTTTGCTCTCCCGCTAACCATGGCATAAGGTAATTAAATACCTCTGACCTTCGCTCCCTCTCCCTTTCGCTCCTCGTAGCCTTTTCTCGCTCTTGGGTCGACCGACACGGCGCCCATCCCGCGCCACCTTTAACGATTGTCTCTGGGTTAAAGGCCGTGATGCATCGATGTGCATAAAGGTCCAAGCAAATAAACCTCGTCGCGCGTCCCGACACTTACTCCTTTGCCTTTGTTTACAAAGGAGCAGTAGCGACACAGTTTCGAATCAAGGTTTCACAAAATATATATTTCGAATTTTTTTAATTGTGCTTTTAAGTCGCACGTAAATTTGATACTAATACGCGCGTTTTAGAAGCTGATATATTAACAAGAAAATCTTAAACGGGTACTCAACGATATCTTGCAATAGACTCCAAATATTTAACTATTTTATAAAAGAAATTAGATTTTGCTTTCCCCCCCCCCCGCCCCGCCCTTCTTCTTTTGAGCTTATACTTAATCTTGAATACCTAATCTGAAAAATTACTCGACAGCACGAGAAAACTTTATCACATAAATGAGACTTAAATTATTATTAGAAACTCGGTTATCAAGGAACTAGCACAACTGTAGTCTAACTGAAACAACTAAAGTGGTTTCGAGGTCTACGTATTATAGTGCATCATAGTTGTCGTATTTTTCTCAAAAGTAAAAGCTCTTTTTTAAAAGATTTTAAAATTCAATTTAAGCATAATACCCGTTAATATACAGTAAAAGAAACGGCCATTCAAGTTGATTAATGGTAGGCAATTAAGTAATAGTCACTTTATTAAAAGATTAGCTCCTTTTATTTACATTGAAAGTTTTATCACGGATATACCTGACTTTATAAGCTAATATTTTAATAATATTTTCAAAGAAATACATTCGAGCAAGAACACGTGAAGTATTTTAAAATCGTGCAAAAACCAGGAATTAATCTGAAGGTTTGCGAAAGTAGCAAACTTTTATTCGCATATTTTAAAATTTTTACGATTATTAACACCAGAAACGTTATTTTAAGTACTATTAATACGACTTGTTATGCTAGAAATCTTAAACATATGCATACAAGTGTATTTCAACTTCTCAAATACAACTCAACGCACTCCCGCATTAATGCTATGCTCGCGCATGCTCTCGTTACTTTTTCTCATAAAGATAAAAAAACAGTATGTCGCAAACACACGCTTATACACATGCAAGGATAAATGCTCGCGAGGGTATCCGAGCACTATGGGAACCATGATATTTATTAAGCCAGAAAGTAATAAATTATAGGTGGCTAATAATGGGAAACACGTGTGTGCACGTGCGCCAACGTGTAATTGATGCGTATGCAAAGGAAGTCGTTTTCGGCTCGCATAGCGAATGAGAGATAAAGATCGTTCGGTTGTAAGGATGAGGATATGGCGGAGGCGCGCGCAGGAGATGAGGCCCAATGATGATGCAGGAATGAGATGAGCCAAGCGAGAACTTGGAATAATTTACTTTTCTCGGCTCGTTTGTTTAGTTCTATTCGAAATTACAATAAGTTGAAACCTTTGTTAGGCCCTTTTAATAATTATTACAGAAATTGAGATTTGCTTGGCAAATTTTTACGTGGCTACGAACTAAATTTCTAAAAGAAACTGTGTAAAATATAGACGAACAACTGTAGGAAATGGTGAAAAAATGCATTGACCGAGATTCGCACGATTAAAGAAACGTTAAGAATGAAAATAAACTATAAAAACAATTTTCATTTTTCTCTTTGATATTACATTCTGCTATCGCTTTACGATTTTCAATAGCCATAAAATTTTCAATAATATGTCAATATTTATATCTTATTCTGATAAGCGGAAAAGTAATTCAAGTTTATCAATAGTTAAACTGCATAAAATAGTGTTGTATTTAATATTTTCAAAGCACTAAAGTACATTTTTTATTTGCCATTAAAATATTTACTCGTCCACTTTCCCAACCAGTATGTCAAATTTAAACCTTAGCTTTTCATTGTACTTATATTCTAGAAGCTATTAAGAAACCCAATTCTCTTGATAAATATAACGAGTTCTAGCTAATCGGAAGTATTTCAAAACACCCACTTACTCATTCATCCTAAAAATCTTAATGTTTAACAAAAATCTTCTCGTGCGCGCATTATAATATCAAAGTATCGCGTCGTGCGTGATTTTAAATAGCTGAAATACCTCTTGGCTTCGGGGACCCTCGTGCTTCCGGAAACATAGCACGCGACCCTCATAAGCTTGCAAATGAGATTCTCTCGCGATTTCTCTCTCTCTCTCTCTCTCTCTCTCTCTCTCTCTCGCGCGCGCGCTTCTCTCTTTCTCATTTTTTCCGACCACAAAAGGAAGGATAAGAAAAGAAAAGGGGGGTCCCGATCATCTGCATCGCTTATTGACCAGCGGAACTTGCAACCGATCGATCGATCGATCGATCGCCATTGTCGATCCGTTCACGCGCGTGCGCGAGCATTGGACAAAGCAGAAAACACTGCGTTTCGTGTCGAAGTCAAGGAGAGAACTTCGTGCTTCGCGGTATAATCCCTTCGTTACCGCAGTTATAAAGGTGCGAGGTATTTATTGGCGAAAGCCGCGATGCCGCACGTTTGCGCAAACACGAATACAGTTTAATGATCAGCTGCTGCCTCCTTCTTTGGCTCTACCTCTTGTCTATCTATACGCGACGACACTGTGGGCTTTGCACCTAGGTAAATTACTTTTATTATTTCCAGATGAGCAGATTACCACTTCTCTGGTACCGATAGAGGTGTTGTTATACTCGGCTAATAGGGCATGATTCTATCGGATTTTACGTTGGTTATATAAGTTTAATCCGAAGGTATGAAGGAAAGACGATTAGAATTGAAATTAGCCTATACGAATAATAATTAATTTTGTTTATAATGTCTTTCAATTACGCAGTACTTTTTATCGTGTAAAATTTTATTTTTTACCTAGGCTGACCTCTTTTTACACCTAATCTATGTCTTATATTATTATACTTAAATGAAATATTCGATGAAAAGATTGAATATTCTTCGAGTTAATTCAAAACGTTGTAAATAATTCAAGCGCCTCTTTAACTGTATACTTAATACATCACAATATTATCACATGCTGCATTTAAAAATGTACAGAATTTTTCTTCGTAATTGATTATAAGCATTTTTATTTTACATGGAATAAATCGATTATATTATTATATAATAGAATTTTTGTTGAACGTTGATCAATTGTATTTAAATGTACATTAAGTGTATAAAATAATGTGATTATGTATAAAAAAAATTCATCATTACTTTAGAAAATTAAAGATTTATGAATTTTATGTCGCGAAAATTGATGGCCAAAAAACTTGTTTCTCATATGAATGATAATCAGAAAGGATACTTATAAGAAGCGTATGGAATGTATAACGTCATTTGTACGTAGCAATTACTTATTTTCTTCTTACGGTTCCATATTCCATAACTATAAGATACTTTGCACAAACTGTATTTTTGAAAGATTTTTGTCATCGCTTGGCCTTCAACTAATCTGGTGTATTATTTATCTAGCATCTATCTGTGCGGAAAATATTAATGTTGAATATTATTATTAACGGTGAATAAGTTACCTTTACTACTCGTCCTTACTCTCATGACGTTTTATTATTGCACTCGTTTTAATAACGCGAATACAAACAATTGATCTATAGATTCCTTTCCTCTCATTTCATAAACGTTATTTTAGTAAATATATACTGATTCTTACAAATGCTACTGCAGCAAACGTCATTATTACGAAAAAAAAACTGTTAAACAATTGCAAAGTTGTTACATGGGACAAATTGCGTTTGCGAGGATAACTTCGCGGTATCGCCCAACGGGTAATCATCACTTTCCTCTGCGTTAATTAACGCAATTACATTCCTCATTTTCTTCCATATAAGATATTAATAAATAAGAACGTTAATTTTTTTAACTTGTTAATCTACGGGAAGGAAATAATACGTTCACTTTGTAAAAGAAATACGACCATCGAATACGTATTTTGTATTATAAGAGACTAAAGTTACATCGAAAGGATTTTTATATATATATATATGCTTCATCGCAGTAAAGACAGCAAATGAAAAGTAAAAGTCAGCTTTTATGAAACGAGCTTAGAAAATTTAATAAAGCACTCATAAAATAGTAAAAGCTTATCGGTAAGTAAAATCAACAGGAAAAGCCTATCGGACGATCTGTGAATTCGTGCAAACTACGGATACGTAAGATACGTTTGACAATTTTTCCTCGCTCGGTCAACGTACACTGAACGCGTTTACTCGCTTGTAAAAGAAGAATCATCAAGACAAGTACCATAAGAAACAAGCGCAGACTCGCCTGCAAGAAAAGTTCGGAAGAAAGGACGAGAAGAAGGTTGCGATTCCCGCCATGTCGCTACACATGTACATAGAATACGTATACACCGAATAAGAAGCCTTTACAAGGCGTGGTGCGTGCGTTAAGCCGCGGCCAATAAACCAATTCCAGTCTTAATTAAATCTAAGACAATACGGCTGCTAATTAAAGTAAACATCCATAGTAATAAAACGCTCTACCGCTCGCCCTCTTGTGAGCGCGCATTTTTCGCCAGACTGAGTAATCGAGGATGTTTCTACAATGACGCGTCCGTCCGGTATACATTATTTCAACACATTGTCATTCAACACATTAACAGAATAAAATAATGACTCTGCGCTATTATAATTAATAAAAAATATGCAATAAGAGCGCGAATATTTCAGGCGCGTTTTATAGCCTGAAAGTGATTATACGCCCGTCAATTCAAAAAATGCAGTTTAATTCCCTCGTACGGAACGTTGCAATGTTCCTTTTGCGAAAGCATTTCAAGATTAAACTAGCAAATGCAATTAATATTAAAGGTCGATTATTCCGAAATTTTTTAAGAACTGCAAATGAAGAGAATAGAAAGCGTTAAGCGAAGAAATTATGAAATCCAAACACACGGTCTACATCGTTTCACGTACAGCCTAATGAGTATTCGAGGTTGGGAGAACGACAGGGAAGAAAAAGTCGCGCGAATCGGTAATAAAAGATGCACTTTTGTAGCTTTATCTACGATCGATAGCGCAGCCGTCCACCGATAAAGGACATTACCATCTTCAAACTTCTGACTTGGCTGCGCTTACTATCCACCGCCACTCGTTTACGATGTTCTCGGTGCGAGATTTAACTTTAGGTCGCTCTGCTTTCGAATTCAATAATACTTATTGTATAACACTTTTTGAGATAGTTCTTCGTACAATAGAAAACATGCTTACGTTTAATTCACGTGCCTGTAACAATCCAAATTGGGCGCGTTTTATAAGTATTGTAAAAGTATTTTAATATTAACAACTACTTATTTACAAATTTACAAATTTTCCTCTTAACTCTCACGGGGTACTGAAAAACATCGTTGGATGAAGAAAGTGAATCAATTTCGTTTGTATTTTTTACGTATACTTATTATTACAGCATTATTGTTAGACATGACTTTATAATTTTTTTAATTCATTCGAGGCCAAACATCGCGTTAAAAGTAATTTTCGTGTATGTAAATGCAGGCGTCCCCTGTACCTACACAGTTATGCACAGTTTATGCCTATCAGTTTCTTTCTTCAAGCCTCAAAGTTGGTGGCTTACATAAACAAAATTTACTTCATTTAATATGATTTCGCTTGTAGATGGTACAGCGGGCGATTCAATACGCAGATGATACACTTATACCTATGTATCATTTACCCGAATAATCAATTCTCTCTGGAAGTTAGTTGCTGCTTGTTTTGTACCAATCAATTTGTCATTTTGAATTATTATGCGGAGAATAGAATAAACATGCTTTGATTACACTATAAATCTGTCATTTATAAGATTTTAATTTTATATACGATAAACTTTTCTTACATCTCGCATTAAAAATTTCTCTTAATGTCTCTATCAATTTCATTAAATTTTTTATATTCTAACTTTATTAGGTGATCATAAGATATTCGTTTGTTTTGTAATTACCCTTTATTTCTAATTTTTAAAGAGCTACGATGTGTCCCGTACAGAATTCTTCTGTTTTTTTAAATAATTCTCCTTTTCATAGTTTACCAAATAATGCAATACACTTTACGGCACTTTCATGAAAATAATTTGATTTGTTGGAAAGATAAGCTTCCTGTGTATCAATTTTCAGTAAATCAGAAATAATATTTTTATACAGATTAAGTTTTTATTCAAAATATCTAATAAATGCATCAGTACCATAGGATGTCGAAAAAATCGCATAAATTTGTAGACGATTCGAATTGTAGCTTACGCCCTTAGAGTTCAAGTTACGAGATGGAATATTTATAAGCTAGAAATATGCAATTTAAAGGAAATGGCGAGTAGAAACTATAATTGAAACAAGTAGAATTCCCTTACTGTTAATGTGATCCTTCGATAAAGTGGACTTGGTTGAGAGGTATGCAACATGATTACTTACACGGTCGTAATGTAAATTCTAATTAGTATAGTTGACTTATACATGAAAGTCTAATTAGGCATGCATTTAGAGGAATTACTTATGTAAAGACGTTTCTATACAAGTTTCTTGGGCACTCGGATCACAAGCATGAATTAAGTAAGGCAATAAATATATAGGTCAACTTGATAAATCTACTTTCGATGAGAAAATATGTAAGAACAGAAAGAAAAAAAAATTACGAATCTATTATTTATACGCAATTTAACGCGATTGTTATTAAATAGTACTACTATTGTTGGATTACTCTTTCGATAAATTGAAACGGCATTGATATAACTTAAATTTAATATTCCTTAAAGATTCTCAATGACGATAAATATATTTTCTCGTTATTTGCATAAAGCTTTTTTAAATTTTAGCTTAATTAGAACAGCAGGCAGTTATTAAAAAATACTTTTTTATGGGTGTTATACAGCTCGTCACAATTATCTGAAGATTGATATCGCATGTATGTTAATTTTTAAGAAATCATCACCTGCTTATTTATGAACCCGCTGACAGTTCTCACCTTACCAGCGAGTACAGGATTATTCTCGTTATTGTCGAAAGAAAAATACAAGAAATGAAGATATACTTTTATTCGAAATTGTTTCTTAAAATTATTTTCTATAATTTCACATTCTCCGAATAACTTGCTATATGCTTTCTAATACTTCATACATTTCTCAATATGTTCCAAACAACAATTAATTATGACAAATACTCATTTGCAGACTTGCATTTCGACGATTTATTTCGCATCGAATTATGTACCAGCCCCATTCTTCTATAAATAATTATTGCTCGAAATGTAAACACCATGCCATTAAGAAATAAAAAGAACTTGCCGAGCATTCCTTTGATTTAAAAGCGTGTCCGAATAAAAGTATCAGAGGAGATTGACATGTAATATAAAATAGAGCTATTCAAGACCCTCTTGCCCTCCTGCGGGTAACGAAATTTTACTCCGCGGAACCTCCCGGATTCACTCGCTCGTCCCTTAGCCCCGAAAAATCGACTGCAGACTTCATCGCCATCGCCTATACGCAGACAACGAGTTAATGTAAACTCCGCTTCTCCTCCTCCCTCATTTTTTCCTTTATCCGATGTGCGGTAGCGCAACGGCCAAAATGAGGAAACAAAAAGACGCAACCGAAAAAACAAAGATTACGGTGCAAAAGACGAATGTAGCGAGAGAGAGAGAGAGAGAGAGAGAGAGAGAGAGAGAGAGAGGTGCATATAGATGCTTATAAATGAAAGGAGAAGGAGGAGCAGGAACGTCGAGTGAGAGAGAGGTAGAGGAGCCCTTACGATTTTAATTAACCCGGTACGGGGTAGCCGGAGAGCCTCAGCCGATCGCGATCGAATCGGGTGCACGATCTACAAGGAATCTACATAAGATCCTCCACTCGCGCAGGGCCTACAACTCAATCCCCGGGGCCTTGTATAAGTGTATACTAGCGCATGCACAATACGCCAACGTCGCGGCCGCCGTGCGGCTTATCGCGCTGAATGATCGCAGATAGCGTCCTATATCCTCCTCCGCACTACGGCGGCGAGCTCATATTGTGCCAGGATTGGAAGGCAGGAGAGTAAAAGGGAGATGGAGATTGGCTGGCTCCTGTGCGTTGTTAATACAAGTTAACTTACTTACTGTGAGAGCTGAGGTAGAAAGAACGAGAGAGAGAGAGAGAGAGAGAGAGAGAGAGAGAGAGAGCGAGGAGGTAGACTGCCTTTTGTTTTTATTTTTTCCTGATTCCTTTACTTATTCAAGGCTCTCTTACTCTATGTCTTTATTTTCTTCTTTTAAGTGAGACTCCATTTTATTTAAACCATTTGTTCCGCGAGAGTCAAGTCATGTAGTAGTGTGTAGTTTCTGTGACCTTTTTTGCGTTCTCTCTCTCTCTCTCTCTCTCTCTCTCTCTCTCGCTCTCTCTCTCGCTCTCTCTCTCGCTCTTGTTCTCTTATATTAATTAATGCTATCCTTAATTACACCCTTGCGCACATGAAGGGGTATAAAGAGAGACTCGGGAATATCGGGAAATCGTTGATGTACAATTCTGTTAAGGATGAACGTCGACCTTTCCCATTTATTCGTGAATGCTGACCATGTGCCTGAAACGACTTTTGGTCTTAATTAAGTCGAAGCCAAAACGAAATCCTGTTTCGATACTTGCTTTATGACTACTCATCTTGAAACTAGTAATATTTGTGCAAAGTATTGCGTTTAAGGCACCGAATGAATCAACGTATCTGTTCCAAATCTATGGAATTAGAAAGATAGATTACCATTGATATTCAGAGCGAGCAATTATTAGTTTATCAGTGATACCGATTAAAAAACAAGGATAAGAGCAATCTACTTGAAGGTCGCATCGACCCAATTGTTTGTTATAAGCTTTTTACAACTATTCAACAAAATAACTTCATAGTTTGACAATCTGAGGAATTATTAAGGAGTAATTAAGGAAGAAATGCCCAGCCACGGTATATAAAACTTCACTGAAATTCAGAGCAGCATTAAATCATTAAAGTACTTTTTTTCTTTTTTCTTTTTTCTTTTTTCTTCTTTCTTTTTTCTTTTTTCTTCTTTCTTTTTCCTTTTTTCTTTTTCCTTTTTTCTTTTTCCTTTTTTCTTTTGCTCGGAAGAGGAAGACGATCGACAGAGCCAATCATCAAACGTCAATGTAGTTAACTCTACAAATTCAGCGTGTTATTCGTGAATGAGACACGCTGAGCTGAATACAAAAAGAAAAGCTACGTTCCTCGTCAATTAGAAAAATGAGAAAAATCTCGTATCTGTATAAGCCTCTTTGATCTACTTTTACAACGAAGCTCCAGTGCGTTTGTGAACGACTGAAGGCGTACAGGTAGATCAGCTAAAGTACATCGAAGCGGGTATTACTCGTTGAAATTCCAAACGCTTTGTAATCTGCGCCTTGTCTTCGGAGTAATCCACCGGCCCCGAGATTCTTGTGCGAGTCGTGGACCGTCCTTCTCGCAGGATATTAGCGTATTTACGAAACCCGATACGGCACACGGTGCGAATAAATAAACTCTCTCACTGGTCCCGCAGCGCTCTTCCTTTTTGCGCTTTGCGCCAGGCTTGCGTTCGTGTAGTGCGGGCGAAGCAGAAACGTGACAGAGAGTTAAAGAGAGTGGAAACGAGGATGATCACGCGTGGACGCCGGAGAAAGAGAATGTATTCATTTTGTAATGAATATTATAGTAATTTGCGGACATCGATTGATTGAAATTGGACGGAACGTACCGTTAAGTTGGCCATGTTGGAAATGTGGCAGTGATCGATGAGAGACTTTTTATAAAAATGTACTCGAAGAGTATTCGATAAAAAGGGCACTACTGTGTAATCAGGGACGTTGAAGTTTTCAACGTTGAAACTGTTAGATAAATTATTATTATCTTAATAATTAGAACAAATTCGATTTATCGATTATTTAACGTTTACTTATTTTATACACTTGAAGTGTTCGATAAGCTCGCGTTCTTTGTAATACATTTATTAAAAGTAGCATTAAAATTACAGGTGGAGACATTGTATTAATTTCCAGCTGGTGCTCAAGATTGGCCTTTACGCAAAATGGAATTTATCGAGTGCTTTGTATTTTTTAACCGAGAATAAAAGTGAACAACAAGTATGGATACGGGGATTTCTCCGTACAGTGACATTACCTGGATAATAATTTCAATATGGACACTACTTTCAAAAATGTCCGTCCGCAAATGGAAATGGTGTTGTAGGGCGCACGCTGAAGTAAGCAAATGTTATTTCGAAGAAAAATAACAATAAAGGAATCGTACTGAATTTTTATGTAAATAACAAATCACGGAAACTGCTAGCTGATTTTACATTAGGAAATCAGCGTTATTACGAAAAGAGCAAGACGACAAGTGCGCAAGGAGTAACATTGAAAGGGCATTAAAATCAAGACGCACAATTTCATTGCGTGGTTCATGTAAAGCGAGGCAGGAAATCCCGACCGACAAAGACTATTAATATCGATAATATCCTCGGGATTTGTATCTCAAGAAGTAGTGTACGGATAGTGGAAAAAGAAGTGGAAAAAGAAGTGGAAAAAGAAGCGGAGAAAGAAGCGGAGAAAGAAGCGGAGAAAGAAGCGGAGAAAGAAGAAGAAGAAGAAGAAGAAGAAGAAGAAGAAGAAGAAGAAGAAGATGAGGTTGAGGAAGAAGAAGGACTTGGATAGGGCTTGCGAGCGCGGAAAAGGGATTCTCGCGGTGCAACGTAATTCGATAGCGCGTGCGCGCCAGCAAACGTATATAGTATGTAAAGGCGTCTGGTGTAAAACGAGCTGCAGGATCGTTCGAGTATTAAATCGGGCCCTTTCTCTCTGTGCCCTCGTGCTCTCTTTATCTCTCCTCTTCGCTGTCTGTGCTTTTCATTTTTATTTATTTTTCTCTGGGCTCTCCTCTTCCCACCGCTCTTCCTTCCCCTTCGGCCCCTGCGTTCTCTTCGGCGCTATACTTCGTCTTCGCCTAGCGGTCTTCGACGAGGCGAACGTTTACATGTTCTTTTCAAGCAACTTCTTCGAGCATTTTCTCATTTCTTTCTTCCTTTTTCCTTTTTTCGACTTTAATTTTTGCCCATTTTGCCCGATTAGATGAGATTGAGTTACTCCTTAGTTTTGCGCTGCCTCTTTTAATAGGCTTGGAGATTTTCATTTTTTATCTTTTACTATTATTGCCGTCGACGGTCGATTTTATTAAGATGTAATTAATAAAGTAGTGATACGACTTTTCGCTAACGTCATTTGCCTTTCTTTGTAATACTTGACCGGGAATCTAAAGCGAGTCAACTTAATCGTCCAATCATTGACTGAGGATATCTCGCGTCAACGTTATTCTCTTACGATCTGACTAACTTTCGAGTGATAAAGCGATCTGTGCTTCGATAAAATAAAAACTGACAAAATACACCGTGACAATTATTATTAGCTAAGTGGTATACGTGTTTTTATAGCAGTCTTGTAATTAAATTACGCGACAAGCGTGAGTTTATGTACCTTTTTAAAAGCTACGATTAAACCACAAAGCCACAACATTTGAAAGGTATGAATTGAATTTCTTTTCAATTGTATATCTCAATCGAACAAATATTGAAAAACGCACTCGATCGATATCTGTTGATGTTGCTTTATAAGACTAATATCTGTGATTATTAACATTAATAATTATTTAGGCCGTGTTCAGATTAAAAGTGAATTTATACAGATTAAAATTACTTGATAATTAAGCAATAATTTTTCAAAACAAGATGCATATTGATATACGATCTACAGCGCTAATAATGATTTGAGGGAATTTAGTTTTATTTGAATTAATGTATAACAACGATTTAAATGCAATGACTATAATCTGAAAAAAACTCGTTGTTGTTGGAATGCTCGTTAGAATAATAATTAATTGAATAGAGATAGGATGAAAAAATCTAATTGAAAATTGGAATAGAAAAAAAAATTGAATTAAATTCTTATCGTTAATAATGCACCCACTAAATTTATACATACAAAGCATGCAAAGTTATTACGTTTTTCAACAATTTCATATTTTTGTTACCGGTTGTATAAATTCAATGAATTCTTTGAGTTTTGAATCTTTTTAATCCTACATTGTAAATCTTTTACGTAGACGTGTGTTTTTTTAAGTTTATAATACATGACATTTTGGGAAAATATGCACTTAAAAACTTTATTGCAAAATATAACTTTAGCGATGAATAATGTCTACATAATTGCGTAAGAATAATACGTTTTACAGAAGCAATAAAAGAATCGTGTAATTTCATGAACATATGTATGATCATAAAGTGATAATCGACATATATTATACAAACATAAGTAAGTTTATTATATTTGCTTATCGAGAATACTAAGAATTATATTAAAAGTAATTTTATATAACATTGCAATGCAATTTAGATTCAAAAATTCTTGAGTATCGTTAAAATTATTTACTCGAGTAATTTATAAATAGTACCAAGGAAAAGACAAAAAGTGTATGCTAATTCAAATAAACGCTGATATATAAATTTTGCTGAATTTTTATCTGTAAAAAAGCGTATTATTGCAACAACTCATCTTAAAAATAGTAATTATTTAATATGAACTTCGGGAAATCTATCATCTTTATACTGCGATTAACTAATACGACTTAAAAGCGTTTTATATTTCTCAATATTTTGGACTCATAATTACGTACGTATTTTTTAATGGTATCCATAAGAAATGTTACATTTTGTTCACTATGTTTCGGTAGTAATGTGACTCAAAATCATAACTCTTTCGTTATATTTCACGTTTTATAAAGCTTTTTCAAGCATCTAATCTACTTTTAAGAGAGTTCAGCTTCATGAAAATTTAACGTTAATTAATTTATTAATTAAAAAATGTATGTGCGTAACATACTTGTATGATAAACTAAAAGTAAACTTTTCAAAATTTTAAAAGACATTCATTTGATATTTAGTAAATTAATCAACACACAACCATCGAAAACTAAAATCTGTGATTTCAATATTATCTACTATTTTCTTAAACATATGCATAAGAAAGATGTAATCTATGGATCGAGCGTTCTCTTAAAAGATTAACGTTATTTCGTTAAATTTTGCCGTTTTTACGTAAATAAATGCCATTTAACATTTTTAAAATTTTAATTAATTTTCGCTTGTTTACAACGCCATTAACACCAATGCTTTAGATGAATTTATTTCAATAAATGTTAATGTATAGCTTGACGTAACTATAATTGTGGTAAAACTCAGCGTACCTACACTTAAGTTTACTAACTTGGATAGAAAATTCAACTTCAGATAAACTTCAAATTCATACATTTAAAATAATACTTTTGTGTCTTATAATATTAAATGCACAAGATTTCACTTAAAAGATTCCACTTTACGTTTTCATCATAAAGATTTTTCGAAAAAGCAATGGAAAGTTCCGATCTACGTTGAACTTACATAAAGTGAAACTAATGTTTCCTCAACTATAAACGAAAGGAAAAATACGAGGACGATATGCCCATAAACTGCGAAGGTATTAATTGTCAAAATAATTATACAGATGGAAATGCGTAAAAGAGATACAGTGAGAATACACAAGTACACGAAACATCGCTTAAGGAGTTCAAAAATGACACTCTATATCGACTAATTGGCAGTTAAAGTTCGAAGCTTGCATTTCGTACAAATTTATGAAACTGAACGAAGGAACATAAAACATGCACTATCGTGTATTCGAAGTACGCGAAAGCTTTGTGCATACCTGCTCTTTTTCTCTTGCGGTTTGTTTCTCCTCTTTGCCACCAAAATCTGCATAAATTTGCAGGAACATTTTTTCGCTTTCGATGCACGCTCTCTGACTTCTTTTACATTTGTACTAAATTGAAAATTGAAAAGCGTTGACCATTCATCTTTAGCAATAAGTTTACTTGAATACTTTACTTATTTTTACGAACTACTCGGCAAGATTCGGATTTACCTTGTGCGTACTTACATAATTTTTTTTTTCCGCTGCCGCTCTCACCAATAAGTGTCGTAAGGCTCGTTTGCGCAAACTATACGCTATACGCCTGGAGAGTAAATAAACAAATACTACTTTACAAATAATTGTCACAAAACTATTGAGAGAAAGATTCTATTTATTTTAATAGAACTCTGTGTATACTACAGTTAACATAAATGTGAGATAATATTGAAAGAAAATAATAACACATACCTCGCTTTAAGTTGAAAATCGAACTTTGTATCAACGTCAAAATGAATACAAATATTCTATTCGTTCATTTCTGTGAATTTTACATAGTTTGACTAAAAACTCTTTGACACAATGTACAGTAATAATGCAAGTGATTTTAGTTGCTTATAATAAGACAATTTCACGTTGAAAGTAAAACCTTAATAAATACAAATCTTAAGAACAAAAGTATGTGAAATAGAAAGCACGTAATTGTAGTAGCAAAAATTTTTGCCTAGAGCACGATCGAAAATTGACGCTCGTTCGAAACATTAATGAGCAGAGAAAACATTACGAAGTCAGAGAGCTTCGATTCGAAGAGAAAGGAAAGTTGAAGCCGAGCAAATGAAAATCTATCAAAAACTTTACATACCACTGTCATCAAATATGGATTGATGCTGGGCTTAAATGCTCATTGAAGCGTTGACAAAAAGTTTCGTAAATTTGAATTCATATTAAGAGTTCTTACCTTATAAAAAACGTCGCGTTCGCAAACGTGCGACTTACGACATGCATCTCGGTGAGGGTGTACGGCAACAGAGGCAACGGAGGCAACGGAGCCAGTAATACCGCGTTTGGTCCCTCAAAGGGTCTGACCAAGGCACTGCGAAGCCTCGATGTCGTCTCGCGGATAGTTTTACGACGCGAGTACGTGCGATTAACAGCAGAAGGAGCCGAAGATTCTTGTTTTTGATGGAGATATCGAATCGAGAGTCTTCCGAGAAAAGGCCAACCGAAGGATCGCCGTTAATAGCCATTTCCAACGCGCAAACGTAACTCCAGCGACATACTTTACATACTTAGCGCGCAGTCGGTAACTCTACTTTGGTATCGCTCATTCTTTCGTACGCGAATTCACATTAATGGATTTCATTGTATTTTTATTTACTTATCTTCCGGTTGCTGACTTATGGTTGTATGTAAATTTAATACTTGATCGGTACCGTTAAGTACTAAGTGAAAAACTTTCATTTCAATCGAATTCGGTCAACTGACGATAATTTCGTCAACGAAAAATAATCACATATTGACGTGTAAACAAAAGGGAAAAAAAATACCACTACAGTTGTTATAAATTATTATAGTATGATTTTTCAGGGAAAAAAAAACAAATTAAATATGTTAAGGCCTTTAAATAAGATAAATAAACTTTCTGAAAAATATACTTATATTAGATATTGTTTATGCTTTCGGGCTTTTATGAGAAACGAAAACTGACAAAGCTACTTTGCGCATGTATCGTATACATATATAAGGGCTGAAAAGAGGTGAATTATCCATAAAAAATTGTTGCGCATAAACAATATAATTTCCAACTTTATATTTTTCAAAGCATTCATCACTAATTAAGTTCATAATGAAATCTTTGTTAGCCAATAAAAGTAAATTAAACGTAAATTTGGAAAAAAAAATTTGAAACAAAAACTGCCATAGTCGAACAATAGTAGAACAACAACAACAACACATAATTTAATAACATTAAATTATATTAAGTGAATGAGAAAAGTATAAATATGTAAATATGAAAGAGTGTATTATGTCTATGATTGCTCGAACATGAAATCAGATCAATTTGTGCTTTGCAATTCACTTTTATTTAGAACTCATATATTTTATCATAGTTTTTTTGTTGTCGACATTGAGGTATTACGCTCGTATATAATATATAATACTATATAAGTTTTCATATAAGTATCTAATACAAACTTTAAACATCATCGTAATACGAGATAACGCAAATTTCGCTAATAATATTAATAATAATTGATGATATCAGTGATAATAATATTAAACGTTATTATGACTACGAATGGCGCTTTTATCGAAATTTCGTCTATTTTATATATGACTTAAATTAATGCCGATTTTTTCTCGTCACTCGTGAGATTATCCTATGCTTCTCTCTCATTCTCACACACACACACACACACCCACACACCCACACCCACTCTCTCTCTCTCTCTCTCTCTCTCTCTCTCTTTCTCTCTCTGTGTATTTCTCTTGCTCTCTATTTATCTGCGTTTCTTACATAAATAACATTGACCGTTGTGCATGTGTATAAATTATGAAAATGGCTGTATTAATCAGCTCAATCAATGTTCATGAAAGCCGAAATATTAGTTAAAAAATGTGATTAACCTCGAGAACCGCTTTAATAATCGAACGGGCGAACGAGATTTACATCGAGATTCGAGTCTTATTAAATAAGATGAGTAACTTACAAAAGAAAAATCTACACTCTTATATGTATATAGCATATTTACGTAACGCCGCCAACTTCTTTATTTACTTATTAGAAAACTAATCTACAAAAGAAATTTACGAGTATCATTGACCTCTACATTTTCTGATAACTGCATCTCTCCCTATTCTAATTAAATCGGTAATACTTTACCTACACTGAGAAACCATGTGACGCGACGTATTTGTATGCAAAAAAAATGTTATTCTCTTATTGAAATGATGCTCATTGCATAGATACAATATACTTAGAATTACTGGAAATAATTGAGAGAATTATTTCGAAATAGTTTTATAATTAAATATTTTATTTGCTTTAGAAGGGTAACTTTCATTCAAGGATCAATGAAAACTTACTTACAGCAGCCTCTCAAAAATGTACATTGCATAACGAATATTATTTTTGAGGAAACGAGTAAAACAAACTTGTTACATTTGACAATAATGTATAAATATTTCTCAGTGTAGTAACATTTGAAATATTTAATTTTGCTAAAATAAGCGAACATAGTGTTTATCTATTCGATATATGAAATTCCATATATTACAAATAAAGGTTGTTATTTAAAGCTCAGTATTTTGAAAGACCTATACAATTGTCTTTAGAAGCTTGAATCTAATGATGTGTATATATTATAAAATAAAAAGATCACAAAACGCCGAATAATAAGAAAATGTAAGCACAACTGAGGAACTAGGAAAAAGCGAGAGCTCAAAATATGACAATGGGTACAAGGAAAGTGTTAACTGAAAAGAAATCATTGCGATGAAAATTATTATTCTTTTATATACCTTTTAAAGCGCAATATTATGGGAAACAGTTTCATTTATACAAAGTATATATATATATATATATATATATATATATATATATAATGTAACCGAATTTAGAAAATTTTCACGTGAAATGCCAAAAATCCATTAAACAAAATAGAATACGTATTAATAAAATATTTACAACGTTTAAAATTCTAGTAATACCTATGAGTTGAAAGTAGTGTACGACCATCATTTTTGGCCTAGAAAATACATATCGACGATTAGCTCGATTGCAAAGACGTTGAAAATGCTGACAAGCGAACGGTGGTCGAACGATTTAATGCCCATTTAACTACACTCCGAGTCCTCATTCGAATGCGCGACTTCCCTTTACCGTGGGCCCCGACATAATTACGAGCACCGCGCGAGTACAGAGATGCGACAAAGCAACCGAACACCCGAGTAAAATAAAAGAATTGACCAAGACGCAGTCGTCGAGCGGAGCAACAAAGAGGCTGCGTTCTACCGGCGACGATTCCCTTCCAGTCTCAGGGGATGGGAGTGGGGCATGGGAGCAGTCCGGAATACACATTCGCAAGATTCGGGGGCGTGTGCGTGTTGCGTTAATAAACAGCGACGACGGCGTTAATCCGGGGTGTCTAACGCCTCCTAAAGTAGCTCTGCGAGAGCTGGTAGATAATGTAATTGTGGAGAGCGCCCTCAAGTGTCTTAAGAAAGCCCTGCCACTGACCTTTCTCGTAGTTGATTTGCTTTTCCTGCTGGCGCGCGTTGTCCGCCGCGACCTTCAGCAGGCCCTGAATGTTCCTGAGCAGGTTCTCCGTGCTCGAGACCGAGCTCGCGTCCTGGCCGCCTGCCTGGGACACCGCCACCGCCGCGGAGGCGATCTGCGAGTAGTTCAGGGCCTGCGGGCTCTCGGAGCCGGGCGCCGCCAGCGGCAGGTTCTCCGGCACGTCCGACATGTCTGTGAACACACCAACAATTTACACGCTTATTACACCTTTCATCGGGCACATTGTCTTATTAACGCCGCGCTTTTTCATCGGCCAAGCGCTCGATTATTATTTTCTCGCGCCTTCGTGTCAGTCCTTCGCCGCGTTTCGTATTCGTGCGCTTCCACGAATACGATTGTAGGCACTTGTCGATATTTCTATAACTCGTATTTTTACAATAGCCGACTGGATCCCGGATAGACTTTCTTCCAATATCTTCTGGCGATATCGAGGAGATCCGAACGTATACACCGTGGATATCGCCAGGACTATTTGGAGTCAATATTCGTTTGTACGCCCGACTACGCCTACTTGCATCCAGACTTTTCCGTCCTTCATTTTTTCGCTTTTCGCATAAACACGACTCCACTCCGCTAAACTCAAGCTTCGTTATAAATGTGCGTTTGATTGGGTGTAAGGGCTTACATAAACATTTGCATAAACAGCGATAAATAGCTTTTTATCCCGGAGTAAATGTTAGGCCGATGTTAATTCGATACGTGCGCAAACCAAACGTCCACTCGAAAGCAATTAGTCTCGCGAAAGTGTCTCTGTGTTGAGTACACATTTAAAAACGCTGGATCGCTACATTCATAATCGAGAAGAAAAGGTAAAAAGAGAATGAGAGCCAGCGACACCGGAATATAAATCTTAGCGTTGCCGTGTACGCTAACCCGTCGTTAATAAATATTACGGAACAGCCCGAAAAAAGACAGACTGTCGTCGATCGGCGTATTCGACTGCGGGGATTCGCGTGTGTCTGCCATGTGTGCCCGCGCTTAATTCCTGAGTATTTAATTCGATTGCGGCGAGGCTAAATCAGGGATCTGACGATGGGCAACAAGTAGAATTTAGTCGGGGTTACAGCCTCGAGACACGCATGGCCCATAAGTCTCCGAGTGTCGGCCGCTCTCGCAATCGCTTACATATATCGTCCTCGTTGTTCCTCCGTACTCCTGCTGTCTTTTTACTTTTTACGAAAGTCGTCGGCCCTTTCGTGTCTCGCGTGCGCTTGAAATTTGTCAGGCCGAGTCCCCGCTCTTTTCCAACAAAACTCACGATCTTTATTACCGGCAACTTTTTAATTTTTAGAAACGATCACCCTTAGAAGTAATTATCCGATTAAGTTGTATGAAATTGTGCGTTAAATGTACGTCGAGCTCGTAACAATGTCTATGCAATGTACGAGAATCATTATCCAGTAACATTACATTATTTTAAGAGTTCGATATCACAACGACGAAACTCTGTCGAATAAATTACCACTCTTTTGTCAATATCAGCTTCATGCAGGGAAGTGGAAGTACATTGCTTAACTCGTTGGAAGCGAAGCCTCGCCACTTCATGAAACTCAAATAAGTTATCGAAATAAAGGTGGCCTTTCGATTAAAATAAAAGAACGTGAATTACTTTGGAGATAATTTGCTACTCTCATCGGTGCATCACATTGCCGAGAAATACACCAACTTCCTCTTGAGATTTTGCGCATTCTCTCGCAGTGATGAAAAATCTTGTCGAAAGGGAAGCCAAAGACTCAAAAAATTAGTATTTCATTTTTAAATCGGGTTTAAAAGTTATCTCCATTAAACGTAGCGTACGATTTTAGGTAAACGGTTTGTCCGTTAATCGGCGAGATAAAGGAAAGGAAAGACCACGAGGGCACTAGTAATTCGTTACTATTGCAAATGCTTGAAATGCTTCAATTAACAAGTGAAATCGTTAGACTGCCTTGACAATCGTTGACTCGGCCGTGTACGCTATTTCCCAATTAGAAATTCCTCGTAAAAGTTACGAGCGTCGATCACGATAAACATTAACCCACCGCTCGCAATAAAAGAAGCCTTCGCGCTTATAAATAACGCGTCGGCCTCGAAAACGACGAGCGAAAAGCGCTTCCGATAAGACCATCGATTGCCACGAAGCGAAGCGAAAAGCTCGCGCGCGGACGTGAATTATCAAAAGAGCAAGAAGCGCAAGCGCAAAAACCTCCTGGTGCGCGCACTTTGGCGCAAAAATCGAGGCCCCCATAAAGGGAAGGAAAAGGGAAGGAAAAGGGAAGGAAAAGGGAAGGAAAAGGGATGGAAAAGGGAAGGAAAAGGGATGGAAAAAGGAAGGAAAAAGGAAGAAGAGGATGGTAAGAGAGGCAGATAAATAATACGTCTCGGCGCACAAACTTTACCGGCGGTGATAATTGTAATGGAACGAGCGATATACCCGGGCAAGTCCACCTCCCATCCCTTATCGGCGAGGTGCCGTCGAATCGGCCTTCGAGGGGCGCGAACGTTAAATCTCAAAGTCTCAAAGTCCCAGGACGACGAGCGAGGGGGACCGCAGCCCATAAGTTAGCCGAATGCCCTTTCGTTGTAAAGGTAAGCGCGCGAGCCGCTGATAATTAAAAGACGATACAATAAAGCACCTATCGGCGGCCGTAAAGCAGCCGCCCTGGTCGGTGTGGGCCGTCGCCTCGCGCACCGATAGCTTCGCATTATGCGCGTACGAGCGCGACCGGACGGCCACTTAGGCGAACCCACGCGCGTTTTCAAAGTCGGCGCGCCCCGGGAGGCAACGCGCCGGTCGCCGGACCAAAGCGGGATGACGAGGGGACACGCGCGTACGTTTGGGAAAATCGCGCTGCTACCGGGCAATGGCTCCGGTGGTCAGAGACAAGGACAACCCCGTCGCCTTCGTTCTTGGCATTTACAGGCGACGAAATAAATCCGGGGCATCGAGTGCGAACCGATGGAATTATCCAAAACACCTTTTCGAACGACTTATCCGTTTAGAGGTGCTTTCAGAAGTAACATTTTCAACCACGAAACGCTATTCACTTCGAGTAAAATAGCGACTCCTTACGTTGGCACTAGTGACGCTCGCGAAGAAACAACCGTTAATCCGACTTACTCGTCTCTTCAAAACGAGACGATGCAAAGATTTTGAGTCTCTGTGTCGGTACGCGTAAAAAGTTCAAACTTCACGGAACGAGGATAAGTTGCGCCGCACAGGCACAGGCACAGGCACAGGCACAGGCACAGGCACAGGCACACCGAGTAAAAGAGAGAAGTGAAAAATGCGCTTTCGGGACGGAAACCTAACCTAAAAAGAAGAAGCGCGTAGGACTGAAAAGCGAGTGTAATCGGCAAAGAAAAAGGTCAGCCTCGAAAAGCGACACGTTAAGGCGAATGCATTAAACTTCTTCTAATCTTCCCTCGAAGTTTCGCGCCGAGGCGAAGAGAATGCGCAAAAAGCAACAAAGGTCGAATCCTCAAACGCAGAAACACTTCGGCCCACGAACTTTATGCACCTCTCCTCGGCTTATCTGCCCCTCCTCCTCGCCCGCCCCCCGGTCCCGCGGCGTTTCTCCACTTCGCCCGTCGGCGCGACTCTCGCATTTCTTTGTCCCGACAGAGTACGGGTTTCCAGACTCCGGTAAGCCGATAACACGACGACGGCGGTGGCGCTGTTCGGTACCCCGTCAATGGAATCGGCAAATCGCGGCCGCCGCGGCAGCGCTCGACTCTCGCCCGCGTGTATCTCTCCTCTCATTAAATCAGAACGGCATTCCGTGAGCTTGTAGACTCCCACGGGCGCCCGATGCTTCTCTCTACGTGGATCACCCACAGGTAGGTTGTAGCGTGTACCGGTGCGCATACGACACGCTGCGCGACACGAACTCGAGAGAGAGAGAGAGAGAGAGAGAGAGAGAGAGAGAGAGAGAGAGAGTCAGGGAGCGATCTCCCCGGCCTGTGGGGGTGAACGAATGAATGTAGGTAGGAGCTTCCTATTTTCTTTCAATTCCATGGGCTCGCGATGCTCATTCGATTTTGCTCCGCCCGTCTTGTTGAAGTAGCTACCAGCTACATCGTGTACGAAAGATTATTCAAACTTATTTATTCTCTTACTTTTTATTGCTCGGTTACTTATTTATGACCGACCACTATTCGCGCAATCTGTACATTTCGAAAAAAACGGTGTAGCGAAGAAGCTGCATTAATGCTGCGACTAAACAATATTCGAGCTGAGAGTTGCGAAGGTGAGCCGAAGGAACCTTTAATTAAATCACGAATATTAATAAGAATAGGAATTCGTTACGCCCTTACGTAAATGCATACGCATCCAACATTCGTAGAAATACTGTATTTTTTTTAATCGCTTACTAGGTATTTTAACGCAGTGCTACAATCCGTTGAAATATCAAAAATATATTATATTTTCACGAAGTTATGCGCACTTCACTATAGCTCCCAAGTTCCAGCAAAATATTTTTAAAGCTACTTGGTACGTGAAGTATGATTGATCAACTTAACGCGGTGCGAAGCTAATGCACGAGAAGCCGACTTTAATGTCTCATAACTTCACAAATTCTAGACGAAACTGAAGTTGCGCGTAATATTACGAAGATCTGATTTAAAAACGAATAAACTCGGTGCATTTACCCTTAAGAGACGAGTATTTTCCTTTGGCATTATTTTTTCGAAGATTAGCACTTTTTCAAACGAACGTACATCCTTAAACTCCTACAAATGTTTAATTATGATATCGCGTTAAATAAATATTTTGCATTAGAAAAAGGGGGAAGAAATCACGTAAAAGACGCGTTATCTTTTAATTTCGCTATTCACGATTCACAGCGCGAAAAATATTTTAATTAAAGATACATTTTCGAATGATTGATCGAATGATGATGTATTAATGATGTATTGCTTTGTCTTTGATGTACAACATTGAACTGCACAATTGTCCATTTCCATAAAATCAATCGCGTCGTGTGTTCGATACTATTTGAAATAGGTGAAAGCGAATCGGAAACTTTTCGGAAATTAGCTTTATATAAATGTGTAACGCGCGATAGAGAGAAAACTAACCTCGAACAAAATAAAAATCAAATTACCCTTTTATTAAACTGCCGCAACTTCCATTGCATGGAGGATAATATTTAATTATACAAAATGAAATTTATCCACGACTATTTTATTCTTATTTTACAAATAAACATTCGTTAGTAATTCAATGCCACGTTCTTGGGATTTTCTTATTTTTATTTAATCACTAGACTTTGTCGAATTTTTGATAATAATACCCCAATATGGAATTTTAACCTTGCGCGTCTTTTCATTGGAAACAAGCGTAGTAGTTTAATTAAAGAAGAAAAATTGGTGAAACGAAATTTTTAATCGAAAATAAACTCCATTTTTTTTAACATAGACGAAGTTTGTACTCCAGCTCTTGTTCACTTAGGCCTGCAGTTTTTTTAGGGGCAGATTATTATCGACATCCATCTTTCATTATTAAAACGAAACTAAATATCGAAGTCTCGAGTCTAATGATCACTCGGGTTTTTCAGCCAGCGGTTCTTCAGCTCACCGGACTAAAATCACTGCCGATTCTTTCTCACGCTTACTTCGTTACAATTTTCAAAAGTTCGGCTCTTATTTTCAAGCTTTAAAATTCGTTCGACGAATGTCGTTCACAAAGTTAACTATTCAACGATCGCCTGGTTAGCTACAAAATTGAAAGTCCAACCTTTTGCTTTTCCTATCTCACACTTGTAAATAGCTCTTGATTCGCGAGTAATTTGCCTCGATATCTAGCTACGACTTGCCACAATCCTGCCACGATCCTGCCACGATCCTGCCACGATCCTGCCACAATCCTGCCACAATCCTACTTACACGCTATCGATTTAAAGTAAAGCGCGTTTAGATGAGAAACCGTCTTCCATTGATCGAGAGCCCGAACTAAAGATGCTGCTCAAACTGCATAAAAGTAGAACCCGAGTGCGAAAGCAATTAATACCGCATGAATGTTCTTGTAGCTGGTGTAGGGAGCGCTGTCGCCTGTCCTCGAGAACCTTGCCATCACTCGCAGCGATGAAATCAATTCAAGTGCGTACACGTAACGAGCGCACGAAGCACATCTGGCCCATAGAACACGCGGACGCGAGGGACACGATGATAACCGCTGCCACACGAGTCGGAAAGCGAGTAAAAAGGTGCCGGTGCTGGACGTTAAGGACGAAAAAGGAAAAAAGGGGAAGAAAGAGGAGCAATTGGAGTACGTCGTTTGGCTCGGGCTGCGGATGATCGATGAGAGTCAAGGGACCCACCCCACCTCTCCTCTCGCTCTCAACCCGAGAGAGGAACTCATCTTTGAGTTCGCGATCGCGAGACTCCTTCTGTCCATTTTGCGAGCGATATAATTATTTTCAATTCATGCATGCTTGCGCCAATGCGTGAGATTACCAATCAGCGTTTCTTAATGCGCTCTTATGCTCAACTGCTATCTCCTTCTCTTTCGCCCTCAAAAAATTCTTGTACGTCCTTCTTGCGTTCTTTTTTCTCTACTACGTTTTCTTCCTTTTTGTATGTTTGTTCTCATTCGCCCCGGACTGTGCAACAGCGAAGATTCGTCTAATTATCGAGCTAATTATACGAATTATTTAATTGGCTTTGAGTTTTGGGAGGGTTGGTAGAGATTTGTAGTAGTTATAGTTCCTTCTTTCTGACAAGTTGCCAATGATGGAGTGTACGGGTTAAAGAGTGGTAATTCATAGACTGGAATTTAACGTTTATGAAAGTGTTCGCCTTTGTATTTGCATTAACTCGTAGTTTAATGAAACATCGATAGACAAAGGAATGTCCAATGAAGTAAAAGGTTAAATTCCTGAAATTATTTCTTACGCGTTCCTTCCTACATTGTCACGTGACCAACGACTGATGTTGACATTTTTTATGCAATTTTTCATTGAAATTTATCGAAAGATTATTCATGGCAGTCGATATATTAATAATCGATAATGCACGTTTTAACATGAAAAAATTTTACCATTAGAATTGATTTAGCATTCGAATTGATCCTAGTGCACTTAACGACGGCTTTCATTGGATATATAGGAATAGAAGATCGAACCTGAGCCAAAATACCTTTGTAAACCTTATAAACTTTGTGATAAAAATTGTACCAACCTTCGTCTTTCTCGTTCTCGTCTTCAAGA
Organism: Wiebesia pumilae; assembly: GCA_018907045.1. Taxonomy (NCBI): domain Eukaryota; kingdom Metazoa; phylum Arthropoda; class Insecta; order Hymenoptera; family Agaonidae; genus Wiebesia; species Wiebesia pumilae. The sequence continues at coordinate 4,840,352 of JACCHZ010000181.1, read as the reverse complement.
TCTTCCGAAAGATTATCCTCTTCTTCTTCGTCGTCTTGTGACCGATGCGACGCGCCTGCCTCGCTTCCGGAGTGTTCTCCGACGCTGCCGCTTCCAGCGGTTTTCGAAAGGTTCAAAACTGGACTGTGACCATTTGATGAGCCTGGAAATAGGATAAAAATAATTATCGTCTAATTGTGCGTGTACTCGAAGCCAATCGTTTTTTATTATCTTTTAATTAAACGTATTATTTTTGGGCCCCAAGTATCAACAGTTTTTACAGCAAATTTTTGTTGTATGAATGTTTTATTGCATCTGGACGCTTTTACCAAGAATAATAAACGTGCATAATGAATTTATTTGTAGTACACGAGCCTGTCATAACCATCTCATACACCACGGTGATGTATCTCCGTGCTATCAAACATTTTACAACTGTTTATGACATTTATCAATAACGTAGAAAATAAATGTAAATAATAAAAAAAGTTACGATACATTTTTCTTGTGATGTAGTCGAGGTTTTTGCGGTATAGTCGAGGCGCGGTAAGATTATTATAACTCTAGATAAGAGCGTGCGCATTTGTTTTAATTGCAAAATTAATAATGAACCAGTCGTAAAGCTTGCGTAGATCGTAAAGATATTGCAATAATAACGGCATACACCCTTTGACCAAAGTCACGAGTTTTATAAGCAGTTAAATATTCCAAATATTAAAAAGGTCGTTCCGAAAACGTTCATATTTTAGTAAATTAAATCTACGTACATCAAGAAAATACTTGTGACAGCTCCACTAACATCGATCCTCGGTAAGTAAATAACACAAATTCGAGGAGGAGAAACTTGCACGAAACCGCTAAAAAATCGTTAAAACGCAAGATAAGTCGGCAAAGATAGTCCTCGAATAGGGGTAGAGTTTGCCTTTTCCGGTTGACAAGATGATGGATCTTATTTGACCACGAGACGAGGATCCCCATCCTGCGCGGGAACTTTGTCGGTTCCTACTCCCTTAAACTCTATGCCTATGTCTCATCTGTTTTGCTTTCCATTCCCTCTTCTCCCCTACCCGCCCCACGCTCGCTATCGCCCTCTCTTCTTCGATTCATTCCATAAAACCTTATGCAAAATTTTAATTAAATATACGTATATTTGCAAAGAAGTAAAGTCTTAACTCGTTGCTAACCGTCACCGGTGTAAAAATACTGTTTGTGACAACGCGAAACCGTATTTCCCTTTGTAATTCACATTATCTTAACTAAATATTAATCTGAAAAGACGTTTCGATTTACATAAAATCTCTTTGTTACAGTGAAACGATTCTATCTTCTTTTTTTTTTTTTTTTTTCGGATTACCTGTTAATTCACAAAGGTTTTAATGTTAAGTTGCGCACAAATTCAGAGGCAAAAACACGCAAACAGCGACTAAAGTTATTGCTTTTCATTCGTATATAAATCAGTGTAAGGAATATTATAACGATGCATCACTCGAACTCAACGCAACGTTGATTTTCACTCTCCCTAATTTGTCTTTCTCTCTTACGGGGCAGCGCACTTGGACCGACTCCCGCGACCAGTATTTGATATCCAAGCATTTTAATCCTGACGTGGATTGATTCTGTTTGGGCAGGCGTGCGCTTCTGGAGATTCGCAGTGACGCATTGCCGCCGCTGGACTTTCCCTCAACCGCCCCTTTTCTCCGTTTTCGCTCGGCTTTTTACGCCCGAACGCACCCGTGGAACCTTTTTCAAGGCTCGAATTTATTTACCGAGTGCAGGTTCGAGACGCGGAAAACAGCGACGACTCGAGGGGTCGAAGCGAAAAGTGCGAAGGGATTTTAGCGATCGGGATTAAAACGTTAGGCGGTGGAAGAATCCGACGTGGGGTTAGAGTAGCTGCTATGATTTAGCGAGAAGGAGAAAAGTAAATGCGAAGTAATAGACTGGCTTTTACAATTCTTTCTTCCTGTAAGATCTTTAGCGTCATTAATAATGAAGTGACACGCTTGGGCCAACCGAGCGTTATTCGGTTTTGCATTCTTGAAAATTAAATGTTTAAGTGACGTTCTTTCGTAAAATCTCACTATTTCACATTGATTTCCCGCATGCTCTATACGAGTATTAATTCAGTACTCTGTAGTAATTATTAAGCAAAACTTTATTTTTAACACGTAACATACGCTTTAATCAGTGCGACGCGAGTGTTTGAAATATAAACAACAACGTTAAAAGGAACGTACATCTACGTTGAAAAATTTAAACTTCATATATGTATATATGTATATACACACACACATACATACATACATATATATATATGTGTGTATATATATATATGTGTGTATGTACGTACGTACACACACACACACACACACACACACACACACACACACACATGCATATTTAAAAGTATAGACAACGTGAATAAATTTAGATGCAAAACTTAAAGTAAATTGGAGTACAGAAAAATATTTCGTTGCAATAATTTTATGATTTCAAATTTTTTTTCTATATACCGCATTTTTTGTTCTTTTTTACTACATTCGGCACACGAGGACATTTTATATATAATTTCAAAGCATTATAAATAAATAAATATCCTTCGTCGTAAATACAAATTTGACAATAAAATTCCCTTAAATTACTGTAAAAATATCTCCTTCAAATATATTTCCATGTAAAATGGAATAGATGCGTAATTTACGTAATTTTTACCACCAGCGTCTGCTTATACATTTATATAGATTTTAGAACTGTTCTCATGACTGTGTACTGATGAAAGACCGATTTCAAGATAAAATCCTTTTGTTTGGATTCTAAGAAAATTATCTCAGTTTTTGAAAAGAAAAACAGCACTCACCGTTGTGCGAGCTGTGGTCCCGTTGTTTGTGGTCCAGGGCAAGTGCCCTCTCGGTCTCACCCCGCTCATCCCTTAATCTGTAATAAAGAAAACATGGAAAACATTAGTCTCGTTGCAACGATTTTCACGGCAGCCGACGTTATAACGCGCAATAACAAGCATACGATAAATAAGATAATGGGAGTGAAGGCATTGGCAAATTTTTGTAATACTGCATGGACGCATGGGTATGCGTGTCTTTCTCCGCCCTTTTGTGCAACCGTCCATATAATTTCCAGAGAATAATTTGCCCCGCGAACCGCATGCGTATACTTGGCCGTGATCAATTATTTATAGAAACGTCGTACCTTTCGACATTTTTTGTGCCCTTTTCACGAGCGCTCGACCGCTCGTACGGAGGAATATCATTGACCTTGTTGTATATGTTGCTGCAGAATTAGAGAGCACCAGAGAGAGGAAGAGAGGAAATAAAAAAGAGTAATAGAAGTACGCTGCACTATAATGAATTATTCAGTAGGCTTGAGGAGGGGTTTACGCGCGCGCGAGCGCGATTTAGCTAACTCATTCTGCTTTAATTATAAATTATTTAAGATGAACCTTGAAGAACGAGAGAAAGAGATGGACAGACTATCTTATTTATCGTAAATACGGGTGCGTTATATAGCTAATCACTGATAAACTAAGAGAACGCGCGGATTAATGACGATTTATGAATGTGTAAGCGTCATGCTTACAGCACAATATTTTTCTAATTCATTAGGAGGTCTTCGAGAATTACGTCGAATGTAAGCAATTTAAAGACTGCCTTGCCAATTCATGCAAAATTCATAAACCTATGGATAAAATTGATATGTATTTTATAGAAATAATTTATGGGATTATCGGCAGTATCGTAGTCTTATGGAATAATCGGTTGATATTAAATACAAGAATTCAACTCTTTTACAATTTTAAAATGCCTTTTTTCTTTTCTTTTATTTTCTATTCCAATCGAACTTATATGCATTTTATAATTATTTCATTATGTTGGAAAATAAAATTTTCCGGACTATAATTGATGTATAGTATTTATTAAAGTAGATTAAACATACTCCAATCATAAATTTAAGTGCTGGTTATTATACTTGAATATAAATTGTATTAAAGCACAATTTACATTTAGCGATAACTCAAATTGAAGAAACGAAAAACTGAAACTTGCAAAAGTTTCGCGTTTTAAACGTGAACTTTTAAAACTTCTCCTTTTCCTTCGAGAGCTTCATAATTTATTAATCTAGTGAAAGTTTCACATCAACCTAAATAACATAGTGTAAACTGTCATTAACGCATTTGACGTCGCGTTAACATTTTTCGGTAAATTCACAAAACCAGATACGATTCGTTGTTAAGCAAATAGTAAGACACTCCGTAAGAAGGTTTTCGAAAATGCAGAGTCGTAAGAAAATATTGTATTATACTTGCTCCTTCCCTATATTGTTCGCGCTCCTTTTTCTCCTTCGCAAAAATTACACTCGGGGGTATACAGTTCTCCGGTTTCGCGGTGTGGCGGCGACGTTGGCAGCCGCCTTTCGCACCTCGAATCGAACCGCGGCCCATTAAGTAAGAAGTTAATATCATTAAACATAATATTGGGCGCATCTGGGAGCCGCAGAGCACTTACCGCCTCGGCCATTCCTCCCCCGCATTCTCTCGCCGCCGACGTGCCATTCTACGTCGTGATACGTTTCCTCGCTCACTCCCCCACCGTCGTCGACCTTTAATTTTTTAATGAGAAAATGCTTTCAAAGAGCCAGAGAGAAATGCTGCGTCTACGAGCGATAAGTTACGCGAGCGCTAAAGGAATGAGCCTCCTTCCCTACGCTCTCCTTTTTTCTCGCTTATTTTCGGGCGCAGTCGTTCGACGTCTTCCTGCCTCCTTATCGCCTTACTTTTTCTCTTTTTATTATTATTTAATTCTTGCTTCAGAAAATTCTTGCACCTCGCTCTTTACTACAGTGCTTATTCCAGCGATTTCATTATTCTCAATTTCGTTAAAATTTAAATCCAGCTTCGAGTCTAGTTGCCCACTATTCGATTAGTTAAACAACGCTACGGTTGCTTGGAGATTTAGCTCATTAAAGTTTCTTTAAGGATCATTAAGGTCAGAGGTAGTTTAATAGATTGGCCAATAAAATGCTCTTTATTCGACATTTTCTATTTATAGCGATAAATCACTATTTGCGCTTGAAAGTAATCATTTTAATTTTCTAGTAGTTACGCGACTGGCGTTGAGTTTTTCGAGGCAACTAATACATTTCTTAAAGAGACGGAGTGTAAATGCCGAACGGATATTTTATAAATTTTAACCACTTTATATCAGAATACGTGCTGTCGCTGTGCTGTCGCGTAAGTTAATTCGTATAACGTAGACTTGAGCGGGTTTTGAAGTATCGTGAAAATGTTTAATTTTCAATTGGTACTTGTTCGTAATTTTGTCATCGATTAGACAAGCTCGCACGAGTTTCGCCAAGACAAATTTCATTTACCGTGGCAATATTGCGCGCTCTGCTCGGTATGGGCGTCAATTAAGGAACTGTTTGATTTAGGCAACAAGACGCTTGAAGAACTCGCTATAACTTCATTTCGACGACGATTAAATTTTAATTAGCAATACGAGCCAATTAAGACGAAAAGGTCCTTCTTTATCGGTTTTCCGTAAACATTCTTTATAATTTTCTCATTTCTCTCTATTCTAATTGCTCTCTCATGTTTAAATCATCTTCGTAAAAGCCAAAAAATTATAATATTAATGAAATTGCTAATTCAACTTATGTTCCACTGCAGCGTTGACATACGTTAAAGATGTTATTTGAGAAATTGAATTATTAAAGCACTATTCGTCCGAATACGACCGCATGTAATGTTAAAGGACGATAGGTCGGTATTAAAGATACTTAATGTAAATACCGCACCAAAGTCTTATAAATATTAATAATCTATAAAATATCGTTGTATAAATTATCATTGATAAGAAATTATGTTTAAAACAGCCGAGAGCGTGTAAATGTTCTTTTACTGTTAGAAACGATGTATAATGAGGAAATAAAATCTTGCTTCAACTGGATTGTATTAAACGGGGCGACGTCATGCAGGAATATGGAAAAATGCCATTTAGCGTGTTGAGGAGGGTCGGGTCGTGTAAGAAGGAGGACAGTCGATTCGCTTAGTTGTAATAACGTCGCGATAATCGAGGATATACGATGTTAGGTTACTAAATTTCTAATTAGTTTCCTTTTAACTTTTCGACACCGTTCAGTGTTCCCATGGCTTTCATTACCGCACGGCCAATCGAATATTTACTTTTTATCGCGTGCATATCGCTATTGTTTATAAATAATAGCGACATTGTATAAAAGGCCAACAGCCTTTTATTTACGCTTTTATTTACTCCAACGACAGTGGAATAATAAAATAATTAATCAAAGCGAAGTTCTTGGAAAAACTGCGAAACGACAAAGTAGCCCTTACCAGTAGTATACCTTACCATTTTGTTTTATAATTTATGTTAATGTGCGTAAATTAATTAGCTAAAATCACGTGACTATGCTTATAAATTATTATATGAAAAGGAGAAATCAAATCGTATCAAATAAAATGAAATATACTTGACATAAAATAATATTTAGCAGATAAGAAAAGGAAAATTTTTTTTCTTTACTATGGAGAAAGCAACATGGATTACGAAAGATACAATACAGTATAATAATCAACAACGAAGTAAAGCTACAGGTATAATCGATGCTTGGTTCTTCTCTCTATCTCTTATTACGCTATTCTCTCGCCGCTCCATTCTCCGCATATTCATTCTCTCTCTCTGTCTCTCTCTCTCTCTCTCTCTCTCTCTCTCTCTCTCTCCCCCTGTCTCTGCATATCCCTGTGATGAAAATCAAAAGCATCGTCGACATTGCGTGTATCGATAATGATGACAACAATTGTAATTTCGAGGGAACAAAGGCAACCGGGGCAAGCTTTGTCACAGCTTTCGGAGGTATGCGGTCGACGTCGACACATTACATACGCGCTCGCGGATAAGCGTGTGGTATCGAGGATTGACGGCGAAAGGCATGGGATGTCAATGAACAATTATGTTTCGCATGTCAAATTACGCTTTTTATGCTTTTAGATTTAATGATGAACAATGATAATTTTCAATACTTCTATTGTCAAGGAACGTTATTCCGTTAAACAAGCGGTGATGATTTTATGAAACAACGAGTCCACGGAAATTTTTACTTTATAATTAAATTTTACTGTACATAGTTAATGTACACGCTTACTATACCGTAAACGTTAAGCAGCTGATTAATAGGCCTTTCTAATTATTGATCGTTTGACTATTAAATTAAAATGAAAATTACCGATCTAATGCAAGAAAAATGATTTCGAAATACTTTATCAGTAATTAACTTATGTATGTTGGACTTGGACTTGGGACAAAATTTCATTTTAAAATCTTTACGGTTATGGTATATCCTTGTTGCAATCAAATTTCTACTCTAAATATAACTGTCACGAATAGCTAGAAAATATATACAAGAAATAGACTAGCAACATTTATTAATCTATTTAAATATTAACACGATTCTCGGAATGTGCGCTTTGAAGGAGTTACTTCCTTTCATTGTTCGAAATAAATTAAAACTAAGTTTAAGAACTATCAACGGAAAGTAAATTAAACTAATATAACGCGCTTTTTAAATGACGCTCCTATTAAAATAAATTTAATTGACTTAATTGTGTTAAAATTAATGTTAATTTCGTTGAAATCGACGTAAACAAATGCAGAATAAGTGAACCTTGCAAACGAAAGCCCTCGGTACATTTTGTTACTTGAATTAGAATTGTATTTAATGAGTATAAAACTCGGTTTAATATCTACTTCTTTTCTTCTTCTTACAATTTCACCTTAACTTAAGGTATTTCGAGAAAATTCTCTACCATTTCGAAAGATGCTTGTTATTTACAAAGGGATGGGTTTTCTCGCATCGAGTTCCATAAATGTAATGAGTCGTAAAGAGCGATGGTACACTCGACACCTCGGTATAAAATCTCATTGTTTCAGAATTTTCTCAGGCTTGTTCCAGCTTTTCACTTTAAATTAATCACTTGCAAGCCTGTAGCCCATAACTTTACTTTAAATAATAAGTAGCTTGTGTTCCTAATATAATTGGTTTAAGATTTGTATACTTATTTTAATTCCGAGAGATTCTCCAACGTTGAAACGTGCGTGATAATGTTACGAGTAGAATAAGTAGCTAATACAGTTAAATTTTATCCGACAAACATACATTTCGTCAAATATTTTTATATATCGATAGAGGATGTTTCGTTAAAATCAGGCAAGAATTGAAGTCGAAAGGAATATTACTTTAACCATAAAAGGACAATAAATTTTCGAGAAAATCCTATATTTCCATTCGAGTCGTTATTTTCCAATGTCTCAAGGCAAAATTTTCATTTCATACGGTGAAAAATAAATGAAAGGGAGCGGCGATCCACGCCTCGCGCGCACGATTAATGAAAAACATCGAGCAACATATAATTTCGAGCCGCTCGATTCCCCGTAACCCCCGTAACCCTCCCTCTTTGATCTCATTTCGCGTTTGATAGACTGACGGCGAAATCGAATTAGGCTCAATAGGAATGATATTTCTTCTCTCCTCGCTTTCGCTTCGTACATACGCCTACAAGTCCCCTGAGATGCTTACAAATATCACTCGGTGCCATATCGCACGCTCGAGCATTTATCAAACTCAGTCTTTTTGCTCTGTAGATGCGTACGTGCACGCGCGCGCGCACGCACACGCGCATCTGCGAATCGGGGAAAGAAAAGATCAAATCGAGGGATGAAAGGGAGAAAGATGGAGCCTCGGATATTCAATCAGTGGATTCCTTGAATTCCGCGAACGTCAATAGGGATGAACGTGGAATAAGACGTTCAGGATCGAGAATTAATTTGGATTCGTATCGGCCGTTTCTCTCGTGAAATCTCGGTTTTGTATCCAAACAATCGAGATAACTGATTTGAGCGTCCGACTAATTCCTGGATACGTTTCTTTTTCGCCTAAGAAAATAGCTAAACAATTAACGAACAACAAATGTTTGCAGGCTCATTTTTTATCCGACATACTCATATTCATATTTACGGATATTCATATTTCGCTCAGCTGCTCGAAAATTGAAAATTATCGTAACGCTCTGTCCGACGTTGAGTGTAAATTAAATAAATTCATTTCTGAAATGTACGAAGTAGTGCGTGCAAAAATTAAGATCATCTATTTTCATTATCGAAACGTAATAAGATTAATGTACTTAATGGCCGCTGAAATGCTACAACAGAGAAGATCGTTTCAAGACGGCAAACGCATTTCCATTCAAATGCATAATTAAAAGAATCGTAAATAGTACGTGGGCACGTGAGTAAAATAAGTACGCGATTCAACCAAGAAGAAATTGACGCCAAGCTTACATTATCGCTAATTAATGATAATGAACAACGAAAGAAGGATCTTTAGTAATGAGCAAAATCATCGTTCGCAATAGGAGAGCAATATACGAAGCGGAGCATGCGCGGACATCGTTGCGTTTGGAAGAGAAAATACGACCAGAAACCAGAACGGATAACAAAGGAATAAAAGCCAAGGACCCAAGGATGCCGATGTTTGTCAAGCGTCGTAACTCCGAGACGAGGCACTTGAAACATCGAAGTCACGATTCGCGCGAGAGTAGAGAAGCAACGCCGTGATAGAAGGAACGCGAGAACGCGAGAACGCGAGCGAGACCGTATAAAGAGACGTAAGCGGAAGTAAATTAATCTGGAAGAGCGTCATTTATCATTTGTCATTTATGAGCGGAGCCATAGGGGAACAAAGTGGACGAGTTGGACGTCGCGCTTGCGATTGCAGCCGCTCTCGGATATCTATCAGTCACGCAAAAGAGGTGAAACAAGAGGCTCATTTATTATTTGGCACTCGCTCCATTACTGGATTTCGCACGACGCACAACTCGATGACGACGGCTCCACTGCTTCTATTAATAAGAGAGCGAACAGAAGGAAAAAGTGCTCTTTCATTACACGATCATCTCTCGTCTTTGCAAGGCTAGCGAGGGCTTTGCGCTCGGGCCGACGTAAATTCCTCGGTTAATTGAGTAATTTATAGATGGTTTCACGAATCGATGCTCGATACGTTCAATTAAATTACGCGCTGCAGAAACGCTGCCGACTGGCATTAGCTACAATTTGGCAACATATCATAAAATGGAAATGATCCTTTACGATGTAAGGTGTCCCGCATTACGATGCATTACCTAATACGTAACTAGGAACGAAGCATTCGCAACTGCACCTAATCCAATTGCTCTCCACTATGCGTTGCTGTTCTGCTATTAAAAAATTAGGCATTACTTCAAAGACGACTATTTCATCAACTATTTCATCATTTCATTCATTTAATTAGTTCGCATTAAAATGTGCGAACTAATGGTTCGATAGTTGAAAATTATTTATTTTGGATATTTTTATAAAAACGCTTACTCGAGTTTTTCTGATCAATGGAAATATTTTTTTCGATCCCCCCGATTCCGCCTCTAAAACTCGTAGAATGAATTTAAGTAACATTTTAACCAATCGCGCTTCCAATTGAAGCGTGCGCAAAATGTGTTTTTTAACACTGATTATGTGGAACCAATTTCAGCGGAGATTCCCCCAGTAAGTAACAACTTCCTCGATGTTTAAAAGCAAAAAGAGTTAGTTAATTTGGCCCTTCGTTGCCGTTTTGCATCTTCATTTGTCGACGTATTTGGAGCTTCTTTTCCGAATAGGCGCGCGATAATACGAACTTTTGCAAAATCGTTGCTACAATGCGGAATGCGTAAACGAAGATGCGGCGGTCGTTTCTCCCCTCGCTGTTGCGTCTCTGCCGACTGTTCTTCATCGCTGTCTATCAGGGCGAACAAGCGAAACTAGCTAATTATGTATCCCCTGCGAGACCCCGCAGACAGGAAATGGGACTTCCCGAGCTCCTATTCTTCCTTCTCACTCTCTCACTCTCTCACTCTCTCACTCTCTCACTCTCTCTCTCTCTCTCTCTCTCTCTCTCTCTCTCTCTCTCTATGACTGTTTATATGTAGTACACGATCAGTAGACATAGTTATTAACAAATCTGTTCCGTCGTCCAATTTGCTAATCACAATATATATTATTCCGATGGAATTTGCAGCGATATAATTTACACAATGTTTCCACCTTATTGATAATAAGATGGTTTTCGGTTATTGTAGAACGAGAAATTTTGACTCGTTATTTAAAGTTAATGCTGATAAATTTCAAACATACATTCGTAGGAAGAGGAAAACTATTAATGTAATTCATTTGAATTAAATCTTTAATTCAATTAATCCGAAGAATTTAAAATACCGTTTTCTAGAAGAAAGCTCTAGACGAGAAACGAATAGACAAGCAAAAATATCTTAATCGTGTATTTTCTATTCCTTACAGCTATGAACACAGTAGGAACGCCATACTGTGAAGTAACCGACTGTGGACGTAATATTATATTGTTACAGAAAAGTTAAGCAACTTTATGGATAAAAAAATCTCTCCACAATACATCCTAGTGATATAGCAACAGAGTTCCAATAAGGTCCCTTTTTTATTCTTTAGCTTATTTCGTCGCCTCCCTCTTGCATTGTTTCATCGGAGCGCCTTTATACATAAGCGTCCGGGCCATGGACTTGTATATACGTATTGCGTGCAAGACTGACTACAGTCGGATTAAGTTGAGTGGGATAGAGAGGGAGAGAGAGAGAGAGAGAAAGAGGGAAAGAGGAATGAGATACGTGCACCAAGATAACCTGGGTTTATGTCCACAGCGAGATACTCGGAGCGAGGGAGGGAGAGAGAGAGAGAGAGGATCCTGTTTAATTAGACGGCAAAGACTGTAGCGGCGACAGTGCCTAGAAATGTTGATTGAACTAAATTGTTTTCCAGAGCCCGGGAATAAGATTCTCAACTCCTCGCCACTGGCCTTCCCTTTTCGCCATCTCTATATACGTATACACAGCGCCAGGCGTTAACTGCGTGTGGAGGGAGCAGTGATAAAGAGAGAGAGAGAAGAGGGACAATGCTGATTGTGCCCTGAGATAACGACCGGCGAGGTTCTGCTTTAGCAAAATGACTTCGTAAGGAGAGATAGAGATGGAGACAGAGATCCTGCTGGGCTAACTACACACTAACTCGCGACTCTTCTTTCTTTTAAGCATTCAATTTCGCGTATACAAGGTAGAGGAGTACTGCTCGCGCTGATCATCCACTATTATGCTTTAATTATCCAGATTCCTAACCATTTATTAGCTTAACCAGGACTTTCTTTGTAGTCGTGTATTCTTACGTGATCCATTTGATGTAGTAAGTTTTTTCATTATGCGCGTAATACTCGAGTGAAAAATTTACCGAAGCTGCTTCGTTAAATATTTTAATTTGTAAAAATCATGCCTGACCTGACCGGAACAGAACGCCAACTGTTAAACGAACTATAAAATACACCTTATGATTGATCAAAATAATTCTACTCTTGGTTCTTGAATAATATCTAACGTTAACATTTTACTCGTGCTATTTTACAGCAAAATATTTACTTCTCTCGCAATATATTTTTATTCTAAACAGTTACCATATTTAACTTTTGCAAAAGCAGTATTAAACTACGCATTAAGAAAGTCTTTAAGCTGCGAGGAATAAAATCCGGCATCTTACTCTTGGTCTATTCTTTCGTTAAAAAGTTCTAATATCTAATAACCACAAAAATACGTAAATTACAAACACATTTTACGACCGAACAAATATGCATGCAGCAATGAAAGTCCGATAAGTAGTATAATCATCCAGATCATAGATATTGCGTGACGCAACCGCCTAAAATATGACGAAAGAAGAGGCCGTCTTTTAGTCGTAAAGCCGCGACTGACACATGCACTTACAGCACACTTACACGCATCAAAGTCAGGGCTTGGTTGAAACAAGTATAGTGAGAGTAAGAAGTAGAACGAGAGAGACAGAGAGAGGGAGGCAGGGGGAGAGAGAGAGAGAGAGAGAGAGAGAGAGAGAGAGAGAGTAGGAGCCTAGAAAGGGTTTGAATTATGAAACGCGTACGAAATGGCATATCGGCAGCGATACAAGCCTTCGTTCCATCGTTTCGCTCCCTCCTTCTACATACTCAACATTCTCTCTTGCATTCACCCCATATACATATACATATATATATATATATATATGTATATATATCTCCGTCTCTCCTTCGTTCTCGCTTCTAAAATAGTGTAAACCATTCACAACGGGTCGCGGCTTCCAAAGATCGCTGAAAGATATAATAACATTGCGGAGGGACGCAAGAGCTGAAAGCCACTTGCGCTTGCTTATGTACAAGCGAGGGTTAGCGCTACGTATACCTATACATGTAAGTATTTTTTACAGGCAGTCATAAAACAACAAAGTACAAGAGAAGGACGTAAGAGTAAGATAACGAATCAATTTCAATTTTAAAAATTTTAAAATTTTACAATATACATTTTTCTCGCGTACGTGTATTACGTAAGTTTTAATGTACCGATCAAAAGAATTTATATTTTCTCAAATGCTTAAAAAGTAATAATAAAATTGCATAGACATTCTGCTGAAAATTTATAATTTGCGTATTAAAATTTATTCACAATTATGATCTCGTAAATTATCAATTATAATTAGCATAATATCGAACACATTTATCCGTGTAACTATTAATATTCATTAATTCGCGTTAAAATTCTACTGCTAGAATTTGAATAGCAAATATATAGCACGAAATTATAATAATTACCAAATAATTAATTATAAATTAAATTCTACAGGGCATGTTAATAAATGCATAATAGACCGGCTTCGCAAGCTTAAATGCAGGCTATTTTCACTTTTTAAAGGAAATCTTATATTTCAATAAATTAACAAACGAATCAACCGCCAAAATGGATAAACTTGTACATATTCTTCGAGCCACCGCATCTCAACAACGATATAATCGCAAAATATTATTACTTTAAATAAGTATCGTGCATTAAAAATGTATTCCAAAATGAGTTGTACATCAATTGAAGAAGAACGTCAAGCCGTACACGAAAAAGGTTTGGCTGAGCAGATATATGAATTCTATTTACTTACGCTAATGAAAATAACACATTCGATCACAAAATGGAGGGAAGATATCGATCTTATTCGTAACAACGAATACTATTTCCCGAGCAAGAAATTTTAGCGAACCCCCTAATTTTCCGAAATACAAGAAGCCGAGCTTTGGCATAATCGTGCACGATACTCCCTTGGTGCATCGGCAGAAATAGATGGAGAGCCAGTGGTGAACACGATGCACGGAGAAAAATCCACGCCCGCCCGCCACCCCACCCTACCCCCCCCCCTGCCCCGCCGCCAACCCGCCCTTCCGAAACAGGCGGGCATATGCCTGTCAGCCCGTAACGAAAAGATAACCGCTTCGAGAGAACCCCTATTCCAATTCTCTCACACTCCTGCACACGTATGCACGCGCACTTACGAACACTGGCCGATCGCGAAAGCAGCCTCGAAATCTGTATTTTCGCGCACACGTGCCGCCTGCGGCTCTCGGCGAAAGTCTCACGCGTCCTTTTTCGCGACTACCGACGATCATCTCTCGGTCTTTTATCCCCAAGCTCACCGTACGCGTCGCCTCGCGATCAAGATACGGAGTATGATTGATCACCGATCGAGACGTTGGTTTTGCGGTTTTGCGGCAGAATTTAAGAGCATTATCGACGAATACGTACGTGCCTACGCGATTTCGTGATTCTTATCGGTATCGCGCGGGGAATACGGAAATCGAGATCGTGCACCAGGGGGGCGTTGAATTACTATTTCTAATAACTTTTTCGAGATCTCCTTCTCTTTTGTTTCTGTCTCGAATGAAAGTAATTTAAGGTTATAGATACTGTATTTCATTAGCTTCACCGTGTAACGAGTGTCACCGCTATGGATTCGTTGTGCAATCGCAGAGGAAGAAAAGGAGTATTAAGCGAAGAGACAACAAGCGGATAACAAGTATGAGAAACTAATTTCACGAGTTAATTTTTGTAAAACGAAGGCCCGAATTTGAATAAGTACCTAAAGCGTCGCTCGCGGTGACTCCTCTCCTGGATCTCGCGCCATTAAAGTAACAATTTTATTGGTCCACAAATTCCCCTCTCCGAGAATGGCCCCGAAAACTCTTCCGAGCTGAAAAATATCACCCCGCGAGAAGCATATGCCTGTCTAAAGAGCATCCCATGGCTTATACTCACTCGCACTTTGCACATAGTGAAAAGGCGAGTTCGCGCGAAGGAGGAAAAAGAATCCCAAAGCGGGGATAAATCAGCATCAGTCGAAAATAAAAATCACTTTCCAGCATTGCGGCGGTAGTACCGCGCTCTGGATATTATTCGATTAAGGGCTATCGATATGCGGTCGTTACGGAAGTCGGAGCACAGGAGGCTTATCGCCGTACTCTCTTCCCCTTCTAGCCGAAATGTGGAACCGCGGGGTTCTCTTGCGATACGCATCCCCCTAACCGGGGAATTCCGCAGATCCCTACGCGAGCGCTTCTTTCCACATTTTGGCGTTTGATTATCGGCTCATCCTATTCTCTATGCGAGTTACTCTTTTTCTCTCCGCTTCTCCCCTTTTATTTCGCAGCCTTTCGTTGCTGCACTCGCGTATAGTCACGCTAGTCACGCTTCATCTCCCGTACCTCTTATTTACGGTCATTTATTTCGTATACTTACGCACTTATATGACACTTATATGATTTGTATAAGAGATATTCCCCAGAGGAGGGCATCGATGAGCGGGTATTCTTTCCATTAGTATTGCAAATAAATTTCGGCATATCGATGCAATGAAATATTCAAATTAATGAGTAGAAACCGAGAGTAGAAAGGAAGAATCGTTTATGTTTACTCGAATGCTCGAGCGATTCTTTTGCAGTATTTTTCAGCAGTCTCGTAGTTTCTCAAGTTCCAAGAGTTCATTCGTACGAGCTGCTTAATTAAGCTGCAATAATTAAATTCAATAGCATTTCACTGCGTCTTATTCGTACTAATCCTTTCTTATAAGCCTATCAATTATTGTGAAATTTAAATGACTCACTCGCAACAAATAAGAGAACTAACTGCACATTACCAGCCGCTCGCGACTTCTTTTCCCGACAACCTAACCGCATATCCCGCTTTATTATCAAAAGTAACATCCAGAATCGCTCACCTATAAGAAACGATGACAACTCAGGCGTTCGTGCGAGACGTTCGTCCGGCCACCTCCTAATTACTCCAATGAGTTTGGACTCCTCGAGCTCAGGTTGTAAGCGCGCTCATCCCACCCCGGATGGCCGAGTGCAGACATAAAATTCAGCGTTCGTACCGTGCCAAGGTATCAACTCGCGACTACCTTGGAGTGAAACGCGCTCGCACTTTAAAACGAAAAGCCAGGTTATTATGGCTCGTACTGGTCGCGACCCCCGACCCATTACGCGAGCTCTTACCGCTCGCTACAAACGGTAGTATCGATCTAGCCTTTTCATTTCGCAAGACGGGAGCCGATGGCGAAGGGCGCGCATGCGTATAAATAATTCCATTGCGATTTACCCCTTTCTCGCGCGGGCGCGCCCGAGGCCCACAGCCTGCAACTGCCCCCGAAAACTGTGGAAGGGTCGCAGGCCTCGCCACCCGATTCGGTTCACGGCCCAAGCAAACGCGACGCCCATTTCCCCTCTGCATCTGTCTACGAATACTTCTCTCCGCTTATTTTGGTCTTCGACGCAGATTATCTCATTCGGCTTGGCTCCCCGCATACGAGGCGACCTCCTATCTTTTCATTTACGATTACTTTGCGTATATTTATCATTTTTGTAATGTAACAGCGTATCTCGTCGCTCCGTTGCGTCAAGTCAATACTGCGAACGTTGAAGTACTTTTACTTTTACCTCGTACCGTCCTTTTTTTCCTTCCTTGATTACCTAATGAATAATTCAGGGTATAGTTTAAACGTTAAAGGAACGCCACTGCTACTTCATCCACATTAATTGCAGGAGCACATATTTCGCATAAACTTACACTTACCGCAAATGTACAATCATTGTTATTTGATGAAACCAACGCGACTCTTCCATCGGTTCTTTCTCTCTTCCCTCTCGTTCTCGTTCGCTTCCCCCTTCGTTTTCACTTCCTTATAATTAAATAAACGAGTACATATGTGCGTATACGCGCGCACGTATTTGCATGTGTCTCGTTTTTTCTCTCCCAGTGAGCGGAGTCGTCGTCATCGTCACCGTCGTCGTCGTCGTCGTCGTCGTCGTCGTCGTCGTAGAATTCTGCCTTTCGAACGAGTGGCTGCTCAGCCGCTAGGCAAAACTCCTTCTTCATCATCCGTATCGCGGATAGATAGGTGTAGGGAGAAGGAGAGAGAAAATATCTTCCCCTCAGATTTCATCGTCGATCGAAGAAAAATAAGCTCAGTCAGTCGTACCGCGATTTTCCACTCGTTTCGCCGAGAAAGCGAGTAGTTGGTCTAAGCTTTACTCGAGCGAAATCTTTCGAAGCTCTCCGAATAAAAGTAAACGTCTATTTTCACATGACATTTCAATATAACGCAGTCCAATTTAAGAAATTATTTATTTTCGATAATGATTACTTAGCGAATATTTTACTCTGTAAAAAGAGATGCCATATTAAAAGCACGCGCGAATAAATAATCTTACTCGACTGACGTAAATAAAATGTAACCTCTTGTAAGTTACTACCAATGCGAAAACTCTTCTTTCTTTCGCAATGTGCCGTTGAAGTAATTTTGCGAGAGAATTTTAAGATTAACGTCGGAACAATCGTCTTTTTTAATGAATTAAAGTTCTCCAGTCGTTCGTAAGGAAAGAGTTTTTACAGGAGCTGCCTATTTCTTATGAAAAATGATTGAAATCGGATAAGTTCAACGACACTCGGTGATTTTGCACTCTTTCGTTATCTGCGAAGTGCAGACTATAACAACAAAATGCAATAAAATACGTTTAAATTACGAGATGGCCTCGGTCGATCACTATTTGGATAAACTATTTGGAAGGCGTGAGAAAAAATGAAGACAACGATCAAAGTAACCGAACGTCCACGTGCGTTAACGGAATTAATGTAAAATGAAGAAAATGAGCGTTGCTCCCTGGGCCGGTCAATGCACGAGTCACAATACACGTATTACAATGAATTCGAGTACCGTCAAGCCATTCAAGGGATGCGCCGTATCGCGACAGTCGCCATACGCGATCCGATAAAAAAAACAAAGTCCCGTATCGTTGCGTAATAAAACGAGCGGCGAAAGGCGCGACGACGTCTTCGCCTCTGCGGTTGGTACTCCTGCCTTGAGCAGCACGCGTAAAAAGCCGCTTATCTGCTTTGCGCAAGAATAGGATTCGACGGTGCTTCCGAGAGCCATAACCGAAACGGCAACTGCCACCCCTCTGACTGATCGAACTTATTCTTTCGCTTCTCGCCGCACGCGCGATAAATGCTTTGGATGCGTGGAACGGGCAGCGCAGGGAAGATGCGCGCCGAGGCCGAAATGCCATTTTTCTGGAAAATTGAATAGTCGAAATCGAATATGTAGGACGTATCATTCGAGCGAACTCTCTCTCTCTCTCTCTCTCTCTCTCTCTCTCTCTCTCTGCCCCTCTCTCTCTCCCTCTCTCACCCTCTCTCTCCCGTCCCTCAACGAGACGGAAAACTTTCTTCGCTTATTTTTTTATCTCACTCTCCCGACGGGAACTCGCTATTTTTCATCGCGCTTCTCGATACGCGTGCTTTTGCATCGCTCGCGCAAACACCTAAGACGCATCCTTCGGGATATTACTTTTTTGTGATGAGCCGAGGGCGAAAGGTTCTTTTGTGAGAAGTTTTATGCCATATTTTCAGAAGTCATCATAATCTAATCGTATCACCTAACTTTTTTCCTTCTATATCGAGTTCCAGTTTTCTAAAGTTCAGCCATTTAAGCGAAAGCGCACGCTACGATGACGCCTTACGTACTCACATTCGTTGAAAATCGGTACATTTTATACATATAATATTATATTATATTATATTATACGCGATGGTAATTGTACGTAAATCATTGGAGATGACGTTCCTTATTTGTAAATAAGCGATAATGCCTCTATTGTGACTCTCATCGATTTCGCGTTTGAATAAAAATTCTTATTTAACAAGCGAAACAACAACGATCGATCGATTACATATTGAAGACTCGCGCTTGCATTTACCGATACTCGTCACGAGATATCGTACATCATTTAAAACCCTAGTTCATTCAACGAGAGTAAATAATTTCATGAAATATTTTCGTGAACGCATAGGGAAAATTCAATCTATTACATCACCGAAGTAAATGTTAAATCTCTTACGGTATCGGTATACCATTAATGAGAGAGTTTATTTTAAATTAATCACTAGGCACCGGTAGCTTGAGTCGAACTCTGAGAAATTCGGGAGGTGCGCGCATATTACAAGTAAATAATTGCTTTCTAATCGAAATTAAAAATACGATATTATACTAGAAATAGCGCGATCTCGCGGTTGAAAATGTTCGCCGTATCGTGACGAACGCGTACATCCGAGGAAAAAGTGAGAAAGAGGAAAAAAAGTACATCCATTTGAAACTTAATATTTCGGGCATTAAGCGGCTCTCTCAACCCTTTTCGCACTTTAGCTCCCCCGAAAATGGCTCGGAAGCGTAGAACGTAAGCACGAGTATATTAAGCGACACTCGGAATTACAAATAACAAATTGCAATTTGATTCTCCGCAATGGCGGCGACGGCAGCAGCAACAGCAGCAACAGCAGCAGCAGCCTCTGGCTCTGCGTGACTTGTCCCGCGAGAGGGTGCGATTTATCATTAGAGTCGACAATTTGGCGACAAGCTCTCGCTTTCGTGGGAAGTGGAAGGGGCGAAGGGAAACACCGAGCAGGAATTCGCAGACACCCTTCGGCGATCGCATGCCATTCCGCGTCTCTTTCCCTCATTTTTCTTCTTCTCATTTAGCGGGACGCGTGCGATGACTTTTGAGTGATCTTTGTATTTCGTTTCTTTTCTTTCTCTTCTGGATTGCAGGAGTACGATATAAATGTTCTCGATAAACTTTTAACGCACTTATTTCACAACGATCCGTCATTATTAATATAGATATTATTAATATATATATATATATATGTATATATGTATATATGTATGTATATATATATATATATATATATATATATATATATATATATTATGATATTATAAATAATCATCGTATTCGTTGTGAAATGAAAGAGAATCTAATAGACTGGTTTATTTCGTGAATATTTCTACAACGAGAAATTCAACTCCTCTTCTACATACCGTGCAAGATCCTTAAAGTCGAGAGCGTAAGAATACAAGTACGTTACTCTAAATTAGTTTTATTTGACATACTTTCATAGTTTAATGAAGCCTTAGAATGGATAGCTAACTTATTATGAATTTAATATTCAATTCTCAAATGATAATAAACATTTGTTTTCCTAAGTAATATGCAAATGAGAATATTGAATCGTAATTTTAAGAACTTTCCTTTTTCACCCTCTTTCGTAGCGACAGCAGTGAACGATAACTTTTAGAGCCGAAGGGGCATTGTCCACGTGTTATCTTTCATTCTCTCGCTTAAATTCTCTCTCGCTCTCTCTCTCTCTCTCTCTCTCTCTCTCTCTCTCTCTCTCTCTCTCCAATCAAATGAACATTTCCGCAAGCTTAACAACGTTGTTTTATTGCTCGAAAAAGCCCTCTTCTATCCTTGGACCGTTTTATCGTCCTAAAGAAATTAATGCACGCGCAGGATGCATGATAAAAGTTTTAAAAGCGAGCTTTTAGACGAGCTTTTCCGACGTTACCGCCAATTACTTTTCCGGTTTTGTTTTTACAGTAATTAATCGCTCGGATGCGGTAACTGACGGACTTCATGCCGCCGTTGGTCGAGTGAGTGATTTAATGAAAAGGGCTCGTGCGCATTGTTCACTGGGAAATTTGATTTAAACAGGGAAAACCGTAAATTTAAATAAATTGCTCTGGAATAAATATTGCTTAATTCTAAACACGAATCCTTTATGGAGTTTCAACTCGGATCGATCATTAACTTTTAATTGATAATTATTATTAAGCGTACAATTCGTGCATCAACTCATCTGTTGCTAAATAACGTTCTCTCTGTTAGAAAATATTAAAAAATCTATAACAAATCTCAATAGCATTTGTACATGTAACTTTTACACATCGTGTATACAATAGGCCTACTAAGCCTAATACGAAAAGAATTTCTAAACTTTTACTTGCCAAATAATATATTAAATTTTCTCATTCATATCGTATGCATTCTCGAGTAAAATATGTTTATTTAAGTTGCATTTAAGTACGCTGAATCGTTATTCCGGAAGTAGACTTTCAATAAAAAAAGTAAATTTACATGTACGTAATTTACATATGCGTAACACTCGCTACTTGAGAAAAGTTACGTTAACCTAAATACGCACAGATACCGCTAAATTTTATTGAAATGTACGAATCTCGCATTTTCTTACATATTTCCAAACGATCCACGTGAGATAGCACGACGTAATCTTTAGTACATCGTAAATCAGAATTTTTTTTTCTTTTTTTTCTTTTTTTCTTTCTTTTCTTTTCTTTTCTTTCTTCTTTCAAGAATAATAGGATGACATAAAAGCGAAGAATATGAAAGCGCAGTAAAGAGCGAGAAAAGCGAAAAACTTTCCCGTGGTTCCATTACGCCCAAGTACACGACGATTCGCAACAATCCAGTCGATCCGCGCGAAATGGAATAGAAAGAAAAAAAAAAGGAGAGGAGGACGAAGAGTGGATAGGATAAAAGGAAGAAATAAGGGCAGGAGCGTGGAAAATGGCAAATGAAAGGCGGGCGTCAGGTGGTGGGGGCAGTATTTTAAGAGACGGATAAGGAGAAGAAATATATGGGCAAAGGCGCATCGCACCAGCTTCGGGCTCCTGCCCCTCCACTCGCGCTATCGATCGCTGACTTTAAAATTCAAAGAGACCGACAATAGCTTTCCCGAGCGCGGCGCTCGCTCCTGCAATATCATATTCCGTTTCTTTCCTTTCATTGTCTGGGCCAAAGCCTGCGCTAATAATAAAAGATTGCTACCCGACCACGCATTGGCAAAGTCGAATCGAACCGAGGAGAGCGAGCGAGAGAGAACGAGACTGAGAAGAACGAGAAGACCCCGCAGAAACTTAGGTAGTACATCATCCAGATAGTCGAGGCGAGCCGCGTAATACGCCTGCTGAAAAGTTTCGGATTTTCGGACGAATTTAATATTTCAGGCACGACGCGCCGAGCATTCAGCCACGATTAGATGGCCCCGTGATGAAACGAAATATGCGCTACGGGGATGGTCTGGGCGACGTCGGCGGGGAGGGGGAGAGACGAGCTTCCTTCCCATGCGGCATTCTGGGGACCCTCGGCACTTCTTTCTCCTGGTTACGCGCGATGCTCACTCCTCCGCTACGCATCTCCGCGTACACTGTGATTCACGGAAAACTTACGCTTAACTGACCAATCGATAGAACTTTCCTACCAACCGAACCTTCCTTATGGCTTGGCACTCGAAGGTAATCGAGTCAATAATGCGTAACTGGGAATGCATCGTCATTGGCAATGGTTGCGAATCCCGCATCATAAATCCCTGCTTTTCATTCGGTGTACTTTCCTTTTATTTAATAAAAGTACTCCCTGCGGATTGTTAAATCTTCCATTTATTTAGATGTTTAATCTTTAATTTTATAGCTGTTTCTGCCGATGATTATGAAACTATCTTTGTTACGCATTACTATTGCATGTAAATGATGACTTATCTTCGTTGGATCAAGAGCTGAATTCTTCTAACGATGTACTACTGCTTTGGGACATGAAATTTCATGCGAAACCGTTAAGGTCGCAGATTTAAAAATACGGTTTAAATCTTATTACACGCAGAGTACAAATTTAAAACCAAAGAAATTCATACGAACTTGCCTATATATATATATATATATATATATATATATATATATATATATATACAGGCTCGTAATCATTTTCTGTTTGTCCATGAAACGCGCAGTTATCCATGCGGCACGTATCCCAGGAGCTACCGAGAACATTTAGATGCAAAACAAACGCAAACAAAGGAATTACAAGGATGGAAGCGAAGAAGGTGAATATCGATTTTCCATTAAATCACACATACAGCTCGGTCTTTTTTCTGTTCCCGCGTACGTATCCCCACCCCTCCCCCTAACCCCTCGCCGCTCCCGCCGTCCCGCCATCCCTCCCCCCTCGCGTCATCCGAAAATTACCTGAGGGGTAACTCACCCCGCGATCCTATTGACTTTCAATGCCGAGCTCGTTTCACCTTTTTATCGTTTCAGTCCTCGGGAGGTACGGTATGTTTCACTCTAATCAGATTTACCTACGCACAACTACAGGGGAGAAACGCCGAAATAAGCGCGCACGAAGCGAGATAAGCGAGCAATTCCAAGAGCGGCTTCTTCTATTGCATTTAGTTAAAGCGTAGAGGCGGCTTTTACTTTTGCTGCGTTCGATTTTCAAAAGTAAATAGCCTTACGAATGGGTCTCTAACTAACCCTCGTAACTAACTAAATTTATGCTTTCGCGTCGTTTTACGGTGACTCGACGTTAAATTCCTGAGGATCGTTTGCATCGACGTCCAGCGACGAATCCAGTCGAATGATCCAAACGTGAAAGAGATTTTTTTCCTTCTTTTACAACGCATTTGTCATGTACATAAGTATTGACATTTCTCCGTTTAACTCTTAAGCATCGGGCAACTTAATAATTTTTCATTTATTTACGCGATCTATCGATAAAACGAAAACATCACTGTTTCATTCAAATAATTAGCATCGAGTACTTAAAGCATTGAGTATATTTAAATAAGGATAAATCTTTGGAATATTTACGAATTATAAATTACGATAAGAATTGGCGATACGAATTTTATAAGAGATGGATGCTTTGGTTGCTCTTATCCAATTAAAAGCTATCGTTGATATTCAAAAAATTTTCAGGACGAGTATAGCTTACGAATGTAGAAAACAATGAACTCCCAAGGCTTGAAAATCAAATGCGTTCGAGTACTCGCGGACGATTTAAATATTTGGAATATTTAATTAACGAATTCTTGTTGCAATTGTGACGTCATTTTAGCGATTGGTAAGCTGCGACGAAGAGGAAATTAAAAAAAAGGATTCGATCGAATTCGCGTACGAAGGTGGAATGTACGAGAGAAGTGTAATGCACACCTGAGTTAAAATTAAACATCGAAGGGGTCGGTAAAATGAAATATTTAGCGATCCTCTACGGAGTTTGGGATGCGAGCGACGACTTGTTCTACCCTTTGTTGATTGATATCAGCAAAGAACGAGAGACCGACTTTTATCGAGGAGCTTTATCTATCACTATTTTGATATAAACGTCTCGTCGACACGCAATGCTAATTTCCCTAAATTTTATGCACTCGCGTCGTTCACCTCAAATATATTATCTTTTATGCTTTTGTCATTTCTAATAATACAATAATAACAGAATTGAAACACTTCGCTTGGCGTTGAATGCGAGTTGACTTAAATTTTGGAATATAACTACTCTCTCGAGCTCAAAGGTATACAAAAGCAAATAACATCTCCAAAGCAGATGCTTATCACCGTGACAGTAGAATTACATTTTGCCACAGAAATCAAAGCAATGAAAATACTTATTTTCATTTTAAACGAGTATTCTTCGATGCGACATTCATTAATGGTGCTTTTCCAGTCCACTCGATCTACGGACGATTTGATGCGTCGCCGCCTAACTCTACGATAAATGACTCAGGAAGAATCCTTAGACTGAAAGAACTTTAAGACTCGCGATGACCCACTAAAGGAGTGAAAGAAAAGCACGATGTCGCCATTCGAATGAAGGCCAGCTTGGCGAACTAAAATAAATCGGCACTGGAGTCGATTTATTTGTTCTGCTCAATAGCCATCCGATTAGATGGATCGACACCAGCACGCGAGTGCACGCGCGACTTCCTCCTTGAACAAAGTGCACACGTGTAAAAAGCAATAAAAGAAAAGAATGTAAGAGGGTACAGATCTGAGTTGCTCTCTCGCTCGTGCATGCACACGCGATTTTCACACGCACTCGCGTGTGCGTACTCGCTGACGACGACGATTGAAACGTCCTAGCGAAGCGTTCAACCCGAATGGGCCAAAAGGTGGTGGCCTTTCAAAAGCTAAGCACATTAGCGCGGCTATGAAAAGGCTGCACGGCTCGAACGTTCGATCAAGTCCTCGCGCCCGACTCTCTCCACAAAGATGACGTGCCTGGGACAGCCTGCGTTACCCCCTGACGATCAATGGGTTTCGATTTTGCTACTGATACTCTTACCGAGCCCGAGGTGAATGCTCGGATTATTGCGATGCCCGAATACCTGCATTGTTCTCGTCTTATCTAGTTTCTACGCTCACTGGACGGCGCACTAGTCTCGAAAAGTCCTGTTCCGCTCTTCCGCTCTTCCGCTCTTCCGCTCTTCCGCTCTTCCGCTGTTCCGCTGTTCCGCTGTTCCGCTGTTCCGCTGTTCCGCTGTTCCGCTGTTTCCCTGTTTTAAATAACTTGCGCATGACTATTTCATTGTCAATCCTTAAGCTACTTCTTTCGGGAGTAACTTTCTTTTACCTAGCGGAATGATTGCCATCGAGACGTCGTTTTTATTGCAAATATTTTCTCTGCCTAGGTCTATAATTTTCCCAATTTTTGGAAAGAAAACTCTGAGGTATCATCGGTCATAATTGACGATATGAAGTACCGTTTAATAGGTAAGTGCAACGAAATTACGGTATCCTTTGTCTATTTCCACGAATATCTACGAATCATTAATTCGTGAATTCGAGTGGAAAAAAGATCACGAACTGTTTGTAAATCACTTTTGCTTGTAAATTCAAGAATTCATACCTAATAATTTAACGCTCGACACTGAAGCCAAACAGTAAAATGTTTGGGAATAAAGTAGTCGGATATTCGTTCGAGATGTTCAAGAGGCTTATTTATGTTTACACTCGATTTCTAGTAAGAAGTAAAAAAAATATTACTTGCCGTGGACCACGGTGTTTTCATTTTATAAACCAGTCTTGTGAAAAAAACATTTTCGGATCATGCGCAAATTTTGAAATATCCAGCAATCCTTAAATGACAGTTAAGCGAAATAAAGCACTTGTTAGAAAAGATGCGCGGCAGTGAATCGCAGTCATATTTGCAAAATCCACCGACATTTCGTATACGATATGCACAAGTCAGTGAGAAATCGAGAGGGAAATAACGCGGTTCCCTTTTATACCCCCTACATTTGTTCGGCGCACGCTTTAGCTTTACTTAGTGTAACCGCGTGAGTTATTCCGTCCTTACTTTCTCTCTTTTCGAAAGACTCGTGTAGTGTCTTACGAAAAACTTTGTCTAATAAAAGCCTGATCCATTTATCAAAGGCCATCGAGTTTCTCGCCGTTTCGTTGCTCCCCTCAAACGCAGAAAAAAGGAACGGGCTTCTCTCTCTCTCTCTCTCTCTCTCTCTCTCACTCTCTCTCTCTCTCTCTCTCTCTCTCTATCGCTCCGCACACGAATTATGTAAAATACATGGACGCGCGAGGCATGTAAAATAATAAAAGCTGCTTCCGTCATTTGTCAACGCTTCGCCGCGGTGCAAAATGCGAAGCTCACGCGTAGCACCTCGTATTATAATTTCGCAGTAACGACTCGACGCGGCAGCTGCGGCACTTCTTCCACCCTGGTTTTGATTTCTGACGATCATCTCCGTCTCCCTTTCGCCGCGACTCGACGACACCCAGCCGTTATTGTTTCGCGAGCTATACTCATCTTAAAGTTTATTTACTTTCTTACCCACCCCTCGAGCTTTCCTTGATATTACGAGATTGTGTCGTTGGATGTTATTCGCTATATTGGCTGATATTTACATGGAGATAAAGCCCACGGGAACGACGTTGCACACGAGCGAAATTATGCGACGTTCAGTTAATAGCTCTCTAATCATTTATTTCAACAAGCAAATGCATTTATCAATTGGCTGCACTCCTGTCGCTTTACGCTCAAATATTCACAAGTTCTTTCGTTAATATAATTGAGAGAATATCGATTTTTCTTTTTAACCTCCTCTGCGTGCGTTTGGCCGAGAACCAATAAGAGAACGAGGAGGACTAGTAACTAGTGCTGGGGCACCGAAAAGCGAGCATTTGTCTTTCTTATTATTAAATTATTCCAAAAAGTCGGAGAGATTATTTTCAATATTTTGACGAAAAATAATACTAACGCAATGAGAATTAACAATTGAATGGAGGACGTAGGCACTGTTTACAATGACAATCAGACTATCGAATTCATTGGCAAGGTCCGATACACTGCCTCCCAAGTACATCGCACAAGAGGAATTTAATTCCGAGTCGAAATATTTAACGTATAGAAAAGTGTGGCGATGTTAGCCATAATTATCGGTAGCTATTAATTATTCGAGGTACCTTCGCGGAAACGTGGCCGAGTTAAAAGCCCCGACGTATCTAGTATACGTAGTCGACAAAGAAACAACGAGATACTGCATCCAATTATAGCGTCCCCGACTAATTGGTCCGAAAGATCACGCGTGTCCGCTGTTGTGCGACGCAAGAAAGAATCCTCTTCGACCCCTAATGCACGCATATTATTCGACAAAGAATAAGCAGTCAAGCAGCCCGCGAGCAATTACATATTCATAACTCTTGAGCATCTCCGTCTCGCCCTCGACGGAGGCTCGTCAGTCGGCGATTTCCTACGCGATTCCCTCGGCTTTTATTATCCTGTGGAGCCCAACAGCGTAGGATCGCCTCCGTTTTTCGAGATGCTTTTGGCGGCAAGCGGACACGCTAATAAAATAATACCCGGTCCAATAATATTGCAAAACAAATGTGCCAGACGACTTTTATGAAATCGGCGAGCGCGCGCGTCGTCCTCTGGTAGCCGTCACATATAACCCTTTACGCAGTGCATCTAATAAAACTCGAACCCCTTCTCTCGTGCCTCTCTCACTCGCTCTTTCTTTTCGGGAGATTTTAAAACTTTTATAGGTTTTCAACGATTTAGAGCTCACTTTTGCTCGGATTATTTACTTATCTCCGGCGATTTTTGTAACTTCTGCCAAGTTCCATTATTCGCTTCGGGTATGTCGCGCAAAATCAATACTACTACAGTGTTGCTGCTTAGTTTTTACCGGAATATAATACGCGATATACTCTGACCTAGATTTATTAAGAAAAAGTCCAGCGAGAATTCAGCGATAAACTAGCGAACGAACTTTTTCAGAATTATCAGATGAGATCCAACAAAATTAACCGATTTTTCTACAATGTTAGGGATTTCATTTAAAATGGTCCTATAATAAACACCTAGAATAAATCACGCCGAGCGTAACAAGCCACGCCGTAACGAATTCGATTCTCCTCGTACGCATCCAACTTCCGCACCCTGCGCTAATTCGCTAAACCTTTCGTCCTCGTTAAACATCCGCCTCTCCTGCGCTCGGTCAGTTTTCGTTCTTCTTTGTCCGGCAGTGTACCGCGGTGGAGAAGAAAAAGGACGAGGAGAAGGTGGCGGCGGGATTCGGTAGCCTGAAAATTGCGCGCGTGCACGTACGAATAAAACGTCAAATGCGAGCGGTGAACACCGGGGGTCGACGATAAAATTGTCGTAAACTTGTACAGTCGCGGCGGTATAAAGCACCTGTTTAGGATGCGTGCGCATACAGCCAACGCAGGACGTACCACCAGTAGCAACGAGCCCCAGCTTAAAAAATCCCAACGGTTGCGTTAGTCTCCTTACCAATTCTCCACTTTCTCGTTTGGTTTTCAATAACGAGAACAACATCGACGAGAAAATTAGCCGAAATTTTTTCTATGGCATCTGCATATTCGTGTCCTTTATGAATTGAAATATATAACGATCGTCCTTTCGTTTTGAAAAAATTCATTTTATAATCTAATTAACGATGTTACGCTTATCAATTATAAAAATTACGAAAAAATCAAGATATTTGTATGAAAGTTAAGGCAATATAAAGGAAAAATGTGAATTTTATTTTATAAATTTTATTAGAAAATCTAATTATTTATGCAAAAAGATCGTTCGTTTTATCACAGATTTTCATCATTCACTATTGGAGTGTTATTGTATTTATATGACAGATACTCGATCATTATTCAGATTAAGGTTCAACGAGTCCTGGCGATCCGCGCGCAACCAGCTTTTTAAACGTAATCACGTTCGTTCAACTTGTGTAAATAATTCTGGAGTTATTCCGCGTAAAGGCTTACGCAACCACGCATATCTAGCAAGGCGACTCATTCTTGACTCAACGGCAACCAAAAGGAAAAAGAAAAACTAAAAAAACTTCTCGACTACAACGGACACCGAACATCGTCTTAGATACGCGAGTTAACAATCGCACAGTCGCATCCCAGGTTCCTTCCAACAGAAGCTAGAAATCAACGAGATGAACATCGTAACGCCACGGTTCTCCTACAGCAGCCGTCGACTACAAAGTGCGCGAACTCGCAGGAAGCAGCGAGAGTCGACGAAAGATTATGCGTGGACTCGCGCATAGCCGTGACAAATGGTTGGCATCGAGCGACCGATAAAGGAAGCGCAGGCGGTGAGAACGGGAGAACTTTTACGGCTATTTACTGGTGGAGAGAGGGACGTTGATTTGTTGAGCTCGAGCTACGGTTCAGAGCTTTTCCCGAGATTTGGAGACGAGAGCTTTTCCCGAGACTCTCGACCAATGCAACTCGGTTTCTTCGTATTTTGTCCCGTTGCGTTAACGCTTTTCAAAAGTTATTTCCTAAATATTTATACTTGGCAAATTATTAAATCTTTGCTCTAGGACAAAAGACGAAAATTTAATTCTCACTTTGGATATAACGATCTCAATGGTATAACTGTGGAAATGGATAACGTGTGAAAAGCTTAAATGAAAATTTTTCAGACAATATACGTAGCAACGCTATTCTTTAAGCGAACCAATTCTCTACTCGATAACTTATACTTATCTATATTTACTACGTAACCTAGCATAATCGTATGAATTCTTGGTCTCGTTCTCGTTGACGAGCTGCACGAGTAATTTAACGGGACGAATTGAAGTGGCTGTTGGTAAACGTAAAAAAATAAATTGTAATTGCGAAACTGGCGCATCGCAGGAAGAAAAATAAAAAGGCTCGGTTGACGAAAAGGAGCGTGGAGAGAGAGAGAGAGAGAGAGAGAGAGAGAGAGAGAGAGAGCAAGTGAAAGATGACTCGGCTGTAAAAAGGGGCAGAGGGAAAGAGCGAAGACTGCAGATGTGCCATGACTGATGGTCCCACTTCCAGATGTGTGTACTAGGCGCGATACTTTTATCGGCGCTTGTTTGTTCAGCGCCGCTACGCAGCGACTCTTGCCGCCCTCGCGTGTTACAAAAAAGTAGAAAACAAAAGCAGCAAACATTCGACTAAGGTTATTGCACCTGCAAACAAGAGTAGTTCCTACCTCCGTAAAAGAATTTCGAACCGATAATAGCGAAAAACAGACGTGCACTTCCAAGCTATTCGTTTCTAGTCCTTGTCTATGCAGTCATTTGTAATACATATATACATGTAGGCGGGTGTAGGCTTACGTTTACTTTATTCGCATCACTTTGCACGAAGATTTTGTTGATTTCACAGTTGAAAAATTAGGAATGCTATTCATGAGTGTTGGTATATTTCCTCATTACTGGTATATTTACTCATTATTTGATACCTCCGTAATATTATTCTGGCGATACAATGTGAACGTAATAAAGCAGCAATGGTGTCGAACGTTTATGGTTGAAAGAAGTCTTGCCGTTATTACAGTACAAAATAACATAGATTTCTCTCGAGAATTGCGGAGAATTGCAATTGCTATTAAAGTAAAACATGGCTGCCGCCTCTAAACAAAATAACTAAGCGAACCGAAGGGTATGCACATTATAAAAACCAAATAAAAACCGCACTCAACAGCTAACCGAGAGGGCTAATGAACTAAATTGGTAAGAAGAAGAAGCTCAGAAAATGAGAACGCAGCGCTTAATTCCCTTATTTCATCAGCAACGATCGGATGCGGCCGACAATTAATTCTGGAGTCGTTCTCTTCATCCATCCCTCGCTGGCCGCTACCGTCGCCACCGCCGCCACTTTTCATTAGCCACCCAACGAGTGCACATGTGCGCGAGTGTACACGCGTGCGGCTATGTAAATCAAGGAGGTTACACGATTTTACATATTTCAGCTGAAGCGCAACGGAAACGCGCCCGAGAAAGCGCGAGTGAGAGAGAAGAAAGTAGGAGAGTGAGAAAGTAGGAGAACAGCACTCGAAAAGTGCAGCCGAAGCCTTTCTTCGAGTGTTTTACGAACGCGGTGGAGCTTTAGAATTGTAGATTCCTCGTACATCTCTATCTTTGAAAAATCCACCCTCGCCGAGTTCGAGTGGCTCGGTTTGTTCGCGATTTACGGTTTCGGCCGTGGGTGCAACTGACGCTTACCTCTCGCTCTCTCGCTTCCTCTAGCTTCCTCTGCTTCTGCTCTAGCTTTTTCTCTACCTCGCTGACTCTTTATTTCCTTATTCAAATATTCAAATTTACCATCGCGGCTTTGGCCTGCTGCTCGCGCTTTTTTATCGGCCTGGCATTCGGACACTTTCGCCGGCATCTGAAAGTGCACTTTTTTCCTCGGGTTCGTCGGTGCGTTCTTTAAGGTTTGCTTAAGTTTTTTCGAGAGTTATTCACGCGCTGGGGTGTCAGGAGCATTTTAGAGCCGCGATGATGGATCGCATTGGATTTCAATTGGAATGTGATTATTCTTGTCGAGTGACCGGAACTGCAGGTTTTCACTCCCTCGAGCGAAACTTTGTTTCCGAGATGTGAGGGGGTGCGTTTAGGCGCGCGTGTGCGTTCGTGAGTCGGTGAGACTGCGCGCAGATCGTTTGTCAATATCCACTCGATTCGGTGCTCCTTTTTGCAGGGTGAGTATTTTCCACGGTTTGTATCTTCGATGTCAGTCGCAGGCAAGAACTATGACAGACGGTGCTGACACCACGGGAACGAATAGTTTCGCGATGGATCCCTTCGCGATCACGCCCGCCTTCATTTTTATTCGGCATTAATCGAATCTCTGCCCTACTCTTGTAGATATACAATTTTTTTCATAGCATTTAACGCGCTTCTGTATACAGTCTCAACCTCTTTCTTCTACCATGTATTATACATATGTATGTGTATGCACATATATGTACGTATGTACGTATGTATGTATGCATATGTGTATATATGTATGTGCGTGTGCGTGCGCGCGCGCGCGCGCGCGCGCGTGTGTGTGTGTATTCTACACGTTTGGATACAATGTTCCAGCAATCTAACAATAAAGAAAACATCATTTTCCCTTACGAAACAATAATATTTAAATAAACATCACCCTCGCGAACTTGTTCGGAAAGAAAACGCGTGTAAAACTTCAGCCAAGCTGATCTATTATAAATTGTACCACCAGAGCTGGTCGTTGAACGAGTTATTCGTCCTCGATTACCGATTTACACGCCCCTTAGTCAGAGTCAAGCGGTGTTCTCTCCCTCGCGCGTGACCTTGAAATGCGATTCGCCTCTTGCCAAAACTGCTTTATCTGCGCGCCCAAGTCCCCGAGATGTATCGTTATTGATCATTATTAGAGCATCTATCCTAGCTCGCATTTGCTGCTCGCACCTTGAGCCTCGATCAACTCGTGTATATTACGCCTTCCTCTACGGCTCCTGTTCGGGTGTCGCCGTCGCAGTTCTCCGGCTGCTTATATTTGTTTCCGCATCACGCGAGAGCTCCCGATAAAGGAAATGGAAATTCAGCCGAGCACTTGGAACTCGATTCGAGTTTCCTCGGTTTTTGCACTTTATTCGCGCGCTGCGATGATTATCTCCTCTCCAGCCTCCCCTTTCTGTCCTTTTCGGTCGATGCTTGTGTACCGATGACGTGAAAAATGATCGCTACGACAATCACAAAGCATACTTAAAGCAGACTGTACATTTCAACTGGTTCACTTTACGTCTTATCGAGATTTCGTCTAATCTATTCTAATGTTTTATAATTACTCGTTCGATTGCTTCTGCTTACTATTTTAATTTTACGTATTACTGAGCTTCGTTCAAGTCGGACGAAACTTTAAAACGGTATTAAGCTTGTAAAATAACAATTTGACTCCAACATTCTCCAACGTTCTCGTTATTCGTCGAATACGCTTAATGGTTAAATAGATGATAAGCGTAAGCTATGATTCTGCGCAGAATAGTTTGTTGGGCGTATAAAAGCTAGAAATAAAAGAGTGTACGTGCATCGTCGAAAGCCGAATAAAACATGCAATTAAATTACTCTCCTCGAGAATCGAAAGCACGAAATAATATCGAAGGGCACGTGTACAAGCAGTAACGTTGGGAGAGGAAACAAATAGACGAGCAGAAAAAGAGCCAGGGTCCCGGAAAAGTGAGCGCGCGGTCGGTAAAGGGCGGCGCGTGTACACGGTCGAGGCAAATATTAGTTCATTAGCAAAAGTGCCGGCGTAACGAGAGCTCAATCATCCAGGACGTCTGCACGCGTACACACCTTGGGAACGTTTGTGAACTTATTATAACCTGAGACGCGTACTTTCGTCCGCCCTGTACTGCATGATAAAGAAACGATTTATTTTACTTTGTATGGAAAAGGGCCAAAATGTATTGCGGAATACAAACCGTGCGATAAGATCGGTAGAGAATCGTGTTAATAACTCGTTGCAGGCATGATAAGAAACAAGACGAGAAACACCCGTGAGCAAAGATTTTTCATACATTCGAAACTCGTGGAAACGAATTTACCGACTTTGTTGCGTAACTTAACTTCTAGTCTTAGACTAGACTCAACTTTGGGATAGCACAAAAAATTAGATATAAATAACGTTGTCTTCTATACGTACGCACTCAAATTACAGAATATTAGCGCGTGCGAGATAACAAAATTGTATTCCTATAAAAGAGACAAACGATGATTAAAGAATATTCGTAGTATATTCATTACAGAGATTAGAGTGACTCGAGGTTATAATTTTCGCCAGCCTAATCAACGATCACTTAGCGCTAACGACGAGAAATATAATTATAATAATTAAAGGAACAATGGTAAAAGATTGCACGTAAAGGTGTGAAAGGGTTGAACTCGGAGTCTACGGCTGTTTCGGTTGACGTGGAACTTTGGGTTCTAACAGGAAGATGAATAACCGAGTGATAAATGTCCTCCGGCAAACTTTTAATTTTTACCCTTCCGCCTGTGAATATGAACGCACAGTGTATCTCTCTTTGCTTTGGATGGTGCACAGTGGTCAGGTGGTGGGCAGTAGGTTAGCACACAATATCAGTCGCGCGTTATCAGCGACCCTTTCGCAAATAGGGGCATTTCATCTCTCTCACTCTCAGACTCACTCCCGCCCTCGCCCCTTCGTTTCTTTGCTCCCTAACTCCATGAATTACAGAAATATCATCCTGTCGCATACGTAGCATTTGCTCGGTATTATTTTCAATTATAGCATTGAAATTTATACAAGTTGTATTATTATAAAACAGTCGAGTTACATTTTGTTGAAGACTTATAGTTTTGGAACACTGTTAATGCTGAAACTCTACTCCTCAAAGACCTACTTAATAATAAATATTACAAGTAAATATTTTCCGTTGATTTAAATTATTTGTTTAATAGTAAAAAAAAAAATTAATAGTAAAACTGTCTTCTTTCTTAATAATTTAAACCGGATTAATTTAAACCGTTACGATTATTTAATGCTAAAAATGTTTTTACAGTAATACTTGGATATACAGTTAGAAAATTATGTATGTCTTTCAAATTAGCGAATTAAAGAAACTACTCCGTGGTGTTAGATGTTACAAACGGTGTCGTATAGAAATTTAAATTTTCGTTATTATTAGAATAATAATACTTGGAAACATTTCTTATGTTTCTTATGGAAAAGCGTGTCGATCACCGTTGCCATGAACAAATTATAGAGATTGCTTTGTAAGTTTTTCAATTGATCAAGCAACGCTTGATTCAACTAATAACTAATTTACATTAGCAAGCTGCAAGGCCATCATGATTCTTGAAATTCGTCAACGAGCTCGATGGAAGCTTCAATAAAACAATACCGATGCAACGAAAAGCCTTGCAATCGCTATCGTATATTGTGTCATTATCCAGGCAACAATTGGTTTATCGCTAACAACAAGTCGCTCACCTTTTTTAGTTACAATTTAAAGTGGCCGTGGAATTGCAATAACAAGAAAAGTTGAAGTCGAAACGGATCGTTAAGCGTGGCTCTTGGAAGGAACGTCGAGAAAAGGCCTAACGAACTTTGGAAACACTTTCTTCGCGTGAAAGACAAGAAGACGTCCGAAGGAGATGACAATTTTACGCCGCGTTAGTCTGGCTCGACTGAAGCATGGGCGGACCGATTGATTGATTGATCCGATGTACTTCCAATTTTTAAGTCACCTTTTGTAGCACAGGACTGGTAAATTTGTGCGTTGTCGAGACGCTTGTTCAAAGACTTACACCAGAATGACGTTGGCTTAACGGGATATTTATCCTTTTTATGAGTTATTTTTATAAAAGCTAGTTAACTCTCTTAAAAGCTGTCGATGGTGCATCAACGTACGTACATGCTTTGAGGGTGCTCAAACTGTGAAAATTGCCGAGAATATTAAGAATATAAATTATTGAATGCATGTGCGTGCACGATGACAATAATCATGAAGTTTGCATTTTTCATTATTATTGATCACTCATTGAAAAGCTTCATATGAAACAAATTTAAATCTGCGAATATGTTTTCTGCTTTCATAATTGGTATTTCAAAGATTTTCTAAAATTAATCATATACTTTTCTAACTTTATGGATTTTAAATAAATTCATTTTTAGAAATTAAATTCTCAAGGCTTTCAGAAAAATATGAACAAGAGTCTTAACATGGAAAATGATCGCGTAATATCAACTCTATTAAAAAGCTACAAATTGGACCTTTTGTTAATTTATTAAAATTGCTATTTAATAAGTTTCAAAATATTCTTAAAATTATGAAGAAATTTAATTATGATGAATTGATTTTCTTAATCGATCATAAAATTGAAAAATAAAACAGTTAATTACTAAACTTATTAATTACTAATTGAAAGACTGCGCGCACAGGCTGATTATATTATTAATTTGAATGTAATAGGATTCAATTCATCTGTAAGCTGTACAACTTTAGAAATCTAATTACGTGGTTTTCTTAATTGAACGTCAAAGTTTAAACTTCGTTTTAAATTAATATATCTTATATTGAATAAAGGGCATTAAGTATAAATAAGCAAATGAATGAAATTAAATAAAATTCTGGGGAGAAAGTGCACCAGCCATGAAAAAATCTCGTAGCGTTAATAAGCGCGTAGACATTGATGTGACGCGTGAAAGGAAAAAGAACGGAGAGAGCGAGAGAGGGAACGAAAATCAGCATTAAAACAATAATAGCAAGAATAGTTCAAGAATAGCAGAGGAGCGAAACATCGAACGATTGACTAATTATGTTTTTAATTAATCATTGGTTTCGCAAAGCCGTCCGCCCGAGCATCACGACGACGACGACGACGACGACGGCGACGACGACGACACCGAAGCAAACAGCACGGAGACGTCGCGGCGTCGTCGTCGTCGTCGTCGCCGTCGTCGTCTCGTTACCAGGCCTGTGACGTGCTCCAATAATGCAACAATAATAATGCGCGATGAAAGCACGGCGTGTCGGAAAAGGGCCGCGCATAATTTGCACCCTCCCACTCGACGCAGCTCGTTTTCCTCCCTCCTGAACGTCAGCCTCTCATCTCGCTCCTCGTTATTTCTCGCATTATTTTTAGAAATTTATAATGTGTCGCTCTTGTCGAACGATGACTTCCTTGATTTATTTATACTGGGTTATGGGCAAGACGAGGATGCGCGGCTCGCCACGATCGGCCAACGAGTCACTCGAGCCTTTCTTTAACGATCGGATCCTCCTCGCTTTCTGTTGTTGCGGCTGCTGCTGCTGCTACTTAAAATTCAGATAGAAATTGCGAAATAATGGATTTTTGCCCGGTACAGCACGGACGTCGCGTTGCTTGTACCGTGCGCAATCTGCGCAAACCGATCGTCCTGATGGTGTTCGATCACACGAGAAGAATTCATTGGGATACGGAGTCCAGTGCAGGCATCCAGTGCTTACAAGGCTTTCCGGACAAAGAAAACTTGGCCTTATCGTTAATGAAACAATCGAGACACTCGTTGTTTTTAAGCTCTACTACCGTTAAGACTAGGAAGTGCCTAGGAAGACTAGGAAAAACTAACCGAATTGTTGAGTGTTTTATCAACTTTATCTTTTGTTTTTGTATCCACTGTGTTCTTTTACTTTATATCGAAATAAATATGCAGTACCTGCCGAGTTATGCTCTACTACGCTGATACTTAACAATAATTAGTTTTTCTCGAGCTTCGATGCCTTTACATAGCGATAGAAAATTATTTATGACTCAATTATAGATTCGTGATAGATGACTAAGGTTAAACAACCGATAGCCATAAATTATTTATTTCAAACGGGTTTCTAAATCTACTGAAATGTATTTTTATCCATAATTTTGCATTTCTGAATACCAAATGTTTTGTAATTTCAGGAGAATATTAACGCAATGATAAAGAAATTTTCTTACGCGATGGAAAATGTAAGATGGAAATGTAATTCGCGGTTGCCTGCGAAATAATATAATTCTCCCGCTTTGAATGTGCGTTTCACGTGCTCTTGTATGATTTTGCAAACAATTCAAATTCTCCTATCGACGTAATTTGATCTTTAATGTTCTATGGAACAAAGATAGAACCGTCAGTTATCAGTGTGACAAAACACCGCTACCAATCGATTAATTTCGATTCCGAATTCCATTATAAATATTTATTTATATTATTAGGATACATGTTAGGTTACGTAAATGAAGCGATACCCGTGAATAATTAAAGATTTAATTTATTTATACTTTATGTACAATAAATGTACCTATCCTATCTGCGGCCGAGATGATTTTCAATTAATACGCTTACACAATTTATTATCTTTGGTACATTAGTCATTTTTCCTTCCTATTAAAAGGATTAATGATTTACATTTTTATTATATAATACAAGTTTAATTAGAAATGGTACATGGAAAAGGCTATATATTATGTTGTAATAAAAATTTTATTTTCAATTTTTACAGTAATACCGCGATATAAATGCAGAATATTTGCGGTGCGTATATCTCTGCTATTCAAAAAAGAATATAAATTAATACCTTCGGTAATAGCATAACAGTATTAAATGCAATTGCATAAGTGCACCAAGCTTTATTGTTTGGTACGATTTAGGATAAAGACAATTTATTTTAAAAAATCGATAAACTTCTCGCAAATCTGCCAACGAAGAGATTAAATTGCGCTCAAAGTTTATTTACACTGGAAATAATAATTAATTTATCCTACATACCAATGGTCTTCTATGGATATTCCGCTTTCGATGCAAGCGAATGAGATGCATCGGCTTAAGACAACAAAAGAAGACGCTTCTTCCGATGAAAGATCATGAGAAAGTGCAATGAAAAAAAAACACACGAGTGAAAATGAAACAAAATTATCCAGCTGAAATCCTTGACGTTGCAAGCAGCGATTCGCAGGACAGTCGCACGGTCATTTCTTCCCTAATTTCACATCTGGCGATAACACTCGCAGCGCCTTTAACGAATCTCACGCCATCGAACTTTGATTTTTCGTCCCGTTCGACCCCCTTCATTAAATCCCGGAGCATTTTTATGGTCTCGGTCTCGACTCGCTAAACGAGCCGCGCGCCCGCGGCGTGTATTTTTTGCCCCCATCCGCACCTGCTCCGCTTCGATCACGAAAGGACGTCGCGCGAATTGCGTGCGTGTCCCCCGAGGACGACGTGCGTGTCTCGCGAAATGTCCGAACCAGCGCGCGACAGCCTTCCGCGAACCGATTAGCTAAGACGGAATTTCTGCTCGCGATGGAGGCTCCTACGCCGCCGTCCACGGATCGTCCACCGAATTCATCCCCGAGATATCGCTCCTACGGGGATGAGCTCGGACGCACGCTCGACGTCCTTTTTTATGCTCCGCTGGTCGCTCAGTGAGAAAACTCAATGTTTCGGCAGAGATTAGGCTTTGCGTCTTTTTAACGGTCCCTCGGTTATGCAACAGAGATTCGTTTTAATAATTTAATAATCAGTCGAATAAATTAGAGGCGAAACAATGTGGCCAAAAGAGACAGGCTTCGCTCGTTAAACGTTTGTTTTGGATGTTACGGGTGGCTCCGTAGTTTCAGCACGAAGTATTTAGGATGGTTAAATTTTACATAATTACGAAACTATGAGCCTGACGTATCACTTGGTATTAAGAAAATTGCCGGACGAAATTGCACGGACGCAGGTATTAATTTTAACCGAACAATACATGCACGAGTGTGTGAAATAGCATGAAAGAGTGTAATTAATTGCCCCTTAAGATGCGAAGGGAGAAAATCCGAAGAGAGAAAAATAAATGTTTATAAAGAGCCCAGCTCAGAAAAATCTAAAGCCAATTCCTCCCCGCTCCACGTCGGCTAATATTATGCATGCACGGACGTGGAGAACTTTTGGGTTCAATGGGTTGAAGAGAAGGTAGGCCCATACGCAAGTAAGTACTGTATGAGCGAGTTGCGTCAGAGCGCGGATTAAGTTTCATAGCTAATGAAAAATAATATAAAAAGGAGCCCCGGTAGCTGGCAACATTCCACCCATACGTACAAGACCGAGAAGAGCAAGAGAGCGTTAACGCGCTTGTTACAACAACGGTAAATCTCTCGAATCGTAAAATTTTGTCGCTATTTCTTTTCTCTTTCTCTCTTTATCGTAGCATCTCCATCGCCGGTTAATCATAAAATAGTTTCTTCTCTTTCCGCGAATAGTTTACTTTTATTTTCAATTTTAGCTGTATTTTGAGTTTCCGAGTTTCCGAGTTTCCGTATAAGAAGTAAAATATGGGCAGAATAATTAAATGGCTTCATTACTTAATAATGAAATGTTGAGTATCGATAAACGTTGAATGCGCCGAGGAAAATGCTATGAATGGAAGGCGCGTGTGAAAATTGCTTGGTAATACGTAGACAGATCTCGATGGCTCTTCGCGTACATCGCGAAGCAACGACAAAAGAACAAGGAGATAACAAAAGAAAGGATGAAGGAGAGAAGCAGAAAAGGACGTATGAAACAAGAGACGGGCCGACAAACTGATTGAAAATTTAATAATAGCCTCTAGAATTTCGTGTCCTTTAAAAGCGTTTTAGACGCATGTTATTAATATATTATACGAAATTGCTATGCAATTATTGTTGCCACAAAAATCACGTATTACACGAGTTTCTAAAAATTTTATAGCTTTGATAATTTTATGGCAATTTTAATTTATGTTTTCAAACTATACAACGATGTATGTAATCAACAGAAATGAATCATTTAAAAGAAAAATACCGAGAATCGAAAAAATTTTCTTTCTCAATCAGCTTATGTATGACTGTAAATTTTTTCATGCAATAATAGCAGTAACTAAATAAATATCTCGATACAAGAATTGAAAATGTAAAATCCATGAAATATTTAAATTTATGTACAATAAAAATAATGGATGTATAGCTATAATTATGCATTGTTTGTAATAATCAGTTATCATCGGGTAATGGCTAATTTGTTTATTTCTAACATATTTTCAATGGCTCTTAAATGAAAACTCATTTCAAATAATTAGCTGTTACAAAGTAAAAAGTCATAAAAAGTCTTTTGTCCGCTACGTGACAGGCTGAAACCTAATGATAGTATCAACGATAAAGAAAACATTGAAAAAGCTGAAACTGTGTAAAGGACAATATTAATTAAATGAACTGACGCATTTAAGACCAAATAAAAACGATATGTCTTGTTTCATTTCATAATGTAATGTTTGTCCGAAGGAGAATGGAATAGCAAAACTGCTTACAAAACATAAAGTAAAAACAAATTAGAGCATAGGTTGAAGCATAAGAGCGCACAGTGTGCGAACGTAGTTAAAGTTACAAGTGCATACAAACTGATAAATTCCTATCATAAATACGAGTTCGAAACGGAAACATTTCCAACTCCCCGTGTACTCCGTTCAATTACTGGATGTACTTCGTTTATGCAGAAATTATTATTTAGAAATTAGAAATTAATCCAGATTAATGTGAAAAATCGAGCTCTAACAATATCAACCTAATTTTGTTGCAGAACAGCACGAGGTTTGCTGAAATCTTACTTGCATAATCCGCGAGTACTCGCTACTTTTTTAAGTAAATTTCAACAGTTTTTGCGTTACTTACAAGATAATCAGCGCGCTTCGAGCTACGGAAACGGCGTATCGAAAGTGCACAAGCCTTAAATTTGCGGTCTATTTGCACGAAGGACGAACCTGTTCGTTGGGCCTTAATCTCTGTTGATCTCATTGCAACTGCTAAGCGAACCTTCAGCGGATGATTGTACCCGAGGAATATTATGGAATTGATAAGATGTTTTGTGGGCTGGTGTGCGTGTGTGTGTCATCATTGTCATCTTATAACAAGACGTAGCTCTTGATATCAATGCGCATCACTAAGTTGAGGGTACGAAGTCGAAAATCCAATGTTAATACAAGCGTTCAGGAATATTTTCAAAGTTTAAAAGCGCAAGAAAATTGAATTATGGAATAATCATTTCTAAAGAGCATTTAGCAGCTACTTAATTTAACACAGTAAGGCTACCATCGTAAAATTTGCCGTACACCTGCGAAAGTACCGTAGCACTTCGAGATTGAAAATGAGCTCCAATCACAATTACAATCACCTATCATCGGTCATAAATGATAGACCGAATTGTGTCGGATCACCGATGAAGAATGTAAGAGGCATCGCCACTGGGTGAAAGGATCAACGTTCGTAGGTTGAAAGACTTGGGAGGAAAAATAAGTTGGGGTGCCCGTCGACGACTTTGCCGTGCTAGAGATCCGCTACTAGAGATCCACTTGAGGCCGCGAATCGATCGCTCGTGAAGAGATCGAGGATTGACGGAGTCGCTCGGGGAAGCCGAGTGTCGAGGACGCGAGCACACCCCGAGCCACTTGACTTCCTCTCCTCCTGCACGATCCGCTTTCGACTTCTCTTATCCGTTTCCGTTGGATCTATGCCGACGGTGTATTGCGCCGCTCGAGATATTTCAATAATACGTGTTTTCCTTTCGAGATGGAGAAGCTTTTAAATCGTACTCTCCGCGCTGAGTTAATTCGATTGGCATCGAACGAATGGAGAACGAATTTTGTTGCGAATGAAGCCATGCAAATACGTGGCCGACGTTGTCCGAGTCGTTAGGGGATATTCCTAAGAATATTCCTAAGTGGCGATGAGTCACAACGTTTATCGAGTTATTAAGAAACTCTTATCGGTGTTTATATTTTCCGTCACGTTGGAATCTCGACGATAGCTTACACTTATTAATTGTACATAGAACTATGAATAATAATCGTACCGAATGCAATATAAATTCAAATTTGAAAAATTAGCATCTCGGAATTAATACGTAATATCTTTCAAATATAATTTAAATACAGATTTTTATCACAGGAATCATTCACCAATCGAATTGCAAGCCTTTTATATCCGTTAAGAAGCTTCCCCTTCCTTACAAGCACATCGTTCTAATTTTACGCTTCGATCGACGCCCAATCACACGTATTGTTTAAATGAGTAATTATTCATTAAATAA
This sequence comes from Wiebesia pumilae, assembly GCA_018907045.1. Taxonomy (NCBI): domain Eukaryota; kingdom Metazoa; phylum Arthropoda; class Insecta; order Hymenoptera; family Agaonidae; genus Wiebesia; species Wiebesia pumilae. Next base: position 4,797,384 of record JACCHZ010000181.1, on the reverse strand, counting down.
ATATAAATCCTATTCCCTCGTGAATTTACATTATAATGGAACAATTATACTCGTTACTACATATGTACAATTTTTTTCCGTATACCCGACGAGCTTCCAAGGCGCCTAGATCCCCTCCGTAAGCCACAGTGAGTTAGCTTTGGAGTTTTATGAATATTATTTTCCAGCGGCAGATGTCTTTTCCGATAAAACGTCATTACTGCCGACATAATTAATGATGTCTCTAGACAAGCCATAGAAGAAAAAGCGAGTACGAGAAGAGGAAAGCGGCAAAGGGGAAAGGGGAAATATGCGAAGGGTAAGTCTTATCAGATAAGAAACTGGAAAAGCGTCACGACAGGAGTCGCGCGGCCCTTATTTCCCTCCTACTCTCTCTCTCTCTCTCTCTCTCTCTCTCTCTCTCTCTCTCTCTCTCCCTCTCTCCCTCTCCCTCTCCCTCTCGCTGTCCTTCTAAATGTTTTCAATGTACTTTTCTATCAACCACTCCCTTCTCCTTCTACCTCTCCCACATTTATCTCGTCTTCGTTTTCCCGCGCTTCTTTTTTACGCGGTGTTTTTCCATCTACTTTCTACTTGACACATTATAACCGATCTAGGATTAACATGCACTTACAAGCCATTCTCTTTACGTTAAGGTAACAACGCTAATGTTAATTTATCTCTAATGGCAAAGAAATTCTCTTTAAAAGACCTCATCCGATCCTTTATTCTCAAATTCATAATGGCACATTGTTTAGCGCAATATTAAACACCTGCTCGAACGATATTAAGAACTTGATTAAGTTTTAGTATTGCGCGAACATTTTCTTAAAATCATTTATGATGCCATAAGCCGATGTAGTAGGTTACATGTAAACCCATTGAACCATTGGAATAAACACCACGTCGTCCTGGAATTTTCAAGGAAATTTTCCGACACAATGTTCAGCTTCTACTTCTTACGTATTCGCTCGAACACTTGTTTACGAAGCAAGTGTCCAAAACTCGTGAAAATCTGCCGCTGCAACGTAACGCACTTGCGCTCTGCCAATGCGACAATGCACGTGTGAATTATGCGTAAACGACTGGATAGTTTTAAAAGTAGGAAGCCAACGTTGGCGGAGTTGCGCGAAAGCATTGATACCCGAAAATTTGCGAGCCACCCCACAAGGGAGCCACAAGGGAGAGAGGAAACGGCAATCATTAATATTACTTACTCTCGGCAGGCCGGAGGAACTTCGTGTCGGGACGATTTTCAACATCTCGCGCTTGGAGTCGAGCTCGAGAAAGACCGTCGAGAGTATGAAAAATGCGAAACCCTGTTTTAACAGACGTTGCGTGCATTAGAAAGCGGGTAATTTTTATCAACTTAGAGATTACTTCCTCTTCTTCCTTGTAACGAACTGCGGCAAGATGAAGTACGTTCTGTACGTAGGGCGTATCTACCTTCTTATTTTTCCCTATGATTCTTCAAATTTATGCCCGAACATAACTTACCAGCTTCTAGCATCCAAAATTATACTACATCTTGTCAATTATTTAAGTCATTATAAGCTTTGTGAAATATGTTGCGATAAATCCACGTCAAATTGTCATTTTTAAGTTGTGCTTTCAAATTTAAATAGAATCGTTACCGACAAATCTTATGGTTTTTTGTCGAAAATCTCACGTTGGTTCCGGCAATTCAACTTAATCGTTTATCGGTATTAACGACGTGTATTCCAGGCAAAGTTTACATTTAGATCGGAAAACTTAGCTTCGGATAAAGCAGTTGTGCATATTTCGAATGCGGTTCAAAGTTTATTCGCACTGTCAAATGATGAAATATTAAATCGATGATAATTATTTGAATAATTCTCGGAGTCACGAATTTAAGGAAAAATCAAGCCTTATTGTGCCGAGATAATTAATTAAATCCGCCCTAGAATAATACGAAGTTATAGGAATTTTCAATTGCTAATCTAAGATTATGATCGACCGAGTGAGAGAAAGTGTAAAAAAGGCATACTTGGTAAAATGTTGAGAAGCTGTTACCGTATCTCTCCGTTTAATTATACGTATACATATGCGCTTGTTAAAAATTTAATCATAAAATAATTTTATGATATTCTCTGCTGAAGTATATCAAAATTGGATTCTTATGATTTCATGAATTTTCATTATATCTTAATTAAGCAGCAAATTATAAAATTTAAAAATATCATAACTTCCTGCAACATTCTTAATTTAACGCGTTTATTACAGTATACGCGTATATTGTAGTAAAATAGTGGTTAAGAGAGTCTTTAATAAAATAGTGGCAAGTTTCCTTAATGTAAGCGATTATAATGTTTAAATTTCGGTGAAGTTTGTTAAGTTGAAATTTTGTTCGAGTACAGAGTTCATTCTGTATTTATTGTTATTCGTCATAGCTGGTTGCGAACTTTACTCGGATAATCTTACATTAAGCCGTAATTCCGCAATTTATTTTCTTTTTAAAATGCCCTCGACGTAATGAGGAAATCCTCGCAGTTCAGTTTCAGTGAATATTTAATTAGCCGAAGTTGATACAACGAAACGTCATAAATAACTGGCGAGCGTAATCTGGTGGTGCGGTGCGCGACGTTCCGTCGGTGAAACACGGGGAGCTCCGATGGATTAGCATAAACAAATCATCAGGATTTAGAAAGCCGAGGCGAATGTTAAGCGAGAAGGTCGTCCTGTCGTCCTGTCGTGTCAAAGGAGATGCTCGATTAATAATCCGAAAATCTCGAAATTAATCAAAGCCCTGTGTACGCGAAGAGACTGAATGCTGAAGAGGCGCGGCAACAGTTGCTTCATAATTATTTAGTTATTGCTTTAGTAGTTTATTGTCCTCCTCCTCCTGTTTCATGCTCAATGTAAAGAACTTCCTGACTTTCGTTTTAACAGATCTGCTCTGAATTATTTGATTTCTCTTACAAATACGCGCGACTGTTGGAACAGTGTTGGCAATCAGGGGAACGTTTTTTCTTTTTTTTTTAATATTAATTAGGATTAATTAGCGGGATTTTTTTTTTCAGCCCTTTGTGTCACAGAGCTATTGATGTTTCCAGCGATATTCACAAAAAATATTCACAAAAAATTTCGATACTCATACTAATTCGTAGCGAATTCTCTCTAAATCAAAAATCCGACTAATAGACAACGGTCTATCCCTATTCGGACAGTGACTCCATTTTAATAATGCTTGTCTATTTACTTGATGTCGAAAAGCTGCAAAACCTTGTGTCGCGGTACAACGACGCGTAGTCTCGGTAATATCAAAGCATCCAATCATTATTCTTTTCCCAGCAAACGTAGAAATCTTCATAAATGAATAATTCATAAATTATAAATGAATTAAAGAACGAAAGGGAGGCTCGTATTGGATCGCTTCTAAAAAGGCGTTTCCACCTCCGTTATCCTGCGGCTCAGAATCGCTCGGGACCGCAGGGCACATCCGGTCGGCGGGAAATCCGAGGCAACGGGCGTTTCGTCGTTGTCCTCGCGTTCCCGATAAATCAGTATTAAGCGTCGCGCGCGTCAAGTTTCCGCTCGACTGTGGCTCAGCGACGTCGCGTTGGTCGCGCGACCTGACGCGCTAATACCCGCATGATTTGTACCCCGTGGAAGAGCGGGAGAGATCGCGACCGATCTTCCGTGCGCCAAACGCTGCGACTCTCGCCCCCTCTGTCAGGGCTCAGACTCGTGAGCAGAATCACAGTGAGAGAGAGAGAGAGAGAGATGGAGAGAGATGGAGAGAGAGAGAGAGATGGAGAGAGATGGAGAGATGGAGAATCGATCTCTGATCCTAACCACTTGTCAGTTTACGCGACGCAGATCATCGTCGCGACACGACCCTCCATCATTCGGGGATTAAATCATTCCAACTTTATACCGCTGTGTCTTTATCTCGCTCGCTCGCTCTATGCTAAAATACTTTGCGCGGGCGCTCGACATGTGTGTATCGATGGGGCTGTTTTTTGCGGACTCTTTAAAGGTTGCGATGGCGACCGATTTTTTTCTTTCGTTCGCGTGGGTGTCGCAAACGGGTTTTTCACACTTGAGCTGCGACGAATGGTCTTTATCAGGCCAAGCCATTGGCCCTTTTGACTCCGTTTGCTTCCCGAAGGCTTACAACTCGAGCTTAGATGCGATTTCCAATTAGATGCGAGGGAAGAAGTTTCCTCCCAAAATTCACAACTATATCAAGCACTCGTTGCAACATCGCGAAACGGTGTTGCAATCGTTTGTAGACATCGTTTGCAAACGAGTGTAGCAATCCTGATAACGAAATCCCACGTCACGCGACAAGAAATTTTATTTTTATTATTTTTTGAAAAATTATTTTCAGGAAATTTGTGAAATCGAGGCCGATACCTTTCAAGCATGAGAATTAACCAACTGACAAGTGCAGCAGCCCCAACAGAACAATAAAATGTGCCGAGAACATAAGCATCGGCGCTCTCACCTCCCCCGTTAGCCATTAACGCGCGAGCCAAATTAATTCCCGCCCTGGACCAGTTTACGTTTTCAGCCGAGCGACGGGGCGGCAAAGTATAAAAACGAGTAAGAGAAGAAAGGCAAAGTCGGAATTCATAGGCGTCGAGGCGTATGTCTCGGAAACGGACACTTTGAATGGACGAGAGAACGTTATTTCCAATCGAGGGGCCACCCCCGCGAGCCTCTATATTTGCACTGTCCGCGCTCCCGTCAGCCGGACAAACGCGTATTGTGATTTCGGGCCTTTGACCCGTTCGACGGACGAGGGCTGCGAAAGGGTGCGGACGAGCGGGCAGCCTGAATATTCATGTGGCCCGGCGGGGCAGAGGCGATCACCACGGCCGAATCGGACTTGTTGCGACTGACACTGATGTAAACCTTTGTTTGTCCATACCCACCCCTGCATACCCACCCCTGCGATCCCTTCCTCGAGCAGCGAAACGCCGAGCTCGCACCTTTTTGCCTGCGCACTTGTTTCGCGCTCACTACAGCTTTAGTCTCGACTTTAAGGACCCCGAACTCGATGTAAAACATTGGACACCGTATTCGAATTTGCGACTTTTCTCGTTTTTCTCTAGGCCAACGAGATCTCCGAGTATGTCTATCATCCGAGTGTTCTCTCCCTCGAAAGTAGTCTTGAAAAATTACCATATGAAAATAGTGGCTCTCGAAGATAAACGATGTAACGAAATATTCCTTTAGCCCGACGAGTTGGTTCAAGTCATTCGCTCGTAATTTCTAATTAAATCGTCTTTTATTTCCTTATCTGATTTATCGAACCAACTCGTCCCCCCTGATTTATCAGACACCCCCTGTTATGCAACACGAATGAGTCGCTTATCTGCAGCTCTGAGCTTATCCGAACTTTATTCGTAAATTGAAGAAATTCAGCAGTCCGTTTTATTTGACCGTTCGTAAATTATGAAGTTCAACGTTTAAACTGACCAACATCGCTCGTAAATATTAAATGATAAAAAACTGAGAGGCATATTTCCCTCTCGTTTCATATTCACTCAAAGCTAGGAAAGAAATCCTAGCTACGAACGTAACGAATATTTGGAATTCAAATCGTACCTTTCGAGTTGCTTGACGATGTCCTCGTAGGCTGCCCGACAGTTGTCCCACACGCCGGCTCTAAAATAAATAACATTAATAATAAGCATTAATAATAAACATAAAATCAGTAAGATTAAAAGTAAACATTAAAAATAAATAAGCGAGTAAATAAGTAAAAATTTGAGGGCACAATAAAGCTGATATTTTGAAAACGATTATACCATTATAATAAAATTAGTCACTTGGATTGTTAATAATTGTACACCACGACTGTATACATCTTGAATATGAATGAGCTGTTTTGAAATAGTCTTTGGGTGATTTGCATACTCATGTTTTTGCAATAAACGTCGTGATTTTGTAGACAATTGTTTTAAGGCTTGGTAAAGTTATAGATAAATAATGATTGTCAGTGTTATATTAGCCAGCGAAGCAAGAAATAAAATTATCTCGATGAAGGGAAGCATATTAACTACATTGTGCTTAATTAACGGACGAGTGATTAGCGTTTACCGTGATGGAAAAAGACAGGCGTCGACGTGCGAGTGATGCAAAAAAAAGAAAACCAGAGAAGGGGAATAACGCGAGTGAAAACGAACGGGGGAGGCCGACTTGATTAAGACTCTTTTTGGCGTTTGGCTCTCGCTTTCTCAATGTCCTTTGATTCGATTGACTTTGAAGTCGCTGGCACTGATTAAAAAAGAAACTGGTCTACGTAGACGCTGTTTAAGTGGACAAACAGCGGGACTGCAATATCGCGCGCGGTTGGTAAGTCAGCTTTTCTCTTTTTTTCAATCGCGGAAGCTCAAAAGGGAGCTTTTATTTTTTAATTCCTTGCGTTGCGTAAGAAGGATTCATATACTTTTTAGGGTTGATGTCGCTGCGTCAAATAAAGATGAAAAATTAACTCGCTGCCGTGTTGAGGATCGTTTCATTTGAAGTGAATAATTAAAAAGTACACGGAGTAAAGAGTATATTTACACAAAGTCGTGCAGCTTTTCTGAAAATATTACCGATTTATTTCTTTATTGGACGAATATACGTATATGTATATATATATATATATATATATATATATATATATATATATCTTTATTTTATACAATGATAATTCATTTAAATGCAATTAATATGTTAATGTGTAAATCTATAACACACTCATCTGATTAACGTGACGATCTAACGAAATACCCTTTCTAAGATATTCACGTTAAAAACAACTACACCTAACGTATAGCGATGCTTCTATTTTATCTAAATCGATGCGGTTAAATCGTCTTTCAATTGCACGGAGTAACGTCTGACAGGGACTTACAGGAAATGCAGCACGTCTGACATTAAAATAGATATAATCGTTTCATAGAATTCCTAATTGCCTACTCCTATGCACTGAATATTTCTAAATCCAAGACTAAGAATCTTGAAATATATTTATGATAAGCATATGTTGTTCCTTGATAAAAAAAAATACCATGCCAGTTTTGAACGATGCAGAACACACGAAAGACTGACACAATTAGAATACGGAGACACAGAAAAGAAGCGAATGATGGAATCGGAAAGAAAGCAGTGACGTAGAAAAATATAGACGACGAGCCAGAAAAAGGAGTCCGAGGTCGACGTAGTGACATCGACGTCGCGACGAGACACTATGGGGTTGCGTTGAATTAATCATATTCCGGTGTTTGTCGTAGCACCCCTAGACGTAATCCGTCTTACCTCCCGATCTCTCACTACCGCTCTCTCTCTCTCTCTCTCTCTCTCTCTCTCTTGCTCCTCACTTCGCAAGTACGATAGATTTGCATTTTAATTAAAAGCAAAGCGTTGAAATCATAATGCGAAACGTGTGGTGTCGCCTTCTCCACATCATTATGTATATGCGTGGAACTCGATCACTTCTCTCTCTCTCTCTCTCTCTCTCTCTCTCTCTCTCTCTCTCTCTCTCTCTATCCGTCTAACTATCTTACACTTTACGTAAAAAATACGACGATATATCCTTCTTACTCAGGAGATGTACTCTTACCACTTTTTCGTCTGTGCTGTTCGTATGCTTTTTCCTTTCATTGCACTCTTCGCCTCTACGTCACCGATCTGTCCATTTTTCAACTTCCCGCGATCGAAGGGTTGCATCGAACGTTGCCGTATGACAAAATTTCTGATGCCAGTAATACAAAGAATTAATAAACTCAAGCACATTTTTTCCTTTTTAATAAAGTAACCAAGCAACATTTTACAAACTTGGCAGAATGTTTGCAGACTTGTCATTAGATGTTTATTACAATATTACTTGTTCAATTATTACTTATAAAAGCTAGCATCCTGAGTCAACGAAATAAATTAAAATTAAAATGAAAATAAAAGTATTACTGTTCGCGATACTGTATCATGTATATCTGAAAGTTTTTTTTTTATAACACGTAACAAGAGTGTATGTTGAATGTTAGTTCAAAATTGTAAAGTAAGAAAAGTAAAAGGTAAACCCTACATTCGACAATAATTAATGAAAATTGAATAAGTGTAACCGAGCAATCTTTCTAAGAATGTTTGCTTTATTCTTTTGTATCGTATTATATGTACTTGTAAAATTTCTTTACGTTCGGTCTATTAATATCCTTAACGGGATCTCGAGTCGAATCTGGCTTTACCACTTCTTAAAGTTTCCTTGCGCATTTCAAGGATCGAAGCACGAAGATAAGGGAAAGTGACAAAGATCCTGGCAATAGAAAGGGCCAAACAAGCTAATCCAGGCATTTGTTAACGTGTTCCTAATAGATGCCCTCGTTAAGCTCTCAAACTGCTTGAACTGTGTGCCGAGTAATTGCCTCAAGTTCCTGCAGAAAACGTGGCCCCGATTTCACTTAAAGTTGTCTTATCCTAAGTAACTTTGCGCAAACAAAAAGTTTCCTTGGTTCTTTTTTGTTAACTTATTCTATAACGAAATGCGTATAGTTAGCAAACGATACATACAAGCAAAAAGTGTTATCGATGTTTAAATAAGGCATACACACAAGCGTTTATTCGTGCACGCAAATGCACATTGGTGTGAAAAGGAATGCGAACTCATTGAAATTATTCGCAGCATAAATTATTTGTGAGAATAAAAAACCAGAGCATAATGAAGACTAGTGGAATGATAAATGCAATGTCTTTCGTGTTAAAATAGTGGAATAACATCGTAATGCCTAGATGTATCTATATGTTATCGATCAATTTCAGTAATTGCCGGTATAAAACATGACGTATTTCGAAATCGTTTCAAAAGATATTTCGATGTGTCATTCGATCAAGATCACCAGAGACTGTATATAGTCGATTAATGCACGCGAATTCACGCGTTAAAATTTGCAAGTCCGCTATTTGTAAGCGAGTGATACGTTTGATACACGTTTTCTAATCCGCAAGAAATCGCAATTGTCCGCAAAAATGTCAGTTGAGTCAAATGTAATCGTTGCCCGCAACTTCTCGCCTCTCGATAATATGATAATATTACAACTATTCGTCGTTGCAAAACTCTACCATCTCGTGCAGATTCAGAAGAATACGCAGAAATCCGCGCCTACTTGTCCGTATTATCGGATTCGGTTCTTTACGGCACGAGGACCGTTCAAAGGGAAACGTAAGAGTAAACGTGGAAGTTCGAAAAGTCGAGTTGTTCGGTAGTAAAGTTGGGAGAAATTAGCATTGGCAGCAGTTCGGAGAAAGACGGGCAAGCGGCATCGTCGGAAACCTCCGTTCGAAGCGAAGGGAGGTTAGCTAAGTAAAAGTCGCGGCACTTCCATTAGGCAGAGGATTAAGGATACAAATGGACGCGAATCGGAGTCGAGACGAGCTCAGCCGGCGTCACCGAGACTTTGGAATCGAAGGGCGAAGAGCGTAACCCAAGCCCCTAAACGCGCGGGCGCCAAGTGACCGGGGCTACTCGAGGAGGAGGTGGCCGCAGTCGAAGACTGGAGTCGCTAGAGTCGAAGACGAAGCGAAGGCGCGCCTATCGAGACCCCTCCGGATTTCCACGGCTTCGTCTTCGCGAAATCCTCTTAATGTTGTACTCTTCTGGCCTCGCCACTCCGACTCACCCGGGACTCGGTTCGCTTCGACGTTGCGCAGCGCCGGTACCGACCCCAGCGCGAGACGGCAACTTAAAACAAACAAATCCAACAAATCCAATTTCGCAGGCTGCCACCTTACGCCTCCGGTTGCCGCTGAGTCTGTGCAGTCGGTGTAGTCGGTGCAGTCGGTGTAGTCGGTGTAGTCGGTGTAGTCGGTGTAGTCGGTGTAGTCGGTGTAGCCGGACGAATGCGGGTCTCCGAGGCTTGGCTTCGCTCGCGAGTTCTTAGCCAATGGCCGTGGCTCAGAAGACGTTCCCGTTCGTGACCATTCGTCACTGGAATCGCTTACTCCATCCGCACTTTTGGCCGTATACGACTCGCCCGTTCGCCTCGTCTTCGCGCGAACTTTACAAGCTTTGTAAAAACTTTGTAGCGCCGGAGGAACCATAACCGAGGCTCCGGGCACGCAAGTATCCTTCATCGTTTCGAAATTATTGCACATTTTTGTAAGCCAGGAAGCATTCTTTGCTCGGCAACTTTTTTAATTCTTTTCACTACGACTGCGGAATGCGCGTAAGTTTTTGACTCGCAGTCTTGAACTCATGATGTCAAGTCCCTCCTCGATTACATTACAAAAGCTATTCGTAACGGGTAGGATTTGCTCGTCGAATTTTTTATTAAAACTATCGTCTGATCACGAACACTCGTTGAAGATTATTGAGACTCCGGGTACTTAATTTATCATCGTTTCATTTATATACTTGGAGAGCCGGATGAATCAGAGCTGCAATTTTGCATCCGTAGATTACGATGCTTAACGACGATAGTCGTGAATCATATCAGATATATCAACTAAAGCTGATTCAATTTTTTACATTCGCTCGAACCCATCAAGAGAAGACTCTTCCCTGGATTTCTATATAAAACCGATAATCCTTTAACAGCAGATTCATTTATGCTCGAGATTCCATCAATTCTCAATTATTGAGCAAATGAAAGTATATCTTTTAATGGCCGAATGATTGAGCATTATAATTAAATAATTTGACTAACAATACAAGGAAAAGGGTGGATTTGCGTTTAACGTCGGATATACGTAGCGTTCTTGTCATCCTCCTAACGTATTTCCCGTATTCGACCGAGATTCACAAGCCCTTAAACCGATTGGCTGGAGATATTCCGCCGAATTGACCGACTTTGACCTCCGTGTCCAAATCTTCTCTCCGAACGAAGCTAAAGGCTTCATAGGCTACCGCGGGAAGTCGTGGAACGCGACGCGTCCCGGCATCGGAGTCCCTCCATTTTTCCAGCTCCGTAAATGCAGCAATCGACGGCGAGACATGTATAATGCGCGCGCAATAAATCTGCAAAGCTCCGTGAGAAAGTAAAAAAGGAACGGCATCGCCGCCGCAGCGGAGGAGGACCCCATCCGCGAGAGACCGCGAAAATAACAATAATCAGACGTGCATGGAGAGAGCAAAGAGGGAGGAAAGACAAAGAAGAAGAAGAAGAAGAAGCAGCAGAAGAAGATGATGATGACGACGGCGACGGCGACGACGACGACGACGACGACGACGACGACGACGGCGACAACGACGACGACGACGACGACGACGGCGACGACGACGGCGACGACGACGACGACGACGACGGCGACGACGACGACGGCGACGACGGCGACGATGATAAAGATGATGATGAAGAAAATCGTAAGTAAGAGGAGGGCACTCACCTCGCGAGCGCCTCGATGTTTGTCATGTTGTGGTTGACCTTGAGGCCCTGCTCGGCGGCCCTCGCCTGGGCCTGGGCCTGCAGGTGATGGGGCAGACTCGCCGGGGACAGGATGGCCGTGTGACCAGCGCCTGGGTGGCCACCCAACTGCATGAACTGCATGTGGCTCAGGTGCGTCGGCGGATGATTGTAGCCGTTAGCCAGCAGCGGCGATTTCTCCAGTCGCGGCACCTCTGCAATGGAAAGAGCAAACAGCCGCCATTAGCCCCTTTCGCCTTGTATCTCTACGCGCTCTCGTCTTCTCCGATTATTTATCTTTCTCCGTCGTTTTATATTTCGTTACTCCGTTCGTTTTTCCCCAGCCTCTAAGCTCTAAGTACGTCGTTTTCTAGTCTCGAGACGCTGGTGCGCTCTTCTACTATCGCAGCGATCCAAGCGACGAGCTGCGCTTTTCTTTAACAAGAGTCCTATGCTCTTCTCGAACAGAAACCCCGATATACCATACATTTTTAAATATGACTTACATACTAACTTAAACTATGCACTCCTCGTGTGCGCATGGGCAACTGTGCATTCTCTTGTCCGTCGAACTGATACTGCACGAAATACTCTACGGAATTTATGATATTTGAGACAATCGGCTTATACGTTTGCCGTGAGCAAATTTACAGGAGCTTAAGTGGCCGTTTAATGGCCGTATCGAAGGACTCGCTGCGCTGCTTTTCGCATCCATTCGGCGAAATCAACATATAAGGTATTTCTCCCACGTAGCGAATGTCGAACGAGAACTTGACCATTGCCGGGTGAGTACATCGTTGCAGATTTATATTAAATAGCGAACAAATACTATTTAGTTATTTCGCGTGAAAAACGCGAATGGTTTTCCTCGTGGTACGCGTCACGTCCGCGTTCTCGATAAATGCTTGTAATCGAAAAGACGAGCAACCGGAAAACAGTCGTGCAGCAGCCCTCCGCGCGTAAAGAAATACAAACTTCTGTGCCGAATCGGGCCGCCGAAAAATACCGAAAAGTCTTAACGGAGGGGCAAAGCGATCTTGGATTCAGCGGATTAAAGTCGGAAATCCGTCATTCCACGTGGACAAATATTGGTGATACTCCTCGTCTTTGGACTCGAGCGTTAAATTTCGACGCGACCGGGATTCGGGAAGGATCGCAAGGGTGGCGCGAATCTACGATTCTCGACGTAGGAAAGAGGGAGATAAGGTTACAATGTATAAATAGCGAGCGAGACGATAATGTATGCGCGCTCACGTCGGGCGTTTCAGATCGATGTGTACGACTTGAATCGATGCGAAACTAAATTGAAAGCCCGTGATTTGTCAAGTCGTCGAAGCTTCATCCAGTTTGCTTATAATTTCAAAGGCTTCTCCGGCATTCTTACGTATCGGCTGTGTTTTCGTCGTTATTTCTCTTATCTCGTTTCGACTCGGCCTGACTCTATTGCTTTGCCTCCCTCGATTCGCCGATGCACGATAATCGATAAATGAAAACTTTGCTCGTACGACGACTCTTCTACGCTCCCGGGCATCTAAGTCTACTCTTTCTTACTCGGTAATCCTGCGAATGAAGAACCTCAGGGGCGAAAATAGGCTAATATTGATGCATCAACGCTCGTTGGATGTTCTCGGTGTGGAAAATGGCGCCGCGACCGTGTAATCGAGGCAGCGCGACCACTACCAAGAAACGTTTATCATAGAAATGTTAATCGACGCTTTTATATAAAAGCGCGTCAGAATGCGATTCTTATATAAAGAAGGAGAATCGGGCGGCCTTTATAATTAAGAAACACAAAACGCTGGCAGAGGTGCGCGGCAAGTGAGGTCGGCTCCGTTGAAAAGGGAAAAGGCGAGCGTAGAGAGAGAGAGAGAGAGAGAGATAGAGAGATAGAGGATCGCTCGCGCGCTCGTTATAGGCTCGGCTCCTTTTTCGGCGAATCATCGAGCAGGGACTCGGAGAGGATCGTGATATATGGCGACAGGCGCGCGAACACCGACAATTGTCATTTCGTCCGGAGCCTCCAACCCCGAGCGCACAAAACAAGAGGATGAAAAGAACGAGAGCACGCGTAGCCGAAAAGCACGGGTTCGAAAAAGCCGAAGCCGAAAGTCGCGGCTCTAATAAAGTAAAGGAAGAGACTGCGTCCCTGCAAAAGCCGAAACTATGGGGAAAGATCGTGAGAGGGGGTGAGCCGAATGTTATACGGAGAGAAGAGGTGCCTATTCATTACAAATTATCCAAATGGCAGTGATTTTGGAGCCGCGCGCGCCCGAGCCCATCTTGACGAGTAAGTGGCGGGTTCCAATTCTTCGCTCTCTTTTCTCTCTTTTCTCTCTTTTCTCTCTTTTCTCTCTTTCCTCTCTTTCCTCTCTTTCCTCTCTTTCCTCTCTTTTCACTCTTTTATCTCTTTTATCTCTTTTATCTCTTTTATCTCTTTCTCGGACGATCTTCTCCTCTTCTCCTCTTCTCCTCTTACTCCGGTTTTCGCTCGCCTCGGCCGATCGGAGAACCACTGGCGCGTTCTTTGCGAGACGCCTGTGACCGGGCCCTAAAATTGGACTTATTACAACTTATAGAGCACGATTTGAACGTTCGGCTCAATAACATACATTATCTCCAATCCATATGATTTAATGAAATCCCTCTAAACTCTCCACTTATGGTTTTAGTCCTTCGCGCGCCTCGCACTCCTTCGTCTTTATCTTTTCTCCCTCGCCTCACTCTCGCCTCACCCTCGCCTCACCCTCGCCCCCCGGCAACCCCCGCACGCTCCATCTTTCCGTCTTCCAAGTAGGCTCGCTCTCACTCGCACCTCCTTTTATTATCCCTTGAATCAACGCACGCGTTATTGAAGAATCAACTCTCGGTTAATGCGATCCATTTGCTTGTGCGCGTGCGTGACTACGTGTATTATTGAACGCTTACATCCGAATCATTTTGTTTTGCGTTAAACGTTAAGTGATATTCGCCGTTGCCGCAGCTGCGCATCTCTCATCTTTCAATGTGGCTTCTTGTGAGAGTTTCGTATCTTCTAATCACCTTCTCTGCAGTTTGCCAACGAGGATAGGAGCTCTTGCTTCGTCGATATCTCGTTGGAAAAGCTAAGTACTTTATCGAAACTCGTAATGATTTTATTCGGTCAAGTGTCGCCGGGAAGACGCTGGGAATTTGCTTCATTTTCTTTCTTCTGCTATTTAATGCTACTTAATCGAAGGCAATTGAACGGTGTAAGCGATGGCGCTGACTTAACCGTCCACGACTTTATTAGATAATCGCAATTGATGCGATCTACGAGGGAAAATAGCGTCGAACTATCGTTACCAGCTATCTCAACCCACTCGTCGTTCCATCCTGATAAATCCGTTTGCGGATAGCAGTACGACAATGTGATATCAAGATTCCGCGTTCTATAACTTGACCGAGTTGACCAGTCAGTGACTTTGAAATGTATACTTATCGTTGGACCGCTCTTGCAGCAGTGTTCCAAGGGCTTGGCGAATAACGGTGATGACGCCGCGGTAATTGCATTTTATTCAGCGAACGAAATAAGAAATGACGCTTTCATCGACTGTAGAGTAATAATCCGTAGGCTTCGTGAGATTTCGAACGTTCGATCTGCCCTAGCTTTGAATTCCCATAATTATCGGGCATTTTACGAGGCCGGGTCATGCGAATCGTAAGCTCGCTACGGCGGATCTACGGCGCAAACGCATACGAGGCACAGACATCTAATCGAAACTCCTTTTTTAGGATTCGCCGCCTCGCTCGCGGGATAGCATTTCAACTTCGTATACATTGTACTGGAGGTCCGCCGATCTGATCTCGAAGCAGCTGCCGTTCGCTCGTTCTCTTTGCGCGTGCGCAGACGCGGACGATTTCATTCCTCGAGAGGCGGAGAAAGGAGTCCTTCAAGATTTTGACTTTTATTTCTGAGTTATTATCGCGATGTTGTCCGGTTACTTTAGATCAAGAAGAGGAAATACAAAGCTCCTTATTCGCGAATAATACGCACGGAACGCTCGTTATCGATCCTACGTTATTAATCTATTATCGCCCCTTCCGTTGCTTTTAAGTTAATTGAAAACATTGCAAAATTCCCGATTTCCGTGCACGCGATACTTCGAAATGGACTCGTTCGATCGATTGTTGCGTAAGTGTAGTGCGTAAGAGTCGACGCGCCCTAGCAAAACGGAAAATGGAAGAAAAAAAACTAGAGCAATGATTTGTGTTGGCGAGCGACGGAATATTATAATTGCACGAAGGAACGCTGGTCCCTCGGACGAATAGGGCTTGGAGAAATATTGTTGAATAATCAAGTACACGAGCTCGGATGTTTTGATTTAATTTTTAATATGTCGTTCATTGAATTAATGACAATTATATGCAGCGCAGTGCGGAAACAAGATAAAGCAACGTTCCGTATGTTGATCTTTCGAGATATATATCGTACGTTATTCAACTAGAATTTTCATAAAACGTACGCAATCGTACGCGCTAAAAATACGCACGACTAACGGATAACGCAATTTCAAGGCTTTTTCACGTAAACGCGACATCAAGATTGTTCATATAATTATAGGCTTTCAAAGATATTATTAACGTGTATGAACTTTACACTTACTGTGCAGCCAATTCTTCTTTCATAAATATTTGCAAGGTAAAGCTCGCGCTATTGAACCATTGTGAGATGTCGAAATTATCGATAAGAGTTGAAAAGACTGTACCCATTGCACTGCGGAGTACAGTGTGATTGTAATTGCAAGCTCGAGCTTCTTTAATGGTATGAAGTTTTCATCGTGAAACTAATAATAACTGCATTCGTCGACGGTGCAAAAGGTAGCCCTAAAAGTCTCAATGTTTTTAATTTACGCATTTACCGATGAATTCGCTACAAAGTAAGTATAAAAAATTTTCATGATAAAAGAACGATAAGCCATTAAAAGGTACGGCAACGCACTTAACAAGTCGTAATTTTTTGCGCGAAATCTCCCCTCGTCACTCCGTCAAACAATATTTCTATATTAATAACACTCATCGTGCACAAGTCCATAAAAATTCCATCTCTTTTCATTGAATCCTTAAAAAGGATAGAATTCTGGCCCGATAAAGAAACGAAAAGAGAAAAGAAGGCATGGAATAAGGGATTTCCATTTAACCTAATCAGTCGCGTATCTGCATATAAACGAACATCCTACTCGCGCTTATTACGCGTCGGCTCCTGCATTTGCATTTGATAATATAAAGAAAGGAAGTCGGGCAGACGAAGCGAATGAAAAAAAACGTGTGACTGATTTTGACGGGTGCGTTCGGCCGCGAGAAGCGTAGCGACGATAAAACACAATTTGGCCCTAAAGAGCCGATCTTTGGGGGCCCCATCAACGCGCGAACGCCGCTCTTTTGATTCTGCGCCATGGTTACCCTTTCTCGCTCACTCTCGTCCACTTCTGCATACGCATACTTACAATATACACGCATACATCGCGCTCTCTTTCCCTTTCACCCACCGACTCGCAAACTTTTGCATGCTATATAGCTGATGAGGTGACAACCCGTAATTATACGGGCGAAAGCTCTTTCTGTCTGGAGCTAAGCGACTGCAGTGGCACGTCAGACAAAGACAGACAGAGAGAGAGAGAGAGAGAGAGAGAGAGAGAGCGAGAGAGAGCGAGAGAGACCCGAAGAAAAAGAAAGCAAAAGAAGCGATCAAAATTGATGAAAACAGTTTGAATTTTGAATCCGCAAAGAAAATAAGATTTATATTCCTTCACTGTATCTGTCTCAAATTTTTTAATTACAGATATCGACGATTATTATTGCCCGATTCATTTACAGATTTATGTATACATACTGAATGTAACAAACGAAATTGTATAAATCGATAATCATGCGCACATTTCTTATCTAACATTTGTTTCTTTTTTCACATGTATCATTTAACAATTTGTACTGTAAGTAATGTGTAATAAGAACTACTGGAAATGTACTAGAAAATAATGAAACTAATAAATGTTTTATATCAGTTGATAAAACTAATGCTCTTTTCAAATGCGTTTTCTTCTAACAGCAATTTTTTAAAGCGACAAATATTAAATTAACAAAGTTTATCAAATTTATAATTGACTAGGAGATCGATTTGCCTAGATATAAATAAACTCAGTCGACACGTTTTTATTTTGACACTCATCGCTTATTAACGAAAACTTTCTTTTAGTAGAATAACGCACTTTCAAACTTGTCAGTTTTATATAATTTAACTGAGAAATTGGACTATTTTATGCAATCGAGGTATAATAACGATAACGGATAATTATCATTACTCTAAATATTTTTATGAATTTTGTAAATTGTAAAATTAAAATTTATATTACCCGATGAATTATTGTCTTTCTACATAAAATCCTATAAAAATTAAATATAATTCTGCTTTTTCTTGCGTTAATAATTTCATAATTGTAATTAAAATTTCGTTTTTATTAAGAATTAATTCAAGTAACCAAATAAATGCTACCATTATGCAAAATCACGTAATAGCGACCAATACTATTTTCTACGACGAGTATTTGCAATATTAATTATTTACAATATTACTACGCTGTTGTAGATACCTTGAACATTTCAGAAAGGGACTTTAAACTCTTTTTTTAATATTTCTCAGTACATGAAAGAAATAATTGACATAGACGTGATTAACTACATTGCAGAAAATAAACTGATGTCTCAGATTTAAATAAAAATGTTTATATTACCTAAACCGAATCGATAAGCTAGATGATTTAGGTCCCTTTCTGAAACAAAATTGAAAACGTTTCGTTATTTTTCATGAAAGAACGGAACAATTTTAATATTATCTTAATAGTATAAATATGTTTTATTTTTTATGCCATATTCGTTTTATGAAGCTGGAAACATAATTTTGAAAAAATACAAATTTTTCTGACTATTTTGACTTTAAAAAGCAATTAACAAAGGATATACAAACTGCTTATTAATAATCTTAAAGCCGCAACGAAAATTAATAATAAGCTGAAATAATATTAATAATAAGCGGAAATTATATTCGTAAATATATTTAGGCACGTATACCTTAATTTCTTTTAGTCGATTTTGTATAATTTGACAATTTGATTTCCAATGTATCGTTCTTATGGCATACAGAAATCACGGGCTTCTTCTTGTAATAATTCTTATTTTGTAGTTACTCAAACTGATATAAAATATTTTCATAAAAAAATAAATCATATTGGTCTTTATTTAGTTTCTCTTGCATGGTAAAAAAAAAACCAGCGCAATAGTAGAGCAACAGTGAGGTAAGAATGAGATATATTTTTTATCATTGCTAATCTCGAATTTCACGTCTCGGCAATGGAGCCTTGTTAACAGTCGTTAAACAGTTTTTGTTAACAAAGACTAATTATTAAAGTGTTCAAAATGCAAATTACACCGTTACTTTGGAAATTGTCAAATACTAATCACGTTAACCGATAATGAAGCGTTTCGCGATCGACGCAATATCCGCTACATCAAAATCAGATAGTCTATTACTCGGAGTGCCGGAAAACGTTTACATCGCTATTACTCTCACGCGTATCTCGGTACACGGTTAATCACAAAATGATACACCAAAAAAGGACCATTCCATCTTCCGCGAACGGCAGCTTCAGAGTCGCGGCTCTTTAACAGTCATCAGACGCGTACCGCGTTAGAGGAAGAGGGAGTGAGGGAGTGAGGGAGCGAGGGAGCGAGGGAGTGAGGGAGTGAGGGAGTGAGGGAGCGAGGGAGCGAGTGAGAGAGACGGAGGGAGGCAGAATGGATCGGGCACATTCAACGTCCTCCCACATAAGCAAGCTACCGCTTCTTTCTCGGGCACGCGCGTTAATTACGAGAGACACGAAAATAAATTGCCGGGCTAAATGAGACTCGCTCCTGCCTCGTTCGTTTGCTACAGGGTCGCCTTTTGCGTCGTCGCCGTCGCCGCCGTCGCCACCGCCCTAACAACGCCCGTAGCCACCTTGCACCCTTGCATAAGTTTACAAATGGGTTTGCGCGATTTCTAGACGACAGTGGAATAGTAAAAGGAGATCCACCGAGTGTTCCTCGTAAATCTGAATGTTATCAAACTGCGAGGATTCGTGTCTGCTGCCTTAGTTGCTTTCTTTTCGAATCGAGAGCTCGAAGCTCTCAATTCGACACCGCCAATTGTCCTTTTCGTTGCTTTACCGTACCATTGCACGCGATCTCTTCGATTGTTTACGATTTACTCGACAGTTGAAAGATAAACTTTTGTGCGCTATACCGTGCAAGAAATTACCGAAGCATAATCGGTGCTTTAGCGCTGCCAACGTTAAATTTTCAAAGGAAAATCATTGGTCTCGCTGGAGTGACGTCACGGCACTCGAAGAAAGACAAATTCTAAAAATCATCAGCCTCCAGACTTTTGCATATTCAGTTTCGCGAACAGTTGTGCAAACTCAACGAAAAATTCCAACGAACGGATTCTCACTCGGACGCTTCATCACAGGTACGTTTCATCGGCTCGTAGAACGCAAATCATGCGAACCGATCACTTTTCGATACTTACTTAAGCTTGCTACATTTACCTACACTCGCTCAGCGCCATGAATATCGAATGCGTTATATATTTTGATGTCTGTGAAGCGAGTTAAGTCCAACGGTCCGCGGATTGTCAAAGCCGGCGACCGAGAGAGTGAGAGAGTGAGAGAGAGTGAGAGAGAGTGAGAGAGAGTGTGTGTGTGTGTTAGCGAGTAGGTGAGAAAGGGAGGGAACGAGGCCGGAGAAGTAGGTGGCCAAAACGGGCTTAAAAGGATTAAATTTGGCTCATCGAACCGCGAAGCGAAGGATGAAACGGGAGAGAGAGAAAACGAACAAGAGCCCGTGAGTGCCTTTACCGAAATTCATCGTTTGTCAGGGAACTTTGCTCGAATTCGTGACTTCCGTCGAACTCTCTAGACAATTCCTCTCTTTGCTCGGAATCAACCACTGCATGCACTATCATCGGGCAGAGAGAGAAAAAGAAGCTGAGAGTAAACGCGCAATCGGGGAAAAAATGGAAAAAATAGGAAGAGGAAAGATTCGAATATTTTCCGGGTGAGCGAGACGAGGTAAACAAAGGAACCATAGTCACGTGAAATTATTTGGAAAATCTGCTCTTTGTCTCGCGTACCTGCCTTCCCCTCTTGTTCTTAACAAACCGAGTAAGAGACGCGAGCCGATGCTCCCGAGAGTCTCTCGCCATATTTCTTACGTCGGTTCAACCAAGGATCCGTACAACATTTCTAATCCTCCATTTTATTTCATATGTTTATTTCCACATCAGCCTGATGTTTACTTCTAGGGTTGCATCCTAATAATGCAGTGAATTTCGTTCGAGTTAGAAGAAACATCTTGCGAGAGATGTTTATTCAAACTTTATTCAAACAAGGATAACGGTTTTTTTTTTTTTTTTTTTTTTTTTTTTTTTTTTTTTTTTTTTTTTTTGTTTAAAGAACGACGATAGACAATGTCGCACACTACAAATGTAACATAAATTGAGCCTTTGGAGTTTCTTCAGTTCTAAAGGTATCCATATTCTATACAATTTTCGCTTGGATGTAACCTGGATGTAACATGGACGTAACAATAAAATTCTTCAACGGTATATTCCTGGTTACTGAGATAATTAATTATCTCTCTCCAAGTAGTTATTACGGCGGCATACTGCCGCTATAACAATAGGGAATATCGGAGGAACGGATACGGATTGCTATCCGTAAAATCCAGGTAAAAAATTGTTGTACCAACTTGTGAATTTGAGGCGATTAAAATTTGTATAAATTGCAGAGTATAAATTTGCATTCGAGCTCGCTCTTAATAAACAATTGAATCGCAAATTAGAAATTCGAAAATTAGAATAATATTCCCGGGTAAAGTGCTCAACGGACGTGGTACAATAAACAAAAGAGAATTATGCAGATGCATCGCGGGAAAAGATCGATCTGTTTGGCGAGTCAGTCGGTGCACTGCTGTTGCGCGCCATCTACGTAAACACGGGAAACGGTTTCGCGCAGAAGGAATCCGGTTTTTCAAGTAATCGAGAGTCTGCTACGCTTCGTCGGAGAACCAAACTTTAAGCGCCGCTGTTGCCTCGAGTCCACGCTTCGAAATCCCGAGACTTCTCTCTTTCTTTCCTCCTTTCGTCTTCCTCGCATTTCCTATCTTACTTTCTCTTTCTCTTGCCCTTTCCCTTTCGCGCTTCGCTCTTTCTTCCCTCGACATTCTTTATAGTTTTTCAGTTTTACCGGTTATGGCCAAAGTTATACGGATTTTCGATGAAAAACCGAGGGGCAGTCGTCGTTTCTTCCGCAGGACAGAAGTCAGTTTCGGCTTCAAATTAGCGGTGGAACTTGAAATTACTGGTTCGTTGGAAATGTCAAATTTGTCATTGGCGGGTTGCTTCTTTTTCAGATTCACATTTTCTCGTGGTCAAAATCTATCCAGCAGCTCCGTTTTACATTAGCTATTACCAATTTTAGCCGCACATCGTGAGTTTGTATTTTATTATATTACAGCTTCTTACTCCGCTCGTTGTGTTTAGCCAACAGTCTGGGTTATTTCAAATTTTTACGAAAAATCGTGACTTGTGATCGAATTAATTCAACCACCGCTTTATAAAAACCTAACTGAGTTATTCAAGTCATTTATATAAAGCATAAAACGCAATTTTTTATACATATCCCTAAAGTGGTCTTCATTTTTATTATTTCAGTAGGTAACATTCGTAAAACTCCCTTCCAAGCGCAACATTTTTCTACGACATTGAAGGTTAATTCCGTAGCGCTCGCGCTTTAAAAAAATTCGTTTCGATTTGTGGAGTAATATTGAATCACTGGTTCTCTCGTGGAAAAATCTCGCCGGATATTTCGAAGAGAAAATGAATAAGAAAGAAATAATAATGCCAAATCGTGGGCATCCTGCAATTAATTATATTTAGCGATCAGTTGGTAAAAAATGGGATATTCTAATAAATCTCTCGATGAAAATGTTCATCTCGAGTACATCCGCATCCGAGCCCTTGATCCAAGCGTTAGACTGCGAAGTGAAGCGAAGTCAGCCTCGATACACTAACAATGTACAAAATTGTTTCCCTCTACATTTTTACCCGTTGTCAGCTCTCTTCAGCTACTCCACCCATTCGGCCATCCAATACGTCTATTCTCGCAGAGACACGCGGTAAAGAAAGGGGGAGAAAAGAGAAAGAGGTGCATATTGAGACATAGACGAGGCTTACGGCCGATGAACGGAAGGTTCCTCGTGAACTACCGTCAACTTCGCGAAATAAAGCAGAAGCGAGCAGAGAAAGTAGCAACCAATCTTCTCTGAAAGTCAAGACGAACGACGGTACTTTCTTCGTTCTCTCTCGAGTTTGTCAGCGACTACGTCCTTTCATCTCTTCCTCGAGTTGGTGCAACTTCGAAAAGCGGCTCTGTCTTGTGCCTGTCCTAGTACTTACTCTTCAACAATGTTGCACTGCTGCGCGTCCTACCTCTCTCTTATCTCTCCTCTCTCTCTTATCTCTCCTCTCTCTCTCTCTCTCTCTCTCTGTCGCGGGAGACTGTCGAGAGAGAACTTTGTCCGAAACGTGCTCTTCTTCTTCTTCTTCTTCTTCTTCTGCTCTCCCTCTCCCTCTGTCGCGTCCGCCTTCAGCTCGCACGTAATACCGTTCAGGAAGAAAAGACAGAGCGAGAGAAAGAGAGGAGAGCGAAGGCACATCGCATGGAGGGCAGTAAACCCTTTGATATATAGTCGAAGCTTTTTAGAGTTCTGTCAGCCACGCCCACAATCAGCCTTAGTATTATTTACACTCTTCGTGCAGTTTGCCTATGTCTCATCCTGCTCCTTTTTCTCTCCCACTCGTCGTCTCTCGCCGTCTTTTTCTCTATACCTCGCTTTGTCTTGCGTGCGCAGGTTCGCGGCTCGCAACTTTGTCTTCGTCTAGGCTACTCCGCAGACCGATTGTTGGTTACTGCCCTTCGTGTGCAAATATCAAGACGCCTCGGCTACTCCTTCTGCTCCTTCTGCTCCTTCTGCTCCTTCTGCTCCTTCTGCTCCTTCTTCGTGCAACGATCGTACTTTCTTTATTCTCGGACTAATGCATCCGAGAGCGTCTCGCTCTAGCTTTTCGACGTCGAGTTTCGACAGATGCAGTTGGATAATGCGAGGAAGAGATTGCTTCGCGATGGCCGACCTCGTGTTTTGGTAACTGACTTACAAAGGAATGCTCTTACACCGAGATTCGATTACGAGATCGCTGTTGGTCGAACGAAAGATTTACGATATTTGACTTGCATAGCTTTCCACTCGGATTTTAAATCAAACAAGTTGTAATTCATAAGTTGCGTGTCGGCCCATCCAAAGCAAGACCCCTATTAAATAGAAGAATACCGTTTGCCGAAAGTACAGAGGCAATTGTTCGCGTACGCAAGCTCGTGACAATCGCGACATTTCACAACTCCACGAGTGCGCGCTTTGGTTCGGTACCGCACTCGGCACATTCAAAAATCTTCATCGGAGTCGGTGGTGAACCGAAGGAGCGGATTATTTTACAAGTGCGCGTAGTGACAAAAATTCACCTTCTAAGAAAGAATTGTCGTTGTCGCGGTGCAAAAGCTTCTCCCCCTCGTATCAAACGGAATTGGCGCAAGCTTTCATTAATTGCTTAATACTGATACACGAGTGACAACTCATGACAAACAGAGCGAAGGCGGTACACCGAGTCGACGTACCAACTGAAAAAATCAGAAATCCATAAGAATTCCGATCTCCTCGATCTGGCAATGTCGATCATACAAGAGTGAACCTCGATCCCGGGGGCGCATAAAACCGGAAAGGATGTTAGTCTCTCTCTCGCTCCCTCACGCTCCCTCTCGCTCCCTCTATATTATCTCTCCGTGCATTCGAGCCATCTGTTACACGAAACTGCGATTTATTGTAAATGATCCGTGCAGGCCACCAGAGCAAATCTCCACCTCAAGTTTTTTTTTCTCGAGTCGCGCACCTAATCCGGTGCATAAACATGGCATTGTGCTCAAATACACGTATACACGTGTGCATACGTGCCCCCTCCGTTATACTTATATTTTGTTATATTAATATCTTCCGACTGGATGATCTCCGCACAGACAAGCAGGTATATGAGCAGAGGCAGCACTTTTGTAGCCCCGAACGAGAGAGAGAGAGAGAGCGAGAGCGAGCGAGAGAGAAGCGCTGACAGACGGATTTCTCTCTGAACGCGAGCGATCGTTTGGTTCTGGCGAGCGAAATACGCGCGTACCGGTTTCCTTTATCGCACAATGCCCAAGGATCTTTCTCGTGCGCGCTCTCGCTCTCCTTCAGCCTTTTTCTTATTATTATCCAGGCAAGAGCAAGAAGGAGAAACTTTTTCGGACAAGGAGCGAAAGATACGCCGAGACGGGATGCGTCCGACTGTTTCTCGGTCTTTCATTCATGCCCTCTTTTACTTTTTTTATCGATCAACCATCTCGCGTGAATTCGTAAATTTGCCGATGCGTAAATATGCGCTTTGATTTTCTCCAGTTTTATCACTCTATCGTATCGGGTATTTGCAATACCAAAGGATATTTCAACATTATTTTTCATTTAAGTTTTATGAGGTTTTTTGGCTTTCGAGTAGCGTTTAAAGTACTAATGTATTTCCCCACAATATCGGATAAAAATATTTTCGGCACAAATACTCGGTCTGGATATAAAATACAATGTCTTGAGAAACGTAATTTTTACAATGAATGAATTTGAAGCATTTTCTATATTTTAATAACCAGCAACGGGTAATAGTCGAGAAAAATAGGAATTGTATAAGAGGCGTTTGATTTCTAACGTTAAATTACAGTCTCATAATCGCGTAATGTTATCGGTATCAAAAGAAATCCATAAAAATCACCGAATAAGCGTAAAATGAATATTTCTTTTAACGATAGTCGAAAAAAAGATACGAAATAGTACATAATAGAAATTTTTTCTTGAAAGAAGATTGGTAGCGCTTGTTGAGCAAACGTCCAAATGAATACATTGTTAAATTTTTATATAATAAACTGTATTTCACGAATGAGAGTTTCCAAAGTCGCTGATTTCAAACGCAGTATCGAAGTTTAGTAAATACGATAGTAAATACGACCTAATTCGGTGAATGAATGTATCGGATTGCCACGTTACAAGATCCACTCGATTAGAAATTTTAAAATATAGTGGTTTTCGATTCACTGATTCTTGGTAGAAATGTATCTATTGTGAGTGATCGATGAGGTCGCGTTCGCTCGATAACTGGATACTTTTCAGAATTTTCAACGAAATTAGCTGGATTCTGGCTTAAAGCTCGTTTCGTAAGTGCAGCTACACGTCTGCGTGTGCGCCAAAGTTCCGAAAATTTAAAGTAGCTGGAAGACACACGAGAGAAATACCGTTGCTCGTTTCCTTGAGCTGTTTCCAGCATAAGTTAAGAGTGAAACAACGTCGATCCTCGTACGTTGATAACGTCGTCTTCTAACGCGAGTTCGAACCTCGTGAAGAAACTGACGCTATTGCACGACAACTTTCCAACGTGGTACAAGAAATAAATTGGATTTGAAAGTCCGTCGAATAACGCGAAGTAAAGCTCGTGAAACGGTCGAGACACGTCGAGACAACGAGCGAATGACACGTCCGCCCAAAAGAAAGGTGATTACAGGTAATGCGCCCTGGATACCGGGTGAGCGATACTCGGAGAGCGCTTGAAAGTAGGGGAATTTTATAGGGGCGACATTAGGCGAGCGCAAAAGCGTCCAGTGGACACGGGAGAGCGACTTTTTACTGCGTTACCGTGCTGGCAGCTTTTATGTCAGCTTATGATGCGCCATATGAGTCCGAATGCCGGGTGATCCCCGGAGAAGCGAAAAACGTCGTCTCTCGTACGCGCGCGCATCTTCCTTAATACCGGCGGCGCACGAGAGCATATGCTCTCGTGCTCTAGGCCATTGTTTATCGTTTTATGCGGTAATTAAAGTAAAGAGCGTGTATTCGCATAAAGGCGCGAGACGAGGCTTTCCCGAGGCTTTCCTCCCTCTTGGTCGCGCAGTTTCCCCGTTTTCCTCCCTCTCGCGGCTTTCCTTCTCTTTTCCTCTCTTTATTTCATCATCCGCGCGTTTCAGTGCTTCAATGCCACGGCTGTGTAAGTATGCGGCTCTTCCTATTTGTATGTGCGTTCGCGACTTCCTTCATACAGCAGTAACGATACTTTAGCATCGAGGCGCTTCTTTCGCCGCGAGATATTACCCGACGTCACATTCGCGCCGAATTAATTAACGGCTGCTACGGTATTCGAAATGTCTTGAGCTTACGTAAGACTGGTCTACTGGTCTAGGTGTAAGTGGAGATTTCCATCTATTTTCCTAGAGCTTTCCTTCTCTTTCGAGAGGCGCGCTTATAACCGAGCTTTTCCAGTGCTTCACTTTTGCGTTAAAAGAAAAATTAGACTTGTCGATTAATGCTCTCGTTGATGCTTTTAATGTCAAAAGTACCGTGCGTTGATCTTCCTGGTGCAATAACAGCGATTTTAACGATTTACATACGGAAATGTAGACGCTTTCCGAGCGCTGGCGATTCTTTGGGTAGCCTTCTCTGATTGCACGAGATTTCAATATTCCTCTTATGCTGGAATGTATGCGGTGATTGTACGAGGTTAAGTTATCAAATTTTTAATGTCGTATATTTGGAGCCTCGTAAGGGCAAAATTAAAAAAAAGTCCCGCTTAAGTACCATTAGGTCAACTAAAAGGACAACCTCTCGGGCTAACCATTTTCCCGATCACATCGCTTTGTCCACCTGAGAAATGATCGACAGGACGAGAAAGGTTGCGTAAAACACGCGCCCGAGTACTCGAACGTAATCGTACGTAAATTGGAAAAAAAGCCTCGTTACAGTCTCTCGTTTGTGTAAATATAAATTTGTGTAAGTATAAATAACTGGACAGGCTGGTGTGTAAGTGCGACTGGCCACGAATCGCAGTAGTTAATTGAGTGGTTTGTGGTTCCACCGCTAACGAGTAAATCGTCGAGAGGGGACAAAAATCTGACTCCCTGGTTCACTTCTTCCACCTTTTTTTACGCTCGGTAGAGTATAGGGTTGCTTGTAAATTGCAAAAGAGTACTCACCCACGCACGCGCGATTTTTTAAGCACTGTTTGATCGATGCTTTGGCACTTCAAATGGCATTTGAATCAAATTTACATTTTCCTCCTTCTTATTTATTTTACACCCATTGTTACCTATTGTTACACTTCGTTTTACAATGACTTTTATATTAAAAGCTAAGGGGATACTATTGGAATTTCCAATATAATAATCAATTGAAATATGCAATTAATAAATAAGTATTTGAATTTGAATTGAATTTGAAATTGAAGAAATAACTATTGGAATTTCCAATATAATAATCAATTGAAATAAGCAATTAACAAGTAATAAATAATAAATAAGCAATTAGTCGACAGTACTACGATATTTATTTTCTTTGACATCGTTGTTATGTGAAGATTATTTAAGAATATACGCGCATATATTAGCAAGTAATTATTTCGCAATAGCGCCAGTAAAGTTAAAGTATCGGATAAATCGGTCAAGAAATAATGAGATATACTCGCTTTGGATTTATTTTTCTTATGCTTTTAGATATTGTATTTCTTTAATCTTTAGTTTATTCCTTTAGACCTACTGAAATGTCGTTTAATTGCGTATAAGCTCTGAATAGTTATTGTATTGACGAGAGAGCATTAACTTGGTCAAAAACTTCGTTGAGCTTACCGATGATTTCATTAAATTTATGTATGCACGCGAGAGCTTTCGAGTTCTTGACCGAAAGAAATTCTTCTCTGTCTCTTTAAAGGCTATGAATTGTTTAAAATAAATGCCGATAGTTTCACCGAAATCGCCGCAAAAGTGTCTCTTCATCTGACCAAGTCTCGCTATCTTAATCACTCCGTTTCACTCACTTTTTTATTCTTAAGCTAATACGGTAGAAAATTTAACGACGAAATCCTGTGAGTCGGAGGATTGACTTTGATGTCTTCATTTGGTACTCGGTCGCTCGTGCGCAGAGTCATGAAGAAAAAGTCGTCAAATAAATTACTTGCACTGGACCGAGAGAAATCGAACAAAATAACGGCCGCGATTCAGCGAATGATGTTTTGAGTAAATTCAAGTAAATTCAAGTAAATTCAAGTATATTCGAGTAAATTCAAGTATATTCGAGTAAATTCAAGTATATTCGAGTAAATTCAAGTATATTCGAGTAAATTCAAGAAAATTCGAGTAAATTCAAGTAAATTCCTTTTCATGGAATAGCTTAAAATCTCCGTTATAATACTTAGATTATGGAAATTAAACGTAACTAATTGCTTTATCTTTATATAATTAATCATTTATTAAATAATACATATTAATTACTTGGGAAACGTCGAGTGTCTTACACTTTACTTTCAAAATGCAAAACTTTAGTTCCCGAAGATTCGTTATTGAAGCAAATTCCGAATATATGTATTAACTACGGTGTCACCATAATTTGCATCATTCTAGAATTCATTGTTTAATTTCAAGTACATTCTTGTAATACAGGCAATGAAAATGTAATGTTTAATGTTACATTTAAGGTAAGACTGGTAATAAGGTAATTTGTTTTGTTTATATGAAGTTGTCGCAAATATCGTTTAGATGTGTAATTGCTTTTCAGTTCTTCGTTTTCAGACGGCCTTGATAATGTGAAGAGGCCGAAGGCAGCTTACGGTAAAAGGAGTAAATAAATGAAGCGAACCAGTGCTGACAAAAAGCGTGAAACGCGAAAATTCCAAAAGAGGCGAGTCTGATTTACGGAGAGTAGGTTGTAAAACCATAACAGTGCTACCGAAATGAAGAGGTTTAATACGAGGCCGTGCAAACGAAAGAACTGTTTTATTTTTTCCAGGCTTTATTTCAGCCAACTCACCCCTCTCGCAAACCGCTCTTCGGTCTTGCTCCCTCTCTCCCTCTCTCCCTCTCTCTAATTCTCTCATAAAAACAATCAAGCGGTGCGTCAGGCCGACAGACTAAACCTTGATTGCAACTGATGAGGAGGGGCCAAACATTGAGAGTGTGCGAGAGAAAGAGAAGAACATTCGTACCGCCCGAATGAGTTGAGCTCGATGGAAGAAGCGACGTAACCGGGGAGGAGAAAAAACTTGGCCCTCTCGCACCCTCTCATGGTCACAGTCATGATTTTCAGAAGTCGGCGTTCCTTCCTTTTACCTCGACTTTCAACTGCGATTTACGTTTGCGTTTCGGGTAGCGGCGCTGTTACGCGGTGCGCAAATTCCCAGGGACGCCGAGCGTGTAAACCGACCGCAGGGTGAAAATTCCAACGCAAGTAAGCGGGACTAAAGCGACAGAATAATTCAGGGTTGAATCGCGGGATCCGCCGTACGACCGTGTGATATTTATCACGAAATCCACAGCTTATGGCCGTGTTATTCATCCGACCTAATTATTTGGACGAGGTCTCGTTTATGCAGCAGCTATTATTTTTTTAAACCGTATAACAAGGGCTTCGAGTTCGTTTCTCGCTAACTTTTGAAGCCCTTTTACTTTTACTTATTGTAAGTAAACTGCAGAACTACAGAACTGCAGAACTATGCAATTCTAAGTGCATTCGTTTTCAATACAAGATCATTCGTGTATTTTATGCTGCACTGAAATTATCAAGCGAGTCCATAATTCATGTTTAATAAACGGAAACGAGCGGAATAGTCAAGTACTGTTATTAAATTATTTGAAAAGTAAAAGTATATCGTAATCACGATCAGGTCATATCGTTAAACCGACAGAGTTGTCGGTTTAACGATAAAATTTATCGAAAAAAAAATTGATCGTAAACCATTAATTAACGAAAGATGCGTAAAACTATCATTGTCGCAGTTTTTGATGAATTCTGCTGCGCGAAGACGTGTTAAACGTATAAAAATCAGGCAACAATCGAACAAAATAAACGTGGACGCGTCGTTAAAGTTTCAAACTAACAATCACGCCGTTACCACGCGAAGGTGGATCCTTTGGTAGAATAAGATAGATAGGCAGAGAGAGAGGGAGAGAGAGAGAGAGAGAGAGAGAAGGAGAAGGAGAGTCACAAAAGACAGGCTCGTCCTGACTAATTGACAAAGAGATAACTGAAACCGCACGCTTCCTCCACGCCCTCGTGTACAATCAAACGAAGGAGAAGAGTCTTGTCGCCGAGGAGGCTTTAAAGGCACAACGAGACCGTAATAGCATAATGCGAAATCGCTATTCTTAATTTTTCTTCTTTAGCTCATGTCCCACGACTCTACCTCCCTCCCTTCTTTATGTCTCACTCATAATGAATCCTTTGCTTCTCTGCCAAAGGCCACATCGCGCTCACCCATTATTTATCTCCCACTATTTATCATTTCATTTACCAAAAACTCGCAAACATCGGGACCAAATTTCGCCAGATTTCCACTGCATTTGGTCGCGAGTCCCTACTTCTCGGTCAAGACCCAACGAAGAAGACACGGCGTTGTTCTCCAGCTGTCGGCACTCAAGGGGCCAGGACAGCGCGGATCCGCGTCAGATCGCAATTAGCCAGTGGTTTTATTGGTCGGGGTACGCGGGACCAGCACATGGCGCATGACCTGCGACCGCTAAACAGTTAATCAATGCTTTTACGAACGGCGCAGTTGCATGAACGCAGCAGTGCACCGGCACCACCCATCCGCCCACGCGGGTCCCAACTCACCCTCCCGCGAGTCGCCGTCAAGAAAGAGAAGGAGAGGGCGAGGACATAATTCAACGCAAAATCAAATGAAAGTACGCGGGGGAGAACCCGTGCTCGCTCCATGGGAATCGGCTTTATTTATTTATAGCCTTCTCACGCGTCCGCTCGTTTTTCTTTTCCTCTCGACTTTGCGCGCGATGCCTCGGATAATTGAGATTTGAGGCCCAAAGATGCGTTTGCTATTTGCGCCACTAGCCAATGAACGTTGGGAAGCCGCTTTTATTCCCTTTTAATGATTTCGTCACCATTACGTTTATATTTAACACGGGACTTGCAGTACTTGCCGTACTTGCCGTTTCCTTTAATCGTCCTTTTCGAAACCCAATAAACTAAATTACATTTTAAACCGTTTTCAAAGTAGAGAATAGGAATATTAGTACGAATCTGTTTGGAACGAATGTTAGTACGAATACTTACCAAATGTTAAATCAAAGACGTCGTATACTCGTGCGTGGAATTTTAAATAATTTTAAACGCGCTTTACGAGACCTTCAAATAGTTTCGTAAATATGGCACATTCCTACAATAATAATGAGAAATTAAATTAAATAACTAAAATGATGTGGCGCGCGTTTCCCGGTTGAGGAGTTTGAAAATCCTGGATAATCTCGTGTGTGATTCCACTGCGGACGCTTTTTTTTTTTTTTTTTTTTTTTTTTTTTTTGATTCTCTTGCACTTGATATTTAAATAGTTTGCGAAGGGAAAAATAACTTTAAAAGCGTGATCGATCAAGTGCGCAAAGAAGTAATATGTATAACGTATTAATTACCTACACCACTTTCTTATTTATCCAGGACAGTAACAGGACGTAAAACTTGTCGGCTAGTACGAGCGTGCGCGTATTTTTAATCAGCTGTACGCCAATGGCGCTCGCGTTAATGCATTCGATTTTTATGAAACGGCGTTTAACGCGCGCTATAAATCCACGGGCTTTATTGCCTTTACGAAACGAAGGTAATACTTTGTCGCAACAGCGCTTCGAGTCTCTCGCGCGCGTTGTAAACGATCATTGCGCTATATTTGTCATTCGACTGATTATGTCGGAGCTCCAACCTCTATTAACTTCGTTAATGCCGTTTATACGAGGCGATTTTCACAAGCTCATTCCGCTGCGATGGACCCAAAACCGGGCGCGGACGATAATTAAATCTTCTAAAGGTTGATTTCGCGACTGTCGCGCGCCTCTGTCGGTCATTACTTTCGACTTTGTTTGCATTGGACTTTTTTTTATATCGGAGAAAGTAATCGTGACGTGTACAATTAATGTCGAGTCTCTGACTTAAATCGTCGATGCGCTTGCAGGACATTGTTTGGCGCTTTATACATTTGTGCGCCTGTTCATTCTTATTTTGACTTTCAGATTAATTTTTTATTTTCAGCTTTTTTCCAACCTCGATTAATCACTCGATACGGATTTCGCAATGATTTCCGAAGGCAATCTTAAGCCGGATGTTCGTAAAATCTCTTTGTATTGATTTAAAATTTTGATATCGCACACAATGTTAACGAGGTTTTAATTTTGAGGTTATGGCGTTCTGCTTAGAAGCGGTAATGAAGTTACTCAATAGATAACATCATTCTCTCGATGTCGATAATGACGAAGAATGTGGCTATTAATTTAGACCCCAGAATCTTAGGTTGCATTCTGGAATAAATTAATTTGAAAGAAAAACGGGAAACGGTACTAACAACTAATACGTAACGCGGTACTGCTCTGTAAATAATAAAAGAAAAATAATAACCTATTGGTAAGTGATCTTTTAACTTTGGGATAAAGTTATCGTTTGTCGAATTATTCGGTGTATTTGCGCTCGATGTTTTCCCACTTAACTTATCCGAAAAAATCATCGGTCGGCCATGCCCTAATATTTCGTTTCCAAAAGTCCTGAAAATAAATTTCCCTATTGTACACCCCGAAAGTATGTGCGCGAGTGTTCGCATCACAAAAGACGCGTCAGAAACGTCAAAACCGTGCCCGCCCTTCCATTCGCTACTCCAACCTCTTGATTGACTGACAAAACTAATGT
Source organism: Wiebesia pumilae (assembly GCA_018907045.1). NCBI lineage: Eukaryota > Metazoa > Arthropoda > Insecta > Hymenoptera > Agaonidae > Wiebesia > Wiebesia pumilae. The sequence continues at coordinate 4,764,160 of JACCHZ010000181.1, read as the reverse complement.
TTGGCCTCTTCATGGAAATACAGAAGAACGCTTTACGCTCTTAATAAAAGCAAAAACACGCGTTCGTATTTTTATGCTGCTCAAACGTGCATTTACGAAATGGCATTTCATGAGCTAAAGATGGAACATCTTTTATCGCGTATGTAAACGCGCTTTCGAACGAAAAAGTGCCCTAGTTTTGTTGTTCGGATGACAAAAATGTTGTCAATGAGTTATAACGCTATTATTTTGTCCTTTCAGTAATTCGTCAATGCATTGTTTCGAGGAACAATTTAGATGCAATGATCTCCGGAACAACAATGTTCCGTCGTCTGGGTGTACGCGCACATGCAGTCATGAAATTTATCTGTCCCCGTACAGCCATAAAAATGATGCGAATCGAGATTTTGGATCGAACGAAAACACGAAATACAAGGACTATAAAAAAAGGTCGCTAATTAACGCCTGGCGTAAGTTTACGGGCGTAAGTGGCCGAAGTCTCACCGAAGTGGGCAACGCAAAATCTTAAAAATAAACGGTAAAAAAATCCAATCGTATGCTTTTTCGATATTTTTCGATAATTCCATCGATATTTCGTAAAACAACTAACAATCCCCGCCGCCTACTATCCTCTCACGCTCTTTTTTCTATAGATATTCGCGAGCATATGTGTACGTATACAGCCAGGTGTTGTATTCGCAAAATCCTATCTCGATATGGAAGCGCGTGTAATAAAGCAATAACGCAGGACATACTACACGATACAACGTATCCAACAACAATGCAGGCTCGTTCCGAAGTCCGCCGATACAGGAACAATGGGAAAGCGATAAGCATCTGAGTTGTCTTTGGGAAATTAAAAGTGATGAGAAAAATAAATAATGCCGACGATGAAAGAGAGAGAGAGAGAGAGAGAGAGAGAGAGAGAGAGGAAGTAAAAAGAACGAAGGGGAGGAGTCGCGGAGAAAAAATACAAACATGCCTGTTGTACATGCAAAGAGAGAGAGAGAGAGAGAGAGAAACGGATACGACCCAAGAATATATTGGATCAAAAAAGGTTCTTCGAGGGAATACAATTTTTATTTTCTCTTCCTATACGTACGAAGTAATTACAAAAGCACTCTTAATGTAGCGGTATTCTATGTAAATAAAATAACATATAATGCAATTATTAGAATCGCTCTTTCAATGGCACTAGTTTAATATGAAATTTCAAAATGTTTAGGTACATTTTCAATGTAAGGATTTCATAGAAGAAGCAGTAGGAAACCTTAGAAATCAACGCTCGAAAGCAAACGTGATTGAACGTGGTATATTTCTACGAGTGTAAGCGGTTTTCACAAACTATAAAATAAATCTCAAAAGAACTTGCCGAAATGCAGACCTTCCTATTGGAGCGACACAATAAAGCGAAAAGAGAGTGAGAGAGAGAGAGAGAGAGAGTGAGTGCACGCGTGGCACTGTGTACACGGGCACGCGTGCGACCTCGTACATAGGGCTGTTTCTCCCCTTCCTGCCCCTGGTCGATCGTACATACACTTCCACGGGCATCGTCGATAGGTAAACGCTTTCCCAGAGTTATCGCTTACAACTTCGCCCCAATTCATCTTGCCGTGCACTTCCCCCCCCCTCTCTCTCTCTCTCTCTCTCTCTCTTCTAACTCTGCGCCTGTGGACAGATCGAAAGCTCTTCGGATTTCCGTCTCCTGTGCTCGTACAGCAATGAACTTTGATCGCGATCTTTTACTCGCCCCTTTATCCGTCGTAGAGCCCGTGTAATCGACATGAATTCGTCAGTGGCTCTTCGTTTTTATCCGTCTGAAAGCGCGGCATTGCTTTACCATCCCCCCCGTTCCTTCCGTACTCGACCTTTTTCTTCTTCCGACAACTTTTTGATAACTTTATTGCTCTATGGTATATCGCACGCGGAACTCCCAATTAATATCATTAATGTTACGTTTTAGCAGTTTTTCCTTGTAAACTTTCCATACAATACCTTCTTTGAAAATACGAGCTAATTTCCAACGACACTCGAATAATCAAAATGAAATTATAGTCGACATATTTTTTTTACTTGGCTAACATGAATCGACTCTAAACATTCAACGAATAAACTTGTCTGTTAACAGATCTCTTTCATATTTAATACATTAGTCCATAATTACCAAAAGTTTAATCTTAGCAAGCATGAAATATATTGTTATGATGCATAATAACAATATGAGCAAGTAAGAAATATCTTGGCTTACACGTTAGAATTTAAACGAAACAAATTATTACACGTAATATAATCTTCGGGTAATACTTAATATTAATATTTCGGTATTAAACTGAGAAAATTTTTTATTTAAGAATTCAAAAGCTAAGTAAATTCACAAAAATTTTAAATAAATTGATTCAACACAATGAAATATATTGTCATCTCAGAAAAATATCTAAATAAGGGATATTTATGCTCGTCATCGAAATAATTGATGGTGCCATGTTCTTCGCATTGAATCGAATGACTAAACAATATTCTATATTTGTATACGAATTTCTCAATGTAATATCATCGATTAGGGCACAGAATAATTATTTTCCATCGCTGTTTAATCTAATAATTATGTAGTTTTATCCGTTAATAAAGTAATTACTTTCCATCGCTGTTTAATGTAATAATTATATAGTTTTATCCGTTAGAAGTCAGATGTACTCGAGTGCTTTGAAATAAAGCATAAGGCGCATATGCGTTCGAGTACATTCGTTAATACATTGCATACGTATTTTGGCAATGTAGTAAAACAATTAAGCAGTTACCGGTGCACTACATAATTAATTGGACATTACGATGTTTAACCCTTTCGTATATTTGGGTCCACATGCCGTAAGCGTTGCCGTAACGTAACACACCCGCCCAAACTCCTGAATTTCTCGGCACTAATTCGTCGGCATTGTAACGCACGTTTGCCCGTAAAATTACTGTCGCTTCGCTCCATAATTACTTAGTCATACAATTTTCAACGGGAAGAGAGAGAGAGAGAGAGGGAGAGAGAGAGAGAGAGAGATGCAATTACCTATGTTCTCACCGTCGATATATATATTATTATTAGTTTTTCATAAAGATCATCAGATTAGCAATTATTTTTCAAAGACATTGCTAATGCATATTTTGCTACTTTCAATGCTTAAGAAAAGTTTTCTAATACGCAATAAATTACTTAAAAATTGAAATATTATTCCGAGCGATATTGTACTTATTATGAAAAAATTCGAATATTCGTAAAAGGAAAATTTTTGTTATTTAAAGCATTCGATGATTATTAACTGATGACCGTATTAACGGTATGTTGGATGTGAAATATCAATAATCGATACATTATTGCGAAATTTTGATATAAAATCAAATCATTGTTTCATATTTCAATCATTTTATTTCAATAAATATTTAAATTAGACTCCATTTCTATACACTTGAAAATATATACATATTATACATATCGGAATTCGCAAAAACATAAAATTTTAACCCATTTTCATTAGGCAATCGCATTATGTAAACCCACCCGTCGTTATAAGAATTTTAATTTATTTTTATTAGCCTATCAATCACATTGATTTTCGCAAAATCTCAATCCAGTCGTGTTTTCAATAAAAATTCACCGATGCACGACGACGGAGCCAACAATAACCGTTGTTTAAAAAAAAAAAAAAAAAAAAAAAAAAAAAAAAAAAAAAAAAAAAGAGCGATTCGCATTCGATTCCGAGGGTGAAAAAAACAAAGAGAAAACCGGAAAAACAGAAAATCCATTTAATTTAGTCGAAATAGGCAAAGGCGCAGGTGGCAACTGAAACCGCAACCGCCTGACAAATAAATAAAATTGTACTGGCGCAGCGAAAGCGGCCCACCCCCGGTGTAATAATATTTGGCGCAATTCAACGAAGCGCGCATTTTGGCAATTAATGTCGGGCGCGGCACTTCTAGGGCCGTATTTGTTGACCCTGGATTCTCGCCGGAATTCGAGCCGCACATCGCGCTTCCGCGCGCAGCCTCGCCACAGGCCACAGAGAGTGCAGTTGCAGTTAATTTGCTCACTCCAAGTGCGTTTGATTCCTCTAATTAATTGATTGCTGGGGTCGCAGTGCGCGTCGTCGCCGCTGCACGGATGGCGGTAATCAAGTGTGCGGCGAAGGGGCGCAGACCCGCGTCCGTGTTGGTAAGCGTGCGTGTGGACGGTACCGCGTGCACCTCAACTGCCGCCCAAGAGTGCAACCCGAGACGTGGCGCACCGACGAAGGAGCGCCTTTTTAGGGATGCAGTCTCATTAACGGGAAATGAGCGGGCGTCTTCAAACGCAAAATTCTGCCTTTCAACTGTCCCCCCGGATGTGCACTTTACCGCGCGATTTCTTTACTTTATAAAAACCCGCGTCTTTGAAAAATCGACTAACGTTACGACGTTACGAATTAATCAGCGACTGCAATGATATTCCTCTAAGCTCCGTAATTATAAAATGCGATGGACATACTCATATTTATTGGGCAGAATTACATTTTGTTTGGAATTTCTTCCGCTCCCAGAGCGAGCAACTCACTTTCCAAGCTCGAAAACGGTTTATCCAGCTGGTACGCACACATTACGTATAACCGAGCTCGATTCCATTTGCTTTTATGATCGGAAATTGCTAACTATCCATTATATCGAGAGTATATTGAATTTATAGATTAGTTATTTTGAGGAATTCTGATACCTTAATTGATTAATACCGTAGAGTCTCTGGTTACATGTAACGCAGTAGCTTAGTGCAATATTACTTGATAAATATTTATACAACTGTATTTTAGTTAATGGTTTCTCTATTTCAAAGGACTTATTTACGGCTATTACAATAGCCGTAATACGTTGCCCCCGTTCATACTTCGTAGTAACTTTAGCATCGAGCAAGTATTTTTATTCCGAGAAAAATTACTCGTGACAAAAAAATATGTACCTCTAGCGATCAGTCGAGAAACACTAAGTTTGGATCAACTGCCTCGCGCTCCCTCGAAACTCGTGGGAGTCACAATTGATCCGATATTGATATTAAGTTAAAACGCTTCCTTAAATTGACCAAGCCGATAAACGTAATTTGCACGTGCGCGTAACTTTGATCTATGCGAGATACAAAAGTGGGAAAAATGTTTGAAAATCGTAGACCTCAACTCTGGCATTAATTGGAAAGTAGCGATTTCGAGCGGCAGAAAGTCGTGGCACTGCGATAAGAGCACAGAGACTTTCCCAGGGATAAAGACACGAGTGCCATAGTGGAGGCCGTCCACCGCACCCGTTGGACGATTATATTACAGAGCGTGTCGAGGGCGAGGAGGCACAAGAACGACGTCGCTGAGTAGGAGAAACGGGAGAAGTGGGCAGGAACGGTTGAAAGGGGCGAAGGGGCGGGGGGGGGGCGGAGAAGGGGGAGAAGAAGAAGAAGAAGAAGAATACACTCACCGAGATGTCCGTTCTCGTAATAATCGCCATTGTCCAGACGGTGCTTCTTGAGTTGGTGCGCGTGGTGGCCGGCCGTGGCGGCCAAATGACTAGCGGCGAGGCTCAGACTGACAGAGGCCCGCTTCGGTGGTCTCCCCGGCCTGGAGCTGTACAGTGGTAGAGAGTTACTGTGGTTAGAGACAACCGTCATCGAGGTAACGATTTACCCCGAGAGTCGCGGCAAACACTTAGTTCTACTCTTAAATGTACCGCGTGTGCGCGAGTTCGGCGCTAGGCGTCGATGCTTTGCGAGAAGCTTTGCCCTTCTCTCATCGGCGATCGACTGCCGCACGGAAATCGGCACCCGCGTGGCTCTTTGCCCAATTCTCGACTCCACAACTCTTTGCGATCCACGACTCCGCGATTAGTCGTTTCTGCAAAATTTCTCTTTCGATATTTCCCTGTAATAAGTCATTGTGTTGCGTTGTCGGATGTATCGTTGGGCCTTGTATTATCGCGCTTGTCCAGACGAATTTTCATTTCCTACGGGGGCATTTCATCGATCGACAACTTGTAAATAAAGAAACCTGATAGAATGCGTCGGTGGCGCACACCGATAGACTCGACTCTCGGAATTCGGTAGATTTGAGTTGATTTCAAAGATACGAAAATTCTTTTTCGTATCAATTTTGTGTCCGAAAGCATTTCTTGCGAAATAAATCATTTATACTGCGATGATTGCCCGTAAATTGGAGATAAGCCGGTGTAACTCGAATACATTCCCCGAGTACTAAACGAAGAATAGCGGGGAGTGAGAATTCTGAAATAAATTTACGTTGTAGGAATAAGAGAACGATGAACATTGGTGATCCGGACGTTAGAAATGATGAATTATCGTCGGGAGTCGAGAAAGTCGGCGGAAAGATCATTAAAGAGGGAAGAATAATTTCTAAAACTACTATGCATTGCACCGTTAATCTACTTCGATCGTGCGAACGGTTCGAGAATGAGGGACTCTTGGATGACTTGTAAAAATTTGTGTTTTCAGAAGAAAAAAAAAACATTTACGCATCTGCTGCACAACCTATTTATTATTTATTATCTCGTAATCTTCTTTTCCATTCGAACAAAACAAAATAGGTAATATATATGTTTTTTCGGATAATACTATTATCGTCGTTATTCTCAAAAAGAGCTACGTATAATGGTAGGCAATAGCGTATAGTAGGAACGCTTATCGAGGAGACGCGAGAAAATAACTTGGCCATTGTTTAAAGAAGCGAGCGTATGATAAAAATTATGGATACCGCTGTAATAATAAATTACTTTTGGCTCGTGATTTATTTTTATTATTTTATTCGTTTAACGATTTATTTAGCGATCGGTCCAATACTTCCAACTATTTAATTTATAAAAGCACCTGCTTGTAAAATTAGAAACGATTTCAATTACCTTAATGATTCATAATTTTTGTAATGGAAAGTGCCTCGTGTCAAATTGACGTGCCCAAGCCGAGTACTAAAGTTTTCAGGAACGAAGAAAAAAATTAACGTTCAATGTGGAAAAAAAATGTTATTACTTGAGTAATGCGATGCGCAATTTGAAGCATGCGAAGCATATCGAATATTTCATTAATTGTATCGTTAAAAGTCATCAAAAATCATTAAAAGTCGTCGTCCGGACAAAAATCTCGGTAATACGAGTAATAACTTCTTCTCTCGAGTCGTAATACAACCGAAGGCGATAATATAACAAAGCTAAGAGTCGTAATAACGAGCAATCCGTACATATGATTAATAACGAGCATAAACGAATTAACGCCTCTTGAAATACGTATCGCAGCAACTGCAGCTTAGTGTCGGCAAAGTCCAAAGGGGTACGAATGCACGCGCGCGCACACACATGCATTCACACGTGCGCGCACAACAGCCTGAGAGAGAGAGAGAGAGAGAGAGAGAGAGAGAGAGAGAGAGTAGAAAAAAGGTCTGGGAGGATTCTCTCATTTTTCATGGCGCTATGGGCGCCGCGCGCCAAAAACCCGAGGAAGCTCTTTCGGTCGGCCGGGGCCCATTATTACACAACAAAGGAATGCGGGACCCCGACGCGTATTCGAAAATCATCGACCCCTGCACGCGCGCCTATGCATGTCCGTGCCTGCTATTATCACTCGGTCGGTGGAGCCTCTGTTCGGTGGCCGATTCGCAACAGTCACTGGCGTATTCTCCACCGGGACTTTTCCTATCCGATTCTCTTAACGCCGTCCTGCCTTGCCGTTCTCCAACTCTACCCCAATACAATTTCATCAAATTTAGCTGCGTTTCCTCAACTGAGAACAAGCAGTCACTCTCTCTCTCTCTCTCTCTCTCTCTCTCTCTCTCGCTCTCTCTCTCTCGCTCTCGCTCTCGCTCTCGCTCTCGCTCTCGCTCTCGCTCTCGCTCTCTAATAAAGCCCGTGCTTTAACCACTATAAAATGCACTCTAGTTATAGCTAAGGTAAAATATTTAATGTCTGGTGCTGCTCTTTGTACTCGCGCTGTGGGTCATTGTAACACATTCGCTCTTCATTCGCCTAAATGCCCCTTGCAACTTACGAAGCGTTCGTTAAAACCGTGTCAAAAACAATTTTAACATAGGAATTTATAATCGGACAATTTCGTACGCTAATTACTTAGAGATTTTCGCGAAATTTGAGTATCTACGTCGATTCCAAATAGTACGGCTGGCTAGATTAACATTCCCATACGTACGAAGAATAAAATAAAATGGATAACGTAGACATTTTCTTAAGCATGAGTAAGTATATTTAAAATGCGAATAAAATTATGCATTTTTAATCAAAATCGCCCAAGAAGATCTATCTATATTAAGAAATATCTATCGCCTTGAATTATTGGAGAAATAAAATCGCGTGAAGAATATTCTTTAAAAATATTAATGACTACTGAATTATCGCCTAACGAAATAAACAATAATTCGGTTAGTCCCGTTGGCAACGTCAGATCGCAAGTTCGCAAGTACAGCGTCCAGTAATGCTCAGGACGGATTTGTAAATGTAATTTTTCATCTTGCCTCGGCCAGCCTCCATGGCTCCATTCTCTTTCGTCATTTCTGTTCCTCGTCTCGGCCATTCCGCGTACTCTACTTGTCTACCTCTTTTCACTCCCGCCCCTTCTTTCGAGCTTCCATAATGTCTACCGTCTTTTTCGTTTTACGTCTCAGTCGCACGATCCGAGTTCTTTTTCTTCTTCTTTTTTTAATAATATTTTTGAGAGCTCCGTTGATTATACCGCGATGCGAGTGAGTGACCTTAAACATTGTCAAAGGTTTTAAATTCAGAATTACATATTTTCGTTTTTCTCTTTCAACTATTTGCCTTTTAAAGAAAAAATAGACTTGTCGCAGAATTTCGTCACGAATCCTTACGCATAATTTATGTGACACGCGAAGCCGGTATCAGGGTGTACGGTACAACAGTGTTTGGTGCCGTAGCGAGAGACTTGGATTACAGGTGAAGGAAATTTTAAACGGAAATAAAAGCCTTCCGTCCACGAATGCTCCGCGTGCCTCGTCTCGCGTCTCGCGTCTCGCGTCTCGCGTCCACGTCCTCCTCGTTGACAGCAATCCGGGAAATACGCGATCGCGCACCAGATCCAGCAGAAGATTCGAGCGCTCGCACTGGCGATCTCTTAAACCGCTTAGCTTCGGGTTGCACCGAAAACAACGAGCGCATCCGAGTGCTTAGCGCCTGTCCATAATACGCACTTGTTTGCCTTGGATATTTATTGGGCTCCGGCCCTTTTCGGGCTCTCGGGGCTCACGGGGCTCTCGGGGCTCGCGGGGCTCGCGGGGCAGACACACCGATGCGCGTGAACGTTTCGTGGCCCTTCGCGCGGCATCTCGAGCAAACGAGTGATTCGCCGAGGAATGACGATCGGACAATGCTGTTATTTATTGATCGTAAATCCGTAACGAAATATTATTATAACGACGTGCCCTTCTCTTGTTCTTGTTTGTATTCGAAAATACTTTAAACGCGTGCTGCGTGCTGGGTAATTTTTAAAATTGTAAGTAATTGGATGTGTGCGCAATGAAAAATGTCTTATTAAATTGGAGCCCATTAAATTTGCATTACTCTCAATTATTCCACCTCTTACAGCCAGAATTTCTTTTATTTTAATCGGCTTTACTAACATTTTTATTGATTTATCAAGAGTATTATTTAATAAATTCGATAAATTTTCTTCCGACACGCACGTGCGCGCGTGCGTGCGTTACCACTCGCGAGGATTTTTTGTCGAGTCAAGGTTAATTCCCGATCGCTCGACCACGTTCGCATCTTCCGATTATGCTCATTTGATGCTCGATTTCACTCGATTAAAGATAATAAGAAGTAAGAAAGCGGAGACTTTTCGACATTCGTGATGCGCGAACATTGAAAAGAAAAGAATGTAAGCACAATTGCAGACGTTCGCTTATTTCAAAGCGGAAAATATTTAGCGCCCATTCAACGTTCATCGAGAGTACCAATGAAGGATGTCGGTAGTACATTTCGCGATAAAAGCCGCTTCGCGAGTTACACGAGCACTATTTTCCGGATCGATGATCAAGGGCAAGTACTCGTTTATCGCGAGCATATAAAATACGTAAGACCATATCTCCCGCATAAAACGCGAGCACTAATGACGAGGGATCATCGGTTATCTCGCAACGACCGCGGGAATTTGACTTCGCTTAGAGAATTCGCCCACGCTGGAAGAGAAAGCAGACGCGCGTAAAGAGGATCGACCACGGAGAGCCTAGAGGGGATATTCATTGGAAATTATTCGTACTCGCGCAAATAACTTTTACTCTTGCGTACCGAACGCCCGGTCGTACCGGTCGTGTATAGCAACTATTTTCATCCTGATGTTTTCATCTCAGCTTTAATGCACTCATTAAAAGGGAGCATAGGAACAAAACGACTGTAGGACTTTCGGGAGTTTGCCTTTATAAACGTTTATGTTAATACGCTTTTTCCGCGGTTCAAACTTTGTCGATATTGCGTTCGTATAGAATAACTCACGAACAACGTCCATTGGATTGGATTTATTCTAAATAACTAAGTTCCATACAAATGACCGCGTGATTTACCGAAATGAAATTTACAGTTAATGCGTTATTGTAATGCAGTCACCGATTTCTAATTATTAAGGTAAACCGTACCCATTGCTCGAAGAAGCATCTTTTAAAAGCAAGCAGCAACATTGCAAGAAAACAATTCTAATATCAATTTTACATTCTGCTCCCGTTTGTTTATTTACGTATTTATTATATTCTAGATACGCAATTGATAGACGCGGCTTTGGCCATCGCGCGAATGTGACTGCAGATAGTACCTTCTGTGCGTCGAAAAAATAGAACACCGTCACCGGTCGTGACAGCGACAATACCGACTGTTCTTCCGGCGATCGAAAGTGTCGGCCGGCATTCGAGAAATGCAATAGTTTTCGGATGAAACGTAAAAATTGCGAGGAAGCCACGCACGATTACGCAGCTTGAAATGCACCGCGAGAGCACCAAATTTAACCACCTACTCGATACTGCAGGCTGCCTGAGTTTTGAATGCATCCTTGAGTAAAGCAGCTCGCGATAACTAGTCAACGCTCTACCGCGCATATACCGCGCATATACCGCGCATATACCGCGCATATACCGCGCATATACCGCGCATATACCGCGCATATACCGCGTATTTATCGATTATAAAGCAAACGATTTCTTATTTAAATAAGTTGAGAACTTTATCATTTGAAGGGCCGTTTAAAATGCTAAGGTTCGGGAGCTTATTTTAAATAACAAACGAGTGCGCAATTCCTTTCAGACGCTCAATTACCAAATGAAAACCCACGCAGCGTATTTGGCTATAAAAGACAACTGAAACTGCGACTTCGGTACGGAACAGAAATTCTCGAAAGCAAGTGAAATCCTCTCTACCGCGAGAATGCAGTCAGTGGAAAAGGACAGAAATTACGTGCGCGCTGCACAGTTGCACCGTTCGTGCAAGAAAGAAGAACCGCAGCGATGAATTACACGGCGATTCGGCATAATAAAGGTGTTGCGATTGCATTATTAAGCGATCGATCGAATCTCCGCGAAAGCAACGATATTAACGTGCCTCTCGGCTCATTCCCCTCGTAAACGGGCGCAGCTGAATTGCCGCATTCGCAGAAACTATGGATGTATGGAGCATGCGCGCGTGCGAGCCAAGAATTCCACCCCAACCGGTGACGCGCAACTGGTGGTTCGCGGCGCGCGAATTATACCGGTCGCGCGAAACGGCAATTTTACCTGTAATTAAGTGCGCTCTAAACCGCGCGCACTCGCTCGCTCGATGCAATCGAAGACCCGACCATCCTTTCATTAAATCGTACAATCGACGGCAAGGCTTTTTCTCTCTTCAAGTGTAAGCCCTCATTCATGCAGGGCTTTTCTCATTTCCAATACCGTAACATTATTTTCGACGACTCCGGCGATCGCTCGCCTCGACTAATTACCGAACGCAGCGAAATCTCACGGCCACGTTCGTTTATTTGCCCAAAGCAATTAGTAACCAGTAACGTAATCGCGCAACGGAGATAACGCGATGGCATTGACATTAAGCTGGAGTTAGAAGTAAAGTCGTTTTCGTCCGCGTCCCGAGCTCTTCGTTCCAATATAAAAGGAAGCAACGCGTGTAAGGAGATTCATTTGTCCGAGGAACTAATTTCTTTGAACGCGCGAGCACAATCCGTCCAACACTTCGTTGCGCTCGTGCTTTATGAGAATCCCCAACGAGAAGCAACAAATTACAAACACGTTGATACATTTGTACATTTAGATAAGTGTTATTACCCACGGACAATTCTCCCATAAATAAGGAAGTCGCAGTCGCGCTGCGCTGCGCTGCGCTGCGCTCCCATTTCCATATGAACGCCATCGCCGTACTTGTTTCTCGCATTCGCCGCATTCATTTTGAAAACGTTTTTACGCGAAACAACGCACGCGCTCCGAATTAAAACGAAAGAGCGGATCGAGCGATCACACGCGCAGATGCGAACGCGCGAACTCACTCCCTTTGAATGTAGCGATTCCGTTTGGCGCGTAACTGCTTTCGTTCCTTTTCGCTCGCTCCTGCCAACGTATAATCAGGCAGGATACGCGCGGGGCGAGAGAGAAGAAGGAGATGCGAGTGCTCGGTCCGATTACGCTATTGCGCTGGCAGGCCTTCGGGCCCACAAATACAGGATAAACTCGTGAGCGCACCGCAGAAATGTTACCTTTCCGCGGAAGCGGTCTCCCGTAATTAAGACAATTAAGGCACTCGCTATAAATCACATCGGCTCTGCTCATCTACTTAAGATTATATCGCGATCGAGGATCCTTCTGTGCTTTACATCTGCGCTTTTGCCTTTTTCTCCCCCTGCTCTCTCGCTGAATTTCTCTACGATCGTAATCTCTCTTTCTATATCGCGTGGATAACAATTTTACGTCGCAAGCGATTCTTTTCTTTTTCATTAGAAGGTGACGCGCGAAGAGTGTGTAAGCGCGTAAATTAGCATTCGACGTAACAACATCTGGTGACATTTATTTTCGAACGCGGTGACACGCGGTTACACACACGCACGCGTGTGTAACCAAAGTTGAATTATTGCAGGAAAATTATTGCGACGGCGACGAGAAAAATGATCGAAAACACGAAAGCCAGATTTATCGAAGAGCGTTGACAATGTATGTGTATAGTTACGATATATTTACATCGAAGGATTTGCAAACGAACTACGAACGATGCAACTACTATAAAACACTTCTATCTCTCTCTCTCTCTATCTCTCTCTCTCTCTCTCTCTCTCTCTCTCTCTATATTACAAAACTTGTTAAATTGGAAAACACCGACTCGTTGATAATAGAGTTCTTCTTAATTAAGCACTCCGAGGGATGGATTATTGGAATGAGACGAATAAACTATCAAAATCTATACTACAAATGAGGTTATCAAGCGTACAGCTTTACTAAAACGAGACTTTCTTATAAAAATACAAGTAAATTACCTCGCGAGATTGACAATTACTGCAAACGTAGCTTCCGTTCTTTCTTCGGTCAACCCCCGTCTCTTTTTACATTTCATATGCATTTGGAAGGTGCCTCGTTCTTGCTGAACTCCTTATATCTGTCTCTATATCTCTCCTCGACTTCGTTTCATTCTTTCCCTCATCCTGTCTACACGCGCGCGTTCCCCACTAGTACGGATACCTCGATTCACGTAAAGAGATCTATGTAAGCGCCGCTTAACATTGCCCACACGTACGCGAATATCTGCATTATTTATCGATATGTCCCAAGATACGAGAGCCAACCGAAGAAGCAAGTCATTGCAGACGTTATTCCTTTTGAATGCAAACTTTTAATTTCCGTGTGAGATCTACGGGATTGTAGTTGATGCGCGATACAGGCGGCGAAAAATCTTGCCTTTGGTTAGATAGGCGACAAGATTTGAATCCCCGCGTTACGCTGACTGGTTTTATGAAAAATTACAGCTGAAATGTCAACGGTAACTTTTTAATACATAATTAATTCTCTACTCGGATACCTAAAATACAAGGAAAAATATTCGTTTCCTGGGTTTTTATTTGTCGCTAAAGAATTTTCTTTAATCGCGTTGCATGAGAAGTCAAACGCTACTTCGCGTACAGATCAATTCACTGCTCCAATTGCACGTCAAAGCTAATCGACGAGTGGAGAAGTAAATTCTATACCAGTCCCCCATTCGCAGAAAAAAGAAACATCGCCACATGCGTGTTACGAGTAAACAGCGCTCGGTGTCGTTCGCTACATTTTGCGCTAGGAAAAGCAAAACTCGAGAACTATGTGCTTATGAAAATTTGCAATTTTCATCGATTGGTCATGAAGACAAAGGCGACATCAACCAGTAACGCAGCCCGTCACTATCGATTTTACGTCCTGCCATTACGTCCTGACACACACTGGCGCGTCATTTTTCCGCTCTTCCTTTCGCGCATTTAATTTGTTTGTTTTTATTTTTATTTATCATTGGCGCGGCCGCGCAGAAATCGGGAATAATTGAGCGAAGGGCGCGTCGCGAGGACTCATAAATTGTCAATTTCGAAGTCAATTTGCCCAGGCTTACCAATCGGCTGCCGGTTAATTTCAAGGTGAATTGTGTCCAATATGGGTGTATTATTAATGGCCCGGGTGCCGAGGGTGAGCGCGAGTAGAAAGGGATAGGGCTGCAACGGCACTTGAAGCATCGAGGGGCTGCAGCAACCCCGTTTTCGCGCACTGCCCAAATCTATCGCTCGGCTTTGCTTGCGTATGTGCGTGTGCGCGGCATATGCACGCGTGATTGCGTTGCTTTGCTCTCTCTCTCTCTCTCTCTCTCTCGCTCTCTCTCAATCTCTCTCTCTCTCTCTCTCTCTCTCTCTCAATCTCCAATGCACTCGAAAACGTCATTTGGTGCTGCTAGATAAGCTCGCGACTACCTACTGAATACACACTATAATTACGCTATCTGCGATGCGATTGTTAAAGATCCCGCTTCACCGCTTTCATACACACATATACACGTATATCCAGCAATATTAACGACTTAGCGATTGATACAGATGCCATTGGGGAGAAGCGAATTATGGACTGCGAATTTGGCTCCGAGAAATTCTTATTGATTCTGTAATTACAAACGAAGATCTCGATATGACGAAGAAATTCTCTTTGTTTGTCTTTTAAACTTTTTCCTCTAAATTAAATTTCTAACAATCTAAAAGCAAGGTTACAAGTTGTAATTCTAAAATAGAGCATCGATTTAGCATATTCTTTTAATGTACAAATACAATTTTAAACCTTATTTCCCAAACATTAAGTTCTGATTATAAATTTTCGAGCATCTACTTTATCATAACTACGGAAAGTCTTCTGTCGCTGTTTTTCACGAAGATGCATGGCAATGCTTTCATTTTACAAATCAATCTGCGTTTTCTCTTTCTCTACAATACAAATATGTGTATACGAAACCGTTTTAATTTCAGAATTTATTGAATTATTAATAATATAGAGTATAACAACTGTGCAATGGTATTTTATGTATTACCGTAACAAGTGCTGGATTGAATTCCTTTACTCAAGCTCAAATGAATCAAAAAGTTGAAACTTTTATAAATAAAAGTTAATTCCAATAATAGTAATCTTAAATTTTAATTTCGATACCTGACATCAAGTCAGGACTTCTCGATCTTAAATCACAGTTACCGACACAAATGCAACACGAATACAGAAATCGCATGCACCGAGAAAAATGGCAAAGCAACGAATTGTTTTAAGCGGATAAGAAAGAAGACGCACGCGAAACCGATGTATCGTGGTCTGTCTATTTGTAAAAATATTCGCGAGGAGGCAGTTCGTGGTGTCGCCGCCACCAGACGACTAGCAAACTCAAATGGGACAAGAAGAAAAGCTTTCCGGCATCCAGTACAACTTCCCAATCCCCGAATTCGCGCGGATTGTCCGGTTACGCCTGACAGAGCCCAACCCTAGATAAATATTCCCCTACGCTCGTGCGTCTATCTCTAAACGCTCTTTTCTCCCCCAGTCCTTCGATAGTCGCCCAAGTCGATTGACTCTCTTTGGTTTTGTCGAGTCAGGTTTCGCGCTACCTTACATCTGCCGAAATGATGCGCGGCTTTTTGGCGCGTGCACACGCTCGAGCGATCGAGGATCGAACGAGCGAATCGCTCTCGATGGAGTCCAAGTCGCATTCGCGTGCGCGCGCGCGCGCGCGCACACACACACACGCCGCCATGGCTATTAACCCCCTCGAGACAATTGCACGATCCTCGGGGAATGTGGAGCACTTTTATTGATCGGAGACGAATGAAGGGAGCGCACGTTTATTATGTTACCGACGATCCGCGGAGTCCTGTCGTCCGCTCGAGTGGAAGCTCAAAGAAAGGCCGATCGGACGGTTAACGAAGATTGAAGCTTCAGCAGCTACGAACTTCGCTTTCCAGAGATTTGCCGAAGGTCCGTCCCACCCTGAGGAATCTCCCTGATTTTTCGTCCTCCCCGCCTCGCGGTTTCTACCGAGTCGTCGATTTGTGCGCCAGAAAGTGAAGGTTTGTGAAAATTTCGAGCCCGATTTCAATTACATCCTCGTCCAAAGCTTAGAATTGCATTACTTAGAATTGCGCGGACAAAAGATGTCTCGGAGGAGCAAAAGAGATACTTTTCAAATTTCGATCTTTCTAATAATATCGGTTGGCATTGACGAAATATTAAAAGGATATCGATTTCTTACCGAAGGTAACAAAAGCCAAATATAGGAACATTTGTATTAATATTACAAATTACGCAGCTGTAAAAATATATTCAATCTTTATCCGAATAGTTGTTAGAAATTGAAGAAGCAATATTTTTTGTAGCGTATCGTATTGAATCCACTTTCTTACAAAATACGGAGATGTATCATCGAAGAATATATAATTAGGCAACAAAATTAATATGATAATGAATTTTTTATATCGAAACAAGGGATGAAACGTTCATTGCAAATGTAATTTACTCGAATGTTGAATGAATGGCGATGAATAAATTCCGCTTTGTTATCGTTCAAAACTTTGAAAAATCAACTCGAAAATAACATAAAAGAAAACTGCAAATTTCCAAGTACATTTTAAAATCGACTTCGACTCTCAAACTGTCTCTTTACCCCATCTCATCGCCACTTCTTCCCTAGCGTTATCATCCCCCTCGTAAAGCTTCGTCGCTTGCAATTCCCGTCATAACAACGACTTCAATTTTCGTCAAAAGTCTCTCTTCGTTATCATCTCAAATCTCTCTCTCTCTCTCTCTCTCTCTCTCTCTCTCTCTCTCTCTCTCTCTCTCTCTCTCTCTCCCTCTACTGGTTTTAACTTATAAGACTCTATCTCGTCTATTGAAAAGTAAAAATAAAAAGAGAGAATTCTGGCCTCGATTTACCGCCTTATAAATTTGATTGCTTCTACAGCCGAATGGCCAAACACGCACGCGCTCGCGACACACACACACTCCTCGAACCTCTCCAACTTTCATAGCGTATTTTCCAAATTATAAATTTTTACGACGCGCGTCCTTTTATCTCCATCCTCTTCCTTTGTTCCTTCATAATCCAACCGAAAAAAGACCGACGCCTACGAGTGACCCCTGCCCCCGTCGACTAGTACCAGAAACTACGCATACACCAGTCGGATTGGATTTGTCCGATTTGACGCGTCGAGCGGAAACGGACACCGAGCCCCTGACCTTCGATTTTCCTAACGCGACCTAGCGCAACCTAACTCGCTTCGATTGCCATTCGATTGCGAAAGTGCCATTTTCCACGGAGTTGGATTTTTTATTTTATTGACAGACGTGCGTATATCGCGTGCGTCCTTGAAATTGAAGTTATTGTTCGCAGAGTTTATGGAGTAAAGCCAATGTCTTTTATGTGCTCTTCTCTGCCATCTCACCGCTTCCAAAAACTTGTAGTTTTACGTCCGTCCGCCTCGTGCTACTTGAGCTTGAACGAAGGTTCGTGTGAATTGGTGGAATTTAATTTGCGGATTTTTTCACGCATTTCGAGATATTTATTTTTCTAAGCAATCGTTCAGGCCCGACGAGATGGGAGAGTTTCGGAAGCACATTTTACGAAAGTAGAAGGGGATTAGAACGATTTGTAAAGAAATATTTGTCAATTCGAGTTTGCAGAGTTTGCAGAGTTTGCAGAGTTTGCAGAGTTTGCAGGCAAAGGATTTCATACGTCTCGGATTCAAAAGAGGAATGATTCCGCATAAATTTACGTGTACGTAAAGCAATCAATTAGCGATTAGGATCGCTTACAACACGCGTACGCACGTATCGAAAAATTATTGGCCTATAATCCACTTGAGATTCTCATAAAGAGTTGCGACTAGATTTTAAAAGAAATTAGATGAAAGAAGTACTCGAATAAATTAGTCACAACGCGCTCGATTCATTCGTCTTGGAAAAATCAAACGTAAAGTACCTACAAGACTACTTGAGCCCGCGATCGAGCAAACCCTCCCGCTTTCTTCCCGTGACTTAAAGAAATAACGAAAAGAGTAAATCTCACCCTCTTTGAAAGGCTGCGGATATAAGTGTACAGAAAATAGGAAGAAAGTGCAACGAGCGTGAAAGATGCGATTTCATCGCTCTCGCTTCCGCGAGTCCTTCATTCTTCTTCGACTCCTCGCAACTATAAAAAAGAGAAGACACGAAGAAGGAGAGCGCAAAAACGGCTGCTCCCCCTTTTACACGACTCGCGCGTACGAAAGGAATATTTTCTAATAAGCACAATGTAAAGCCGAAGGGGGGAAGGCATGCACAAAAGAAATCTCTCGAGCTCTCCCACTCTAACGCTGCTTCTCACTCACTCTCTCTCTCTCTCCCCACTCCCCCCTCTCTCACTCTCTCCACCCCCCCCCCCTCTCACTCTCTCTCTCTCTGTCTCTCTGTCTCTCTGTCTCTCTGTCTCTCTGTCTCTCTGTCTGTCTGTCTGTGTGTATGTGTGTGTGTGTCTGTCTGTCTGTCTGTCTGTCTGTCTGTCTACCGCCGCGAGATAGAAGTAAGATGGGAAAGGGGGCCAGAGAAAGAAAGAGAGCGAGAGAAAACGAGGGACTTAACTTAGTAATATTGGATTAAAACTTATGCCTCTTCTCCGTCGCGCAATATGTTATTTTTATTACTTGTGGCTTTGCATAATATTCCGCTGGGGTGGCGTTGCTGGGCTAATTTTAATTTTTACGCTTTCTCCTCTCGCACATACATCTTTGTCTCTTCCTACCCGAGAAAAGAGCCAAAGAGTAAGAGAATAAACGGGCGAGGCGCGCTCTTTATTTATTTATGCCGCGTCGTCGCGTCCTCCACTTTCCGAGTTCTTTTCGAATTAAACGCCCCCCACCCCCCCCCCCCCCCGCGCTCTCCAAAGCGAATTATGCATACGCACTCTGGCCCACGGCACGAATAATTTCGAATAAATGCGGCATGGAAAATAATACGCGACTTGGTTGCACTTGCACGAAAAATTAGCGCAACTTATTGCGCTTTGTCAAGTATCACAGGCTGATACACGTAACGTACGCGCAGAACAACCGAAATGCAAGTGTCCTTCGTGTTTGTTCGCCGTGCCGTTGCGTCGCTGGCAACGAAGAACCCACCCAGTGGAAGGACACGATACGCGGACTGACTGAGAAATTGTTCAGAACTGCCGAGAATTTGTGTTATAATGATAGAGAGAGAGAGAGAGAGAGAGAGAGAGAGAGAGAGAGTACGCGTACCGCAAGGAGCGGTAACATCGACATTTTCCATTTTCCAAATTTCCGCGCCGCTCCCTCGATTTATATCCGCAAGAAAAGGACGTCTCGATCATTCGATGGCGGAGCGTAAAAAAGTGCGGGCGAGCACGCGATATAATAACACTCGGCGCTAGAAGCGAGCGCTCGAACGAAACGAAAGTAAAAAAACTCACGCGCCATGAGAGTAATCGGAAATCTTCCGAACAAACGCTATATTCCGAAGGTATATTCCGAACGTCCGCGTGCGGAGTCAAAAGGGGAGAAAATGTATTCTCGGGAGCTTATATCATCCGGAGCCGAAGAGAATACGAGGAAGTAGCGCGTGTGCGCGGACGAGTCCGGAAATAAACGTTTGCCGTGTGTGTCGTATTTTCTCCTGGCGTTATTTATTCGACTGTATTAACAAGTGCGTATCCTCGGACTGAACTGCATACGGTAATTATGGCTTGCGTGATGGGAATTCAAAGGTAATGAAAGTGTTCAGGAAGAAATAACGTATAGCCAATGGCTCGGAAACGAGGAACAACCAAACAAAGAGTCCAAAAGAACAATGGCAGTGTAAAAAGCGAACCAATTATTTACACTTCTCGTCGTGCGCGCTATAAACATTCATTATTGCACGGCAATAACGTTTATTCACGAATAATTCTGCGTTAACTCTTGTAAGAGGCGAATTGCGATAATGGAAATCCGCGTTAGTGAAATGCGACAGGGATCGTAAAAGTCGGAGAACAAAAGGAAAATAAGAAAACGGAGGAAAACATAAATTACGAGTAAATACTTAGTACGCGTTTTCTCCTACTTTCCTCAAATGTACGATATCTTTATGATGTACAAGGACACACTCGAATACGGCTTTTACGGATAAATCAAAAAATTTCCAGCCCAGCGATTAACGGTACAGCAACGTTATCCGACATTTGTGTATCCCTGCAACAGTATCCACGCACGCGACACCAACAACCAGACACGTAAAGACGTCGAAGAACTTGACGGAGTGCACGCGTAAGAGTGTGCGAGGCGCTGATTTGCAGAAAGTGACAAAATTGGTCACGGCGAGGACTCGGCGGTTCCCGCAACTGCGCTGCAAATGAAAAGCGGCTCCTGGATTGAAATGCGACTCGGAGCCGCTTCGCCGGTTCGCGACACGAGGGCGTCGCGACGCACCTGCTCACCGCGAACGCTCTCGCATTATAATTTCGCACTCGCGCTCTCTGTCGTTGCCTCGTGCGCCCGATAAACAATCTTGCGGCCCTTCTGCCAAGACGACGATCCTCCAATTAGCCCTCGGCCCACGGTCCAACTCTCGCCCGTTGCAACTCTGACCAGCGCCGAGTTGCAACTCCTAACTGAGCGGTCCTTATAATCAAGAGGGCGCTCCTTCCAGGGCGCGTGGATTTCCATAATTACCTCCTCGGATGCGTTAAGTTTCCGTTCCGTTTGCAAAATCGGCCCTCGGAAGGACCGAACGCCATGCTCCTGTGCTTCGAGGTGCTGGATCACGCGATGCAAAACCAAGGATTTGTCGAGGCCGGCCAAAAGGCAAAACTTATAAACGAAGATCTATTATTTATTTTAGAGGCAGCTCCGATGTACATCGAATGTAACATCGCTCTCCGAAATGGCGGCTGTAAATTTTACAGCCACCTGATGCGATCGTCGCGTGCATTCGTTACGCACGCATAAGATAACGAATGCGACGCGTAACTTTTACGTCGGCTTTCGCGGGACAAATGTCGAAAGGACAACTGCCGAAGGGATTTCCGTACATACGTTGCCGTAGAGATACGGCCAAATAAATACGCGTATGCTCGCTGCGTAAAATGCGTTTATTATACGGACCCTTATAAATAATTTAAGAATACTTTGTCTCTGCACGAGCCGCTCGTACTTCGTTGTACGCTTATATCATACCGAGGTATCTTTGTATGATGCTTTTGAGAGTTTGCGAGACGCACAAGGCGCGAAAAGACAGCGACACGGACTGACACAGGAACGCGCGAGGTTTTATCGTTTCCTGGCGAAAGCCAGAGAGACAGGACCTCCTCGCTCACAGGCGCTTTTTCTTAATTAACAGGTGCCCGCGCTCGCGCATTTTATCATTTTTAAAAATCTTTAACGTTTACTGTCAGTCCAGAAAGTGTAAAATATGATGCTCGCATATATTACGAACAATGAGCTTTCCCTGCTAATGCGATCCGACTCCCCTCTTCGTTGATATTCTTTGGTGGAAAAAGAAAATGTATCGTCCTGAGGTCAAAGATCGTCGACCTAATCAGGAACTAAGTTGAAAAAGTATTTATCTCGTTTAATAAAAGAAACGCGTTTGTTATGTTATATTTTATTTTCTGAGATACTTCCAGACGGTAAATTCCCTTCAAGTACAATACCGCATTAACGCAATTCCCTATTAATTTAATGAAATTGCTCATTGTAGTCACTTGTACGATATTCTTGCTTTATAGCCTGCTCATTTACATACAGATATATTCATCAAAATGTAATTGCAAGGAAATTGTAAAAGAAACGATTAATAACAACAAAGTATTGTTATTTATGAGGTAAAAGGCAAATCCGTGTTATTGGTGTTGCATGCTTGCTTTCGCAGAGTAACTTCATACCTACGAATTCTTTTATTCACTCTTTCTCGATGACATTTATTTGTCAAAGATTTGCAAGCTTGTTATTACATTAGTAGTAATCCTACGGTCGAATGCATAAATTCTCGAATAACCGATGTGAATTTTAAAAGACATTTAGTATTCCATTCACGAGTAACAATTTATTGTCCATGCATTTAAATCACATGCAAGAACAAAATGCAAGAACGAAATAAGAACCGAATTCGAACAAATAATAATAAATTAGTCGAAAGTGAGCTCTCAATGAACATCAGCTATGCAACGTAGTCCTGCCCGTTTGGTTGCATACGCGTACACGTAGAAAAACGACTTAGAGGAAAGCTTAACGAATTTCTTGAAAATAATTATACAAGTTCTTAATACCTGGACATCTTGTGCATAGACAAAATTGTTTTTGTAAAAACGTTGTTAAGATGTTCTTTTCGTGTGATGATATTTAAAGAAACCGAATATGTTTTCATGCATTTATTCAAGAAAATTTCAATTTATTTTCAAATATAACTTCTAATCTCAGAATCCATTAATCACTAATCGTGAGTCATTATGAATTTTCATAAAATTTCGTTTTGATTTATTTAAGTTCTCGTCAATCCTTAAATACTCCCGAATTAAATACTCTAAAAGGAATGCAGTTATCGTAAAGGTCATTGCACGAACAATTTATTAGAAGCTTTGCAAATGTTTATTATGTCTATTATTATTTACATGAATAATGAAATAACGCATATTCACGTTGTAAGAATGAATTCAAGCTGTTCTTAAAAAGTCTATTACGTAAGGCTATTACGAATGGTGGTCAGATTAGCTAAAGAATGAATTCTTTTTTTTTTTTTTTTTTTTTTTTTTTTTTTTTTTTTTTTTTGTACGTTGCAATATTTCGTTGAAGTATTAAACTTTGTAGATTCTGTCTGTTTTCTTCGCTAATGGGCGAATACGTGTGACCAGGGATGTATATATTAACAAATATAGAGGAAACGTGTTGTTTCAATAATCGTTAAATTGAAACACGCGCGAAATGCGCGGGCTTAAAGCTCGTAAAGCTTCACAAGCCCGTGCGGAAGAAACGTTCCATCTCGCTCACTCATCCTCTCCTTCTCTCGCATTTCAATATTTTCACGATAAATCCATGCTGGTTTTTACGACGAGAGTCACGGAATAAATACACGAACGGAATCAGAGAAGCGCGTATTGCCGTATGAACACGCGTGTGTGTCGCGTTTTTACGAGCGCGTAAGAGCGAGATGTACGTAGAGAAACAAACGAGACAGCGTAGAGATAAGTGAGAAAGAGGACAAAAACGGAGTGCTTGTGTGTGCGCGCGCGCATACATGCACTAGAAAGGGGGAAAATTCTGTATCGGACGTGTCCAACTGTCCAATCGGAATATGATTGTGCGAAAGGGGCAAATTGAAGTGGAGAGCAATAAAGAGTCCAATGACCGATTTATCGTTCATAAATTAACGAAATTTTCGACAAGAGTCTTAGACCCCACGTATTGGTTAAAATATTGTAAAATACGAATCTTTCCTACTTTCGGCGATATAAATACTTTATTTGTTAAATTGATTGCGCTCGTCCCGACGCTCCCGTTTGCACGGGAAAGAAACGCGTGAAAGAACAATACAATTCACTAAACCACTGTGCAGAATAAAAATGAACAATCTTAATATTTCAAGCTTGTACATGACTGTATACAGATTTAAGTGTAGATTCTTTTCACGTGTAATTCGGCATGTTTACGCAATCATAGAATAGCTAGCGTATGAAAGGTTTTGAGAGACTTCCTCAAATAAATAAGTAGCGTCTAGAAGATTAAAGCACGAGATAAAGTTTGCAATGCAAACGATGAAACGTGCTGTCATTGAAAGACCAAAGTAATCCTCGATCTTCGCAGTTGCTCGCGCAAGCGGCACAGGCGTTGGCATCTTAATTTAGAAATTTTCAAATCGAAGACAGAAGACAGAAAGTAAAGTAGCGCGTGCACTTCATACCGTGGAGTAATCCGAGAAGCAGCGCGCGATCCAAATTGGCAGGATTACCTACGTCCCGAGACCCCGCGAGAGAACGACGGGAATAAACACAAACGGAGCGCATGTATGTACGTGTACATGCCCTGAGATTGCCTGGGATTACACGTGTGCGAATGCCACGTAGCCGTTTCCGCTACGAATGCGCGCGACTCGACCGCTTCGTTCCAATCTAACACCCCCGCCCCCTCCGCCGCCGGCAACACCGCGCTCCCACTCTGCGAACTTTTCCTCTGATGATCATTCCCCTCTTACAGCCATTAGTCGACCTTCTTGTTTATCCTCCGCTCTATCGATCTTTAATTTACTATTTATGCGTATTGAGCACGTGCCGCTCTTTTTCGTAATTTAATTAAGAAGCTATCTTTAGCCTCCGTAAATAACTATTTCAATATTGTAAACAAAGTACTGTATTCGAGCGGTCTATACGTTTTTGCATTTAATTCGCTCGTTTGAAAATTCAACTTTACAACTTTATCGTTGTAGCTGAGAAGCCATGTTTCTAATATTTCTAAGGCTTGCCATTTATAAATAATTTGAATAAAATCGTAAGATCGTTACACGTTTTCTCGTGAATTTCGTTTTCTTACGCTGATTGTCTTCGTAAATTTCAAAACAGCTTTCTAATGCAAAATTATAAAACTATAAGCTATTAGGCAATTTAATTAATTATACAATATTTAAGTATGTTGGAAATTTTTGTAACTTTTAATGTCCACCAAGAAATTTTGCATTTTAATTCGCGATAATTACCAAGTAATCCTTAAAGCAAT
Organism: Wiebesia pumilae; assembly: GCA_018907045.1. Lineage (NCBI taxonomy): Eukaryota > Metazoa > Arthropoda > Insecta > Hymenoptera > Agaonidae > Wiebesia > Wiebesia pumilae. The sequence continues at coordinate 4,738,935 of JACCHZ010000181.1, read as the reverse complement.
AATAAGGCTCAATTTTAGACGTACCAAGTTTCTTAGAGGTACCGTTATTAATATTTCTCCCATGAAATTTGCAAAAAAAACATGAATCTGCCATGCAAAACATATTTTATCACATTTTACCAGATACGCCTGCTCATTGCACATACCGATATGTATATTTGATCGCGGCAAAGAGTACCGAACGCCTGCTATGTGATTCGGCAAATTACATTAGTATTTAAACGAAGTATCTGAAGGTGTTTTAATTTTTAGAGAAGAGAATTTTTAGACGGTACATTCGTTACGCTCTCTGGCTATTGTTGCCTCGATATTTATGAGTGCGTTCAATGTACCGACATGAATCACCGACTGTCAATACTCAGCGATGTTTTAATCGGTATTATTCATCGTTTTTGAAAAATTCGTAATTAATGTCATTTATTTTTTATGCGTTATCAATGCCAACATCGCCCGCAAATCTTGTATAAAAATTGTTGGCGTATAATTTCAAGGGTGACTAATTATCTATGCCAATATACTTTTAAATATGATCTCCTAGGGCCATAAAAGCTTACTTTTAAAACCCTAACTTTGGTCTTCGGCTATACAATTCTACTCCCCCTGTTTTCTCTTGGCTGATACTTTGACTTTCTGTCTCTTTTTCTCTTGTTGTGCAACTTTCAAACTCCGCAGAAACTTTCATTTTCTATTATTAAATTTTTGAAAAAGATGTATCCGACCAAGAGCTTATATTATTAACCGAATTACGTATAAATTTAATATTCAACAAACTTATTTGGTCGCCCAATTGTGCACTCTTCTCATTACGAAGGATACAACGTCGAATCCTCGGCATATCAAATTTCAGATAATTAACCAAATTAAATATCAGCTGCAATGTGAGCAATAATTCTTGCGTTAAAATTTGAATTTCTAAAATGAGACAGCTAATGTGAATTATTAGATCACCGATTTTTATACTTGGAATACACTCGTTATACATTCAATTATAATATTCCTATCGTTTGAGAATATAGGTTCGAAAGCAATGTAGCGTAATATCGATAGCCATAAATAAGTCGACGCGTCAATAACGAAATTGGTACTCGTCATTTGGTCAAATAGAAAGTTCATCTCAATGATATCGAATTCCAAATACTTTCTCTTACACGATTCCCCTACTTATATGAGAAATTATGGATACTGCATCGTCACGTATCGAAGATACGCTCTAAAGCCGCGCACTTTTTATATTAAAGAAACAACTACACAGATGCATAATTTTTTTTCTTTTTTACAAGAAGATTACTTAAGCGTTGGCGAGTTCGGTGAGGCCTTAAAGAAATCTCTCGAAAAATTAATCCAGAAAAACAAGCGACTCGCGCCATAAGCGCTGCCAATAATTCGGCAGATTTTCTTCACCTCCCGAACCAAACAACCCGAAAGAAACAACAACAGCAACAACGATGAACGATGCGCTCAAACCTCCTTCCTAATCTCGGACTCTCGATTCCCAGTCGAACGCACAACGATTGCTCGCCGCATTGATTCGACACTTCTCCGGAGCTTTAGCGGTCATTTACCGCTGCAAAAGAAGGAGGGACGTCAGCGACAAAGCCAAATTCGCGGTCGACGGATAACTATGCGGTCGACATTTGCAGTGGTGGGGTTGGCAACCGGAGTCATTCCACGTCCGGAGACAGTGTCCGACAGTAGCACCTTTCGAGTATTCAATAGTCGACGATAGTCGAATTGAATACTTTCGTAATTGAATGCTTTCCGTCGTCGTCGCGCTCGATCGTCGGTGGTTCTCGCAAATACGCGCAGACGTGATTCTTCGTTTCGCTAAAAGCGTTTTCAAATCGCTCAACTTCGCCATTTCTTCCACGCGCCAATTCTTCCACGCGTTTTATACAGCTAGTCTAGGGCGATGCAGAATTTTGATGCCGTTAGTTTTTCGATGTATCAGAAGAGAAGAGATACGTTTCTCTCCTTACTGCCATCTCTCTATACCTCTCGCATAAAGTTACACGCGTTATTTATCACTCGCTCTCCACCTTTGGACTAATTGACCTGTACGTGGTTTATTCGCGAGCTGTGAAACCGAAGGAGAACGCCATTCCAACTGCTTTGCCAACTTTACCAAGCACACTGCCACGATCTTATCTTCCTACCGTCCTAATAGATCTTCCTTGTGTTTTATTTTCTCTTATTTATGAGTGATATGTGTATGCGCGAAACATAAAGGCATTAATTCGTTGAAATGCAAACGAATAATTTATTTTCATTGGTTAGTTGAAGATGCGTAATCATCTTGGCATAAACTCCACGCTACGGATATTACATTATATTACATTACAAGTAAGTAATTTACGGATCTGTGTCGTGTTGAGATACCGATCGAAGAAGAATCTACAATTAAATTAAATTTAATAAACCATTATCCTTGGAGTAGGCTTAATTTTAGAAATTTGATACTTTTTCATACAGATTACAATAGATAACGAGATAAGTGAAACGAAACTGGACTAGAGCGGTAAGCCATTCTCTTGCCAACATAACGGCGACTTTTATTCGTTTTTCTCGCGTACGCGTACGATATCGTAGACGTTTGTTACGTAAGGAAAGAAATCTTCATTTTTCCGAATACCCGATCGGTAAACAGCTCGCAAATGTCGTTATAGCTCCACGTACAAACGTTACGCGATTACCCCCGAGCGACCAACGCATTACTCACACGTGTATTCCCGATGCATAATTATTGCACAACGCGATACGCGCTTACCCGCGAGAAAATTAAAATGCAGCTCCGAGGAAGAGATTCGATGACCGGAATTATTGACGTGGGATGACGGGGGAAAATGAAGAATACGTTTGAAAAAGGAAAGGACGTGCGCCTTCGCCCAGTTTTCCATTTGTGGCAAAACCAGCGCCGTTGTTCCTATCGCGATTGTTTCGCGAAGTTAAGCGTTTGCACCGCGTCCAACGCCCTGAAAGCGTCCGATTCGTCGCGTCCGCGTGACTTCCACTCTCTCTCTCTCTCTCTCTCTCTCTCTCTCTCTCTCTCTCTCTCTCTCTCTCCCTCGATTCTTTGCACAGCAGCCTCGCAATTTCGTCCGTCCCCGTGGCAGCTGCCGTAGTCGCGGAATTCCTTCACACCTCGTCGATCAGTCTCAGTGTCAGAGCGCGATATCGAGCCGATATTTCCCGGCCACACCCCCGCCCCTTCGCTCACTCAGCCCGAATACGTCATAAGCACTTCCATTCGACGCGCGCATAACCATTGTGCCTTTCCTCTCGCGGATATGTCCAGGAGATCTATCCTGGCGACCGTAGCGCCTTTTTTCTCTTTGCTTTATGGCTGTCGAATGGTATATGTACGTTTATCGCGTGAACTAATTTATTTGCACACTTTCTCGATACCTCCGTGCCAGGGAACGAGTTTCTCGTGCGCTATCTGCTCGACTTATGCTCTTATACGTCCGGAAAATTATTCCTTTTGAATAATTTTGCGAATTAAAACTAATGGAAATGCATCTCCATTTGTTTTTACCGCCTGGAAAGATATATACCGAAAAGCAAATGAAGATTATTTGTAAAAATACGGTAAGGAACAACCGTAAATAACCGCTTGTGAACCGCTTGTGAACCGCTTGTGAACCGCTTGTGAACCGCTTGTGAACCGCTTGTGAACCGTTTGCGTTCCGTTATAAATCAGTCGTAGCAAATGACACTCTTAGCATTCGAGTTATGGAAATCAGCAATTTAAACCTCATATCTTAGATCTAAGCTATTAACGGATTTAAATCCCAGCGAAAAATAATTCAGACTCAAGACTATATTAAAAAGCGCGAAATGTGTCATTTTATGAATCCTATAGCGGAGGTTTTGTTAATTCAAGTCGGATGCTCGTGAATAAAAGCGAGTTTGAATTACTGGATAAAAATACTGGATGATAATCCGTGTGAAACATTTGTCGTTGAGCCCTAGGAATTTATTCGGCGCACGTTTCTCGTCAAATATCTTCCAGAGCCACATGTTCCAAGCCTCGAAAATCAAGCACTTGACGAAAGAAAGCCATCTACGTTCCAAAAAAAAACACGCGCGCGTGCACACGCACACACAGAGAGAGAGAGAGAGGGAGGGAGAGAGAGAGAGAGAGAGAGAGCCATCATTGGGTCGCAGTCGAGACCCATAAGCGTCCGGAGTCATCGAAAAGCTCGGGAGGAAGCAGTCGCTGTTTGAGCCCCCAGCCCCCGTCATCAGAATCCCGGCGATGAGTGCCGCATCCAGTGACGGTCATCGTCGTCGGGACCAGTCGGAACCCAACGGCAAAGGGGTCGCGGGCTGGATTATCTCGATGCAGAGAATCCTCGAACGAGGAGGCAGCGGTGCACGGAATCATCGACGGCGCCTATCGACGTATGTGCACTCGGCACCGAACCCGAACGGGACTGCAACAATGCGTCGAAGAAGGGCGAGGGAACAATGCGCCCCCGGAGAAATATGAGAGCGCATCTGGATGTTATTGCCGAAAGTGCCGAAAGTGCCGAAAGTGCCGATAGAGCCAGTAGCCGACGAAAATTCCATTTCGATGTTTCCGCTTCCGTGTGTACGTACGTTGTCCCAGAGGCCGACGAGACTTTTTTCTCGGTAATGTGTTACGGCTTTTAGAGGGAGTCGACTAAGCTGCTCGCTTGCGATCGCTCTTCACTTTCTGCCTGGCTTTCCAAGTACATGCTCTTTATTATTTTCAGATCTTTCGTTCGTCCGTTTCTACTTTCTGCTCCTACTTCTCGCCTCTTGGCTAGTAATATCCATTATAGACGTCACGGCAGCTCCGTTCTTTGCAGCAGCGTCTACAACGAATGTTCGCACCGTTTCATTTGATAAATTATAAGTAAGCGTCTCTCTAAGGCTTTCCAACGAATGAAATCCGGCGCTCCATCTCCTTGATATGTCTTGCGAGCTGACATAACAGCTGAGAAAACAGAAGCCACGTTTGATTTGACGTTTTTATCGCAGCGAGTGGCCGTCGAGTAAAAGTCTGGTAAAGGAAGATCGAGCGTAACTCCGACTTTCGTATTTGCAGTTCTATCCAACTGTAGGTAACGAGTATCGGCATAATCGTCTACGCTAGAAAAGGAAAGTTAAAGGAAAAACTCCTTAATTTGCTCGTCTCTCGAAGGCCGATTACGCGGAGAGTACCGCCGCAGGGATTTTCCTCGAGAGTGGCACATCCCGCCCGTCTTTTTTCCACCCCACAGTCTCAATTTTTCTTTCTCCCCATCGCGTCGCTTCCTTATAAACTAATTTCCTACCATTTCAGCTCTCGAGGCGCGCGCGCTCGCGTCGAACAATTGAATTCTCTCTTTCCGCTTACCTATCCGTTTGTATCAACATTTACATTTATATTTGAATAATGGGGAAGTAAAGAGGCGAAGCGCTCGCCTCGGACTCTTGTCTTGCTATTTTTCAAGCATCGGGCCGCTGCTATTATACATTTTTAAGCGTTCCTTTTCAACCCCGCGGCACTTCTTTTTTTCTCTCTATTTTGGCCTCGCTCGCTCGTTTCATAAGTCGCCGGGGTTATGATCTTTGCGCGAGTAAAGGATGGAAAAGCCGAGGGAATAGTAGGAGCGGCTCCGCGAGCGCCTCGGCAAAAGAAAGTCGATAAGGCGTTCCTTATTAACATTTAGATAAAGCCAGAAGAGTACCAGGACTATTTCCCGTCTTCGTAATTTTCTTCTGTTTTCTTCATTATCCGTACACCCTCGGAAAAACTTTGTCGCGACGCATTAAACGCGATTATTAAAGTCTCGGGCGTGTGATTCTACCGGATGAGCTCAATAGCTCTTATCGATTATTATCGTCCTTATTATTTACGACTAACTCAACATTACCCGTTATGTGTTCGCATTAATGTATCGAATTGAACGACATGCGCTTACTATGTTCGATTTCGGCAGTACTGGTTCCACGGGTATTATTTACAGGCAATTCGATTTATCAAATGATACGCTTCACGGGAATGCAGTTGACGAATTTAGTCTTACAGTGATATCAGAAGCTCTGGCCTCTGCAGTTTGGTAGGAGAAACGGCATTATCGATATTCCTGCCTATTGAATCTCGCTGCACTTGCTGGGGGGTGGATAGGTGGAGAAGGGCCAGATTATGAGGTCGAGTGGTAAAGTGTCAACAAAGCAACAAAGTCCCTCGTCGAATATTCGATAAAAAGAAAAGGAGAGAAAAGAAATAACGATCCGAAAAAAAGCTCTTAGTCACCAATCAAGAATGCGAGTTCGTTCTCCAGCTTTCGCGCTTACGTCGTAAAAACGAAAAACCATCCATTCCAGCCTATGCTCGATAAAATCGCAGAATTCACCACCTCCCCTGACCACGGACCTATAAAAGTCACCGCGCAAAGCCCACCCCTTTCCGATCCGCAAATTAAAACGAATAAAAAAAATTGATTTCTCCCGCATGCGCAAAAAGTAAACAAGAGAAAGAAAAAGTAAGTAAAGAAAAAGACGAAAGAAAAAGAACGAGAAGACGAACAGCATCAGCGGCTTACCGCAATAAAAGCGGGAGCAGCCTTTGCGATCAATTTCGCGAAGGATCTCGCGAGCCCTCGTTCGCGCCCTGTTTCAGGAGCCGAAAATCTCATTGCGAGCTCTTCTCGTTTATGGCCGAGGCGTGTCACCATTGCCTTCCTGTGGCATCAACGCGCGTGCGTCTCTCTCTCTCTCTCTCTCTCTCTCTCCGTCTGGCTCGGAGTGATTTACCGACGTCATTCGTGCAGAAGGCTCGACGAACGTGACCCAAAAGCAACCCAACTTCACTTTGGCTCCTCGTTTCTTGTGGCCATTTACCGGGGACGTTATTTTGCAAAATTGACAGGTGCTATGCGCTACCCCCGCCCCCGCTGCGCCACCACGCTCGCCCTCTCTCTCGCTCTCGCTCTCTCTCTCTCTCTCTCTCTCTCGCTCTCTCTCTCTCGCTCTCTCTCTCGCTCTCTCTCTCTCGCTCTCTCTCTCTCTCTCACTGCTCTCGTCGCTTCGTTTCCCTTGTGCGGCAAGAGGAAGAAGAGAGGAGAGCAAAAAGTGATCGGCTACCCCAAAGCGTCTCGTTGCCAGAGTTGTCAGCGATTGGTAGTAAAAGAAATTTGCAGCGCATCGGAAAAACATACATTCGCCTGTTTTCTCTCCTGCCCCTGCGCATTTTACCCCCATTTACACTTGACTTTTTATTCATCACTGACCGAGACTCCGACCGAGACTTCCTTTGCCAAGTTCCCCGATGATTAAGGTTACTTTTCTATTCGTGTGTTGTATCACCGATGTTTGCAATATTTTGTAGTTTTTGCAACGGGTAAACAACAAAACCGCAAAGATTTCACTTGCAATCGATAACCCCGATAAGGTGCAGATGCAATAAATGCCCGAAAAAATGCGTTCAAAGGTAGCTTAGCGTTAAGGCTGTAAGAGTTGATGAGATAAAAAGTGTATTTGTTGCGTGAGCAAATATTTTCTTATTACGTCGCGTGTCCTGCTAACGCATTGAAAGAAAAAATCCATTCCCCGGAATTAGTTGGACCGTTACTGAAAATGTCTCCCAAAATGAAAGTTCGTCGATGAAACGAGTAATAAACAAACATTCGCGAAGCAGATGGGTTTCTCGATATAGACCGAAGTAATCTTCCATTTACGAATGCCACTATTGACAGCACATTTCGTTTTGGCAAACGAGTCTGGCATTCGAAACGGATGGCGCTACATCAACTTGGACCGTGTATAAACATAACCTACAACACTGCGCGTACGGCGACTAGCGCGCTTCGCTTAAAGAGAGAGTGCGAGAGAGTGTGGGAGAGTGCGGGAGAGTGTGGGAGAGCGCGAAGTGGTAGGGGAGTATAGCAAAAAGGCATCGGAACTTAACGGAGGGTGAGGATGATCTTTAGTTTACGAGGTAGCATATTTCTGTTTCTGTAATCCATCGTGGACCACCCAGAGGGCATACGCACAAGTACTAGCCCCATACAGTCAAAATAGTAACGCTCCGAAAATCATAACCGGGCGATTGTCCGTGCTCGGACCGAGTTATGAAGCAGTAAAATGTATCCTCCTTCCCTTTGTCTTCTCTCGCTCTCCCTCTCTCTCTCTCTCTCTCTCTCTCGCTCTCGCTGTCTTTCCGTACCGCGCATCTTATGGAATAATTTAGATGATTGGAGGGTCAAAGCGAAGCGCGTTTGCCACGCGTTTCCGCCAGCCCCGCGTGTCATTGTTGGATGCTGGGCGGACGGACCGAGCTGCGACCACGCGCCCTTTCCCATTACTATATTCTCTATGTATGAATGCGTGTACATGTATAAATGTGTGCTATACCTTAATCCGTAGGCTGAGAAATACGACATTGGAGGAGTAGTTCCCCTTTTCTCGAAACGCGCGGCCGTCGCGTGCTGAGCAACTGAACCGGGTACATACCTGCAAATACAAAAGGAAAACATTATTAGAAGAGTTGCTTCGTATCTGTACGGGCTTTGAGATATATCGATAATTACATTCCAGAGTTCTCGTAGGAAATCATTTTGTTGTTACAATTAAAGACTGAGAGACTTCTCTTTATTACCGATAAGATCACGCTATAAAATTCTACCTGCGTTACCAACGTTATCGTTATTTAAACGTTATCTCGCTTTAAAGCCGACACTCAAGCTACTTACTCCGATTATATTATACTCATTTCCATAATTATAAATTAATACGCTTTACTCTGTAGGTAAAGACGTAAAATAACTCCGTCGTCCTGAGAAGTGGATTTTTCTTTTTTGCACGACCTGCATCGATACGGAAATGAGATATTTTTTGACGTCGGTATTTCATTCGGAAATCCAAGTGTCCGAGTTATTGTACTCGACGATAACCGGACGAAATTCTAAAGGAAAAGTAGCAAAAATTCGAACAGAAGGGGTACGAGTACAGGGGGTGCAGAGAAGCGAACGAGCGACGAGAGAACCGTAGATCTGTGTGCGAGAAAGTCTGGTTTCTTATCTCGACGCAGCTCGACTTGTGCCACGGCAACACACAAGCGCACGACCACGTGCGAACGTAAATACGCACTCGCGATCCAACCTAATTCAAAGTGCTTGAAAAAATTTTGCGAAACACCTTGGTCCCGTCTTTCCTCCGACAACGTCCGCTCTCTCCCGCTCTCTCCCGCTCTCTCCCGCTCTCTTATATCGGCGGAAAATCGATAAATCTGGAAAGCATTAGGCCCGAACTCTCGACTCGCTCTTCACGAGATTTATACGGGCAATATCGGCGAGGATTAGTGCCGATCGTATACGGACTTAAGTCCTGCCACGAACCGATACCGCGGCTATTAGTGTCAAAATAAAAATGTGACCGCAATATACGGCGCCGTTGCTTCCACCTCCCGCTCCCCCGCCCCCGCCGCCGCGCAACACATCCCTTAGGTGCGAGCCCTGCGCGCTCTTATTGCAACGCGCGCCCGCCCAACCACTCGTACAAGGATGGAGAAACTCATTCCGCCTCTCTCACCAGCTCTTTCCTTCCTCGGCCGCTGGATCAGGATGGAGAATCTCAGGAAAACGATTTAGCGTCGATCGGATTTTTTGCACTCACCGCGCGACTTTATCCTCCTACTGAACTCTTCTCGCTCTGCACTTGTGTTTATTGTCGAGCGGCTTTGGCGATAGTCAATGAATATGAACGTGCCGCTTTATCCGGATAGATTTAATTAGTCAGTTGGGAAGAAGCGTCGACACGAGTACCGCCGAATGAACTTGATAAAAAACAAAGCCTATACTGTTTCTCGTGAATATTTTATGCGTATAATTTCATAGCACAGCGTTCGCATGAGCGTTCGATTGGAAAAGGTGAAAGAATTGAGTGTGCACTTTTATTTCGAACAAAAATTTTATCCCACATGATAAAGTCGGTCAGCTCTCTTCGACATTTATAAATTGCGTCGCTAGCGTGGAACCTTTTATTTTAATGGCAATGCATACCATGCTCTTTAGTAATATCAAAATGCAAACAAAGTCTACGTGTAGACGTGGTTTCGATTAGCTTAATCGATAGTATTTCGATATTAGTTTGTATATTTGTAAATGCCAAAGAAATTATTATCTCCGTTGAATGGTAAATCGATAATAGGTGAAATTATCAATTCGAATACGCGATAAGGAAAAAATCAGTTTCATAAAAGTAATTGCGGTAAAGCATTTCTGTAGTCTACGTTCGATCGACGATACGCGTATGGATTTCTCGTGCCTTAATACATCTATAAATGTAATTTTCCGAAGGGTCATTAGTAAGGTAATCCGAGTATTAATTAACATTCGTGAACAATCTTAGACATTCTTGAGAATCTACAACGGAAGATCTACTCGACTGATCCTCCCTCGTTTCGCGCGTTCGCTCATCTTTTCCGCTTCTTTCGTTTTTTTTTTCTTTTTATTTTTTTTATTTTTTTTTTTTCTCTCGTTCCGAGCAAATTGAGTTTCCACACTAGCTCGCGCTCTCGCTGCATCCTAATTAACGTCGAAATACTCCTTCGCCGATATTAAAAAGAGATAGAAGGCTAAAGAAGTGGTGCTTCCGTAATGAACGCAAAGCGTATTCAAATTCACATAGCCGAGACCTTTCGAATAATTAAGAGCTTCTCCCGCTCTCTTTCGTTCTCTCTTGCTCTCGTATGCGTACACGAGTGCCCGCGTCCGCACGTACGTGCACACATAAACGATGGCAATAATTATGGCGTATCAACCATAGCGGTAGGAAATAATAACAGACAAACTCGATTTCCACGATGATTTTCCGGTGGGTGTACGCGGATGTCGAGCATAGTAACTTTATAAGACATCTTGCTTCTTACTCCCTCTCGCCCCACTCTTTTTTCAACATCTCTCTCTCTCTCTCTCTCTCTCTCTCTCTCTCTCTCTCTCTCTCTTCCTTTTATCTCGACTCTTTTTTCCCTGATGCGTTTGTTCTGCTTTCTGAGTTTCTTTTATTTTCTCACACGAGAGTGACTCAGACGAACAACAAAACCTTTTTATTACTATCAGTAAGAACTTATATACCCATAGCTGCTTACTTCGCTACTTATGAGAAAGTTGAATCTTAGGAACATTAAAGAACAATTAATAATATTCATATTTAAATATGAGACGAGTGAATTAAAAGAAATATTTCGTCTATTCATTATTTTGCCGTGTAATTTACAAATCATTCGCACGTACGCAAAAATATTGCATATAATAACAGATCCTACTCACGTATACATGTGTTCTGTCGTTGTTAATTGGCTAGTGCTCAATTAATTTTTTAATTTCTCATAATTATTACTACTGCTCGAGAGAACTCTACTCCTCTTATCACCAATTACAAGATAATTAAATCTGAAATTATTCTAACCGATACATTTATTATTAAAAAATGCGTATAATGCATTTTAATATATGTATTGTCGCCCATGAGATAACGAAGCGATATAAGAACACTTTTTAGAAAACTGTACTCCAATCTGATCGATTTAAGGATCGTATCGTTTACTTTGATATTACAAATATATAATGCAAAATATTATTAAATGATATGCCAGTATCATAGCTTGTAAATATTCTACCCCTTAATTAGTATGTAAAAGTGATGCTAATAAAATTAAATCTATAATACTCGAAGAAGGATTTCGTTTATATAATGAATATCTGATAGATTATAAAGATACACGACGAGCATGTTTCGATAATCGTATTTCAATAAATTGTCGGATTGCTATTGCCTCGATCAATTTTCTTCCCATAGCCTTAAACTATCATTGGAAATTAAATCCCATTTTACTCTATAATTTTACTCTATAATTTCAACGCTAATTCAGTCATCCTCGGCTGCTGCCTTCAAATGCCTTGTTTCCTCGGTTCTTATTCTTCGACTTTTCTGCATACGCGCGTACACCTCAAAACTTTTATAACGCTAATTTGCATAGCTGCTGCCTCGGCGGCGAGCAATAAATAATGAGCGGCAACGGGGAGCGCAAATAGAACGGCCTCACGGACACGGAACTACGTATATTCGCTTACGTAGGTGGAGTTATTCTATCTCTCTCTCTCTCTCTCTCTCTCTCTCTCTCTCTCTCTCTCGTACACAATGATGGGAGCGCGCGCCTCTGCTGCTTCCGTTCGAATAACACTAGGCACAACTTTTCTCAGAGTCTCTATAAATGAAAGTGCAGGTGTCAACTGGATTTCATCTCCAAACCGAATGCAAGACTCGTATCGCCTTTCTTTTTACTCGTCGTTTACCGTGTACCGTGTGTTGGCCTATTTTTTACGCTAAGACGACTTACCGTGCTACCCAAACACGAGTAAATCCTAATGTTTCGCTCTTTGTAATCCAAGCAGTTTTCCAATGTAGCAGTGAATAAAGCAGTACAAAACGCTTTGGGTATTTATTGGTACCTTTATTACAACTATTATAATGATGCGCTTGTATTACTTGGACGATGCAATCTATAACTCAGAAATTCAGATAAATCGTTGAACGGGTAGTTAAAAACTGTACGCTAGTATAAACATGAGAGTACTTATACATATTCATATACACGTATTTCACCCACCCACCCACCCACCCCCCCCCCTCCCCTTAAACTTTTATCTAATTCCATTTGAATTTTTTACGAAGCAGAAATTACGTTAGCTTGTAAAATATGCGCTTCCTTATGAATTTGTAGGTTTAGGGGAAAAACGGAGCACGAGCTCCGTGCACTAAGTGTAAAAACAGATTAGTTTTCAAAAGCGACAAAATAACGAGAGCGATTATCAATTAATATCCACGAAATACGTGTGCGCGCTTGGTTGTTACCGATTAAGTAGATATTTTCTCGTTGTGTTCCACAAATGTATTCCAAATCGCACTGCAGTTTTTTGAACGATGCGCACGGTTTAGACATTAAATGAAATGAAATGAAATATCTTTCCTGAGTATGTAACGCTGTCCTGTAAACTTATCGTTAAGCGAATAAATGATTTAAAATAATAAGAAATTACTTCTTCTTCCTCTTCTTCCTCTTCTTCTTCTTCCTCTTTTAAACGGCTTTCAGTGTACATAAATTATTTACATTTTAATATCACTTCGTCGAAATCATTGGCGTAAAATGGTAAAAAAGGAACGATTCAAAGGAGACAGCGCATTTCTAAATCAATTCGATTATATATGATGACAGTGAGACATCAATAGAAGCCCGCGCGCGTGCGCTATACCTTTTTATGTCAAGCCGTATTCTTCTCTTTATGTGCGACGTATATAATCGAAGATTCGCGCGAAATCATCCGTAAGTCGTAGACGTATAAACCCCTGCTACTCTCGCAATCTCGAAAATGACCTTCGCTGTAACGCTATAAGATCATCAGATCGTAACGTCGCGCGCAAGCAATATAACGGAGCCCAGCATCAATTCTATAAACCCATACGTACAGATAGAGGTATAAAACAAGACATATAAATGTGTGCGAGCACTTTTAACGAATGGAAGGGCGGGGAGAGGAAGCGACGAAGAGAAGGAGGATGAACCGAAAAAGTAATATGAAATAAAAAAGGAGATTACCAGAAGGAACTAACGAGAAATTATCCTTCGAAGATAATAATCGCTTGTGAATATTGTTATCGAGTGAAATTTTTTTCTAGGCACTATGGCTTTTCTCAAACCTCCGTGGATGACTGCGATACCAAGTGCAGTATTATTTCCCATTTTTCGTGAAATCGTGTTCACCTATTGAGTAAAATCGGCAAGAATTTCGGTAAATCGTACCGGTGTTACGATCCGCAAGTGTTTATTCTACGTGAACATCTGTTTACGAAGTTGCTGGCCAGATTGAAAATTTAAACTTAATAGTATCTCGAAAATTAAAGTGTAAGTATCTTCGCTATTTTTAATAGAAAACCCAATTACGAACAATCGCAATAACTTTTCACGTTCAGGTTGTGTATAATTTCCGTGTAATTTCCCTTGTTAACGTTGACTTGTACGTTCGCTAACTGCAAGGAAACTCTTTATTCTCGGTTCTCAACTTCAACTTGGGGCCCGCCCATTAGTTTCTCGCTACAGTCAACAAAACAAAAATGTACACATAACAAAATGCAAAAGCAAGGAGTAAGCGTAGGAGAAAGACACACGAGACACGCATTCGGACGTCCGAAGGAGGAGTAGAAGGACGAGAGGGAAGGAGGCAGAAAAACGGACGAGTCGATTACGATTGCTGATCTAGCTTTTACGATTCATAACTCAAGTAGAGCGGGGGAGTCAACAGATGAGAGAATGAGAGAGCGAGAGAGAGAGAGAGAGAGAGAGAGAGGAAGGGTCGCGCGCGTCCCCGCGGTGTACGTGTTCGTGTACGCGGTGAGAGAGAGAGAGAGAGAGAGAGAGAGAGAGAGAGAGAGAGAGACCCAGGCATAAAGCGTTTATTTATATGTCCTACACACAATGTTCGCGCGCTCACCACCCCACGGTATTTATTTATTGCAGCACGTCTCTCTTACTCCTCCGTACACTCAACGCGAGAAACTTCTCCAACTCTCTTCAAGCTTAGCGTAGCATAAGCAAACCGGATTCTACCAACTGATTCATAACGTCCTAGACTCGTTACTTTGGGGGCTTCAATTGTCCGCGCATAAACGTTCGCCGAGAGTCCAAGGTATTTATACGTGGGAAAACTATTCTATTATGCATGAGGATGATAATAACCGTAATAAATGTCACTCGTGCCATTATACGTTGCGCGCGTTAAGCGACTTTTTCCTTTTCTATAAATAATATTTTAATCGTTCGCGACATTTCTGCAAAGTTACAATATAATTCGCGTGTCACCGTTGATCGTACAGTAATTCAATAAGAACGTAACATTATTTTACTTTTATCAAGACACGTTTTTTTACGATACACCGCTTACTCCACGAGGATAAGAGGAAGCTTGTTGTTAATAAATCTGCACGAAAACCCATAAGATAAATAATACAGACTCTGACTTTACAAAAGCAAATGTATTATCATATTAGTTTCGTACAAGATACGCGTGTAATTAGATTTTTATGCGATTACGGAATTCTTACGGAACAGCATTTGTAAATGCCGTAGACGAAAAATGTCCTGCGTAATTTTGATAGCGAAGCCAAAACAAATGCTGACAAAGGATTGGAAATACTTTTTAGATCCGAACGGATAGCGATTAAGAATAGTTATACGAATGGAGGGTTATCGGTGATCGATAAGCGAAGAGGACCCTGACGCACAATGGAAATACAAGATAACACGCGAAACTCCATAATGAAACTCCATAACCAGGCGTTTCATCGTCGTGGTCGCACTTCCAGTGTTCCGTACATAAAATACCGCAACGATGACGAAAATGTGACGAAAATGTGACGAAAATGTGACGAAAATTCGTAAGCCACAAAAAATGATGCAACGCGTAAAAATTAAGTGGACCAGAGCAAGCGACCGAATGTAATTATCCGCGCAACGGATCAACGCTCTTTGTTTCGTATCGCTTAAGGAATTATACAATGAATAAAGCGCAATCCGAAGCCGCGTAAAACATCCTCCCAGCTGTTTTACGGGGGCTCAAAATCTATTCCCAAGAGTAGACTTCCTGCGCTTTACGCGGCGCAGCACCAGCTCCAGTGGCAGATGGGCGAATCGCGGTCGCACCTGATGCGTCCTGGGCTTCTCGCCGAGAGCGCAACCTCTGCGAGACGACGAATCGGTGGCGCGCAACGCGACAGATGACTGTGAACGAGAGCGCAATTGGCCTGCGTCCATCTGTCCCGGTGTTCCGTCTCTTTAACTCGCGCCGCTTAGCACACGAGCACCAACGATTACGCAATGAGATCCAGTTTATCTAGCCAATGGATCGGCGCGCATCCTCCATCGGCTCTGCGCGAGCCGACAGAACTGAGCTGCGAGCTCGCCTCGCGTGGACGCGCGCTCACGCACTCACGCACGCACGCACGCACGCACGCACTAACGACCTCCACTTAACGCTAATAATTAGTTTCATTGGGGGCCCCTGCAACCCACCCTGCACCCCGCTCGCCTAAAGCCAGAGGGAGAGAGAGAGAGAGAGAGAGAGAGAGAGAGAGAGAGAGAGAGAGAGAGAGCGACGGATAGGTGCCCTCCGTCTCTCCCCAACCGAACGACGCACAGACTTCCTGCACGGGCGGATATAAAAATAGAGCGAATCTCTTCTGTTTCGTTATCTCTGTTTAGCGAGGCGAGCGCTCCTCTGCCCTGTTATCGTGCGCTTATGCGCTGCGTGACTCGCTTTGGATTATGACGGGCTGCAGTTTCGTTCTTCCCTCTTTTTTTCATCACCTTTTTTTGTTCCTGCTCGCTGTCTGCTCGTGTTCGGCACTGGGGAGCTCCGGTGCTCGGATGCTGCTCGTGCTTTACGATGACTGTTTCGTTGATTCAATCGTAAACATTGAAGCTGAAAGAGTGCAATAGTGGGTGGAGGTACGGCTCTTCTCTGAGCAGTGCACTCGATGCGTTTGATTGAAGGGTTTTACGTTTATTGCTTAAGTAGTCGTCTACTCCCTTTTTTCTCTAATGCATCGTGTAGGTCGGCACTTTATTTGGCTTCGGAAATATACGTTGATGACTAAAAAATAAAGTGCCTGATCGACGTCGTTGCAAACACTTGCTCCAATAGTTTTACGAGTGAAAGAAAGACTTTAGGATTTTGAAGAATTAGCATCGCTCGGGTCTTAATTCCAGGCGTTTCTTTTTTATTTCCTAGTGATAATAATCATACGTCTTATAAATATTATCGCCGTATTTTCACGTAGCTCATAAAGTTATAGAAATAACTCTGCGATGTTTTATTTTCGAACATAAAATTTGTCGAAATGAAGTTTAGCAAGAGAAACAATTTCATATCTACCGGTACACACATCACAGATATTTCCGAAGTCGTAATAAAGAACACGAGGACGACGCAACTCGGAAAGGAAGAGAAAATCCCATTGTTCGGGTATTAAATACATATACATCAATTCGACCATATAAATAAACAGGGTCGTTCATTTCCAGCGTCATATAAGAGCAATCGTATAACTCCCCGGACCAACCAGCGGGAAAACGAGCCCCGAAAAAGCTTCCAGATAACGAGAGAGAGAGAGAGAGTGTGTGTGTGTGTGTGTGTGTGTGTGTGTGTGTGTGTGTGAAGATAGCCAGGACCATCCACGAACGAACCGGGCTCGTAAATTATTTAGGTGCCGAGCGAACGAAAGGCGAGCGCCGGTCGTATATACGGGGGAAAATTAAATAACAACAAAACAATAAAAGACAATTGTTCCCTAAGTTTTATGGCGTGGCGAAAATTCGTTCACGCGCCACGCGAGCGCCTACATCTCTTGTACAGTGTAGTTGGATGGACATGGGAGAGGAAAAAGGACGTGAGGTCGAAAACGAAAAACGAAGAGGTGAGAAACGAACGTCAGGAGAGACTGCGATAAGGAATGACTGCTATTGAGATTTCGAAAATGTCGAAGGTGAAGAGTGAAAATTAGATTCATTACTTTCATAACCCTATTATTATGACAATTGCCGTTATACAATTGCCAAACGTAAACTAAGGCTTAGCAAAGCACCGAATTTTCATAATTTTACTCGTCCGAATGGTTTATAATTTCTCTCTTTAACGATTCGTTACGCGAAACATAAATAGTGGAACAAGCTTTTAATCCCTTTCAACTAAAATTGAGTATAATATAAATCTGATAAAATACCCAATTTAGCTAAGCGTAAGAAGTTTTTCTTTCGCTTCAAATTAAGTGCTTATCCAGTGAGGAATGTACTGTACTATATTTTTATTAAGAACTGATAAGAAAAAATCTAGAAAAAAGTTAACTTCCTGCTTATATTTTATCTACATTCGAGTATATTGTACAGCAATATTTTGCGCCTCTACTCTGCACCTTGAAATCCTTTAGGAAAATGAAAAAATGAAAAAACGAAAAAATCTAATTGCATCTACGCTTTAAGATAAAGTCGATTTAATTTATATACACGGAGGAAAGACTTGCTTTGAAATCTACAAAAATTATACAATTTCACATTAATAGCGCTTTGTAATTAGTGGGCCGCCTTAAAGACACGATTTATACAAAAGCCTAGTTCGACTTCAACTGGAGACAAGATTATAAAAAGAGAAAACATAAAGATAATACAAGGAAATTGAGAAAATAAAGGATGGACTGGCGAGTGGGAGAGAGAGGGAGCGGGAAGTTTTATTGCTCAGGCGTGAGGGGCCGAACGAGATGATGCTTTTGCCACCCTCCCCACACCTACATACGTGCGTGCGTGCGTGCGTGTGTGTGTGTGTGTGATGTGGGCCGAGCAGTCGTTGGACGATGGTCACTTTATTCAAGGGGTGTGATTTTCGGTGTTACTCTTTTTCCACTCTTCATTTTCCCCTCAGTTTGCCTCCCTTTCTCATTCCTTCTCGTTATTTTCAAACAGTTCCTCCGCCGTCAATTTTTCGCATTTTCATATACGGATTTGGACGTTCTCGCAGACCGAACGAGATTTGGCAGATCTGCATTTAAAAAGAGCTGGCGGCAATGTACAAGTTCCTCATCGACCATGAAACGATAAATGTTTTTCCACCAGCAGTTACAGAGTAACGATTTACGTTAAATCTGTAATTAATAGAGAGCATTCTCCTATAAATTGAGATACGATCTGAACGGCCACGAAGACCTTCTTTTCATAAAGCAAGAGCGCCACTGCGATAATCGCCTCTGAAGATTTGCATAAACTATCCAGTGGAATAGCGCGGAGAATACATAGAGAATTAGATAGCAGATACGCAGTGTGGCGCACGTATAGAAGCGTAACAAGACGGAGTCAATGCTCCCACCGACGAAGCATCTCCGTTCGGCGCACGCGTACCTACAAAGACGGAGCAACCAGAGAACAAGGAGCAGGATTGTCAAGCACGCGACAGGAAGCGAAGAGCGCGTCGTTTACAGAGATAACGGATTATCCGCATCTCAAGTAGCGCTCTTATTCCTCGAGATTATTTCAGGATCTTACGATATTCTCCATTCGTATCCGCGACTTGACTAATCAGCTAACAATTGCGCGACAATCTCGTTCGGAGCAACCATTCTGCGAGTTTCGCAGTTTCGCAGTTTCGCAGTTTCGCATCAATTTTTAAACGATCACCGAATTATAGCCGTACACTGTCTTTGGTCTAACGGCTGATCGCTGTCGCGTATCATTCATTAGGCACATGTCGCTCTCGAAATTCTAGTACTTTTCTCCGCCTGGATGCACGAACTTAAAAATATAAATAACGGGTGCATTCGTGTTTGTTTAAATTACTATTTACATGCACGAGAACTCAGCGCGAAAGCTGACTTTTATTAGCGATGCACCGATTGCCGACCCAACGTATATCAGCTTAAATAACTTACAGGCGATGTTACTTTTTTTAAGTATTAAAACCTCACTCTGTTTCATTAGCTCGAATAGCGTGCAATTGAGATGCAGAGCTTCATCGTTTCAAGACGTCCCTTTTGCGCTAGAGAATCATCAATTGCTACTAGCCCGACCTTCCAACGTTGTACATCCTTTACGATCATAGTTCAGCTATTCAATCGACTATTCGTAACTTTCTTAACCAACTTTATCAATTCTACTCTATAAATAACACCGTTCCTCCATTTGCATTCGAATAAAATTGCGGTAAATAAATTTAGGGACACTTAAATCGTATACCACTTTATAAGTGCAGTACAGGTAGCGCAGAAAATAGTAAAAAGAAATAGGATATGAAACACAAATGTTAGCAAATATTTGCGCGCGCATTATCCGATTAGATTCGTATGTATAACCGAATGCTTTGCGCACGACAACAATCTGCATTATCGGGCAGTAAACTCGTTCAACGATACAACAGCTACAAACACAAAGTGCAATAAAGCGAGGGCGTGTCAGCGAAAACCGCAGGTCTGGCGTCTGGCAAACACGCGCGCGTGCCCTCGACGTCGTCATCCTGATGCGTCGTCGCGCTTTGCTTGCGCACTACTCGGAAGCGCTTGTCGCCCACCAAGACAAACTCTCGTTCGTCTAGTGCGATCGCGAGGATCACTCTCGAGGCTCTCCACTCTCAACCTGTTCCCCCGTCTATTATGTTGAGATATCTTGGACAAACGTTGGTATTTTCGCGTAGCCAGGACTTGTTGAATCTCGATTTTTCTTCTCTTTCCTCGTTACTTGGCTGCGATACCATCCTTGTAACAAATCGATCTGTCGGTGCGAGTGAAATACGACGTGGGCTATTTTACTACGCGTACGCGCAAATGACTCCTTATTTACGATATTTCACTGGACGATGTTGCTAAATTTAATAAAATGGAATTCCGAATTTGGATGAACAGTTAAGAAACGTAACTCCTTTAAGGTCGGTCCTTCGGTTGTCCTGATAATCATCTGTAGCTTTTCGACTACTTAGCTTTTCGACCAGCTAATGAGTTAAAATAAAAGTAGATACATCCTAACGATTCTCAAGTACAAACCAGACTCTCGAAGACTTGTACTACTCTTACGAGTACGCCACTTAAAACGTAAGCGTGAGAACATATTCTAGAGACATCGAGCCGTTCTTTCGATAAACACATGTTTTATGCGCAATTAATCCCGATTCAAAACTCTCGCTGTGTATTTCTAAAAATAAATCATTCTACGAGTTATTAATGTTTCTTCCTCTGGTAAATCCGTTGTAAGTTTCGCAACTCTTGTACGCACCTTACGAGTTAATCAACTTTACAAAGTATTAATTGGGTTGATCGATTAGCGAACTTTCCAAGGGAATTAAGTTAAATCGAAGAAAAGTCAAATTAGTCGAATAAGAGAGGCTTCCAATATTTCTGAAAGAAATGATAGAAAAAGTGCGCGCAGTCCCGAGTGCCTATCGTTAGATTTCCAGTATAAAGAAGAGAGCAAAAGCCAATGCGATTACCCGCGCCGATAAAAGCGAAGCCCCGAAGTTAATGCACGAAATGTACTCGTCGAAATATCCAAAGTCCCTTCCTTTCTATCTTGGAGTTCTACCTCTGGAGTTGCCGAGGAGCAACAACTCGGGGCGCAGTGACGGTAAGTAGCCCCAACGAACACCAGACGAGAACTTAATCAACTCCCGCCGAGTGTTTATGATTTTTCTTATTGGCTCCGTAGCTACGCTTCTTACCACGACCTCTTCATTTTCGTCCCCCGGACTTTTCTTTCGCCCTCCGCTCGGCCGTGGGGGAGCAACGCGCGCTCGCGATAACGCGTAAAAACTCCCACGACCCGAGTCGTATAAGCTCACGGCATTACAGCGATCGCGAAAAACGGTCGTTAAACTAAGTCCGAGCTCCGTGCGATTCCCGCGATTCCCGACAAATCTCCTCGACGCGTCTTCTCACGGGTGCGGACCGCGTTCGACTAAGCTCGTCCCCCTGCGCCCCTCGAGCTTATCGTGGACCACCAACTGCCCCCATCGTGCGTGCGTGCGCATTCGGACGCGTCGCGCGCTTCCTTCTGGAAGCGGCGTGTCGCGCTCCTCTTTCGAATAAAGAGGATCATTTTCCACGTTTTTCTAATGGCCCGCGCCTTCAACACCGGAAACGACTTCCACGGCAGATGGAAGAGATTTACACGCGAGACACTGGACGAACCCCTGGTAAGCTCTCATTAGCGTATTACAGGCAATTGTAGGCAACGAAAACGTAAACGCATCTCCGTTCTTCCGTAGCCTCGGTCGGAGGACAATAACGCGAGCACAGTCCTTCGGTGCAAGGGAGGAAACCATCGACATGGGCAGGAACACGAACGCGATCGAGGCACATAAGTCGAGTTATTCGAAAGTACGCATCCCGCAAGTTTTCCCTCGTCCCTCGCCATTTCCACGATCGTTTAATCGCGCAGACAGCCGTTACGCATGTTCGTTTCGCCACTGTATACTGCTCTCTGTCTCTCTCTCTCTCTCTCTCGCTCTCGCTCTCGCTCTCGCTCTGGCGCTCGCTCTTTCTTATTATCGCTGGTGTGCCCAAGGCTACGCGTGACTCCTCCGAGTGATTCTTGGGACAATATCACAGATCGCGAAGAGAATTTGACTTACTTTTTCCGTTACAACGCATGCGACCGAATTACACGATTCCGAACGATTGTTCAAATATGCTTTCCCAATAAATACAATCCAGGAATGGTAATTTTTATATTTTATGTCGATCGAGTTGAACATTTTTATAAGGAGTATCGTGTCAAGGACAATTACCGAAAATTTTAAAAATTATTATTAAATGTAATTGTGGAATGATTGGTTAAGCCATCAAAGAAAATAATTCTTTGAAAAAATGAACTTTTAAAGTATTCTCAAAAGCTTCGAGTATACGTTAAGTTTACATAAATTTATTAAAGTTCGAGGTAATCGAATACAGACGCGTACATTAATTTTAATAACTAGAAATGATGGAAATAGTGGCCGAAGACGTTAACGAAAGTACCGTACCCCAGTGACGGAGCCGTTCTTCTTTGTTTCGCCTCGAGTTACGAGGAAGGAAACGAGCCCAGGAAGTCGCAAAATCCTCCCTTCGAAAGGACGCGTCGCCCGTAACGGAAACTGTCAGCCGGATCGATCGAACGCCGCGGACGTCGCATGCGGTTATCCTACGGAGTTGCGTAATTCGCGACGCTCGGCCCTTGTAATGGGGCTCGCGTGTGTGAACGCCGAAACTCCGAAACGCCGAAACGCCGAATCGAGTGGAGCCCAGAAGGCGGCGGACTTACCGAGTTCTCCCCTAAATTATGATTAATCGGCTCGAGTCGATGGCCCCGCGTCCGCGCGAGGACGTCGAGAAATTACTCGATGGGTTTCGGCAGCCGATGCGCCTGAGCGTAACGGTACACGCCCAAACGGTCAGGACTTTTTTTATTCTCATCCCACTCGGTCGCCTATTTCGCTCGACTGGAAAGACGAAAGAGGATAAGTTGTAGGTGCGCCGAAGAAGACGATCGGGGAGTGCGATCGATTTCTCGACAATTATTTCACGAATCTTTAACCATTTAAATGTGCAAAGTCGTAATTCGTCCACCGCTGGTGGACCAGCGTTTGAAACGTCAAGAATATGCTTGAAACGCGCGAAATGCTATTTAATGATTATCCGAATCTAATTTAATTCACTGATAAGGAAAGCACTTTGAGAGGCATTGAAATTACGTGTACCATCGAAACTTCTTGCGGATAAGTTGAACGCGTTTGCACATCTTAAATTTGTGAATTGTAAATTTTTTACTTGGAATTTGAAGAGCCTTCTTGATTTATCAAATAGATCGCATTGGAAAAACGCGCGAATACTTTGCGTTCCCGACAAGGCCAATAATTACTTGGCTGGCTTAACGCTTAGTTAACGTAATGTAATACAATGAAAGCCCGATATATTCTTGGCTTAAGGAGAAAAAATTAATTTCAAGTATCGGTGCGATAAACGCTAGCATCTCCTGAACTTCCTCGCGACTGATTCTAACCAAAGGCTAATAATTGGATAATCATCGCTACATCCGCAATATTATTACGGAGGAATTACGCGGTAGAGTAATAGTGGCATCCGAAGTAGTTGAAATTTGGCCGCCAACGCGGCGCGTTAACCGCTTCTCCTTGTAAACCCTGTCGTAAATTCTGTCGTGAATTAACGTCTAATTAAGTATAAACGAAAAAACGAAAAGTATAAAGATACGTCAGAAGTTATGTTCGAGGATAATCTGGAAATCAAGAAGTATAAAAGGCGCAACACTGCCCTCGAAGCTCGAAGAAGTCGCAAGGGGCAAGCTCGAGCACAAAAACTCGCGTGATCAACGTACTTTTATTTCGGTGCGTATGAATACGAATACACGCGTATGAAAGTCAAGCTCGTGTTGATCGCTCGGGAGAGATAACGAAATCAAGCTTAAAAGTGAGGGAGATGGAAGCGGGCTAGAAGGTAAGGAAAGGAAAAAACTCGCACACGAGTACAAGAGGCAACAGGGAGTAAAAGAGAAGGAGTGGAAGGAGCAAAGCGCGAAAGGGTCACGTGCAGTTGCCAAGTATCCTGACTGACAACAAACTGACTTATGCAAATATCCATGCGGCTGTAACGCCTCGTCGCCATCCTAATCTGATCGCACAAAACGCAGCCGCTGCCCATACACGAACCATCTCGCGAATTCCGATTTCAATTATACGCGTATGAATCGCATTCGACCAAACGAACCCTCGGGTCTCATATTCCTGATATTCCTGATATTCCTGATATTCCTGATATTCCTGATATTCCTGATATTCCTGATATTCCTGATATTCCTGATATTTCTCCTTGGCGCGTTTGGCGCTCGTTGAAGAAACGGAGCCGAGTCGCGACGACTTCATTCCCAGTGCACTTGTGCGCCCCATTAACCAAGCAACATGCTTTTTACAAGCTGATAAAATCGATGCTTGAATTGGTAAGCGCATGCGCCTTTATTATTTACGCGGCTATTTACGATTCCGAAAGATTCGTTATCGTAGTCGCTTTCCCTTTGCGTTCGTAATCGAAACAAAAACATTCCTGCGTGTTAGCTAAGGTAGTCCGGGTAACAATTCGCGATGCAAAGTAGCTTAAGCCGACTTTATTGTAAAGTTGCGCGTAATACTAAACTGAGGAAGAAGCAAGCGTTAGTTACTAGCGGCGTCCGTGCTAGCATAAGTGCGCCAAACAGAAATCAGTGCGATAAAAGTCTCTCGGAAATAATTCAGAGTCGGGCCTACACCTGCGCAACGAGACGGTTGAACGCGGTTGGGCCGAAGCATCGAGAATTATCGAGAGTATCGATTTAATTATACCCCAAATGGCCGCAGCACTCGAAAGTACACGCGAATAAAACGTTTGATCGCAACCACCTTCTTCGCCACCTTCTTCGAATAAAACGCCACTCGGCCATGCCAACTTCGATCTCGTAAAAACAAATTCCTTCCACGAACGAATCTCCCGTTCGACGCACCGTCCCATTTACTTTCATGTCCCATGTTCGACGTCTTTCTTTGACGCATGCATCGTCTCCCTGTTATCGGAAACGGATCGCCCGCTTTCACGAGTCAATCGACTGTTTTCCGATACTGTGCGCGTTTTCACGTTCAGCGCGTATCAATTTCGAAAAGCTGGAAAGTAGATCGTCCTCTTTTACAAATTGCTCGACGAAACTTTGATGGTCGTGCGCAATTTGCGTGAACGTCGATCATCTTGCATTCGCTGGAATTCGCTGGAATTCGCTGGAATTCGCTTTATCGAGACGCAATGCGAAATTGCAACTATAGCGCGTCTCCGAGGCCGTCGATTGGCCGCGGAAACCCATCTCGCAAAGAAAGAAGTACGTAAAGACGCCCGTTCGCGAATTCTCCATTAGCGATCAGCGACGCGACTCGAGAGTCCACAGGTCGGGACAGGTGCGCGTCCCCGACGAGTGAAAAGAAAGACGAGAAGGGCGGAGCTCTCGTGAATCGCGATAATGGAAGAAAATTGTGAGCAAATTCTGGGAAAATTCTGGGAAAATTCTGGGAAAATTCTGGGAAACTCTGGGAAAACTCTGGGAAAACTCTGGGAAAACTCTGGGAAAATTGGCACTGCGGAGAGAAGTGGGCGAACCGAAAGCGAGCCTGGAATTAGACGAGAGCGCGGCATTTGAACGGGAGCCAGAGAAGCCGGACACTGGTCACCCGAGATCCGCAATCATCGCACTTGAGTCTCCGAGTAATTACGATAGGACTCCCCCTTGTCGGGACCGAGGTGCGCTCCAGACACGCGCGTCCAAGGACACGTAAGAGCGAGGCAAGGAATCGGATACGCGTCGCGAAAGGAGTCGAATAGCAAACGCGACGGATAGAGAGGAAAGCCTGAGCTTCGTGGTCTATGATTAACGCGATGCTGGCTGACCGGTACGGCCCCTACCCGAGGAGGACCCTTTCAATTAATCGTCTCCCGACGTTAGTTCACCCAAGATTCATCGCGCGAGCGCTTGCCCCCAGCCCCGTTTCCTCGCCTTGTGGCAACGCGGAATCGCTCGCTCCTCGTACTCGCGACGTCCTCGGGCTATAATTAAAACCTAAGAAATCTCGACCGCGAGCGAAATCTCGACGCGTCGTCGAAGCGGAAGACAAAACCAGTGGACGCGAGAGTCGAGTGACCGGCGCCTATGGGATGTAAACTAACCTTCCGACGCTGCCGCGACTCTTCTACCGACTCAATGGAGTTTCCAACAGAGTTTCCATCGTTAATTACAAGAGGAGGGCAAGTGCCGCAGGAATTATAACTCGACTCGCAGGTCATTCGGTTGCTAACAAAGATGGTATTTTTACTTCCTAACTCCTACTTCCTAACTTCCTAACTCTGTCCTTCCGATGATTATTGAGCTGCATTTGTGACCCGCGCCCACCAAGATTTACGATATCGAATGCTCGCATAAAGTGTGCACTTCGGGCGTTTATTAGTTTTCGAAAGGAAGTTTTCAAAACCGATTCTTCTCTCGTTGCATCTACGCACGCACGCGCGATGTCGCGTAGATGCGAGGTACTCGAGCACCTTGTAAAGCACTTGGCTTATTACCCGAATTTAAGTTAGTAATGTAAAGTCAGATTTTGTTAAACGACGGGTCAAGGACGCCTTTATGCGCTCGATCGATAGCCGAAAGAGTTCACCGTTGCGCCAAAGAAATACTTTGAGCGAACGTCCAAACAAATACGACGATAAACCGATGCTTGGCTCGAAGTATTAGAAAATAGCCTGAAAAACATCGAAAGTATATAATACATGACGAAAATATTTAATACGTGCTTCAAGCTATAAAATATCGTTACAGATTCGACTCGATTAGCAGACGCGCGCGCTCGCGTCATTAATAAGCTCGAATAAGTCTCGACAAAATAAAAGCATCGATCGAGTCCAAGTAGAACAGCTCGCGTTGTTTCAAAATTGTCGCAGTTCGCCTAATTCTTCGAGCACGGAACCGCGATTATTGCTTGTCGAGCTCGATGTGGCGCGCGTCATTCCCCCAGGGTGACAGGTCGACAGGTCGACAGCTCCTCGGCACGACCGCGTCAACAAATTGCATCGCATTCGCACAATGCGTAATTCCATCGGAAATAATAATGGGAATGAAGCGACGCGGTCGCCTTCGGCCTCTGATTGCAGCAACGCGAGGATTACGCTCGTCGCCGATATAATTTCAGCGACGAGCTCTGCATTCGCTCGAATTATCGTAGCACTTCGTCAATTTGGCGAGACCTTCCTTCGACAGCGATTGCCACCCTTCGAGCCACTCTCGCTCGTACAGTCGAAAGGTCTTCCCCCTGTGGCTTTTCCCAAGGTGCCTTACCAGAGTTTTCAGTTTTGAGTTTTGAGTTTTGAGCTCGCGGGCGCTCGGGTGACTCGGCGTTGTATCGCGTGCTCGATTACGAGGAGACGAGTTGGCTTTTTTTCCCGCGAAACTGCGAGAAGGCACGTGAATTTTCGTATAACCGAGCTCTGCTCGTTGTTCGTAACGCAAGTGCTAAAGTGCGATACGAAATCGATCGAATCGATGTTTGGATTTGCAACGTCAACGAGTTCCGTCAACGAGTTCCGTCAACGAGTTCCGTCAACGAGTTCCGTCAACGAGTTCCGTCAACGAGTTCCGTCAACGAGTTCCGTCAACGAGTTCCGTCAACGAGTTCCGTCAACGAGTGAGCGATCGTAGCTACTCGAGCGACTCGAGCGACTCGAGCGACTCGATCGAGTATTCCGAACGAAGATCCACGTTGATCCACGTTGATCCACGTTGATCCACGTTGATCCACGTTGATGAGGATTTGGCATTTCGCGGACAATGAAGCAGGAGAGTTTCCCTCTGCCTATAATCGACGCTAAGGAACAGGAACAATCGCCAAGGGGCAGTTGGTTTACTTTGACCTCCCAACGTGTGCGAGCACGCATTCTTGGCATCTACGTAGAAGGCTAGCTTAGGACGTAGGAAAACATTGTGTGCGCGCGACGTTTTTATTTGCGCTCGTCGATCATTCCACTTCTTATCCTCTTCTATGCACTTGCGCCCAACTCCCTGGCGAAAATTACCATTCGGCTGAAATTACAAGCTGCGTGATTCGCATTTGAAATACGATTCCGCTCTCGCGGCGTCGGCAATATTTTCATGAGCGCGCAAATTATGAGGCTCGCGAGGCTTATGGGAAGAAAAAGAAAAGGAAAATAAAAGTCGAACGTGTAAAAAGGGGCACGCATGGGTTGCTGTGGCTCGTGTGTAGCGTAAAAATGAGAGAAAGCCTAAGTAAGATAAAATTTTTCTCAATACTCTACGTAAACTTGTGCGCACGCGAATGACCCTTGGCATCTTTTTATACGTGTTTCAATGCCCGTAGAACGTAATCTCGTTGTCGCAAAATATAGATGTGTTGAAAGTTATTTACAAACGGTTTTGCAAATCAACATCGCCGCACTTGCAGTGTAAGCGATTATCGCTTATTAATTCCTATTGAATTCCTTTATTGGGAATGACGCGGCGTTACTTCGAAATTTCACGAGGAAGATTTGAGAAAGTGTCCATAATGGGCATCCTGGCATTTCGTCATTTCAGACTACAAAATATGCCCGATAATTGCGTACGGTTTTAGTGCGAAATTGCGCGCCTTCTTGGATTTTACATTTGATCGAATTGAAATAATAGCGCAACGCTAGATCCCTGATTTCAGAGGCTGGATTTCAAGTTTGGTTACGAGTTTGACGAAGAATCGTAGAAGGACAGGGTCTGTTGGAAAAGCACTTTCTTTTTTCAGCCGAGAAAAGCAGTCGCGTGAACAACGGACGGATTCACCTCCGAAGTCACTGTTCCACCCGATCGAATGCCTTGGAGATGAACCGTAGATCTTAGCGCGCGACTCGCGCGTTCCCCGGCAAACTCAATTGTTGCGGAACCATCGCACCAATACAACTCGCAGAAGCGTTAAAAGAAGTGATTTAACCAACGGTGGCCTCCGAGCGAGTTAACGCGCTTAATTTATGCCTTTCCCGGTGCTTATCGCGGCCTTCCCTCGACTTTTCGTACGCACGAACGAAGCCAGTCTCCACCCCTTTTGATCGAGGCCCACGCGCGCAATAGCGCAGGTGCGATCGCGCGCACGCAACGGACCCCGAGTGTCATTTCTCGATGCAACGGAGCGAACGCGATCTCGGCACGCACCTGAGCACGTGACCGTGCGCGGCTCGGAAACGACGAACGTTCTTTACCCTTTCCGCACCCGCTGACGTCGGCCTCGACGCCTAATGGACACGAGCATCTCGGGCAGTTAACGTCGTCGAGTTTGTCGGTGTTAATTACACCGAGGCGGATGTCTATCTAGTCGCCGGACGTTTCATCGCTTCCATCCCTTTTTCGAAGAGCCACGCTCTCTTGTAACGCACAAGCCAAACAAGCCAAGCGGTATTACGTGCAATTATTACGCAACCAAGTGGCAGATTAAGTGGCGGGTGAAAGGTGATTTCGTTCGCTTTTCATTGGAAATGTCGCTGTTCGGTATTTCATTCTGACGCTTCTTTGTGCCTGTATTTATCGATCAGCCGTAGTTCATGTGAATGTGACGAACGTGTTATTATTTCCGATTACAGGCGGTAGGAGGACGTCTAGCTTTACGTTTACAAGATACGTATAAAATACAAAGTAGTAAAACGCATTTGTGCGAATGCGAGGAGAAGAAGTAGAATACACACAAAGAATGTGAAATGAAGGGGAGCCGAAGGCAACGTAGAAAGAAAGGGAAATGGTGAAAATGTTAACCCTCGTATTTTGTATTAACGCAGAGTGCCAATAACAGTGAGTCAGAAAATCAAACGACCAAACTTCCTGTTTGCCCACTGCCCGCTGTGTATTTCGTGTACACAATTTCTTTGTGTTCATCGGTGTATCGCGTGTGTCGCTGACGATTCCAACTCTCGAATAAAGAATGTGAGGGTACATTGCACTTGTGGCATTGCACGCGAATTCGTAATAGCTAACGTCGGAAATACTTGGAGGGTTTTACGCAGTGCTGTACAACGATGCGCGTGAAATCTAGCCATTGATTTTCACGTCTTGTAACGAGCGAATAATATTATTACGCGAAAGTATTCTTTGTCGAGAAATGTACTTGACTTATCCGATCAAGCGTTCAATCTCGATGAGCGCATGGATTCTTGTAGACTGGCTCGAGGAATTACGCGAATTATTGAAGTTTCTTATGCAACTTCGAATAAATATATTACTGCGCCGTGACTGGAACTCGCTTTGAATTACATAACTAATTTCTACACAACTAAATAATAATACATATTAAATTATTAGTTGTTATTAAATTATACTTAACTCGATATCGCTCACTGTTAACTTGTGTGATTGAATTGAGTGCTCGCTTTATTATTCGAATTAATATTTAACCATTATTTGCCTTGTAAAGTGAGTCGAGCACATTAACAAGAACGAAAGTATAAATTGATGTTACTTTCAAAGTTCGATGTAAAATTTTCAAGTTGCATCGCGTTTATCCAAGGCTTAACGCAGAGATAACAATATTTTAATTAGTTAATCGATTTTGACTTTGCAGACTTATCGCGATGGGATTACTCGTCAAAATCCAGCCTCTCTCTCTCTCTCTCTCTCTCTCTCTCTCTCTCTCTCTCTCTCTCTCTCTCTGTCTGTCTGTCTGTACGTTGAAACATTCTTAATTTACGGTTTCGTTACATGATTAATAAAACGCCTTGTTTATTTTCGATTCGTTGAGCAAATAATATTTCTGCCGGTGATTCGCCATTTTAAAACACCGTGATGAAATATTTGGCGCGTTTAAAGCGGATAACGTTTACATTAATAACGAAAATAATAACGATAACGATAGCGATAACGATGACGCTTATACCGACGCTGACGATGATATAAAGAGAACAAAGATTTATTCGCTTCAAATACATTTACGTAACAATGTTACAGCTGGTGCATTACGTGCTGTACGAAACGAACAAAGTGACGGGTTCACTCGATGTGCGTTAAAGCGACGCATCCTCACTCTTTCATAGCTAAGTATTGATTACAAGAGCGGCAGCTTCTACGGAACTTGGGTGCGCGTGGAAAAACACCAGGGAATCTCGTCATTCGACGTTCCTTCGATTTAAAACTGGGATATTCGAGACTCGTACAACCCAGGTGCTGCGCGAACTCTTATTCGTCGGGGCTTCTCGATTTCCTTCATCGAATTCCTGCAGCCGCGAATCCAACGCCACCAAATAACGCGAGAACTCGGCCGAAAAGTCTCGATCACACGAGCACACGCTCCTACGATACGACGCTCTCCGTCCACGTGCTTGAACGGCGTCCCGCGATTCGCCCCGGATTAGGCCTTGACTTGGTAGCCCTTATCGCCTAGGTCCGGCGCTGTACCGAATTCGGCCGCACACGC
This sequence comes from Wiebesia pumilae, assembly GCA_018907045.1. Classification (NCBI taxonomy): domain Eukaryota; kingdom Metazoa; phylum Arthropoda; class Insecta; order Hymenoptera; family Agaonidae; genus Wiebesia; species Wiebesia pumilae. Next base: position 4,707,412 of record JACCHZ010000181.1, on the reverse strand, counting down.
ACAGCCGAGTGCGCGTGTGCGCGTGCGCGCGGGAGAGCGTAAGCAAACGGCTGTGCACCGAGAGGCGCACGGTCGCAGCTGCTGCTCGCGAAAGACGCGCGTGCGTGCGAGCGCCTCAGCCGGTGCGCGTAATTTTGATCGGCGCGGGGCTTTCTCGGGGTCGCAGATGCCGCAGCCCGGAGACTTCGATCGGCCAATGGAAGCCGCCGATTGACACGAGCCACGACACGCTTCCATCCCGCGTATTACTCTACTCGCTCTAATGATTTTGAGTGCTTACGCCTGGGAGGAGCTGAGAAGAGGCCGTGGAGACGCGGAAGATCCGAGAGCCACGGATATTACGCTACAAGGGTTCGGACTGATGGCTTTAGTGGCTGCTACGAGTACTCGCTCGAAATATTGCGCCTCTTTTTGTCGGCTTTGATTATGCGCGCGACCGACCAACTCTGAAGAGTTTACGGCGCATCCACGCGACTTTTGCCGTTTTATGCGGCTTTAAGCCTTATTAGTCACGCGAAATACATTGTAGCTAACATTGCCTAACTTTCTGCCTAACCTTCCTCTATCTTTATTTCGCTTGAGATTATCGGTGAGGTTGGACGCGATGACGTCACAAAGGACATCGGCACCACCTGAAACTAGCCTCGTACAAATACGCGTATTCGGTACACTTGTTATCATACGGTTCGCGTTACCGTTAATTATTATAAAGCCAGACATGCCAAAAACTTGTACCCATAATTAAATAACTGTCCTTGGTTTAGCTCCGTAAAATGTATTACGCGACTAGTGTTATTTATACACCATTCATGAGTGAATTGTAACATTAAATATTTGCCTCGTAAATAAAAACTGTTAGTTATTGCCTCTACTTTCCAACGATAAACCTATCTCGTATATTCGCGAAAGAATGACATTTTTAGGAATACTTACGACGATTAATTACCGTGCTTATGACATAAAAGCGTGTCATAAAAGAAATTGCGTAAAATAGAAAAATGTAAGCTAGGCTTGCTTATCTCGCAAAATTAGTCGCTTCTACGTTATTTGTATATCGCTCGTGGCAGTGCAATAAGTTATGCAGCATTCATTTTCAATTACGTGCACCATTTGGTATTTGTCATCGATGCTGCATCTGCAGGGGTGTTGGAGAGGAAATTTCTCATAACGCAGGAGATTTGTATTAATTAGCACTGGAATCTTGAGAATCGAGCGAGATTTTCCGATTGCCGTATAGCTTAATAAAATTCGCTACTCCGGCTACACCACATTTTTCATACTTGTCATCTCTCTCCCTCTGCCTATTTCGCGAATCCTCAGACCTCGTGGAATGTCTAGTTAATTTTTTCGTTTAGTCTGCCTTCCCGCCCCTCCGAAGTAGCACCGCTCGAGTGAGAGACAAAGCTAGAAATGGAGAGAACGTGCTGGCGAGAGAGGGAAGAAAGAACGATAGAGGAAACTCGGAACTTTCCCCTCTCCGTGGCTTCTCTGTATTTTTCCTGGTGGAAGCTCTCGTGACTTAATTAATCGCATAATACGGAGCTTAATGAAATCAGAACTCCACCCACTTTTAGCTCTCGGCGGCTCTCGTATCTCATCCCTCGACGCGTACTTTGACGAGCCGATCTACTTCTGCACTCGCCCTCCACGAGCTTCATAGTTTGGTGGGGAAAAAAAAAAAAAAAAAAAAAAAAAAAAAAAAAAAAAAAATTAGAGAAAGGAAAAAGGAAGACGTAAATATTTGTCGAGAGATACTTTCTGTCGTCCCGAGAACATCTCTTAGGCGCGCTGTATGTTCCATGTTCGATCACGATGCCCCGCTAATTACACGATGACGAACAAATGGACAAACAAAGGCAAACCTGTAGGCACGTTTCCTATGGCTAGCAAAGTTTTTCATCGCTTAATGATATGCAACAGTAATTGATACAAAATTTGTACGCTTTCCCTTTGAAAAATTCACAACTTTTCATTGCGCGAACAAATGGATTAACCTCGGTTCTTTTTCTTTTGTCCAATAATTATCTTACATGGTGCATTTATTATATAACGTTAAGTTTATGGCTATTGTTCGATTCATAGACCGATTATAACGAATTCCGTAGCATTTTCAAAAATAATTATCCTAACGAGCATAAAATGTACTTTGTCTTTTACTTTATACGGTAAATAATTAGTGCAATCAATTTGAATCGTTAAGAGTAGATAAAACTTGGTCGAATGTTGCGAGTCAATGTTGGTGACGGTATTCCAAACGAATTTCGCATACCGTCACAGGCAAATTGAAGTCACGGAGAAGCCTCTTTGCGAGTCGAATTGCAAATTCGAATATTTGCAATTTCGAAAGCTAGTTGTATTAAAATCGGGCCCTCGTTATCCATGAAAACTGGAAGAGGCCGCGAAGAAATCGCCTAATCACGAATTTCATTACACGCCAAGCGCGCATTCGCGAGAAAGTCGTCTCCGTTTATTCAAAAGGGTTGATTTAGAACAGCCACGAAGACCTAAGCGAAAAGAATGATTTATTTACAGTGGGATTGCGCACTACCAAATGAGAATGCAAGAAAGATTAACGAAGAAAACTTGTCTGGTTTGAAATAAATTGAAATCATTCGATGGGTTTACTTCAAGAGCATTTATTATAATATTAAGTACGCATTTGTGCGGTATGTTAAATAGGTGCGTTTTAATTGTAAGAAACAGGAAAAGATAAACCGATAGAATGATAAAAATGACGAGGAACAGCTCGAAAAAAGAAACGAAGCGAAAGGTCGAGGGCAAGCGACAGCGGACGAGGAATGGGAAGTAAAAGAGAATCTCCTTGGAGGCTGGTACGAGAAAAGGGTTGCCCTTGGAAACATCACGAGGACTTTATGCTCGGGCACCTGAGCTTTTCTCACGAGGCGTATATACCCTTGGTGGTGTAGCAGTCGACCGAAAGACCTGTGCGGGTATTAATATCAGTCGGACGAGGATCGTCTCGTGTACTCGCGAGTGTTCGCTCGTTAAAATAATAAGCGCGCTTCGATGAGTGTGAAAAGCCTCGACCAAAAGCGCGAGGGAAACAGAGAGAGGGAGAGAGCGAGAGAGCGAGAGAGCGAGAGAGCGAGAGAGAAGGGTTTTACACGATATGATGCACAGCGCTTAAAATTGCCAACTCTGTAAACTCGGAGGCGTTTCTCTTCTTTGCAAGGAGCAAGACACAAGGGAGTGAAAGAGAAAGAGGCGAGTGATTAAGGGATTCGGTGGGTCGCATCAGCGCGATGAGACAAGTAATTTAATTCACCGTGCGAAAGCATTTGTGCGCTCGGTCGCCTACTCGCTTGTCTTGCTGTATTAAAAGGAGAAAAAGATGTGGATTCTTCTATGCTTAATGGCGATGTTTATTTTTAATTTGGTACTTTTTGTTTAAGGGAGTTCCGCCTTTGTATTCGTTAGCATTACCACCTCGGAATAAGGGAAACGAGTTGCAGCGGCGAGATTATCACGATGGAAAGACCGGAAGAATTTTGTCTAGCCTTACGCGACATTGATGTTTCGTAGTACTTCATTTCTGAAGAGAACGTCGATGCGATAAAAAGCCTGTCGCTGATCGTGTTCACGGAGAGCGGCAAGGAATTGGAGCAAAAGTGGCAGCGAGGGGAGGTACAATCGTGATACTCGCGCGTTGAAAGTACGCGCGTAAAAAATAGCCGATAGCGCGAACGCTACTTTCCCGCGAGTAGTCCACTCGAATGGCGACGCGAATCCAATAAGCATTATCGAATGAAAGATGACATTCTTATCGTAGGAGCGTACTAGCGCACTAGCGCACTAGCGCACTAGCGTACTAAGCCATCGATTACCGAAGCGCCAACGCAACGGCCGATCGAAGCCGATAAAGCCTCGCGCGTAATTACGGAACAGGATAGGACACACGAGAAAAGCGTGACAGACGAAGCGACTCGATATCATGCAAATTGCGCCGGATCCCATCCATCTACACAGCCATTGAATTAGAAAGCGCGATGTAGCCCATATAGTGGACCCGATAGCGAGCTAATAGACGGAGACTAGAGTGGCAAAAATTATTGAGAAGGGACGAAGGGACGAAGGGTCGAAGGGACGAAGGGCGAGAGAGAGAGAGAGGAGAGAGAGAGAGAGAGAGAGAGAGAGAGAGAGAGCACGCGTAACGTTGCACGAGTACATGCGCCACTCTCACTCACACCGCCTGCCCTCGCGCAAAGATGTATAATTGCATCAGCCATCGAATTCGGTTACTCCATGGCGAGTCTCGTGCATAAAATGACAAGGAAAATTCAGTTATAGTTTCGCTTCACAAAGCGAACGACACAGACTCGCGAGCTTTCCCGCTCTCAGTCCTGGCCTCCTCTGCGCCTCGTGTGCGTGTCCCCGTCTGCGCTAATACGCGAATATACGGTGCGTGTGCGCGTAAGCTGCGTATCGTTGGTGCGTGCGAGTGGGCGAACGCGTTCGCGGGGTCTGTGTGTTCCTGGTTATTCGATGGTTCTGTCGGATTTTACGAACGGCAAAGTCGCAGGACGGACATTTGATTAGACGCTGATGCTCGTACAACGAGAGACGAGGAGAAAAAGACGGTGGCTAGGAAATGCTGCTTTTATACACTCGCGTAGGCCTCGGGTTTCATCGGCCGTTATTGACAATATTTTGCGCAGTCCACAGTTTGCCGACGTCGCACAATAGTTGCGACAATGCACGCTAGTTTCGTTTCATTTGCACGAAAAAGCCTGCAAGTAATTTTAATTGCCGTGAGAAGTTAATACGCTCGCAAATTATTTTATAAATAAATTTATTAGCTCGATCCTTTCGACTTAAAAGGGATGCCGCTTGTAAATTCTTAAACTTTTCCACGCCGGAAAGGAATTGGTAAATCAGTGGCGAAAGACCCATCGATATTCTACGTTTGGATTTCAATTTCGTGTACAGACCTTAAACGCGTGAAATATGTCTTATTAAACACGAGTATTTATTGTATTTATTTAACGCACAAAAAGCTATCGATATTTATAAGAGTGCCCTAATTGTAAGACTGCCGTAACCACTGACCCATGGATTATCCAGTATGATTTTCAAGTCGCGTAAGCTATGATATATATATAATACATAATCTGATCCCGAAACGAACGTAGTACGATCAGCTCAAGATTAAATTTGTACAGAACAGATTTATTAGATATCCGTATTGAAAAGTATTGAAAAAATGAATTTCTAAATTGAATTATTAAAGGTTGTAAAAATATTGAAAAAGAAAATGCAAATTTTCATGCGGAATTTAATTAAAACTTTTCCTCTATTTCTAAACGTTAACGCTTTTACAGGCACCCGTGCATTCGGAGATGCGATATCATCTTTGGAGAGAGAGAGAGAGAGAGAGATGTCATTTTGACAACCATTTGTATTGTGAACCTCTTGTCTATATCTTTTCGGATTAACAATATCATTTGACTGTACGAAGAAATGAGGTTAAAGTGATAAAAATGCGTTATTCTTGAAAATTTCGGAGATCATCGTTAAAAAAAGTCGATAAATCTTTCATGTGCACGAATGGAGTAATAATTCATTTTATCCGAAATTCATGTGGACACATTTAATAAATGCGTTTCCGAGATCCCGTGGTACATTAACAACATAAACTTGACGTCAAATCGTATTCCTGATTTTTTACCTACTTTTCAACTTTAAACGTAAAAGATTTTATTTCATTCGAAAACAGCGTTGATAACTACAGCGTAAATAACTATAATTACAGTTAGATAATTATAGTTAGACGAGCAAGCGGTTGAACTAAAATCTTTTTCAACTGCTTCTGGCTTCAATTTCGTAATTTTCTTATTTCACGTAGTACTACATGACATCTAATCGTTTCCTTTATCGCGATCGTATAATATCGATTACTTTTCAGGCTCCCCGTACTCCACTCGGTAAAACCTCTATCCGGAGGTGATCTCAACCAATGCGAAATTGTCGAACCCCTCAAATGATCACTCAATTCAAGAAAAAGAGTTGGTACAAATAGCAAATGAATTGAAAAGCAAATAAAATAACTTACTTTTACACGATCGTAGTTGCGAATTGTCGAAAATCTACTCTTGTTAAATGGAAAACGCTAAAACCATAGGTAGCGTATACGGTAAGTGAAATATTGATAATAATAAGGGCCCTTTTTCACATTCGCGTTAACCTCTGGATAATAATTTATTTATGATTTATCGCGACTTCTTACGATCCAGATAAATGTGATTCATGAAAGGAGAACCTGGCAAAGTCGAGCGTTTACCGAGGACAATTAAATGGGCCATGGAAGTGACCCCAACTACCCCGAAATGAAACCGACGGGAATGGAAGTGACTTGGACGCCTTCGACGGGCACGCATTTAGCGTCGGAAAGACGGACATGAGAGCCGCTGGTTATGCCTCGAGAGCAAGTGAACCAGAAGTGAGCCAACGGATCGCTGTCCCAACGGCGCAGGCTTTCATCAAGACTTCATTAGGTCTGCCTAAATGTATTATGACTTCTGATTGAGTGGAGCCGCAATATATATACGCTCGCACCCAAGTCCATTGCTTTGTGCTTGGCCTCCAGTCTCGAATCTCTCGCCCGCTCCATTATCTCCTTCCCCTTTCTCGCTCTCTCGCTCTCTCTCTCTCTCTCTCTCTCTCTCTCTCTCGCTCGCTCGCTCGCTCTCGCAGCCACTAGCGCGCTCTCTTTCTCCGACGAATTATTGTGACTCGGTTGTGATTCTACTCGCCGATACCATTAGTAGGGACAGACTGAAAGCGACGACTTTCCTTGTGGCTGATAATTAAAATTGTATGAAACTTTGAGCGCGCTTCCTTCGCTAAGCCTTTTCAAAGTGCCCGAGTTACAGCAGTTACACTGTCAGAAAATTATAATACACCGGCCACGGAACTTGGACCGTGCTCGAGGAATACAACGTCGCTTAAAACGGAATTTTGCACTCGTTGTAGCTCCGGAAGACGCCTGCGATTTCTGAAAATTGTATCGACGCGTTCGCTGTCCTCCTTATATGCATAATTACTTCGTTTCTGTAAACTCGAATCCTAAGCTCGAACGTATTGGAAATTGAAACAATTCGAAGACTTAAATTGACAAGTCCTACTCGGCCCAGATTTCCTCCCAGATAGAGTATTATCTAGTACGGACCTACGATAAATTTCAAACAAAGGTTTATCCCACGAAAACACATAGATCAGAGCGATATTCGGATGTAAAAGTCTTGAAAATCATTCGTTTGGGAAATAAAATTTGCGCGATAAGAGCGCTTTCATCGAGAAAATCAACAATCGCGATATACGATATTTAATACGCTGTGTCAAATAATAGGAGGGCCGCGAGAGAAGCTTAAGGGCGCCGAGTAGAAAAGGCAAATAGACTTTGAAGAAGCGCGTAAGGCTCCGCGGGAAGCGCACGCGCGGCTATTTAATCCTCGCAAATTAAAAGTGCCCGACTCCTCTCCATCTCTTTTCAAAGAATCCTTCTGTATCGTCCGCGCCGCATCATCTTCTCTCTAAGCGTCGCGACGCACTCTTGAAACGTACGTATACGTATACGCCTACAGACGTAGGCCTGCGTTTTCCGCAACCCCGGCCACTCGCTCCGACTCCATTTACAGAAACCCCATCAAAGGGATTGTGGCATTACGCTTTAGAGTTTCGGAGGCGGAAGGCGCCCTTGCGAGTGAGTGCCGGACCGCGGCTTCGACGCCAAGGGCTCGTCTCTCCTTCTTTCCGTCACCGTTCTCTCTCGCTCTCTTGCTCTCTTGCTCTCTTGCTCTCTCTCTCTCTCTCTCTCTCTCACTCACTCGCTCACTTGCTCACTTGCTCACTTGCTCTCTTGCTCTCTTCCCCCAATGGTTCTCATTGCGCTGCAACTATCGCAAACACCGGTATGGACCATTAGTCCAGTGGTAATTATGGATTTTCTTTGTCAAGCGTTCCGGATTTCAGTTTCAATTTACAGTCTTAATTGCTCGGACTTAGCAGTGCGGTAAGTGAATAACACGAATCGTTTATTTCCAATGATTAATTTTGCGTTTTAAATATACGAATCGATGCAATGCTGGCAAGATTCGTCATTATTTGACATTAATTTACTCTCCCATGTGTAACATCCGTCGTAGCTTATCTTAGAATAAGGAGGGGGAAATTGGTGATTATTGCTGTTGGAAAAGGAGGGCGGAACATTACACGGAACATAACATGTCGAACGCACGCTTTAACTCCGCGATCACCGAAGACCACGATGCACATTTTTTCCGTCGAAGAAATCGAATTTCCCAGGACTGGAAAGCCAGGCATTTTCAGATTATTCGATGATGAAGCAAACACAGCGATGCGGATCGGACGCCTCCTTTTTTCGTTCTGCGTCTCTAGTTTGCAGGTGAGCTGCTTTTCCCAACCGAAAGGGAAAAAAGCTCGCGCGCTCGGTGGAAAAGCCGTCAGGGTAGCCCCAGACGGTAAATGAGTATTTGTCTTTGTGAATAAATAAAATGCATTACACGCGGAATCGCGGAAGGGAAAAAGAGTGTCCGGGAACGACGAGTTGAGAGCCGAGCGACGAAAAAGGGCAACCGCTTGGATCGCGCCGACAACTTCAAAAGCCATTCGTCTCGTTGCGTTTCTTCGGACACTGTTTACCTTTCATTCGTACCGTATCGTGCGTACACTCGTGCGTCTACACCGATGTACATTTCGCTTTTGATAAGGAACGAGTCGTTTACGCCGGCGCTTCATCCTGCTACGGTGCCTCGCTGTTTCGCGATCCGTTGTTTCTTTGCGTTGCTTTTTCCGCTTCTCATCAAGACTGGATCAACTTTGCACCGCTTTTATTTCGCGACGCATTATTACCGAGTTTCTTTGAAAAAGAGACGTACCTTCATTCCTGTACTTTTCCTAAATTTCGGTAAATATTTCGCGATTCGACGACGCATTATCCTTACGAACGCGAGGAAACCTCGAAAGCCTTAAACGGCGTTTCGCGTGCTTGCATCCACACGAGCACAAGATAAAACTAAGGGTGAATCGCAGGTATTGCGACGACAAGTTTTAAATTAAATTTTATGAAAATGATGAAAATAGATAAAAGTAAAGAGAGCTGGTAACTCCTTAATGTTCCGTCGACTCGCTTAGGTCTCCCTAATAACAACAACAACAACAACAACAACAACAACAACAACAACAACAACAACAACAACAACAACAACTCTATGGAGTTCCCGGTAAGGATGGGTTGCCAAATTTCTAGATTTTAAATTATAAAACGTCAGGAAGGCTGGAACTGAAATTCAAATCAATTGACTTAGTGGGGAGATGAGCCGCGCGCACTTTCGCATAACCGCGAGCGCGCGGTTTATTTAGCATCGAGCGAACAAGTTTTCGCGGATCGCGAATTCTCGCCCCGATGTTCCAAGTTTCAAAGTCCGCGTACCTCGACGCGGGCATCCCGACACCGCAGCTGCGCCTGCGCTCGGCCCCACTTACGCCGGAAATTCGAAAGCGAAGTCATCGCAAACGTTCGACGGTTGCAAGTTTCCAGCGGAACTCAAGCGCAAACGGAATTCGATATTCCTAGTTATGTCAATTATTACGATATTTCGCGGCGCGCTCATCGAGCGATCTTCCCCGATCTTCCAAATTGTTTCAAACTCCAAGAAGTAACGTACTACTTTGTGTCATCGTTTCGCTTGCCAAAACGAACTGCCGCGTCATCTTGGTAAATGTGATAAATGTAAACGTGATTCTTCCTTTAGCGCCTCACTGTACTTTTTAAATATAAAATTAAAAAAAGTCAAGACTAAGTACGCTGCGACTCGAAAAGTTTTTTTCTTCTCAGGATCACAAGATTTATGGAAAGCTTGGCTTCTGCACCGACGTGTGAGAAATCGAGATTTCGCAATATCCCTCTCTCTCTCTCTCTCTCTCTGTCTAAAAGTACAGTATAATTTCAAGGGAGCACAGCTGTTAGACTGCGAGAGTAGTAAAAAGCAGAAAGTAAAGTGCAAGGTAAGAAGGAAGGCTTGTAATGCGAACTCGCGTACGCTTCTCTCTCTCTCTCTCTCTCTCTCTCTCTCTCTCTCTCTCTCTCTCTCTCTCTCTCTCTCTCTGAAAGCCGTAAGACGGTCGAATTGAATTTGCAAACTTGCAGATTGAATTCCAACTTGCCTATTATAGGGTGCGTCTGTTCCGGTTAAGAGCCCGGGCCAACGGGAATTAATGTCGATACGCTACACCGAGGTCGAGGATTACCTCGACAACTCTCCAAAGGATTGCAGTACATTGTCTTAGACTGGGGCGCAAGTGCAGGGCTCGCGAATTCCTCTCGAATTTTAACGTTAAACAACGCTGGCTACGCCGATTATCCCTCTGAGGGGATAATCGGGCCGCGTCGCACTTTTGCGGTCAATCCGCCTTTGTGTCGACGATTGACGTCGGTGTGAACTTTCTATCGCTTGAGGGAGGAGTAGGAATTGCCGGGGGTCAGGCGGGGGCCTAATGCCAGGACCGCGCAAAGGTTTGTCGTGTTTGTCGTGTTTGTCGTTGAAAAAAGCTAAATCGAGAATACGAGTCATTGAATGGAATGGAAAGCGAATTGTCGCGCAATGATATGAAGCTTCGATCGTATCTAAGCAAAGGTAAAAGTATTTTAGATCTTACTTTAGAATGTAGTTATCTTCGGGCTAAGTAAAAGTCCAGTGGATACATACCTGAAACAAAGAAAAAGAACAAAGTTATCGATAAAGCGGTAAGGTCGGCTTTATCTAAATCATTTGTAGAGAAGTTAAGCAAGTAACGGCATAGGTTTGAGTCACTGGCGATAAACTAAGCCTCAGAACTGGAATTTACATCTTTGGCGGAGGGAGGAAAAAGCGTAAAATTTATTCACGTAGGTATATTCCGGCGGCAATTTTCAATGAGTAACAAAGCCGAAATAATTCAAAGCTCAACGAAGGCGCTCTTACTCGACGAGCTGAGTTCATGCCGCCGGAAAATTCTCTCTCTCTCTCTCTCTCTCTCACACACACACTCGCTCTCTCTCGCTCTCTCTCTCTCTCGCTCCCTTCTCCCTCGTAGAGCTACAAACGCAATAACTGGAGAAGGGTTAGACCAGGACACGCGCGTAAATGTAGTTATAAATAAATCCAGAAGCTCTTAATGCTTGCGCAAAGGAGGAAGGCGAAAGAGCGCCCAAGACGTCGTCGAGTCTCGTACAACGTACGTACACCGAGGCCCCGACGTATAGTGGCTTCGTTTTCCTTCGCTCTGGAATGTAGTTACAGTTCAAGCGAAGGCTTTTGTGGGATCAAAGTTTATTCAATTAACTCGGCGTCTTCTTTTAAATTAATCGCTATTATTAACGGGTGGGGAAAGATTATTCCTCGAATTATTCTTGTATTAAAATTAATTCCATTTTCTTCTTGAACATCTTTTTTCTTTCCGTACCCGAATGACACCGAAACGACACTTGTCAGTCGATGCGAATCTTCGTATTCTCAATTATCGATCGAGTCCGCTATGATCGAAGGACCATTGAAGGACTGTACATCGCAATAATCGTTGCTGCCGCTTGGCCACTCGAGTGAACAAATGCGCAAATACTTTCTCGATAGTAGTGTGAAAGTAACGTTAGCCGTTGGCAGGTTTCGCAAGAGTAATGAGTAAGTAGAATAAATCATGGGGAAAGAGAATAATTTGAAAACGGTGGAAAAGCAAAAGTAAAAGAGACAAAAGCACTTTGAAGGAAAAAGGTATAATTTGGTTGAGCTGCACCCACTTTAAGGCAGACGGTACACAAAGACAGGGTATTTCGTAGGCGCGTGCCGAGGATATCGACGTGCGTACGACTCTTCCGCTCGAGCATTTCTCGCATTGTTACCACCGGGTCCCTCGTTCTCGCGATTTGAGGGGCGCGTGTCGACACGTACGCCTGTAAATCCACACCGAGAGAACGAAGCCCCGGAGTCTTGTTATTCCTCCTCGTCGACGCCTGAGTTACGTATGCCGATGCACGTACCCGTGGTTCGTACCCGTGGTTCGTATCCGCGAAACACTCGTCGTTTGCTCGTTGTCTTGTTTCGTCGCCCGAGTCCATCTAAATCTCGAGTACGAGGAAGCGAACGCGTCGATGACTGTTGCGAGACGCGACGAAGGGAAGAAATAGGAAACGTTTCTCTCTCTCTCTCTCTCTCTCTCTCTCTCTCGACAACTGTTATTCCGTTTTCTCGTTGTCTGGAATGTCGTACCAATGCAATATTCGGGCTGGTAATATTTCGTCGCTGCATTCTTAATAATCGGGTGGTGGTAACCCTTCCCTGGCAAAGATTTTCTTTTACGCGGTAGCGTACGCCAATGATTTTAACATTTATTTTGATTTGGAGAAATTTTCCTTTTCCGCAGCAAAAGTCGACAATCGAGTCTCATCCTCTTGGAATAAATTACCGCTCAATCCTCGGGCACTCGACGAGAGAACGCAATGGTAAAAGAAGTGTAGCGTTCTCTCTGGTACGCGAATATTCGTACTAATAATAGTAATAATAATGGTAATAGTGATAACGATAACAATGATGATGATGATGAGATTGATAACAATGGCAGTAAATAATTTATATGCCGTTAAATTGCAGATTTTGAAATGTTCGCACGTCGCACTTATCCGCAGCTCATCGTTCCGACGCCGAGCGAAATCTCATAATAGAATAATGCAATGAGACTCGAAAAAAGGAAGGAAATCCAAGCCTCGCATTCATCAAAGTCATCGCGCTTACTGGCATCTATAGTGGGGAACATAAAGGTAAAGAGGGAAAACAGAGCTCTGACGGAGCTCTATATTCTCTATATTCTCGATATTCTCGATATTCTCTATATTCTCGATATTCTCTATATTCGGAAGCCGTAAATATAAAGATGGGGAAAATGCGCATACGCGTCAAAGGAGAGAAGAAAAAAAGCAATTATCCCGTGGATGGAAGGGAGGATGTAAGGTCGGTGAAAAGCGATAACAAATGAGCACTCAATTCGCCAAGTATTTCTATCTAGCATTGGTTCGGAAAAATGCTGGCGCCAAGGGTAAGAAGAAGAGCGCGATCGCGAAGCTCGACGTCGCGCCCGAAGGAAAGCCGTAAGGAAAGATCCGTAAGCAACGGATCCGATGCCTCTGTCGAGGAACGGGCGTCGCAACACCCGTACTCGTACAACGCCGGTGAAATGAGTCGCGAAATTGTTTCCGTCTGGAATTTATCAATTTTCTTTGAAGGCATTCTAATTGCACTAATTTGTTTGTCTTGGGGAGAGAGGAAAGGAGCGCTAGAACAACGTTCGCTCTCCCTCCCTCCCTCCCTCCCTCCCTCCCCCCTCTCTCTCTCTCTCTCTCTCTCTCTCACTCTCTCCCAATCTCTTTGACTTTCTTCTACTTTACATTGGATCTCGCTATCTCGCCCGGCGAACGAACGAAGAATCTCCATCGTTTAATCTTTAAGCGCCTGTTCCCCGGATCCTTTTGGCCCGTGGGACGGAATGAAAGCGAGCGCTGGGCGTGTTCGTCTCGAACTCCTCGACGCGACCGCTGTTGTTGATGTTGCCCTAACTATTGCCGTGTTCGCCTTGCCGCCGTTACCGCTAGATTCGATCCCGACGTATTTCTCCCGAGGAGAAATACGAACTCGAGCGGCCCGCAGACACTCGATCGCGGGACAGGAAAGTGCGCGAGGCACAACAACACTTGTGCCTCTTTGTACGTTTAGATAACGAATTATCATTTCGCTTCTATCTTCAGGACCTTTATTATTAGAGTATTTATAAACACGATACATCGCCTGCGGAACGAGGAAAAATACGTTTGGTTATTCGTCTGGCGTTGAAAATTCAAGTTACCGACTTATCGAACGTACGGGGCTAATAAATCGGGAATTCCTTAAAAATATTACGTTTATAGTCGCTTGCTCATACGGTGCTTTTAAAATAAGTTTAAAGTAAGTTTAAGGACGAATAATTTTGGCTTTTAACAGTTACTTGAATTTCAATGTGATAATGTAATAGAAGCTTTCGTCTTGTACGAAAGAGTATAATATTTCATTTACGTAGATATTGAGGTGAAAGATGGTGATGGCTGATGAAAGAAAAAGTCGAAAGAAATGAAGAATCTTAATAGAGGAAGAGTGAAATCTTGAAACGTTACAAACTTACTAAAATAGCGATTCGATGTAGTGCCAGAAAAGGGTTGGCCTCTTGTCTCTCTCTCTCTCTCTCTCTCTCTCTCTCTCTCTCTCTCTCTCTAACGCATTCTCGCTTGCTCTTTTACCCTGGAAGATGAGCCAAGCAGTCTGCGCGCGCGCGCGCGCGTGTGTGTGTGTGTGAGAGAGAGAGCACGAACAAGAGAGGCAGATTGACGGACAGAACTCGAAAGACAAAGATCGATCGACGGGAAGATCGCAAAATGGGAGCGAGAGGGCCAATGATGGTATCGGAGCGCACGGCAGTACCACGCGTGATCATTAATCTCCGACGAGCGCGAAACTTTACGCGCGATCTACGACCGCGAACGAGCGCACGGGATCTCCGTGCCCCTTAATTATTCTCGACGCTTTGCGTCCGCGTGTTTCGTTTCGCGCCCATTTTATTGTTCCATTTATCAAAAATCGCCCCGTCCCCGACTGGAGAGTTACGGGTGACGTACTCTCGATTAAATGCCAAATTGGCTCTCACCCTGGAGACTCTTCGATTTCGCCGAAGGGGCGCAAACTCTACTCTTTCGTCAAAGCGAGTCTTTTTCTCCGAGATGCTCTCTAGATGCTCGGATTATTGTATTAACGCGCGATTGACGAAAGCGTATTGCGCACTCGATCCGAAGTTACAAATGACCAGCGCTTCCGAGGCTCGACCTTTTTACACGCCAGATTCATCTCTCTTTTTAATATTTTGTCATTTCATCGGCGTATATCATTCTTATAATTTTATTCGTACAAAGGGGAGGAAGGAGCGTTACCTACTCGAATTGGCTATTATTTCCAACTCTTCGTAAAAGTTCGTTAACTTAACAGATGTACCATTATCGTGGAATTAGGCATCGAAGGCTTGTTAAAAGCTACGATGCTACGAGCAAGCGTATCATCTTACACATGCCAGAGTTCGATTACTTATTTTCGATCTGTTCTATAGAGAATATGAATTTAAGTTGAAATTACGTAATCCATATAGGGTTCGGCTAATCCGCGTTTCATCTGGAACGCGTATATCTACCGCGGTGAGTCATACGTTACTAAAAAACAAGAAACGTTTCACAAATGTACTATCGAGTTACAGAAGCAAAACAATTACTACATCTGAAATTCATAGGGTTATTTTCTGCAAAAACCTTAGACTCCGTAACATTTATTCGCAATCGCGTTCGTTTCTCAACACCACAACCCTCTGTCCAAGTGACAAAATCTTCTTCGTTACGATATGTTCGAGACGCGGGTGTATCATCGAGTACACACAGGGCTGTTATCAAAAGTTATCAAATATTGGTAAAATCGTGGATGTCGAAAAATTATAAGAAAATCGTGAAAAAAAAAAAAGAAAAGGGACGAATGCGTGATTTAGAAACTCGTGTACAAGATATCGGCCTTGTCGCAAACTTATCGCCCTTGTCGCAGTGATCTTCGCGCGTGAAAGCGACACTTAGAGTTTGACAAAACTGTCTGCACGTAAGGCAAACGGAAATTTTATCCTCTCGGGGAAAAACCGTGGGAGTCTGGGGAAAGCAAAAATAACTTTCAGCGCAGCGGTGAAGACTCTCGCTCCTTATCGAATGCGCAGACTATATCGAGCATCAGCCCTCGACGTATAACGAAAAAGGAAAGAGATAGATCGATAAAGAAAGGGTAAAAAGGAGGTGGTGTCAAATTTCGCGAACTCGCGCACACCTACCTACGGACGTTCGTACAGGGAGTAAAACGCGGAGAGTGGAAACGGATAGAGAAGATAGAGAGATACGGCCTAAGGAGGGGAAGAAGGAGAGAAACATGCGCATAAAGAGATGCAGCTCAGGAGTCGCGCAGTGGCTGATATCAAAGAACGCGAGTGAGGCAAACACAATACGGCCAAGCGAGAGATGCTGATGCGATTGTAATACATGGATAGTGGTGGACTGGTGATCCATTGTCTCGTCACGTCCTCTCCTCTCGCCTACCCACTCGCGAGCTCTTTTATCTCGATCCCCAGACTGTCTCTCTCCGTGTCTCTCTCCGTGTCTCTCTCCGTGTCTCTCTCCGTGTCTCTCTCCGTGTCTCTCTCTCCGTCTCTCTCCATGTCTCTCCGTCTCTCTCTCTCTCTCTCCGTCTCTCTCTCTCTCTCTCTCTCTCTCTCTCTCTCTTCGATGAATACGTAACGTACGTATCAGTCCGTATCGAGTGAGCATCCAACGAAAGTAGCACGCCCGCGTCGCCGAACGCATGTGTGTGCGTGCGCGCGAGAGCTGCACGCGAGGGGTTGGGGATGAGAGCGAAAGACGGAAAGGGAGTCTCGAGTTGTAGGATCATAATATGGCTCACTCGGCGCTCGCACTCGCCAGCGTTGTACTTTGCATTTACAATGAGGCTGGTGAGAGAGTCGACGGTCCGTCGAGCGACCGACCGATTCATCTTTTTCGTCTCTTGCATTGTTCGTTTAGTTTACATTTGTCTAATAACGCGCTTTTGGCAGGAGCCATTGGAATCGAACGAGAACCAACGACTAACCAAATTTCACCGCAGTGAGTACCTTAATTTTGAAGGTACTCTTGAATCGCTTGAGAAATTAAAATACCGTTTCGAGCGATATGTCCTTTTTAAATTGTGGGATAATTTTCATTACTTTTCACACACAGAGTTCAAATGTAATAAATTTCAAATTAGTCTGCGAAAATGTGATACTCGAGTAAAACTAATTTCTTCCATGCAATTTCAGATGAAGTTGGCCAAATAGATAATTATAAAAAGTTTTTAAAAGTATCTCGGTGATTGGATCAAGAGTCAGTGTTAAAAAAGAAATGTACTTATAAGAATTGTAAAGTAATCGACGAGGTGAACGACGAACGCGGAGTGAGTACGAATTTTCTGCGATTGCTTTCATCGCGTTTGACGTTTCCACTCGTAATACGTTTTCCATTGAATGAGTGTAACATTTATCGCTGTAGTCAGCTTTTAAAATCGAATGACAATCGTAAAATGTACGAAAAAATAAAGACCAAGTACCGATGAACGAGATAAAATCTCGCGCAAAGAACACTCGGACGTTTTGCTGAGCTGGATGTTCGTGTGCAGCCAGAAAGAGCTGAAGCGAGTGAGCTATATTTATGAAATAGTTCGTATAAAGGTCTATTAAGTTTATTGCGCGTATGCGCTCACGCGTAATTTACATTAAAAAGTTCGTAAGTTTATAAGAAAATGATGCTCTTAAAATTAGAAACACGGGACAGAACCTTTAATAAATGTAACGAAAGACAAAGCGCGGAAACTGCAACATATTTTCGACAAAACTGTACCGTTAAAGAAAGCAGCTCTGAAAAGTGTAACAAAGGCAGAAAACATAAAAGAATAGATGAGCCGAAGACGAGAGCGAGCGCGTGAGACGATGGAAATGCCGTCGGTGATACGGAGCGAGCGGTGCGAGAAAGAGAGATGTAGCTGATAAAATGATGATGCGGGACTGGAACGATCGATCGATCGATCGATCGATCGACGACTTCCGCTCGACGCGCGTACGTGCCGATTCGAGACTCGCGCAGGCATTTCTTCTTGCTACTGCATTTCCAAAGGAAAACCCTAATTAACCTCACCGAAGCTCTACGACTTTGTCCGGGCTTCCCATTCGTAACCTTTTCACCTGTGACCCGCCGATTTTTAAATACATCGAGAGCGAACGCTGCCCGTCTTCCGCATATTCAGAAGCCGTGCGCAAGCCTTGAATTGCTTTGCTTTTTTTCTTGCGAGTATAAAAGTTGCTCGGTTATTACAAAAAGTTATTACAAGGGCTATTCGGATTATTCGTTGGATGCCACCAACGAATTGGATAAAAGTCACTTATGATTCGAGTATGTGCGGCTATGCGTTACAGCTTCTTTACTTACAAGTAATAACGTTGGTTTAAAATTTCTTTGCTTGGTGCGAGTTTAATAAAGACTTTATTTATAATATTGTTTAGTAAAACGTGCTAAAATTATCTTACGTTGTGATAAATGAAAAATTGATAAACAATCATTATGTACTGCAAGTTGATTTGAGCTTTAAAACTAATTGGATTTGTCCGATGAATGTCTTGACTGCGAATAAGTCTTTGTACATTAATAATAATAATGATGATTTAAAATCGTCACAAGGACTTCAAGACTATCGGTCTTGTAAATCTATAAAGGAAATACTCGCAATAATTTATATCTCAGAGCATTTTCTTAGGTAATAATTTATCGCATTTCGAGAAACTTTTTATTTTCGAAAATTTGATAAAAATACAATTCGATCAAATTACAAAATATCTACGACATATTACAAAATCTAAAATAATGGCAATTATTGTGAAAATGTACTTGAAATAAATTTTCATCGAGCCTACTTGATGGTGTGCGTATACTTTTATTAGCAATGAATTTTAATTGCGTTTTTCTGCAGCACTTATTATCATTCCATTTAAATATTACAAAAGATTTTTTCACGTCAATTCATGAAAACAGAATGCGCGTAAACTTCGCTTTTAATAATACGCTTTTTAATGAAAAAATCAAATTCTCTGTAAAATTTCAAAGTCGATAAACTGAAGGGAGTTTGATAAGCGTAGTTGGTACGTAAAAGAAATTTCTAATATTTATTATTTTAAAATGAAATTTTCCTCACTTGCTTAGATCGATTAAAAGCACCATATTTGCAAGCACAATTTCCGCTAGCAATATCTTCGCGTGTAATAATACACATGTAGTATCATAAAAATGAATAGTTGACAACAATTTATAGCCGGATAAAATTTTTGCCGAAAGAATGTACATACGCGAAATTTGCTGAAATTATCGCGTTCGCCAATAAAGGAAGAACGCGAGGGAAAAATATTTGATATGTTTGTCGATTTTAAGACAATCGTGACTGCTCGATCGAAAATGGCCTCTGACAAAACGATCTTCATTTATAAAATAAAGTCCCCCAAATATTTGGCGATCAGAGTGAGGCCAAAATGTACGAAAAACGAACGCGAAAAATGTAACGAGACCGAGCAATCGTAAAAATTCCAGAGGGAGGAGTCCAGCCAAATTTACAATGAAAATCCGCGTAATTAACCATCGGAATGTCAAGCAGGGAATCAGCGAGGAAGATAAAAAGAGGCACGCGCCCGGGGGTCGATTAAAAACGTGAGCACTGGCAGCACATCCACGCGGCCGTGGAAAAACTAGAGAGAGAGAGAGAGAGAGAGAGAGAGAGAGAGAGAGAGAGAGAGCGAAGCACTTTTATCCAGATGGATCGTCATTTTTTGGATGAAATATTTCCGACCTCGATGAAAAATTAATCAAATATTTATTAAAGATCTCTGTGCGTGCGATCTCAAAATTTTATTTCCACTGAGGTTCTGAAAAATGTGAAATATTAAAAAATTCTGCAGATTTTCCGACACTTTATAAGTCAAATATTTGTATAGGGTTAACGTGAAAATGTTGAAATAATAAAAAATTACTTATACATGAGCCTTGAGTCGGATTATTTAACGGGGATTCGACAAATCAATAGCTGATACGGAAAAAGTCCATTGTCCAGAACAACAGCGTTGGACGACATTTGAAAATACGTACCCGTTAAATCACTTATTTCACCGGAGCAGCATTAATTAATTCTCTAATGCAGACCTGCTCCCGATTCACTCGACGTTCGCACGCCCTTAATAACAATAACATCCTAACATCCAGTGAATAATGAAATCGTTGTAAATAATGATTAAACGCAATTAATACCGTAGCAAGGGAAGAAAATAAAAGGAAGACGATAAGGCGGCGTAGGGCCGGGCGCGGCGGTGGGGCGGGGCGGGGAGGGGCGGGGCGGGGGGGAAGCGAGGGGGGAAGCGAGCGAAACGCGAAACTAACATAGCGAGCGGTAAATTTATATGACTAATACGCCGGCTGGGGGTCTTAATATCGAAGGCGCGGGAGCTTTTGGCAATCCGAACAGCCAGAGCGGAGCGGAGAAAGGAGCCCAGAGGGGGAAATCGTAGAGTCGGAGAAAGGGATCAGCGAAATCGCAGTGTCACGGAATGTATAAATGTTGAGTTAGTATAATCAGCCGAATGAAATTTCCGTAAATCTTGAGCTCTCCCGACTCCCGTGGCAACAAGTGTGACGAAGGGATATTTCATCGTGTGCGTTCGAATTTTCATATGCTCCTGCGATCCTCCTCGTCGAGTAGAAAAATTATCGCTTTCCTTCTCCTCGGCACGATTCTGAATCACGAGCACTTGGAGGATGGCTTTGTCGCGCTATTCAAATTTAATCGCTATTAATCGGTATCGCATTATTTTAATTCTTGTCGAATGCAGTAGTCGCGTGGAAGGTAAATCTGTGGTCTATACGGTTGGCAACTCTACGTGGTTATAATCAAGTCCCGCTTCTTTCTCCTTTCTCTACGTTTATTTTTCCATAAATCTATCGACCAGATGAGAATCACAAAAATGTATTCAAATAACCTCAAACCTTTTCGAAATTTCAATAACAAAATACGTAAGCTTTCGATACTACAAAGATAAAATCATTCTATGCCTCGTAATGCTACTATCATTACGCGAGGGAAGAAACCACCAGGAATTACCGGGAATTACATTTGCTACAAATAAGCTGTGATAAGGCACTCGGTGCTATAAATCAGCCTCGTGGATTCGTCGTAACTGACAGAAAAATCCGGAAGCCATAAATAATTCAGTGCTCATCCTAGAAGGCGTGTATACACGCCAAAACACGAGTCCTTTCCTTTCTCCGGGGGGCTAGAGGCCCTAATCTTTTCTGCGGAAGGAAAAAAAACGACCAACGAAGGGGTGTACCAATGAACGAGTGTACGTGCGCGGACCTAAAGTGGAAATTCGCGAAAGGCACACCTGCAACTATTCTTCTGTCCATCAGCCTTATACTTTAATACTTAATTCCATTTTCGCCTCTAATTGGACGGTTTTATTAAGGGATGCATATTTCAGATGGCGTTTTTATTATACCCATCGTTCGTCTTCTATGCTACAGCTCTGTGTGTTCCTTAGTGCAACAGTATTCGCGAAAGGGAGTTTGACGAGGCTTTAAAAAAAAAAAAATTAGACTTTTCTCTATCTCGCTTCATTCACCCCTCACTCCCACACACCCTCTCTCGCAAAATATTAGCGCCGAACGAAGAAATCTCGCACCCCTTTAGCTAGAGGCGCTTCTCTCGTTTTTTTTTTCTTCGTTAGCTTCGGGCTTCCGTGTATATTCGCCTCTTTCGTATTGTTCCACGGATTAAAGTATACGGAAGTGTAATTTCTTTACGAGAGATGAGACCAGAGAGGAGTTTGAAACTCGCGTGGCAACGAAATAAAATCGAGATAAAGGAGTACGAGAGAGAGAGAGAGAGAGAGAGAGAGAGAGAGAGAGAGAGGACGAGGGCGAGGGCGAGGGCGAGAGAAAGAGATAGACCAGGAGAAAAAGAAAAAGAAATCTTGGCGTTTCTTCTCGTCCAATTTTAACTGGTATTTTTTTCTATAAAAGGGAGAACGATGAAACATCTTCAAACGGAAAAATACTGCGCATAGTTCTATACGAGCGGTCGTTCGTTCTGCTGTTGTGCCTTGGGGCAGGATATACGTAAGAAAGGATTTTAGGCTTATAAGGAAGAAGACTGTAACAATATTATTTTCAGTAGTACTTCCAATAAGATGGAAAGTTTAAATAATTCAAGCTTGATAAATCGGTGCGTGAAAGGACACGGCTTTAAGCCTCACTAGTGATAAACTTTTAGAAAATTGTAAACTAAATTTATATTGTTTTTTAAAAACATTTTCTACGAACAATAAGTCGTCAGAAATTATGACTTTATGACTTATTTGCGATACAATCGATCTGTGGCATCCAACTGTTACCGTCCAACGACTGCATTCACGAGCTTCTGATTAAAATTTTCGAAAAGTAACTTTTGGTTGAATTCCTTCATCGGGTTTCTTAGAACTTCGTTAAAAAGGATCTTACTGGTGTGAGAAAAGAGGATATGAGTACAAATGGAAAAACATCCAAACATAATTATTGGGGAATTTTTTATTGGCTACTTAAAGGTGCACGTTCGATTGTTAGATGCTCCTGTTAATAAGCTATAATATTTCGGTCACTCGATACCCTAACATTTCATCTTTGATCTTCAAATCCAACACTTTGGATCTTCCTTATCAACGTGAACGAGACAGTAGCGTCACTAAACGGACGTTCCAGCTCACGCATAAAGTTAAATTAATAAGACAAAACGATAAAACAGTTGCTTGTCCACGGTATAAACAGCTTTACATTTGATTTTTAAAAAGTTTATTATTTCACGCAAGATACTCCTGGTCATGCACTTTTAAATAATTTTTCAGTGGTTTACAAACGTTCGTAAAAAAATCTTACTTATCGATATCGCGTACTGTGCATATACATGTACAATGCCAATTCTACGAATTCAATTCTAAATACAAATTCCTAATGGAATTATCACTGCTCGCGCAATAAACAACTAATTATGAAAGTTAGCCAATATTTTCTAAGGCTTGGCAATAGAAACGAAAAATATTTCAAAGCCTCTCGGTGTACGAAGACGCAAATGCAGGCAGCGAACGAGCCGAGAAGCAGTGCACGCGTACCACGAGACCAGGATTCGTCGCCGAGACTACGCGCCGAAAGAACAGGATATAAATTTTAATAAGCCTTGGAGTTGCGTCAACCCTTTGAGCCAACACCGAAATGAACGAATTAAAAGTTTCTCTCGTTTGGCGCGCGACGAGGGCTGGCGGGAAAAAGCGGGCCGAGAAGGACGACGTGGCTTTAACCGGTCTCGCGGTTGACATTTCGACTCGCGATTCGCCGTGAAATTGCCCAAGTTTCGTCATTTCTGGAGGCTCTTGAATTTATCATGGGCACCGCGTCCTGGGATTCGCGTAATTTCAGAAAAAGTGGAGCTTATTTTGCTGGCACTACCTAGGGAGAATAATCGTTGGATTTTATTGAAACCGTTCATTCGTTCCTCTTGCGTTTTTTACTTACTCGTCAGCTAAGATGGCTACACCTTGGAAAAGTTTTAATTGCAGCCCTAAAGTTTTCACGCTGAAATTATGTTTCCTTCTTTATGGACGCTCTGGAAACTCGCCGCTGTATTAAAATGCGTTAATTCTAAGATTCGGTACGGATCTAATTACCGTCTGCGTACCGCGTAGAATAACCTACGTTATTCTACCTAATCAGAAATGATACCGTATTGCCTGAGAGAGAAAGAGAGAGCTGCGTACGATCACCCGAATTTTTCCTCTACACCTAGTCCTTTAGAACGGAGACCGTCCCGCAGAACTCACCTAGAGAATTCACCAAACTGAGGAAACCTTCAACAACAGCGAAATTCGCAAGGTTCGCATTCCGAGGGAAATCCGGATTCTTAAGGGCCGTTGATGCGCTGTTAGCCAAAGGGACAAACGGCTAGTCGATCGATCAACGCCGAAGAATAATCCATAATCCAAGCGGAAAAGGAGAGCGAAAGATCACCCCAAAATAGCGAAGCCATCGTTCAGCTTCGTCTTTTCATTAAGGAGCGGTACGTGAAAAAGAAGAGCCAAGCGCAGACGCTACGCATAGAATATACGCGACCGGTGCATCGTCTTACCGAACGCGCGGAGTTTCGCGACTAAGATTTCAATTAAAACAACCCCCCGGTATGCCCGGGGATTAGGAATACGAATCCGCGAGAGCTCGCTTCGTCGTCTCCCCCCAGTGTAGGCTGGCTGTTATGACGCGGCATAAATATCAGCGTAAATTGCCTCGGCCGGGAGTCGCGAGAAGGGCCAAAGTGCGGATCGGCGCTAAGGACGCGGCAAACTTTTCCGGGGAATTAGGCGATTCCGCATTTATGAGTCTCGGATCGCCCGGACCCCGTGTTTTAGCTGGATCTATCGCAATACTTGGACCGCTTGCTTCCGTCTACCGAGAGCACGTCTGCAGGGTCGGTATACAAATTTGCCTCATTTTTCACGAAATTTACGCAACAACCCACGGAGTCGGATGTAAGGAAGCGAGGAATCGTGTAATCGAGGAACCGAGGAACCGAGGAACCGAGGAACCGAGGAACCGAGGAACCGAGGAACCGAGGAACCGAGGAACCGAGGAACCGAGGAATCGAGGAATCTCTACCTTCTCGAGCAATGATTCGTTAAAATCCTAAGTATTAGAAATAGGATTACTTTTTAAGCCTTGAAAGTCCAGTCTTGGAGTGATTCCGTCGTTATCGACGTCGACGTCGACGGTGTGCCCTTCATATAATGGGACGCGCTACGTCGAATCGCGACGCAGATGTGCCCCAAACAAATTCACCGATGCTTCAAGTTGGTGTACTATTCGTCGAAAGTAGGAAGACTCTCGGCGAGCGACTATTACGCCTAAGCAAAAGCGAGCTTTGTCTAGTCACCGAGAAGGGCAGAATAAGAGGAGCTCGCGCCAAACGCGGAAGCGAATGTCCGCAGCTCGTGCAAACCCTTTATATTCGCGGAACGCAAGAATCAAGCGTATCGAGTTTTCGGGCAAGAACCCAACTTCCTTTGGCGTCGCGCGGTGCCGGCGAGCACCGAACCCTGGAGAGAGCAAATCATATTCCGAAATCATAATTAACAGAATTATTCCGGAGTAACTGGATACGTTGTACCAGGGTCGAGCGGGGAATTCCCTCGTTCGCTCTCGCTGCCGGAGAGACGCCGCGACGGGGAGCGACGCCGACGCTTCGAGAGGGCTTACGTCTAAGAAGGGTTGCACGAGTACCCGTATCTTCCTCCCGCGTGCGTTCTCGTAACGTTTCACCCCGCGCCCTCTCGCGCCCACTGCGAAATTTCATATACGATTACTCGTCATTCGCAATTAGAAATTTCGTAATCGTATATAGTTGCTGGGAGATATTGTTGCAGGAAATTTTCCTGTTCCCGGTGCTTTAAACGTACATTGCAAGTTGAGTTTGCGGACGCCGTCGTCGAAGAAAACAACGGCCAGGTTTGATTAATGAATAACCTCGTACCGAGTACTCGGAGCTTAATCCTGGAGCATGCGATGTAGCCTTTGCTATGCTCAACATTATTCAATTATATCAACCATTGCACTATCCGAATTTCAAATCGATTTCATTTACGTTAATTATGCGAACGAACGTTAACGGAGCCTTGTTAGAAATTGCGTAAAAACTTTTCTTGTTACTTAAAGAATTGTTACGTAGGGGTATTTGTGAAAGAATCGTAAACCATAATAGAATAAAAATGTAATCAATCGATCAACGTCCAACGTTGATTGTCCTAAGTGATTAATTTAAAATAAAATATAATCAATTAATTCTCGATGTGTCATCTGCTTAAAAACTGTCTTCCTCGCGTAAAAAGTAAGTGGATGCGTCGGCGATTATGGAAAAGAGCGTTTATTTTACGCGCAAGAGTGTTAGTGCAAGAAGAGAAGTAATCTTAAGAAGTAATAAGAAATGATAATAAAGAGAAGTAAGAGAAGTACACGAGTTAGGACGTGAAATTCGTCCGTTGGCTCCATTATAAAAGGATACGCGGCAGCGAAGAAAATATTCCGATCGCACGCGCCCGTTAAGTCTCTCTTCCATCCCTCAACCCTCCGCTACAGCATCGCGCATAAGCATACGCACGCGCAGGCACACACGCGCGATATCAACGCGTCCCTTCTTCCAAGCCCTTGCCAACCCCCGTGCAAAGTTTCCCTTCTGCCCCGATGCGCGGCGCCGTGCGTCCTCGACGATACGCGAAACGTTACGCGCACGTCGACTCTGTTCGCTCTGGGGTGAAATTAAACGTCGGCGAATACTCGCTCCCGTGTACATATGCATGCGCGCGTACCAAGCCGAAATTCTCGCGAAATTGCTTCTGCCTTATTCAGGAGTCTAATCATCCCCACCCGAAATTACGCGCGCGTACGCGCTACCGTCTTACGTCAACTTTTTGCGAAGGTGGTTTTTGTTCGCAGACGCCGGTATTCGCCCGGTAAATTCACGCGCACGATATACCGAATCCCTCGTCTTCGCTGCAGTCGTAGACGCGCAAAAACTTAGGCGCATAGGTTTTCAATGAATATTTTCGGAACCTCGTTTAAGATCGACGTGTGTTATTGTTAATAACGCATGGAGCATGTACTCGATGTCGGTACCGTACCCTAGTGCAGTACCGAATGCAGCCAGTCTTTAGGGATTCTAAACGGACATATTTGTAACTAAGTCCAATAGGATCCAAGCAAACCTTAAGGATTAAGAAGTTGTCCCGCTAAGTAAGCTCGCAAGAGCATGAAAACCGATTTTCACAAAGGGGCGATTAGCGCAAGAGAACGTTAAACACCGCGAGAAGAAATCGCTTCGGACTACCGCTGAAAACGACGGGAGATGGAAGGTACGGGCTCCCGTATTGTGCCGAGAAAGGAATCGGCGAGCGCACGCCCAATACATTAGCGAGGCAGTCCGTGAGCGTCGTCGGAGCGCGAGGAGGCGCTTTGAAAAATCCGGGAAATCTCGGCCCACCCCCGAGACTTGGAAGCGCGCGGAGCACAAAAGGCGCAAGAGACAAAATCCGACAAAGCGACACCGATACGCGTTCTTCGCACTAGGAAACGCGCGCGCGCAAACCCGTGTGAATCCTTAACGCGCGCGGATCGGGCTTCGGGGGCTCCCATTCAAAAAGAGTTAGGCATGCGTGCGGGGCGAGGAGCGACGGAAAAGGAAAGTCGTCCGAGCGAGAGGATCCGTCGTCTCGCGAGGCGCGCGAATGAATGCGAGTGTCGCGCGTAGCGCCGGGAACAAAGGACCCGGAGGGCGTTAACTGAACTTTAATGGAGATCGCGGATAAAGGCCAGGAACAAGACTTAGGATTACGTCGGAATCGTTTCTATATCTCCTTACGTCTCTACCTGGGACACCGAAACCTCTGCCCTTCTCTCTCTCACTCTCTCACTCTCTCTCACTCTCTCTCACTCTCTCACTCTCTCTCTCTCTCTCTCTCTCTCTCAGGCACACGCTGCACTTGCGCCTCGACGATGCGACGATTTGCCAGCATCGGCGCTCCCTGTCGATTGGCTGTGATAAGCGCCTTACGATTGCCCGGAACGTACCCACGAGTCGTGAATCCACCCGAGGGAACGCCAGTTTTACGCACACGCATTCGTCCTCGCGCACCAAAGTCAACGAACGCGAAAAGTTTTCTGCGAAATCCTAGTGCCTCTCTCAAAGGCACAATGCCAAGTAGCGAACAAAGCCGAGAGCAGCGCGTTTTCTTTTTGTCATCGAGCTCCATCGGCTGGACCGTAATTCCATCTCGTCCCGGTGAATCTCACGCTCGACGTCCCCTTCGAGAAGGACCAGAGTACAACGGTACCTGCGCTCGTCGCGGAACCGCCGAATGTCTCCGCAGCATCTGCGACGTCTCCGGGTCCGTGATTTTTATCGGCTCCTGCGAACGGCGCAGATGTCCTCGGGGCCCGTCCCATTGTGGGCGTCGAGGTGCGAGCTGCAACACGGCCGACAATGTCTTTATCGGGGACATATCGAGTGTTTCGTGCGCTCTCGAGCAAATACGTTTTACTCCACGACTATTTATCTCCGCGTCAAACCGTACGACGGTTTCTTCTTTTCGGTATTGTGCGCACCAATCGAAATATCGCTTACCTCGGTGGACCTTACCGTGTTACACGTGAATTACACGTGTAGATATTCACACGTATTCGAGAAGAATACGCTGCCTCGGTTCGACGCGCGGGAGAGGCTGAAAAGCGTAGTCAGGTTGTATTGTTCCGGAGTGAATTTGGAAATTGTTCGGCAGGAGTGTCGTAGGGGAACGCGAACTCATCGTGTACCTCGATACTTGTCGAGAAATTTAAATGCGAATTCAGAAACGGAGAATCGTAGCGTGTGAGAGAAGAGCGAGATAAGGGCGGAAAGCCTCGATAAGCGATAAGCCTCGAGCAAAGCACTCCAAGGAGAATAATGCGCCGGAAAAGGCGCAAAGCACCCCTCCGGTACGAGGAAAAGCCCTGCGCCCTTTTCGCCGTTTCCGCGCGCCGAGGCTCAACAAGTCGAATAAAAAGCTCGTAAATAAGTGGCGCTATCCCACCCCTGGAAAAGTCAACCCCGGTGGCGCGTTTCTGCGAATGTCCCCGCGGACACCTGTTGCGCCCTCCTCCGGTCCCTCCGCAACGCCGGATGCGAGTCCTGGCGACGCGCGGGAGGAGGGCTCGAAAAATCCATGCCTCGCGCGTCTGTCACCGGCGCGTGCGTACCGGCGCATGAAGAGGTGGGGAGGAGGAGGTAATCGCACCAAGAACATGCGATTACCCTTTATCCGTTTTGCGGTGCGGGGGTCGGCGAGAGAGCGTGAGTAATGTTTCTCCGTTTGCCGTTTCGATGCTCACTAACGAGCTGCTTTCTGCCCATCTCCCTCTCCCTCGGCCCCTCTTTCTCCCGGCGAGCGCGCCCACACACGCGCACACAGAGAGATATCGTGGCTGGTCTCCGTCTCTCTCCCTTCTCTCTCTCTCTCTCTCTCTCTCTCTCTCCGATTAATTGATTTGCCCAAACTAAACGACCGCGCACTCGACGATCAAATCCAAGTGCTCTGTAATTTAACCTTTCCATTCGCGTTTCCTCCACTTTTTCCTGCACATTTTTCTTTCCGTTGCTTGTTAATTTAACTTTTTTATCCTACCGCGAAACGTTTCTTCCACGTACTCAGGGAAACGTTCCGTTCATATGAATATAACGATGTAATTACGATACAAAGTGGATAATGCCGACTGATATCAAATGTACGTTTCACTTCTGATTTTATAAGTGAAGCCATTTGCTCGAATTGAAACGAACCGAAATAAAATTAGTCTTGAAGGAGAAGTTTTCCTGTGAGACTATCCACGGATCGTAAAAAATTCTCTCTAGGTTTATTTAATCTCGGTTTATCGTGGCCAGAATACGGAAAGATCGAAGATTTCAGAGTTGTGATTTATTTAGGTAGAAATGTGCATTGAATCGATCGCCTCGAATCTTAATTCTCAATAACCCACGATTCAAATAAAAGGAAAATAATCATTTTTAACCTCTGATATCGACTCTGATAGAATTTCCATTTATATGAAGCATTTGTATTGTTTGCTGCCAATCAAATAATATTACAGTTCGAAAGTTTATCGGTGGCCCGCATATGAGGTAGATTGGAGGAAGCTCGTTAGATTCGAAAGTACTCGTAGTTTTCAGAGAGTTTTCATGGATATATGAAAAAGCCACTTGACTGAAGAAGCCGAAGAGAATTCGTTGAACCAAGAAAGAAAACCAAGAAAGGAAACCAAGGAAACGCCATCCGGATCGCAGGCTTTGGAAAAGAAAGAGATCGTGGAATCCGTGGAACGTCAGCGCCGTCTAATTACGTAGGGCTCGCCTGATTTTAATTCACCTGCCACCTCCAGCGTACAGACGCAATTCAGAGCGCGTCAAATATGTCCGGCATTTTATTGCCAGCCGAGTTTATCGGCGGATATTTCAATTCGCGCGTATGCCTTGACCCTAGACGCGCGTACATTGCCGTATATACTCGGTCCCTCCCACCCGCGTTGACCTGACAAATTGAACGGTATTTGGCCTTTGGCGGCCCCTTTTTCCCCTCGAGGAGTTACGACTCGGAATCTTTTAGCCTGCGGTTAGGACTTTCCGATCTCTTTTTTCCTGGCCATTTTAGCATCGGACGTTTGCGGTTAGGATGGGGACGAGGTGAAATATTGCGCCTGCCGAGCAAATGCGAGAAATCTGGATTTATGAGAGCGAATGATGTATTCTAATAAAGTTGTAACTTGCTAGATTTTAATAGCGCGATTTGTGCGCCGATAAATCATTGGCTTGTCGCTCGTATTAATCCCACACATGCGCAAAGTCCTTTACAAAACAAAAGCTTTACCGATAGCATCTCTCAGTACCTCGAGATATACTCCGAGTGGTCCAACGGATCCAACGGTTTTCACGAATATTTAATGTCGGATACGTAATGATGTGCACAGGTGAGTACGACTAAACGCGAATGACCAAGACTTTGAATTCTGGCTTTTTAATGCCGAAGCGTTGATAAACCGAGGCGCGTCATTCGCGTTCTTATTCGTTTCTCGGCAACCGTGCGCAGCCTGTCGTGTGCGAAATATCAGTACATCGCTATGGCTCAACATCTATTACGGTAATTAAGTACACAAGCGGAAAGATGCGAAAATTAAAATAAATTCCGATAACTGTTTTCTTAATCGCTTTTATAATAAACAGTTCCATTCCATGCAGAACCTTGATTTCTCATGATAACTGTTACGCGCATAAAGCGGAATACGGTGGAAAGTGTTTCTCAACGATACTCATTACACAAGTTTCTTATTGAATTTCCATTTCATTTCCCGCGAATACACGTAAGGCAAAAGGAAAAGAATGAGGAAAAAAGTAAGCGACCGAATAGACCGTGGAAACGCACGAGACTTCCACTCGCGTTTCGTCTTCTCGGGGCGCGAGTGCGGGGAGATTGAAACGAATGCGCTGCAAACATAATTATCTCTGTTTTTTTCTTGCTTGACGCCCGGGGGGAAAAACCATTTTACAGTCATTTCCAAGACAGGGAGGTACATCGAGAAAGAGAAACAGAGAGAGAGAGAGAGAGAGAGAGAGAGAGAGAGTGAGTGAGTGAGAGAGAGAGAGAGAGTGAAAGAGAGAGTGAGTGAGAGAGAGAGAGAGAGAGAGAGAATTAATATTTCGTGAAACGGGCGCTAAATAACACGCAAATACGAGATATCATTGCTATCTTCTCCCGTGATGCAGAATTGAGGAACGTGCGAGAGTCTTTGTACTAAAGTTCGCAGTATTCATCCACAAGAAGATTCAAAGCGATAGAACGGCAATAGTTGGTTAGTAATTACAATAACAACGGCAACGATACTAACTGTAAATAATTTAAGATAATATTCAAGATAATCGTTAAGGAGGCGATCATATCGTACGGGTGTCAAATAATTACGCAATTATTACATTGAACAATCGAAATACATACTTCAAAGCGCAACATCTCGCACAAACTAAGGTACACTATTTCTGCTGTCACTTTACGCGGTCATTAAAATAAACACGCTAAGCAATTAAAATGTAAATCTAAAACGTACGAATGATTTTAATTAATCTTTGCATCTCAAAGGAATGGGCTGAATATTAATCCCCTACCAGCTAATTATAAAATAAGAGAAAACAATAATTATAAGAGCGAACGCTCAAGTACGCGTGAAAGCACAAAATCTAACGTGCGCTCTTTCGACGTTCGATTCAAAGGGCAAAAACGAGCCCCTCGAACTACTAAGTAACTTGCAATTGCTTCTTCAAACTTTTTAATCTACATGAACCAACGGTTCCAAAATCTTCGCCTAACAAATCATCGCGTTTTCATGACAGAAAATTACGCTCTCGAAATAAATCCCGGCATCATTAGCACCCGCTTAATGCGAATTTCCATACTCGTGTATCAACGCGACTTCTCCTTTCCAAGCAAATTCCTGTCGCGGATAAAATACTCGCCTAGAGCACCGCGCAAACCGAAGCAAATGAAAACAAACAATCGTATCCCCCGTCGAATAATACGCATTCGCTACGAGGAGCGTATCGCGATCATCGACTCGGTGCGAAATCTAATATTTATACGTCCTTCGTACAACGGCTCTACAAATTGCCCTCGGCTTTATCTCTCGGCCGCTCGCTTCCGTTACGCACGCGCGTGCGTGTCGCCCGGTGGTCAGAGCTCCCGAGTTTTTCAACCAGTGAAAGAGAAAAGAAAAAAGAAAAAGCTAACGAGTCTCCAACTCCGAAATTAGTGTAATAAACAATGGTATAATAAGCCGACTGTTTCTCGCTTTTCCGTTACGTAATATCTCCTGGCCGTGCGCGCCGATGTTTTATTGCGCTCCGTGGCTAAGCGAAGGGACTCAGGATCAGCGCCAGCGAAAGGACTCGCGCGCCTCCTTTCCGTCGCGAATTATCACTTGCTGCCTCGGCGGTGTTTCTTATTTATACCGCGTGGCAAGGACGACAATCGACGTTCGCTCCGAGTGATTCGCGAGCTCGAGGATCTCGTAAAAACGTCAGTCGCTTTAAAGAGATTCGCAGAACGAGAAATGTGCTAAATTCGTCGATCTATGCAGTGGAATAATTGCGGATGAAGGATCGCGAGATGCTTGCCTTGTGGCATCGATAATGCGATATAATATCGCAGTATTTTTTCACAAAGATGCTCGTACTTACGTAATTAGCACGCGATGACACAAGACTAGCCTCGAGTTTTGTATTTATCGGTCGCTTATGGAGGTGTACATACCTGAAACAAAAAATAAAAGAAATGGTGAATATTCGATGAAACAGGCGCGTAGCTGCGGATGTAAAATTAAAGGCGAATCGAGTTGAGAGATGCGAAGACTCTTGTGACGTTAGCCTAATTGAAATATTAAGCGCGAGGAGACCCGTAACGAGGATTATTGTTGCAAACATCGTATATCAACAACCAAAACGCACACCCATTGGTTTGCCCGCTATTTCGCTGTTTAGTCCGGATCGTCGACCCCCGGCGTGCCGAACCACACTGTCTCTCTTTCTTCGTTTCCGCGGCTCTGTGTATCACAAATAATTCGGGGATGCGTGAAATCCGCCGAGCCATTAAGCGCGAGAATCGGGGCGTGAACGATTCGAGTGTGTGCGTTTCTGTGCGCGCGCGCGCGCGCGCGTGTATCAGAGTTGAAGAGGAGCTGATGCTAAGAGAATGGGATAGGTAAGCGGAGATAGACGATATAAAATACAGCGAACCACACCGAAAGTACAGAGGAAGAGAAAGGAAGGGAAAAGGAAGGGAAAAGGAAGGGAAAAGGAAGGGAAAAGGAAGGGAAAAGGACAGAAAGAATGGGAGATTTAATTTTAGTTCTTAGGCTTGTATTCTTACACAATATTTTCCTACCGACCACATGTTACATTATTGAGCACTTTATTTATACAAAATACCAGTGAATATATGAAATACCACACGAGGTAACGTATAATTTACAATAAAAAAAAAGGCTAAGGAGTATATTGGATTTACTATGAAAAAAGCGAAAGCTTAAAGGTTGACGTGTTGTGCTCGTCTTAAGTTTCTTTCCTTAAACGTTTCGAACGTTCGCGTTCCCTGCGTGTCTAATAAATAAATTATTCCATTTATATAATTAGAAAAATTCGTTGCTTCATCCGAGGCGTTATTATACGAACCATGAAAGTCAATTCTTGATTTATGAAAATAACGCTAAATTGCGACGATTCGCAACGTTGGAAAAATAATATTTCTGCCGCGATAAATTCTTTGAATATCGAATGCGGATTCTCTCTTCTGGGATAGGAAAAGTACATTCTTCAAATACACTCGTTTAATGGGAAATCGCCGAGTAGAGCGATAAATGCTCGAAACAATTTCAAACGATAAGAGCAATAAATTTGTACTCGGGCTTTTAGACGTACGTATGCAGAGCCTGGAAAATGACAAAAAACCAGATGGACTGATGAATATGGGTAAGTGGTGTCGGGATGGAGGGAAAGAATGCACGCGAGGGGAGAAGAACGAGTGGTTTTTGAGGCTTTTCTGGGCCGCTGACACGCATCGCGGACTATTTACGCGTGAGCCGAGTACCGACGGCGGTGGCCTTTTCTCCGGGAAGCAACGGTAGCTCGGATGCGGGGCCACCCGTCGCGTAGATCGGGGGCGAGCGAAATCGGCCACCTTCTGCCCCTTGCGACACCCGCGGCGCGATTACTCAATGAGGTCGTTCTGCCGCGAAAATTACCCCGAAGCGCGTTGCGCAACTTTGCGACGCCGTTGCGACCTCTGATGCTTTTGTTCGACTCCTCTCCGCCATTTTCCGACATTTACACAGTGGCATCCTTACACTGGAGTGGGAACGGCAGCCGAAATGCAGAACTGCGTAAGGGCGCGTGTGTCGAGGTCGTATTACGTTGCAGATGAATTTTATCGCAATATTAGCGAACCTTTTCCGTGATTTGAATCACGCTGTTATCGAACCTTTTTCTTCGTCGGTTCTCTTAAGCCTTTGTCGTCGAGTAGTGAATTCTGGGGGATATTAAAAATGCCTGAAAAGTATCGTAAACTGCTGACGTTCCTTTTCTAATGCTCTTGTCTGCTTGACATGCCACGCGGACAATTAGTTTAATCAACGACTCTAAAACGAACGATTTCAATATTTCAATTTAAGATGCGACCCAATGGGATTAGACAATTTTTTTTTTTTTTTTTTTTTTTTTTAAACAATATCTTTAAGCCTTCAAAAAATATCATTGCCTTAACCGTTCTTAAAATTATGTATATCCGTGTGATTTCATAGAGCATATTTATTTTCCTAATTGTACTATTAAATGTAAATTTCTAAAACCCGCAAGAGTCATAAACTTTAACAAACAATAACTTCGGGTTCGAGAAGAAGTAAAAAATGTGAAACGCTATGCTGTTGCGAGTAGTAATATAATCTCACGATTCATCAGTACTTTATTTCTTTTGGAATTTTCAGACTCGAAACATTGACTCTTGTCTTACTAGAATGCCTACGTAATGCCATCGTTTAGAATCACGATTTTTTACGCACTGGTCTTCTCTGTTTTCTTCCCCATATATTTTCATCTGAGTCTCTCTCTCTCTCTCTCTCTCTCCCTCCCTCCCTCCCACCCTCCCTCCCACCCTCCCTCTACCTATCTACCTAACTATATCCCTTTATGTTCTTATTTTCCCACATCAGCAGACTGCGCTACAGTATTTCTATCTTTTTTCTTTCTTCTCCTCTCTAAATCGCAAAGTCCTGCTCGCTCTCTGATTCACATGTTCTACATCTCGTTTTTGCTCTCTGTCTCAGCATCTCAGCACTACGTCTTAGTATTAGCGTTGCCATAGAATTATTTACGGTAACCATAACTCCCGCGCTCTATTACCTTTAAGATCTTAAGACTGGTATCGCTCTCGCTCTCGCTCTCTCTCTCTCTCTCTCTCTCTCTCTCTCTCTCTCGTTCTTCCGCTTACTTCGTCTAGGATGTGCACAAACGTACATGAAGAAAAAACACGTGTACAACGACGAACGATTTATTGGTTAGAAGCAAGCCGAACTCTTGCTTTGGTTCTTGCATCTATTTTATAGACGCGTCTTTCGTCGTGCTCTTTTCTATGTTTTACTTCTCTTCGTTACTTCTCAATCAGATGCTGATGATCGAATGCTACTCATTGTCAGATCTTAAAATGCAAACTGACGTCGCGTAACGAACCTACGAGAGTCAATAGTATTGACAAACTGGATTATGCATTTCTCGCGTTTTCATTTATGCGCATTGAATTACGAAGCATCGTTTAAAAACCGACCGCTAGTTTTAATTTAACGTAGTTTGAAATGCTTTTTACAACTTTGCAATGCAATAATTAATTTTATAGGGCAACTAAAGCGACATTACTTTATTTAGTAATACGAGCTGAATTGCTTAAAACCAGTTAAAGAAAATGTAAAATTTTAATCATTTATATTGCAAATTAAGCTTTATTGATTTCACAAATATTTCTACGTTTAATTTTCAATTTTATAATTATACCAATAATATTTAGGAAGATCTAAGTTATGAAATATTTTTCAATCTTGGATACGCATTACTTTTAGTCCGGCATTCGCGCAACCGCCTTCTATACAAGTTCCTTTTCTTTACTCGCTATTCGCACAGAACGAATAGGAAAAACTATTAGTCTTTTTATATTTATTTAGTATTTACAGTGCACGTGGTAGATAAACAATTTCGCTAAAACTGTAGAAAATAGAAAAATACATTCCACAGTATTGCGTTATGCGAAAGAGCAAAGAAAAAACTGTAAAACTTCTTTATCGATCTCCACTGCGACAAGTGATGGACTGCTATTGGCTGCGTATTATTAAAATATCGTTATTCCTTGCTTTATTGATATTACTACCGACAATTTTTTCATTCGCTTTCATTCGTATAGAGGAAGTATAACTTTATAGTCTTAATCTTTATAAAATAAAGCGCGTATTATTCCTTCGTGCAATAACGTTCGCTTAAGTAACATTTACCACGAATGTCGAATATATATATATATATATAATGTACATACAGATGTTGACGAGCGAAACCTCCTTAAAGCTATGCATTTGATTAAAATTTTTCGATTTTATATGGACTTTAATAGACGTACTCAAGTAGCATTACTAGATAGTTACGTCAAATAAGGAGTATGATTATTATTATTCCGACATTTAATGAAAATTCGAAAATATATCAGGATAAGACATTGCGAGTCAATGCGAGCATAAGTTACCCGTGAGAAGCGTTTCAACGACAACCGTTGCTTTTTTCTATCCCTGTATTAGTCGAAAGTAATATTAAAGTGCGTAACACCGCCAAAACCCGAGAGCGTGACGTACGTAAAATAAGGCATAAGAGTACCGAGACGCGGGGAACTGGTCTGCGCTTAAGAAAATCTTGGCGCCAGGCGCGATCGTCGATTACTCGCGTATGTACAAAAGGGGCGCGGAGCTGAAAAGTAAACGAGCCCGAGAATAAAGTGACACACGCCGAGCAACGAAGGGAATGTGCGCTTGATCGCTAATTACGCGTCGAGTGCAGCGTGCGCGTGCGAAGGAAAAGCACCATTTAAAAGAAAGCCGAATCTTAGGAGCAATGCCTCCAATCTTACGCGTATCGCATGAGAAACGCTAATGTGAGCGAGAACGCGGAGAGCCACGTGTGATACGCGCCGTTAAGAAAAAAATACCTCGAATAACAGCCCTGAAACGAGTTACAATGTTTCATGCAAATGAATGCTCAAAGTGTTGCGCGGTACTTGAAAATAAAGGAATGCTAATGGTCTCGCATGGAGGTCTGGACGTTGAGTGTGACTAACGCTACTTAATCAATCTGGATATTCTAAGAAATCGTTGCTCCATTAATTAGGTTATCGGACAAATGGAGCTCCTCGTGAATTAGCTCGTAGATTTTCAACCGATGTTTACGAGACTTCGCAGCACGTTAACGCGCTCCCATTACATCCTGGGTCAACCTGGGCCAAAAACCTGCTGGCAACACACGGGGCCCAACAATTCGGGTAATAAATTCGTTCCGAAGCGATCACAGGTCCAGAAGAATCGGGAAGACACTGCGATGCGATGATAAGCGCACTCTTGAGCGAACCGATAGCACACGAAGTGGAAAAAAGTGGCCACACACGGGCAAAGGAGCGTACGAGGCACCAAGAGAAGAACTCCTCCGCGTTGATGGCGAACCGGGCAAGTTCCGAGCCCATTTGAAGACAAAGCAGCGAACGCTCGAGTGGCAGGAGGGGCGAGGATTTTCGTAGGATTTTCGTAGGGATTTTCGTCGCTAGCTCGCACCAGGCGTTGTTCAACTCGTTGCGCGTACGCGCACTATACGTACGCTGCTTTACTGTTGCGATCATTAATGGTTGGGTCACGGCGATGCGGCGCGCACTGCGAATGCATTCGTTACGCCATGAATCTTCCTATATAAAACGGTAATTGTGCGCGTCTTGCACCTGCGTTATATTGCGGCTATCTATGCAAAGTCCAGCGCGGATACGAATGAATTGTTCGGGCCGAGTTGGGAGC
Organism: Wiebesia pumilae; assembly: GCA_018907045.1. Classification (NCBI taxonomy): domain Eukaryota; kingdom Metazoa; phylum Arthropoda; class Insecta; order Hymenoptera; family Agaonidae; genus Wiebesia; species Wiebesia pumilae. Next base: position 4,669,464 of record JACCHZ010000181.1, on the reverse strand, counting down.
GAGTCGATTGGTGTCGACGTGATTTTGCGGCTCTCCGATCTCGGAGGATGCAGCTTCGGCATCTTCATTGTCATTATCAGGGATCGATAGAGTTATGGAAAGCGGAACGGGTTCTTATCTTCGATCGCGTTTCAAACGCACTGAGAATGACTTTTTGCGTTTCGCTGAAAAGGCGCACAATTCGAATAACAGTGGATGGAATTTTGAGCGATCGTTCCTTCTTCCGTTAGCGTAATTGACGTGTACAAACTTCGTAGAATCGGAATGCGTTCTGTTACTGCGGGAAGCATTAAAAGTGTAAGAAATTACAAACTTTTGCGTCCCTTTACACTGTCCGATGCCACTTGAGCTGTCGCAATGCCGAGTTACTTCAACGAATAAACTTCAACTCGCCATCACGGGTCCTCCACATAATTATCACTCATCGTTGCTCTTTATCGTTATTATTTAGTATTCGGATATTATTATATGCTCCCAGAATTATCTCTGACATAATGTCCCTAAGAAATATTGCTTCGGTTTCATTATTGCTGCGGTTTCGAACGTTAACCTCTTGAATGTATTTCAAAATGTTCCGTGACAACCTTTAAAGAGGAAAGATCATGCTAAATTTCTAATAGCGGTTTACTTCATTTGCTTCGAGGAAAATGACTCGAAGGAACATTTACCTCTTCCTGTTTTTCTTAATAATTAAAGAAATAGGAATATCGCCTTATATCTCAATATAAAGTAGTAAAATAGTAAACGTCGACGAATGGCAAATATTACCGTTGAATCATCGCGACGTTCGAAAGGTCGGAACTGATATTCTTTAAAGGACGCGTACGATCCGTTACACAAAAAGTGAGGCGATAGCTAGTGGTATAAATAATGCGCTGTCTACCGGAAAAAGTCGTGATCCCAACAGCATCGGCATCGGCATCGTCATCGTCATCGTTCGAGAGCGTCGATCGAACGTCGTCGTACAGCGAATCCTACGAATTCCAGTAAGCGTCTCTTCGCTCGTCGATGCCGCTCGATCGTTCTTTCCGGTGCTCCGATTCTCCGTGAAACTCGAAGCGATGCGCTGTTTATGCTCCTCGCGTGACCTTGGATTTTTATGGATGGATTGTCGCCTTCTCCATTCGATTCAAATTCGTACTTGAGGGATGAGAAAATATAAATGTCTCTTCGAATCAAACGACTTTGAAGGTTGTGGACGAATCGGTATCTTACGAGTGGACGCATTTTTTCGATATCGCGATCTTCGATCTTATCTCGTTTGCACAAGTTCATTGGAAATACAAAATATTAACGGAAATACTACAGCGACTTCGTATCTGCTGTCACATCGATTTATAAATCGCATGAAAAAACAGCTCGCAGCAATGGACACTGATGAATCTTACTCTTTCGTTTATCTACGCGTGAGCTTTCTATTAGGGCTTGCCTGACTGGCTTATTGTATTTAAAAGCCATCTATCCTCGTACTATATTTAAAATTTAATCCGCGGTATAAACGGAAGTTAATCGTAAAGTGGTTGATACGTGTGGTCGTAATAATGTCGATATTTCTTAATTAAAATTAAAATATGTCGTAGGTTCGCAATGTATAAATAATGTACAAACTTCGCAATTACTCCTGAATATTTTCGTTCGCTGTTTCATTTTATTCCGTAAATTAGTTGCATTGTACCGATGCAGAAAAATTACAGCAGTAGCGGGAACGGATGATCGAGATAAGCGAAGAACCAACGCGTAGCGGAATGTACGCGCAGTCGTTGCGCTTTTAGAAAATCATAATCACTCCACCTGCTCACCGAACACCGCGTGATGATAATTTCCTTGATTCATTCTTTGATTCGCGCAATACATTGATAGCGGAACCAGGAAATACAATCCCCATGAACTACTTGAGCTTCAATTATCCGCGAAATAAGCCGACTGAGCATTAAATCGCTGGATTCGCTTCGAGATCAGTGAATAGTTTCAACTTGATAGTGAATTAACATTTTTGTTAATTCACGCGCTCTGCAGCTCACGTTCATAAATATAAACGCGAGCCTTTCTTATTTAATTATCCGAATACGTACCAAATGAACGAGCGATGAATATTTAAAATGAAAATCCAAGCTCTCCGAGTTTTTGTCCTTTACGTACTTTATACTTACTTTATGTATTTCATACGTAAAAAGTCTAATTACGTTCGCAATTCTTTCAAATTTTTATTTCATTTTCGTAGCTTTTTCTCACTCGATCTATTATCGTTCTATCCGAATGCATTCACTACAGCAAAGATTGCAACACCGGAGATAAAGTATATACATAAGCTCTGTATAGGATGTTAAGGGAAATCACGTTAAGTTACTTCCTCAACGCATAAGACTAAACATCATCGTAATAATTACGCTCAACTAATAAGCGCTAATATTGCATCTCGCATCCTTCTACATCCTTGCAATATTAATTCATATTAATTCCAAGTGCCCCTTGTGCGATTGCACAATTTGAGAACAATAACAGCTATATTAAAACAAATGCAGCTACGATATTCCAACGCGGACAAAGTAAACTTTCCTTGCAACGCTAAAACAATCAGACTTTTCACAAACCTTCGAGAGTCTTAAGATTAACGTCGAATAAAAGACGCGGCGGCAAACGCTCTCGTACGTATACTACGTACACTCCTTTGATTCGATAAGGACTCTCTGGCAATGCGTCTTAAGGCCGACCTTCTACATTGTCTTGCGTAGGGTCCTTGCCATACTAATTGCAGATCAAAGAAAGTACGCAAGGAAGACGGAGCAGCTGTAAGAAAGAAGAAACGAATGTAACGAAGAGGTGTTTAGGAGCGAAATGGGAGAGAAGGAGCTTATTGAAACGCAAAGAAGGACCTCGGTATTTTAATTGAGTCGTGCAACTTAAAGGAGACAAATGAGACAATGCCAGAACCAAAGGATATACAACTGAAGGGGTAATCTAAGTTGAGAGAGAAAATACCGACGCTTGTAGCGTTGAAGATTCTTCGATTAATAAAGATACAATAATGTTTTGTTCCCTTCTGAATTGCCAAAGAAGCGCAACGCCGTTACAGTTATAAAAATGACATCGAGACCATATTACGCAATGCATTAAATAGTCTGGATTAATTTTCTTCTTTTACATTTTATGCATTACTCTTTTATGAATTTACGAAACGAAGAGTAATAGTTTTGAAATAAATTAACGTCTACGTGAAGTAGAGGAATGAAAAAAGATAAAAGAATAGAAAATAGAATGGCGAAACGTAAAATTATCGAGAAGGTGAGAAGAGCCGCTCGAGCGAGTGAGACAGGAAAAGTTGGAGAGTCCTTAAACGGAGACGCGTACCGCAGGACACTAGACGAAGCATGCTTCGAGAGGAGATCGAGAAAGAGTCCTTCGTTTACACTCGAGCAATGACGTCATTGAAAGCAACTCGGCAACCGAAAGTAATTACATTGTGTAACCGTAAACGGAAGAAACGAATCCGTCTGTCGCTATCGCTGCTACCTCTTTATTTTTGCACCCTCCCGCTCTCGCTCGTTCTCATATTTTTCGGGTCCGAATTGCTCATCCAAAGAAAGAGCGAGAGAGCGCGAGAGAGCGCGAGAGAGAGAGAGAGAGAGAGAGAGAGAGAGAGAGAGAGAGAGAAGGAGAGAATAGAACGAAGAACAAAAAGGAGAAAAACAAGGTAGTAGGGTTGGATTTTTCTGAACTGTAATGGTAAGGGTTGACACTACTTTTTCGATTGTGCATTGGAGAGGCGGAGTTTGAGAGAAAGGGGGTGGGATACCAAAATCCCGCCTTCTTGCCTGTTGCTGCATAAATTTCTTTTCATTTCATAGTTGTTGAATTATCGTCATCGAGAACTTTTACACTGGTGAAGAGAAGGTAAGATGTCACAGTTTGCACGGAATGGCGGATGTAATATTTTATCGTTGCTCGATGAGTCCTTCTGTCGTTCTTTGCAGCGCACATCCGGGTTGTTGTTTTTCGACATTGTCCTTGCATGTAACTACGCGAAATTCATTATTCCAAATTCTATTGCAACTTGGACATTCGTGATTTAATATTTTTTCATGCACACGGTATATAAACCATCATTTCGAATAATTCTAATACTGCTCGCTTTTACGCTTGTATTATCAATCGGCTAACACGTGATATTAAGCGTTGAATCCATTTGAGCATTAGACTTTTAGTAATACTTATAGTAATTCACGAATTAATGAATAAATTGCATGAAAACATTCGCAACAGTTCGTTGAGTTTATTTTGAATATGAATTTTGAATATTTATGAATGTTTATTTATTTATGAATATTCCGCGTACGAAATTCAATCCATTATAACGTAAGAATATAAAAAAGCAGAATCAATAAAATTAGAGACGAAAAAACATTGAATATAATAAAAAAGGGGAGCAAAGCTGTATCATTAGCTCATAGGAAACGTACAAACTTTACAGAACGCACGATGACGATTGCAAAATCTCCTCAATTTCTCATCGTCTGTCGTACTTAAATCGAAAAACGTCGCTCTCTCTCTCCTCGACTTCTTTCGGGGTGCTCCTGCTTATACACCCGTTTTCTTTTTCATTTTTTAACCTTCATTCCCTTTTACTTGGAGGCAGTACTAGCGTCCGGCGCGTCGCACCGCGCATCATATCGATCAATGACACAAAACTTCCCAACAATACTACATCCCGCTTCTTTATTGCAGTCATCAGTCATTTGGTATAAATATTAAATTCGTTTAAAGATAGAGAGAAGGAGAGATACAGGCACGAGCGGCTATTTTTTACGAGAGTTGTTGGTATTAGGGTCGAAGCTGCAGCGTCAGGAGCTTAAACAAAGGCGTCGGCAACTCCAGCAGGGCCAGCTGACCGATAGCGTCAATTGCAAGGCTCTCTCTCTCTCTCTCTCTCTCTCTCTCTCTCTCTCTCTCCCCTGGCTACAGCCAAACTCTCCCTCGCCTCCTCGTTATTTTATCACTTGGGCTCGATTTGCCTAAGATCGATCGGCAGATATCTCTCTTTAGAAGGACTCGTGCGCGCGATACTCGATACCTTCAATTTGCCTCGGAACAGTTTTGTTCTCTGTTCCCTGCCCCGTGATCGCGAAGCCGCACAGAACAGTGATACTTTGCTCCAGCGCGTCGCTTTGGCTTTACTTTGCAGAAGCACGTTGATTATTTAACGGCGATTAGGACGATCTACTTCACCAGCATTTTTCGCACACAAAGAACGTACTTTTTCAAATCGTCGGTTTAGTCCTTTTATTACTGCACGAGAGTTTTACGCGCCGACGCCTTTCCAGGAGTCAACTTCACGTTTCGACTATTTCAATAGATCAGTCAAATTGTTATACCACATACTTTCAGGTTCCAAACGAGTTCAAGAATCGATTGTTCCTTTTCAAGGACGTTTTCATTTTCTGGCGAAATCTTTAGAATTTTCAGCCTGTAATTGTTAACGAGCGATAGCATAATTGGAAATGAAAGTCATACTCGCGTCATTCGCGTAAGACAATGAAAATATCTGCTTTCCACGCGTATGCCCGTGTACGGGCTAATACTTTAAACGTTCTCTTCTCTTCGCATTGGCATTTTTTAAATATAATTTAAAAACACGAAGACTTATAAATGTTCGCATCTACATTGTTATTTAGCGACGGAATACCTATGACCAGATTAAAGCCACTAAATAACGTTAACGAGCCTGTTTGTTTAGCATTTAGCACGCCATATTTAAAATTAGTGCAATTAGTACTAAATAACGCAGTATCGAGCCTCAAGGGGTTCATAAAGCTATCGCGCCCCAACGAAAACCCCAATAAAATGTCCGGTCGCGTCGTGACGTTACGGGCAACGTCATTCTTTAAATAAGTCGCGAGCTCGATAATTATCGTTAGTTGTACACGACTGCGCTCGGCGCTCTCCCGATGTAACTCCCGATGTATCTCCCGATGTAACTCCCGCTGTATCTCCCGATGTATCTCCCGATGTAACTCCCGATGTAACTCCCGATGTATCTCCCGATGTAACTCCCGATGTAACTCCCGATGTATCTCCCGATGTAACTCCCGATGTAACTCCCGATGTAACTCCCGATGTAACTCCCGATGTAACTCCGAACAAGAGCGAAGCCTCCATCGAGTCACAAGCGGAGACTTTCTCAACGATTAACGAGTCATTATCGAAGGGAGATGCAGCGGGTCTCGCGGCCCGGAAACAAAGCCATTAACGATTTCTATTTGTATTCATTGGACGCGGGGCGAAAACCGAGAGCGGCCCTCAAGGCCTCGGAGCCGGTGAATAATGTGAGAGAAGTCGGCGCTGCATCTTTCGGCGGCGGCTCCCCCGCGGCGCCGTACAAATCGCTCGGACGCTGCCGCTTACGGGGGCGGCCTTTCTCTCTCTCTCTCTCACACTCTCACACACACACACACACACACACACACACACTCTCTCTCTCTCTCTCTCTCTCTCTCACTCGTTTCTCGTGGGGCCGCGATCGTCGGCGCAAAATTTCAAAAATTGGCCGGGCCCCGGAGAAATGGAGCCGATTGCCTTCGAGGCGATTGGACGCGCCGGCCACTTGCCTTTCTCCGGGCGGGAAAATAATTTCAAAACGGGAGCTTCGTGCTGCGCCAAGGTTACGTGCCTCCATTCCTCCGCCTGTTGCGCTCTTGGCTGACTTGTTGTTGTGTATTATTATCATTATTATTATGATGACTTTGATCGCGACCAGACTCGTTCCTGGCTTATCTCGTCAAATGGAAAATCGGATTCGCTTTATCGCCTCGAATCCACCCGATCGCTACGAGTATTTCAACCTTTTCGGAGAAAACATTTGCAGTCTACAAGCTTACCTCGAGCCATTCCGAGGAGAAAGCCTGAAAAGAATTCTCCGACCGACGTATCTTGCGCGCGAAGCATTATTCCTGGATATTTATAATGTGCGCATTAATAACTTGACATTTTTCATCGGTATCCTTTATTTGGACTATAATTATCAAAGTTGTGTAATATATGATGTATTAGCTCGGGGTATGCGATACACGTCGCGTACCTAATTAAGAGATAAAAATAAAACATTCGATGATGTGATCGCGGCAATTAGAAGGTGGCTCTACTCGTGAAAGGAAAATTTCTCATCCCACTCAACGTCCCACGCAAATCGTGTTAATGCTTGGCTGGGTCCCATCCTACGGCCGTACAACAACGGCCGTACAACAACGGGCTATTTTCATTATTCTCAAATAAGTTCCTTTAAGAATATTGTTTAGCTTTTAATACCCGTTATTATCCACGCAAGATTTACTCCGGTCGACTTTCGTAAATAGTCGTTTTCATTGAAATATCGCGAACGCTTGCCAGCTTTTAAACGCGATTTGTAACATTTTTTATAAATATAGTCGAGACGTGAACGATCCAACGCTCAAATGTTAACAAACTTGGTAAGCACTTCCTTCGATTTACAAGAACATCGCACAAATCTAACTTCGGTCCTCATCTATCGTAATTATCGTTGACGATTATTGCCATATTATTATTGACGTATCATGCGATGACGCGTTGAAAATTAGTTAACACTCGCTAAAAATTCTTTTCCCGATGCAAATGATCGCACTCCCATTTATGAATTTAATGTCTATTCGTCAATGGTGTTCGTCAATATCAGCAACGAATTCGAAACATAAACAACGCGCATCACCGGATCAACGAAATTATATGAAAACTTGTCGTTTAAGTCCTTGTAAAAAATAATTCGTTTATTAAAAAACTTCATTACGAAATAATTAACAAAATAAACTGCGCATTATTATCGCGAAAGTGTAACGCAATATCCGCGACAAACTGCGACGTTGCGTTTCCGAACGGTACCCGAATTACGCACTCGCGAAGCTATACATCCCGAGCGTTTCTTGTATCTTATCAGTGGCGAACGGCTTCTCTGCGGAAGAATCGGAAAAACAGCGCGAGTGCACAAAAGCCGTAGCTTTTCTTGTGCCACTGATCGACTTTTATACAGCAAACCAAGCGAAAGAGCGATAATCATGCATATTGTGCAAGCGTTGCCAGAGAAAACGCGTTGACTCGTTACAGTCCGACGCTTTCGTCTCGCGGTTGAACCGCGCTATTATTTAACGGCAATCCTAACATCAAAGGGGCAAAAGTTGTTGAAGGAGAGGCGACGAGTTGCGACCCTTTCGTTGCTTCGCGACAACTGTTAAAGCATCAACCTCGTCAGCGCCCAGCGTGGCATTGTGAAGCAAACGCCTAATAAATCTCTGCTCGAGAATAATTCAATCTTTGAACGTTCGATTTATCGCGAATATACTCGCATGAACGTTCTCGCGAGTAGTTTTTCATCTTTTAACGAAATGCAATGTTTTTGACCGAGGCAACGCTAAAGTAATACGTCCTACAGCTGTAACGCGTAATATATATATATACATTATAAGGAAATCGATAACGTAGGAGTAAAGAATTTACGGCTCGTTTAAAATTATATTCCTATCGATTCGCAAAAGATACATTAAATGCTCCATCGCAGCGGTGGCGCGCATTCGATTCAGAATGGAAAACTTCTTTGGAATATCAGCAACGCTTGGACGCCACGTACGAGCAAGAGGAAAAGTCCAGTGTCACCGATCTACCCTCGAGCGAACGAGGAAAGCCGCGTATCCTCCGAGCGATCGGTTTCCGCGTCCGAGAACGCAGCCCTAAAACCCTGGTGGTATCGCATGCACCATGCGACAACACGCGAAATCGACCTTCCGTCTCGCCGAGCTTCCCCGCGTACGAGTACACGGCACTCGCGATATACGCGGAATATACACGCGGATCGGGCGCCAGAACCGAGGCCCTAAGATCGTGGCCGCCCTTCCACGCGAAAGAGAGCGCGGCGAGGGGCGGTCGGGGAGGCAGGGAGTCGGAATCACGCGATCGCGGGAGAAGGCCCCTTGAACGAGGGCGAACGAGGGCGAACGAGGGCGAACGAGGGCGAACGAGGGCGAACGAGGACGAACGAGGGCGAACGAGGACGAACGAGGACGAACGAGGACGAACGAGGACGAACGAGGACGAACGAGGACGAACGAGGACGAACGAGGACGAACGAGGACGAACGAGGACGAACGAATTCGTGCGCGTCTCTCTGTGTCTTCGCGTAGTTGGGGATCGCGTCTTTCGGTCGGCCGACCGTCGGCTGTGCACGGCGGCACTTATCTGGCCGAGAGGGGGAGACGCGAACGAGAGACTGGAACCGGCAATTTTCTAGAATTAAATGTTTTGCCGTGAATTTCGTATGCGCTCTTTATTCACAGCGGGTTTCGTCGTTTGCTAATGCTCCCAACGGTGCAGCGGACCCGCTCTACCGACCCATTTTCGTGCGCACGGATACTTCATCTCGTGGAAAAGCTGCCTGCTAAAATTGATTTGCCATTTTGGAAGCGCCTCGGCCGGAACCACTATAATTCTCCTTGGAATGAGATTAAAAGGGCAGCTAGAAGAAAAGAGGTCGGGAGAAAAAAGGCAAATTAGTTTGGTAATAGAGCGCGGGCAATTCGCTAAGACCGCGATTTGCATCGAATTCTCTGGCACTTACGAATACCCGGCACTTACGAAATTCCATGACGTTCGCGGGGGGATTCTGTTGCTCGCCGGCGTCGTGAATTTCAACCAAATTGAAATTAACGCACGAACGACTGAATTATCAGGAAACTAGTGGAGGAGTAAACGGATTAAAGGGCGCGTTATAAAATTACGTTACGAGGACCAACGGTTTGCAGCTATCGCGAATAATTTCGAATAATTTGAAAAGCTCTCGTGGCCGATGCGTAACGTACGAGTCCGTTGACTTTCGTGTGGATTAGCCGCTGGAGCGACGTTCGCTTGGAATCTTAGGAAATCCCGGACGTCTGAATTCGGATTCCGAGCACGAGTGGCGGTATTTTGTCTTCTCCGATATCGGCATTCCATCGGCACGCGAAAGATCGGGCGGTAGAAGCGAGAGTTGAGAATCGCGCGAGACGTTCAAGCGGTATAATTCGAAATTTTAATTGAAAGCACACAATGAACGCAACGTTATTTAATAGAGAATTGGCCGCTGCAATAGCATACGGTCTTAAATTATACATTTAACTCGAGTTCGCAAGTCACTCGGGCTATTCGCAAAGAAAAAAAGACGAATGCGACGGCGGAGCGGCCCTTCTCGCTTAATCCCACCCAACGAAATTCACAAACAGGAAATTACACTGCACGCGAACGCGCTTAATTAACGACTCGCAAATAAACCTCCTCGAGTGTACTCGCGAAGAGAAAAAGGACAGTACCGAACAAAAAGAAACAAAGACAAGTCTCTCCAAATTAATACATTCATAACGACTCTTTCAGTCAGCATCATGAACGAGGGTAGGAGGGAATACGAAAAAGTGAGAAACGAAGAAAATAAAAGTCGCGACCGAGCGGCGAGAGAGAGAATGGTATAGAGAAAGAGACTGGGAGTTCATCAAGGGAGCATAAATCGCTGATTCGGATGCAATTTCGCCGCGAGTCGAAAAATCAAGGATCGGATCCTTCGCTCGCGAACGAGGGACCGGGGCAATTAGAGAAAAGGATTTGTACTTGAACGCGGACGCTATGCATTCCAATTTAAATCAAAGGAAGACGCGACGTCAGAGAGCCCGGCAGCACGAAAAAGGAGGCACTCTACTGCATATTCGCGAGACAGAGAGAAAATCAGTGACGTGTGCGTGCGCGTGTGCGCGCGCGCGCGTTTCTTCGAGCGAGCGAGAGAGTGGGACTTTGCTCTCGCTCTCGCACTCTCTCATTCTCTCGCGGCTTTTCTACCTGAGGCTCACTGACACTACGAGACCCGCCCACAAAAGTAATCTCACGGAGCCACACCTGATTCATCAGCGAGGGATAAATCGAGAGAATGAGATAGAGAAGGAGAAAAGATAGGTTGAAACGTATAAAAATAAAAGAAAGTACATAGTGCTGTAGTGGCGAAAATAAATAAAGATAGTTCGGGCTTGCTTGGGGAGCGTACCGATGCAGATGCACTTAAAAATAAATTGCGTTAGAGCGTGCTTGTTTTTTGCCATAAAAATCGGAAGAATTCGAGCTTTAACTCCTTAAGCATTGGTTAAGTAAGTGATGCGCATTACATATAAGCTACTTAAACAATGATAGGAATTACGGTATACCGTCTCGTTTACGCTTCTACGTTGCTTTCGCGTCGAATACAAGATATTAAGCATTGTGGTTTTTTCACGGGAGAATAAAAAAATCCATTTTTAGGAAAAGAGAAAGCTTACAGTCGTGACAAGGTGTAAAGTTTGAAATACCTAGCATGACCTACAAGTTCCAATTATAATTAAGTCTTAAGCTATAACGAGAATATCGTTGAAAATTAAGCAACTTTAGCACCGACAATGAAATACCGAGCGCCGCTAAACTTTGTACTTGTATTACCAACGTACGTACGATTAACCGCGTAACGATACTTACATCCGAATGCAAATATCGCCGGCTTACCACTGATTTCAGCTTCGACCGTTACTTTCTTTTCCTTTCTTTTTTTTTTTTGTTTTTTTTTTTTTGTTTTTCTTTTTTTGTTTTTTTTTTCCTTCTCTTTTCACCTTACAAAATGCAATCAAAGGGGAAATTGTTAATTTGCGAAATTTGCGAATCCTCGTGGGCTCTGGATTAGCCTCGTATAACGTAGCGACGTTTCGTTCTATTGACCGAAAAGCTAACGTGCGATATTTGCTCAAGAGGAGCATAATGCAGCGGGCGATCGCTCACCCAATCGCGGTATAAATCACACTTTCAATTCCTCGCGCATTTGGTCAGCAAGGCAAATGATTGCATTTATTCCGTAAATTATATCACGCGATGGACCTTATTAAATGCTCTGTTTTGTTTGTCTTTCATTTACGATTTTCGATATCGATGCTTCATTGCTGCCGCCGTCGGAGCTTATAATTATTTTTTCACGGTTGATTACGTTGGAGAGCAGTGTTTGTCATACGCGTTAATTGTCGAATGGTCGTTTGTTTATTGAATTCCTCGGCTTATCGAAGAGAAACGAATTGGCTTTGAAAAATTACCGTACACTGATGTATCGCGTATATCAAACTTACGCGAGTACTTACAATCGAGATTACAATTAATTAATCAAGACTGCGTATACCGATACGTTATCGTCTTAATTGGAAACTCGTACTCCTAAATAGAAATGTTTTCATATTCGAAGTATAAAATATGTTATTACGTGCCTTACGGCAAAGTATAACTAGACCTATTCATTTTACGTACATTGTTTTACGCCAGATAAATCGATACTTCGTAAAGTATATACTGGACTGGTGGCGTAACCTAAAGTATCTAGTGCTCCTAACAGAACTATATCGAACGCTACCTCGAATGTGCAGATGCCCATTAGATATATTTAATCAGGCAATATTGCATAGATAGGTCTTTAGATACGTCTTTTGAGCGTAAAGCAAAATATGAACGAGTGCTATTTTTAAGCGACTAGGTAACAGGAAACAACCTGTCGCGCATCCGTATTCGCTAATCGTTTCTTCGTATTCTCTAAGCGAAGTATCCGTTACGTCAACTGCTCGTTTATGAACTTATCAATTGATCTATATTCGTCCGCGAAATTGTCATCGAGCTTCGTGTCCTTTCTGATACTCGCGTGCTTTCGTGTTTTCGCTAGTCCATCGACGCCTAACAACCGGTTCGTTCGAGCGCCGGGATCGCGTTTGATTAGGTCAGTTAGGCTCGCTTTAAAAGTGAAATATGGCCACCATTAATGACCGGGCATTGAATTTTCGCTGGCGCTCTTTTACCTCCTCAGGAGCGCGAGATAATTCATAAAACTCATAGGCGCGAATGCCGCGCGCTTATTTAACGCTCGATTACAAATCGACGAGCACTGGTCGGATAAACTCGAGTCGGCGACAACGAGAACAATTTCTGAGAATTCTCTATTTGAGAAAAGGACGAATATTGTAATGTTAAGCGAGGATTTTAACACGGGCATACTAACCCGGAGTTTCGGTACTGAAATAAAATACTCGAGTACTATTTATAACTTATCGTAATGACTGCCTAGCGGCATTTAAATTTAAGGCGCGCTTTCAATGGTGCAATGAGTTTAATTTTCTTTGTGCGTATACAAAATGAAATAGTTGAAACAAAGAAGATGTCGAAACACTTCATTTTTATGTGGCACGCTGTATTAAGAAAAGGAACCCGCAACATTGGGTTGGAAATTATAACGAGACAATCGTTTGTCGCTATATCGTGAGTACATTTCACATTTCACTCGCGGTTCATATGCCCGAGCATTAGCATACGCGCGCAAGCATTCTCGCAAGCATTTGAGAGAGCGAGATTTAGGCTTACTAATTTGCATGTGAGGGTGTGCACGTGCGTGTATGTAAATCGACGTTTACGCGGCAGTTCCTTTTATCAGCGTACAAATGAAATTGTGAAAACTTGTCTATATTACGCGAGGATAATATCTTGTGCAATCGATCGCACGTTAATAGCGAGAAGGAGAGAGAAGGAGAGAGAAGGAGAGAGAAGGAGAGAGAAGGAGAGAGAAGGAGAGAGAAGGAGAGAGAAGGAGAGAGAAGAAAGGAGAAGAAAGGAGAAAAAAGAAGAAAGGAGAAGAAAGGAGAAGAAAGGAGAAGAAAGAAGAAGGAGAAGAAGAAGAAAGAAGAAAGAAGAAAGAAGAAGGGAAAATACGACGTAATGCGCCTACGTACGAAATTAATTCGCCATCGGATATGAATTTAAAAAATGTCATAAACAACGAGCATGAAAATATACTTATGTGAACCGAAGTAAAAAACCTCGCGAGTTTCATAAGAGCGAGTAATAAATTTGGAACAATACAACAATACAGAAACGCAGCGGAACGGGGATTCGTTTGATCTCGGTATCCTCGAGAAACCGTCGGACTCGAAACTCGTAACTCATAAAAGAAGAAAAGCCATAAGTAGTGGGCATGCGCTCGGTCAAACGAAAGAAAAGAGACTAACGAATGTAATGCCAACAAAACCTCCCCGCCGTTTCTCTCACGGATCCTCCCACAGCAACGACCCCGTTATGTCTTCCGCTGGACTTCTCATAACCCGCGAGGCCGAATTGTGGCGCTGGGGTGAAAAAGAGACGCTGGGGCGATCCGAGATAAAACCAACGGCAAATATGGAACTCGGCTAGCGGAAACGGCAGGCCGCGTTTGTTAGCCTCGACTCTTCTCAATTTCAGATTCCATTTTGTCCATTCTAACGTTTATGAAAAAAGCCTCCTTCACCCCACTGCTTCTCTTCCTCCTTTTCGCTCGCTTCTTCTCTCTCGTCGCGTTTATTACGCCAAATATTTATCGACGCAAACAACCTTTTCGCAAAACTCTGATTCACGCCTTTTTAACGGCGAGGAACAATCATCCTCAACGATCGTCCTTCCCTCTTCGAGTTGTCCCCTCCTCGATCATTGCAACCGAATTAAGGCAGAAAATTGAAGTAGAAGGGGACGGCACCAGTGGCCCCAACGAGAAAAAAGGAAGAGACGGCTTTATCTATAAAAGGTAAGTGCACGATGTGCGTTGCGCACGAGACGAGAGGGTCTTTATGCCTCGTGTCGAGTGATAATTATCGAACGAGTCGCGGACCACCCAAGACGCGCGCCTACTTCATAAAGTTCATAAGGTTTCGTTGGCGAGGTGAACTTCGCCAGTCGCATCAACGGAAAATTCATGCGTGCGATGACTTAATCATCGACTACGACCAAATTTAATATCACACCAAATGTTACGCGCTCATTGCTTACCGTCCATCTAGCGAAATAAGCGCATTACATACAATCGGAAAAAATGGCATTACGCAGTGTTGCCTTAACGCAGTGTGTAACTGCTTGCCTTAACTTTGTTTTTTGCTAACGGGCTTTTTATTTACAATTAAACTTTCGAATACGTGACGCGCCTAGCATACGTTTAACTTCACTCGAGTGGAAATGAGCGACGCACGCCTAAGACGAGGTGGCGATTGTACTTTTCAAAGTGGCCTCAATTGTGCGTACAGTCCGTATTATTTGACTCGTGCATTATTCAAATGAATCGAAAGACTTGTTGCGGAATGTGAGTTGCTAACGATCTTTCCAAATAAATGACGACGCCTCTTACAGACCAATGATTTGCGAATGAAAGACTGCACGCTTTGACGGAACTAAACGTTTTCAAGTACATTCGTAATTATCATCGATACGATTTCAAGAAATGAGCATAAAACGAGTCAACGCTCGCTCGTCCGTGTCCAACAACTCGAACCCGCGAATCCATCAATCTCAGGGCCTAATGTAACTTCTCGGGCCACGTTGCGGACGTTGCGGGCGTTGCGGGCGTTGCGGACGTTGTCTCCAAGGCACCGGAGACGTGTACACGCCTCGTTGCACGTACGCGGACAAAGGTCCTCGGGGCGACTCGGAACAATGACATAATTACAAGGAGCTCGGCGCCATTATCTCGATTGCACTCGAATGTACGAGGCGAACTGCGATGTACAACCCGAGAACGTCTCGGGTGCAACGCGTGCACTGTCGCGTGCATTCTTGTAAACCAAGTGGAATAATGACGTGCGTCTTGGAGGCTTATCCGAATATCTTATCCGAAACTGGGCGTGGCGAGAGTCTTCGCGAAGGTCCGCTGATCGTTAACGATCGCCCAAGTACTTCTCTTTTTTTTTTGTGCTTTAGATCGAGGCCCGCTCGTCCATTTATTGCGCTCCACTTTTCTTTCGATGACTCCGCGTTAATAGCGCAAATGCTGCGCTCCCTTTATTAAGTACGTTTTTCTGCAGTGTCGCGTATTTTCTAATCTTCGACTGCACTTTCTGCTCTTCGTTTTTGCATTTCGTAAATAGTCGACTACTTGCTTACGCATAATCAATACTAGTGCGTCAACGGTCGCGTAGGCACAATCGCTGTAACATTGCTTTTAATCGCTCGAATGTCAGGAAGGTACTCTATGCTCGTCAATAAAGTTAATCGGTAAGTTAATTGTAAACGTCTGCAGACTTACCGTCTGTAAACGTCCACCTTCTTGTAACGCTACACAGAAATCAACTTCCCTCTTACGAATGTGTGAAATTACCCTCTATTATGCTTTTAAATTTCCAAGCTTTGCAATATCTAAGTGTAAATTTGATTAACTCACATTTTAGGAATCCTAAGAATTGTTTTAATGCAAAATTCGTAAGCAATTTGCAGCACAATAGATTAATCGAGTTCCTTGAAATGTTGGAGTGCAACAGCAGCTATATTTTCCAAAAATTGAAGCAAACCACGACGCTTCGATCGTATTGTTGTTTTCGCACGAATTATTTCCTCTCTCTCTCTCTCTCTCTCTCTCTCTCTCTCTCTCTCTCTCTCTCTTATATAAGCCGGAATATGTAATTTCCGTGTTTGTTTTCCGAGCAGTCGGATGAGACTGTGAAAGGTTTGGTTTTACTCGGTCGACTCTGCAATTTAAAATATCACGAGATGTGTTTACTTTGATACATAAATTACGGTGATTTATTTAAGAATTTGATTAGAAGTTTCAACGTAAGAAAATATGTACATCTTTTATGTTCAATCTTAATTATAACGGAGCACATTAGTTCCATATTTTATATTTAATGAAGATGTAATTTTACAGTACGCGATGCGCATCAGTTTACATCGAATTGCGTTCCCAGCCAACATCTTAATTGTACTTATGGACGTTACATAAATCAAACAAATAATTATCCCAAACGGAAACTAACTATTGTTTTACTGTTTATGGATAAACGTAAGATTACGCAATGGTATATATAATCTTGCAATTTCATACGCGTGTGAATCATTAAAATAGATTTAAAATAGCTATTAAGTTTTAAAGCAACGAGCTTTCGATGAAACTGATCTCTCGAGGTTAACTACGTATGATATTTATTTCAAGTTAAATCGCCAAGAAAAATACAAGTCCTGCTTGAAATTTGT
The DNA here is from genome assembly GCA_018907045.1 of Wiebesia pumilae. Classification (NCBI taxonomy): domain Eukaryota; kingdom Metazoa; phylum Arthropoda; class Insecta; order Hymenoptera; family Agaonidae; genus Wiebesia; species Wiebesia pumilae. The sequence goes on along the minus strand of JACCHZ010000181.1, from coordinate 4,652,415 downwards.
AAGTATAGCTTTGAAAGCGTAAATTAAATTGGCAAGAAAATGTGTTATACTTGAATAAGTTAAGAATCCGACTGGATGACTGAGCGCGTATTTTTTGATCTTTCGAATACTTCTCCGCAGAAGCTATTGAGTTAAGTTAAGAAAAAACAAGTTTGGAAATTCTTCCGAGAGTCGTTGTTCGCTAATTTATGAACAGAAATAGGAGCAAACGATGCAAAACCTGTAGCACACGCATAAATTTGTCAAAATGTTAAATACCACTTGGTCACGAAAAACTACTTTACATCTAGAATCAAAATTTCTGGCAATAGTTATCGAGTGAACTTTAACTCACGAGTTCGAACTGCGAATATGCGAACGTCCCCGATGCATAACTGCCGATGTTATTATTTTGTACCGCGCGAGAACCACTACCACGGACTCGATCTTACGAGCTCCAAAAACGGCCCTGAAAAGCCCCGGAGCAAAAGGTCGTCGCAAAAAGCGTCGATCGGCGAGAGGGGCAAGGGGGCAAGGGGGCAAGGGGGTGGGGGGTGGGGCAATGGGGCACGGCGAGCAAGGGGGGCCGGGAGGGACGGCGGGAGGGAGGGTGGGAGGGGGGAGGGGGGGGTGGGTATTCATCGATCAAACGACAAATTAACGGGGCAAAGCAATAATCATGCTCGCTCTTAACGCTCTACTAAATGCCGTCGCTTTTCATCCTCCGTCTCTCTCGCATAACTATTTGCTCGGGTAGTAAACCCGCAACCCGCGGTAAAAATGACCGGCTCTCTTTCATTGTTTGCCTTTGTGTCTTTGTGATTGGCCGTTTTTGCCCGGGAGCCGACGGTGACTGGCGCGCGAGGTTCTCTAGCCGAACGCGCGCCGATCCGATCGGTTTGTATTATTTACATGTTCGTTATGCTCGGCGAACTGTCTCGCACCGCCTCTATTTCTTTGTCGATTCGTCGTGCAGCCGCAAACGACATTCGCGCGCGGCCCGAGCGACGATTGCCACGAGGTGAAACCGAGTCGATTTTTCAAGAGCCGACGACGTCTTTCGAGCGCAAGGCGATTAGGCTTAACGTTATTACCTAGACAATGGTGGATTTACAGCATTACGGAAGGTCGCAGCAGCAACAACGGCATTATTAGCTCTGCGATGAAAAAAAACGCTTTCTCCACCTATACCTTTTCCCCAGCGAGACTAACGACAACTGAACGTCCTTTTAACGTTCGGAATACGCGAGCTACGGCCTCGGCAATGGCTGCCTTCTAAATTTACTCGGACATTCGCTGCGACACCCTTCCGCTCCTCTCCGCTCCTCTCCGCTCCTCTCCGCGGACCGCCGACAATCTATTTTCGCCTAATCGCATTCGTACAAGTAGCAATGCGAGAGCAGAAAAAGCGGTCGGTTCTTCGAGTTCAAGTCGAAAGCGCTCGATCGACGAGAAGCCCGATCGCTCGTAATTTGCAAAGCTAACGAAAAAACCTTTCTGGGCTCAAACCTCGCTTACTCAAGTTTCTCGTCTCCTACGTTTCACCTTAACGCAAGCCATTAACGAATACAAGGTCGATAAAGAAGTCGATAATCAATCTCACCGCACCCGAGTCCAGACATATAGACTGCATTACAATAAGCTTTTTAACTTCGATACTCGTCATTTTCTTTTATTCGCATACCGTTGAATAACCGAATGCTTCGAGTGTAATACTCCTTTCCATCTCGTAAAAGTCCTTCCAACACGGAAAAGTTGGCGATTGTTGGGCGACACGCGACAAGTGCCGATGCTCGATCAAACCTTCGCGATAATTATCGTCTGCTCGTACTATATCACCTCGACTGCTGGCCTTCTCGTTAACCGAAAGCCAACCAACGGACCCTTTCTTTCAACAGCCATTCGTTTATTCGCGCGACAAATGCCGCAAAATGATCCACGCGTTGACGATGTCAGTCGGTATGACTCGAAAACTCCTCGGAGGCGGGAGAAAATCGAGTCGGGGTGCACCGAAGACTCCCCGGATCGGAAATTCTCGCGCACCTATGAGCTCTGACGCGCCAACTTTTAGCCGATCCAAGTCCGCCGTTAAACCGGGGCTTTGATTCGCGGTCCATGGCCGACGTTGACCTCGAGCTGCACTCGAACAACCGAAAGAGCCGAAAGTCTCGCTCTCGCCGTCGTTGCCCAACGCCAACCCTCGCGTTAACTCCGTCCGTTACCCCCGGCAAGTTCTTACGATTTCGCGTGAATTTCTCGATTAGCTCGCACGGTTACGCACACGCACCAATAGCCATTCGCGTCGATGTGTCCGCGATATATTCAGTCGCAGACAAGCGTCTATCCGTCTAAGCGTCAAGAGGCTTGCATTCGGCTTAGCGGGAGACGCGAAGAAACCCAGAGGCGTAATTAAGTATGCAAGGAAGTCCAGGAAAGGCCAGGTAGCTGTAAGGGGGTGGTGAGCGCGCGAGGGCCTCATTATCAGACGGTACGCGTGTACAGAGGCGAGTGGTGCGAGTGGTGCCGGCGTGGAAAAGGGTTGATTTGGCTCGCGTGCCACGCGAGTTGAGCGCGTCAATCAAAAGACTCGCGCGCGCGCTTATAAACGTCGGTGCCGATCGGGCAACAGAAATCCTGGACGTATCGTGGAAAAGGGCCTTTTACTCCCCTCGAATGAGTAAACACGGGGGCTCGCTCATCTTTGGAGGCGACGCGCGCTGCCTCGCGTGATGCAAACGCACGCGCATGCGTGTCCTGCCCAAGCCTTCTGTTTTCTTAACGTTAATCGCTTTTATTGTCCGCCGGACCCCGTTGGCGTCTCTGGTCTCTTTGCGAGGGTTTCACTCGACACCGATTGAGGGCATTTTCGTGACTCGGGCGGCGCCGATTTTGTCGATCGATCCAGGATCGTTGGACTCGGAACTACTGGTTACTCGGCGGTACGCCTACCGAAGCAGGATAGTTCGAAACTCCGGTCCCTGCATAATTCTCAATTTAACGACGGTTATGCGTCCCGACATAAAGAGGCCGTACGGTTTTGAAAGTAGATGCGTTACTCGCCTTATGCCCTACGTTCGCACTCGCTGCAAAGTTGCTTAGAACAATTTATTTTGCAAACTTATTTTGAGACTGACGCGTAGATTCGCGATGAAGATTCGGAACGAGGCCACCGAGCACCCGTGAACCTTGAGGAGTACGCACAAAGAGAACTGCGTCCACGATAAATGACCTAAAAACAATGCCGCAAACGCGTCTTATATCACGAAGCGCGATTCTCGTACGACTGCTCGTTCATTGTTCTTTCTTATCCAGCTGTAATCGTCTTCGTAACCGAACCCGTTTCGTAACCCCCGTTTCATAAATCAGCGATCGAAGAGTCGCGAGAGCGCCACTCGCGCGGCTCCTTCGGTCTGCAAAAAGCGTCAAAGGGGGCAAAGCAAAGTCTGAAAAGTCGAAAACCGCTGGAGCGTGTAATAAACGCAAAGAGAGCTCGCGAAAGCTCGGCATTACTCGCGCTGCAGCGAAGAGGAGGCACACGTATCGAGCTCCAATAACCCGCGACTTCGGCTGGTGCGAAAGGGTTTCGCGTGCGCACGCCACTCGGACTACTACTACAACTCGTTACACACGGTAATTAAACAACGCACGAGATCCTCGCGCGCATCAACTTACGCACGCGTGCCACTCGACTCGTGCGTCCCTCGCCGATATTAAGCGCCGAACCGTTTCCGCTGCGCCTTCGACATCGGTTCCGGGGATGTTAATATCTCTCGCTACCCACACCCTCTCTGCCTACCTTCCACCATGAGCTCCGAGCGCGCCCTCTAATTTGAATTAATCACAAGTGCATCTCGGTCTTCGCGTGCTCTTCGGTGCGCGCATGACCTCGGGCTCGATACTCGATACTCGGCAACGGCAACTCGACGATACGCCCGGGAAATGCCTTGGTCGCAGCCAACCGTCCATAATGGGAATGGAACCCATGAAGTTACTCGATAAGGTTCCTCGATCGTTGGCGAACGTCGGCGCGCGATCAATCGCACCCAACAGAACTAACGACGCATCCGTGACTTCGCGGCCGATCTCGTCCAACTGCCCGTGACGACGCTGAGAAGACGCGCGCGCGCCTTCGACGAGGAAAGCTCAGCGGGTGAGGCGCCAGACCAAGTTAAAGCGGACGAGACCCGGGTGGAGGGGAGGGAGATGCCGAGCGCGTGTCTAAAAAGTGACGCCGAACGCGTGGACGAAGGGTCCGCGGAGTCGCTGTCGTCCCGAGGGCGAGATAACGCGAGGGTCGCCCGGATAACGGAGGCTAGTCAGCTGTTTCGTACAATGTGTGTCACTGGCACCTACGAGATGATCGATTCTTCCGGACGACGCCCTTCTTCCCCTTCTTATCGTCGCCTAATAACGAAACTGTTCACGTAGTCCCTGAGCGCTTAGGCTTTCTTTTTTAATAGGATTTTCAAGAGTGTCGTCCTGTGCGCAAGGAACGCTGATGTTCGAACGAAGAGAATAGTTTCGTCGCTTTCTTCGTTATTGCCAAATCAACGCAGAGATCACCGTCGCGTTCGAATGGTTAAAATGCGTTTTGCTACTCGCGTGGCAATTGCAAATTCAAACAAATCCATTGGCGCTTACATCAGTGCCGATCTGGTAAAACTTTATGAACCGAGCACTTTGTACTTAGTTTGCATGTGCTTGCTTAATCGCGCTAATCGCATCAACGACTGAACAGCGATAGAGAAAGTAAAATCGCTCGAGATTTAAGCGTTCTCCTGTACACAGTCGGACGGATACAATCGCTCGTATCCGCTCGAACGTTCCCAGCAACGGGGATAAGCACACGAGCTATTCGTGCACTACGATCGCAGAAGCTCTTGCTCGCAATGGACGTTTTTGAAGAATCATTAGCGAGGGTCTCGCTTACTCGACAAGACGCGAGAACACCGAAAAGGTCGTCGGGGATCAGCGAGTCGCCGTCGCTGCGGCGAATCGATCGGAAGTCGAATAACGTTTGCATTTGTTCCGCCGGATAAGATCTAGATGTATATGCACGCGAGAGGGGAGTTGCAGCCGCCGAAAAAAGCGGCGCGAACGCAGAAGGTGAGACGAAGAGCGATCGGTGACGAAGAATTATCGGAGGAGTAGAGGAGAGGGAATTCGTTTGATCGATCGATCGACAATGATTTGTATTTAGCGAATTTGTGGAACTTTACTTGGAAATTGTAACCGAGAGTGAGAAAGAGAGGTCACAGAGATAAATGTGAAAAAAATACAAGACCTTTTTCACAATTGTACTCGACGTGACATCATTATTGCTCTAAACGCAAATTAAATCGTTGCGCATTACACTCGTGAATCATCGCGATGGAATATAAGAATACAACCAAGAAATTTTGTTTATTTTATATGAATATTCATTCGTACGTACTTCGTGCATAATAATATTTATAAATTTCAAACTTCTGATGCTGCGATGTTAACGATTTATTCATTTGAAGTGTTCGAGTATTGATTTATTCCCGCGTTAAATGTTCGTTAAATCTGTTTTATCATACTTTTCATTACAATGCAAACAATAAGATCCGCTTAATCGGGAGATAATCTATTAAAACCTCCATAAATAGAACCTTTAATAAGTATGAATAACGAGCCATTAAAAGAAGTAAAAGAGAAATTTGTACGCATATAAAATGGAATGGAATGGAATGGAATAGAATGGAATGGAATAGAATCTAACAAAACTATACTTTCCACTGTATTCGTAAGTATGAGAAAGAGAGAGCGCGAGAGGGTGGGACGGGAGGGAGCGGGACGGGAGTGGGAGAGAGAGAGAGAGAGAGAGAGAGAGAGTGAGTGAGCGAGAGAGTGTGAGTGAGCGAGTGAGAGAGAGAGTGAGCGAGTGAGAGAGAGAGAGAGAGAGAGAGAGAGGGATACGAGCAAAAGAGAGAGGCCGCAGAACAGGAGCCTGGCGCCATTGCAATACAATACCATGCGGCTGAGGCCCCGCGCACCTGATGACTTGCATTTGTGTATCCTTTCGGCATCGAAGGAGAGAAGAAAAAGAAAGAGAAGAAGAAACGAGCGAGTGGCCCGTGATTATAGCCAGAGGCCCTTCCACCTTCTTCATTTTCTCCTCCCCTCGTTCTACTCTCTATCCTTCTCTCCGCTCACTTTCCGCTTTCTTTCGGTCATCCGTACGAGTCCTTGTACGCCCTTTCGAGCTGCAGAGTTTTTGGCCGACTCGTGACCGTCTTGAATTTTGTGCTTCTAAGCGAGCTCTTCCCTCCTAAAGATTATTCCTTTTGATGCGCGATGAGAAGGATTCTTTTTACCCGCGATGCATCCTGTGCCGAGGTCGATTCGTTCCGTGGCAGGACTTCCGATCCCTGCTGTCTAATGTTATTTAACACCCAACCTTGTGTTATTCCTTTTTGGCTACTGAAATGCTATTTCTATGTTTTTCAAAGGGCCTAAATTGCCTCCTTCGCCTTTTTAACAATATCCATATAATATTTTTTACGCTCCGCGCCGTAATTAATTATTGTGCACTTTAGGATATCGGCGGAGGTTTAGCAGTGCGATGGATGGCACTTGAAAAGGTTCCAAATCGAGTATAATTTTATTTTCTTGTCCCCGTCTCCTACGTCTCCTGTCGTATCGAATCTCTTTTAACTAATTGTCAATAAACAACTTTCTTTTTAAAAGAAGAAACGTTGCTCGAACGATAATACACACGACGAATAAGCCGCGGTGATTATTTTTTATTCTAATGCGTCGCGACGACATTCTTACTATACCAAATACGGTTTCTAACGTGTAGCGCTTAACGACAAATGCGCAACGATAACCAAATGAAATTTAATATAACACAAGAAGAAACCGATATGAACAATGAAGAGGGAAAGTCTAATGGACAAGGAAGATGCAGCAGATCTTATATTTGTGATTCCAAAATATTCCTTCCTCGATCGAGCGAATCAAGCGAAATCTCAACAAATTATAAAAACTTATGCAAACTATAAGAAACTTATGAAATATAATTACAAATATAATGCAGACTTTTGAAAATCTTTCAAATTCTGCCGACGATTGTCTCCATTCATTACGAACACAAGCGAATGTACGTGTGTTAAACAACCTAAACGGACGCGTTTGCAATTTTCGGACAACGCCTAAATAAATGAGCAAGAGTTGAATAAAATGTGCGTTACTAAATAAAATTTCACGAACATGGTATTGTACTCGTGATTACCGTCCTTCGAGAACTAGATTTATTTAAATATAGATTTAAATATGCAACACGAATTTTGCGAAGGTGTTGCCCGAGTGCAATAGCGCTCGACTGGATCTCATTGGAAGTACATGGCCAATAAAGAAATAAGTTACGGCTTCGACAACTATCTACGTAACATTTCAGTATTTATAGAAATATAATTTAAAATCCTCAATGGCGTGAATGAGAAAGAAGCGAAACCCAAGGAATCACAACCGTCGAGGAATACGTACGTATCCCGATAGCCACACAGAGATGCAAAAGAGATGCAAAAGAGATGCAAAAGAGATGCAAAAGAGATGCAAAAGAGATGCAAAAGAGATGCAAAAGAGATGCAAAAGCCGATAACGCATTTTAGATTAATCCTTTTTGTTTGTCTTTACATTAATTATACGGAATAAAAAATGCCGTCCTCTCGCTCGCCTCGAAGCACGACCGAGGGATTACACCGGCTTTAATATTACTTGTTGCAGATTATTAATTACCGAGAATTACGGAACGTCCCATCTGTCTCTATCTTTCTTTCTCCTTCTCCTCGATCTTTTCCGCTCCTCTTCGCTGTATTCGCGGTCCTGCGCGAGGAAATAAAGGAGCTCGCGCGCGCGCCTTCTCTCGGATTTGCGCTTTCAATTAATTTCCCTGAATAAAGAACGCCGATTGTCCAAGGAGAAATTAATCGAGTGCGCGCAATCAACGCTGGCGTATCTAGAATTTTCAACAGCGACGAACGTTCGATACGCCGAGCGCTACACTTTTTATTACACGAGCCTTTGTCGCGACTCAACGTACTTTACTCGGTGCTTTTTAGCAATAGCGCTGCACTTGCATTTATTGCGCTCGACCAGAAATTATTTTGATTACCCTCGTTTTTACCTCTTGCCGCGGTCATTTGCATTGAAATTTCTACATTTATCAATAATGCCGGTGTTTCGACCAAGCCGTCGTTATAAAATAGCCGAAGGAGGTTTTAACGGAGAAAGAGATGCTGTGACTCCAAAAGCCAGGTGATCCTGCCTCGGCGCTGCTCCTGCTAATACTTCAAACGGAACTGGAGGTTCCTTTCCTTTGGGCTGATGACAAATTATATCGAATGGTTGAAAACCACTTTTAACTACTGAAACTGCGCAACAGCAGCGCCAGCCGAAAGCACTTTTCGCCTATTGCTATTCGCGTAGGAATTGCTCTTGGAAATTACCCAATATCCGCAAAGCACTTTTTCTATCCAGTTATCGCTTCTTTTGTAACTGCGAATCTATGTACGAGTACTTATCGCTAGTTTCAAGTTTAGCCAGCGACAATTTCACTCGCTCACTTTGACGCGTTGAAACCAAAGAAGTAGTCGTGAAAAAAATATTCTTGAAGGATCATTTTCACTTTACTCGACAATAATATAACCATTATATAAGCGAAGCGCATGTAATCGTAATAAAAAGTATTTGGATCAAAGTAGATTGGATTCACGCGGCTTTATTAAAACAGTCGTATAATAAAAAGAACGCTTTGATTTCGTAATTACATACAATTATTCGCTATATTTATGTACCTTCGTAACGATGCTCTTGTACGTTGGTGTGCGTGCGCGCGCGCGTGTATAAACAGAACGCGATTTACGTACGCGATCATTAAAATATTTCACTTATAATTTTTCACTCCCATATTTCTCACGATCGGTAATGTATACGACTGGAATCGCGTAATTTTAGCCAGAGAGTTGCATTGATCGAGAGGGAAGCAAGATAGCAGTCGCCGCGCTGACAAACTTTAATTTCAGACGCTCCGTTATGAGGAATCGAGAGGAATGACGAACCCGCGATCACCGCTACTCTTGAAACATCCATTTGGCACAATGATTACGAGCGCTTACACAATTGAATAATCGTCTTAGGTTTCGATAGCGCCATAATGTCGCTCTTCTAACCCGTTTTAATTTTTTTCCCGACTCCCCTCCGCCCAAGCGCGCACACACGCACGCACGCACAATAGTGCACGCACAAAAACCACATAGGTGGATACTTTGCAGTCCGACCAATGGCCGCGTCTTTTCTGCATAGCTAATGGACACACGGTATTCGTATCAAAGGCGCATAAAAACCCAGGAGAGGGTCTCAGCACGCGCTCTTGTAATAATATCGACACTCGCACGGAGGGCCAAACAACGCAAAGGGATAAATACAAAGTACGAAGAGAGAGAGAGAGAGAGAGAGAAGGAGAGAGAGAGAGAGAGAGAGAGAGAAGGAGAGACCGAGGGATATCGAGGGACAGCTGTTCTCTGCACCGTTGCAGAAGAACGTTCGCCACAATTGCCACTGTATGCATAAAGCGAACATGGCGCAGGACTGGATGGATTCTTTGTATGCTAGACTGATTTCTAATATTGCAAATTTATTTTCCTATTCAAGTTTCTCCTTCTTTCTTATCCCAACCCATCAATTTTAATTTCAGATCGACCCTTTTGTCAGTTTCCTCGCATAATGCTTCGTTATATTTATTGTCCGCGGTAAATATGGCAAATATCATTAGTCTACTCTTTGCTCGTTATTATTTCATGAAAATGCGTTAATACGGCCCGAGTAAATGTGGCACCGGACACTTTCAGTGCTCGTTGTTGATGTACTCGTTCAACGAAATTCCATTGAAAAAATCGCGAGAGCTTCGAGGTTATATTCGCCGAGAAAAATTCTAGGCCCGGATTCTCGAGTTGGATAAGCGATAGTCGTTAGTCCACTTTCTCAATGTGCAATACAATCTCAAAGTAAATTGGAATGAAATACAAACTGCATAAAATAGATAATCAACCATAATAGAGTTCCACTCTGCTAAGCCCGCCTAAAGTATTTCACACGAACGAAAATAAAATTATATTTTCAATTATTCTTCCACTCGCGTGATTAATCCATTCCCATTGACCGGACAATCGTGGACGGATAATTTTACCTCGGCTGCTGATATCATCGGCAGCTACATCGACATCGACTCTAACGAGACGAAAGGAGCTTACCCGAATTTGACGAATTTGCGTCATCTATAAATCCAGAGGAAAGTCGGAGAAAAACATACGTAATGCACAGCAAAATACCAGTGTGGGAGCATCCGAAGAAGAGCCGAGGAGTCGGCGGGAGTTGACAGTGGGAAATAGCCGAAAGGTGATAATCATCGAAAAGGAATTAATTGAAGCCCGGGCAGACGGAAAGTAATCTCGGCATTCTTCGCAGACCCCCATCTCGCCCCTCGATGACAATAGTTCCTCCGTGTCGGGGCTAATGACTCGTCTCGCACTTTGCATGAATCCCAGGCGAATAACTCGCGAGGCGCGGGAGCGATGAAAATTTACCCAAATCATCGGGGCACCGCTGCGTGGGCATCTTACCGCGTGGGCGTCTCCTGCAACGAGGCCTCTATTCTTTTTACGCTTTCCAACCGTAAATAAGATCACGAGGTGATTTGGGCCCACGAGGCGATATTTAGCGCGCGCGCAGGAGCGCGTCGCGCACAACGATGTAACGCGGTCGTCGAGGCGAGACCTCGACCAGGGAATTGAGCATTAATGTAACGATACATTCTTTCGCGCTTTATTCTCCCGCTCACTCCCGCTGATGCGCCGTTATTGTTAGGGTCGTTACGGGAGCCAATTAATCTATGCAGAATTTCATAATTAAACAGCTAATGACGCTTTGAATTACAGACCAGGGCCGCGACTCCCACGTAAAACTGCACGATTACCACGCACATTCGTTCGTTCTGCCTCTTGTGCTTTCCATCTTTGCGGAAGAAAAAGAAGAGAGGCAGAATTGACGCACCCCGACTCTTTTTTGCCTCTCCGTCTTTGGATAAACGAGAATGAAAAAGGGAGATGAATTAAAAGGCTTATCCGAGCCTTTGAGCTCTTTTCAATGCTTATATGCGCTACGAGACCATCAACGTTCGTTTGACTCGCCTACGAGTCTACGAGCAAATTAATTCAGATAATTAAGCCGACTCGTTAGTTTCGCCAACGCTCCTTCATCGAGCTAGCAAAAGTATCCTTTTTTTTCTCTCGATAATTTAACAAAAGACTTTTGATAGAGTAATCGGCTGCTTCAAGACCTAATTCCCGAATTAACGCACCCAACCCAACGATTTTCAAATATTACACATTTTAAACAACTCTAAATGTGTGCAGCTCTAATTACTGGCATCGATATAGCCGTATAGACTTGATAGTCTTGAGGGCCAGATGTAATTTCCAAATATTCGAGTTATTGGCTTTGATCGACTGTCGTAGAATTGCGATTGCGTTGCGGGATACAGAGGAGGTAAGTTAGCTAAGGCTAAAGGTCTATCCGCACAAATGCTTTGAAATTGGCCTTATTCAAGGTCTATTTAATTTTTTGTTATCGGTGTTTGGATAAATCGATCCCATCCGAGTGTTTGTTCGCCGATTACATTTTATGTAGCTTTTAAAAGACGGATAACGCGCTCATTGTAAAACAAGAGGGATTCTATATATTTGCAACTCGCGGCAGTTGTTCCAATGATTTTCAAAATATTATTTTGTTCTTTGCCGCCGTTGAGTACCGCGAGCGTATTTTTTGTGCGTCTCGCACAAGTGCACGGACGTGGATGCAATTACTCCGGGTGATAAACATCGCGCTCGCGCGCTCGAGTTATCCGTTGGTTCGTATGCCTTGGAAAGGGCGATAAAACCGCGGACCTTATTCTTATCTCCACGCCAACGGCTAATTCCTTTCACCGGACGCCCTTTTCGACTTTTGTTATTTGTATCGTGTACGCCTCGGCCTTCTCGAAGATCTAGAAAATTCATCAGTTCCTTCAACCCTTATGCGTGCGCACCCCTTCGCGTTATGTACCGTCTTATCTTTAAATGCACGTTGAGATTGTTTTGTAATTGTAGTATTTGAAGAAATTTACACGAATCTCTGTGCCCATTCTCTGTGTAATGCAGAAGGTAGACAGGAGTCCGGCTCGAATAAAAACTTTGGCGAAAAGTTGAGGAATGATTGAGAAAAGTCGTTGGCGAGTATAATAGATTTAAATAGATTAAATAAAAGAATACGATAAATAGGCAATTCCAATGCTTTCGCGAAGTTCGTATTAAAATTAATTTGATATTCGTACGAAGGTTAACTCGTCGACAACTCCAACGATGTTTAAACAAAATACATCTCATCTGAAAATTAAATAATATCGCGTATATAAGATTGATTGGGAACCCCTTGTTATAGTTAAACGTACGGAAAGTAACATTTAGTTATAATGAGGCACTGACAAAGAAGCGCACCACGTGACGCACCGTGCGTGCGTATCCGATCAACGTTATCATCACGAGCAATTCATTCTATAAAAAAATTGACTCGAAAACCTGTGCGATTCACCGAAGGCTGAACTAATCGTGCCAATTAAATGCTTGATTGGAGTTATGCAATGACAAACGCACAAGACGGATTTCACGTTGCTCGTTTCGACTCTCTATTTCAACTCTTTATTTTCATAATCGTTTTTTTTTTTTTTTTTTTTTTTTTTTTATTTTTATTTTTATTTTTTTTTTTCCAATTATTTTCCTACAACGCACGTGTTTATGGGAATGCACATATGCATTCTTCGCTCGTTTCGCCGTAATAAGTGGGTAAAGTCGAGGATTAACTGTAACCAAGAAGCACATTCACTAGTTGCGTTACGCTGCGATAGCTACAAATGCGATGTGAGTAATGATTTGTACGGCGACATTGAGGGATTCTTACCTCGGTTAACGTTAACATTAACGATATTTCAGTTATTGATTGTCAGTATTTCCTTCGTTATATATCCTTGTTGCGTTTAGTAACTTTATTTCCTCTATGGTATCGATAATTTTTAATTTTTCATAATATCCGGGAGTGTACTATAACTTTTACCATAACTGTCCGTTTCATTTTGTCAAGTAGGTTTCACCGAACAACAACCGACCGTTCGAACTAGCTGAGAAGTTTGAAGTTTTTAATACGAATAGCCAATTTTCTCGCTAAAGTAAATGCATTTTATCAGTCAGAAACTGGACCGTCTCGAAGACAACAATATCAGAATTATAATAACCGACTACGTAAAATGCTCTCATACACTTTTATATGAAGCAAATACTCCTAGGATTATCGTGTGACCGCGCAACGTATTACTGTAGGTTTACTGCAATTTCACGAATTTTCTTCGTTCGATAAAGCAGAAAACATCGAGAAATAATGTCGGCGTTGACGATCGCCGTAATGCGCATTACATTGAATTGTAAAATACCTAAGGTAGAACCGTACGCACATAGCAATCGCGAATTCGAAATCAACATTATTGTCCCCGCGATTGAACGATTATAAATCCTCCAAAAAGATACTTAAGGACCGGCGCACGTCGCGATACCGACTTCCCAATTACTCGAATGTAGTATAGCTGAAGAAGGCGGTGATTGGCCACGCGTTTAATGGTACGGCCGGTACTAGTAGTAGTGCAGCGCTGTCAAGGAGGAAATCACAGAGAAGGTTTCGAGGGTAAAAACCGAGGTTAAGAGACACCGGCGAAAAAAACGCTCGGGCAAAAAAGGCAAACTGCGAAGCTGCACAGCCTTGTATACGCGATGCGATGTCGCAAGGCGAGTCCTAGTGACTTCTAATATTATACACAGTCCTCGGAAGGATCTACACTTCCATCCGATCGAGCACATTTTGCTGGTCATCGCAACGGCATCGAGAAAATAGAAATTCTACAATTGCCCAACCACACCTTCTTCTCGCTTCTTATGTACATCGCGACGCCTTCCTCCGACGCTTCTTCTCTCGTTATTTATTCCTTTATTTGCGCCGAGCCCGCGGTACACTTTTTCGGATAGAAGTGTAGAGTCGATCGATTTCATTTACGTGCAGCAGGTGGCACAACCATCGATTAATGCAGTTTTTCTACACTTCCGTTCGTTACCTGGTAATCAACGAGATGAATATTTACACGCGAATGGCTTATGCTTGCGAGGAGTGGAGCACGTTAAAAAGGGTATAAAGGAGAATTCAAATGGGACATTAGCAAGATATCGTGACGCGACTGTCAACGGAAAATAGTTTAGCGGTTCGATAATTCTAACTAATTCTGAGAATCTGACGGATCAAATTTAACGATCATACAAAGATCGCGCGATCGTACAAAGGAATTTACGTGCTTTTTTCACTCGTAGCGTGCAGAAAATAAGATATAAAACGACGACTGACCAACACTCGACTCGATGCGAATCAATCGCGATTGAAAGCCTTTTGGAATTCGTATTCGGATGGACCGAAAATCGGAGCATTTGACTGGCAAAGTCGTCGCGCGCGGCGCATTCGATATCCGAGAAAAATGCTCAAGCCGCTCATTTTTTTAAAAGCGGCTTCACGAGCAAAACGCCGCATCGAATATCGCTGCTGCAGCTCGGGGCCGACGAACCGCAAGAAATATTCGTCTGAATTGTCGCTTAGGTTCCCGCGACTGCCGATGCTGCCGCGCGCAAACGCGCAAACGCGCAAACGCGCAACGCGCAAACGATACACGGACGCGCAATCGTTAACTAGACACGCGTCGAGCTTTTAAGGCCCAATGATACGCGCGATTTCATCCACGCGATCCCTAGATAATGCTGGTATTATTTTACGCTTCGGATTAATAATGGGACCTAAGAGGCGCGTTCGTTTTGTTGAAAGTAAGCGAAAGGAAACTCTTTCGGTAACGGAAGGTAACGATAATCTTGAAATGCATAATAATTTAATACATTTAGTTACAAATGCCTAGTAAGACTTCTTGGGCAATAATATTGCACGTTAGGAAAATTTTTATGAGTTTAGTTTGATTCCTTATTTTGGCAACGTGTAATCAAATAATTTTATTACGCTGCTTTACTTTTCGTTTAAAATCACCAGCGAATCTCGAAATTAGTGAGTTTCCCAGCCGATGATCAAAGAAATATATATTTGCGTCCGTGTGGATGCACTCGTGTAGACGATCGTTGTAAAATAAGGACGAACGATGAAAAATGTGAAAACCACGGAGAGGGCACGAAGAAACGACAAATCGACAAATCAACGCGATAGAGGAACGGGGGGAAAAAAAAAAAAACAAAGAGCCGAGAAATCCGTAAACTCCAGAAGAGAAAAACCTAATGATTATTCTTGCCGTGCTTCTGCTTTTCAAACGTTTTGCCTTTGTTCTTCTACGTTACCGCACGGCGCTGTTTGCTTTATTTTTTATTTTCCTTCCAGCATGTCTAGTCGAATCCGTGGTTTAAGAATCATTACCGTGACGGGCATCTTTTTATGCTCCACGTCATGCAACGAGAATGATCGCATTTACTTAAATTACTTTCTCAAAAATATCCGAACACCCAAATACCAACTCTCGAATACAAAAAAAACAGCGCCTGCTGCCACTTAATCATACGCGAATAATAATCATCGCCGCGCACTCGTCCTGCATACGATTCTCTCGGTATTATATCGATCGGCCATTAGTTTCTCAAGCCTCGTCGACGTCTCTCCCGGCAAAAATCTCACCGCGAATACAGAACACGGAACACGGAACACAGAACGCAGACTCGAGCACTAGAGGCAGTTTCACCAACAGCGCTAAATTCTCCGCTAATATAAACGAAAACGTAAGCTCGTGTCGATCGCTCGGCGAGTGTCGGTGCTCCTCCGAGTCTGCCGATATCCGGCGCCGACATTCGGGAGTACCTCGGGCGTTATCATGCAACTCGAGGCCAATAACCGCGCACATGCGTGTATCGGGAGGAGAAGAGGAGCCGCCGCATGTCGTCGAGGCCGCAACACCGGCAACCTCTTCATCATCCGAGTTTCAGCGGTCGGGCTTTTTTTCCCGATCGATATGTTGCCCCCGCTTCCGTTCGCCACGCCGCATCCGCGGTAATTATCGCCTGACACGGAAACGCTGCTCTTCACCCCTCCCCCCAGCCCGCAGTCGCTCGCTGTACTCGATGGCGTTACTGTACTCGTTGGTGAAACGAACCGGGCCTACGATGGTTGCGGTGACCGTGCGTTGTTGGTACAGTACCGCGTACAAGGGACACTGCTGCTATTACTGCTGCCATTACTGCAGCTATTACTGCTGTTGCTGCTACCACTGCTCTACGAGGAATGCCAAAGATTCCTCCCTCTCCCTCGCCCTCCTCGAGGCCGCTCTCTTTCCCCTCCTTACCCTTGTACGCGTGTCTGGGAAATAATGGACTTTTCTTTTACGATAAACTACAGCGCAGCTTTATCGATATATTGTCTTTTTTACTTTTGTTATTATTCGTAGAAAGAGAGTAAGAGAAGCGCGGATTTTTCGTATGCGGTAGTTGCTCGTCGCTGCTTTTAATTAAAATTTATGGCTTTCGAGCAGATAAATGTATACAGAGAGAGAGAGAGAGAGAGAGAGAGAGAGAGAGAGAGAGAGAGAGAGAGCGAGAGAGAGAGCTCGATTCAAACGATTTATGTGCGAATATTGAGCCAGATATCTCATCGACATTGGAAAAGACGCGTTATCAACATTTATTGATGCACAAACGAGTGAAGAAGTCGCTCGTGCTACAATCAACCGCATATCAATCAACAACGATAATAAAAAGTATCGATTGTACGCTAATTATTAGCGTAGGACATATTTTTCGAGAAATTTTGAGATTAAAGGCTTGTCGTACGCTTAATCTCCGTACAGAGATCACGAAAATGTATCGCATAATTGAATCTAAACGTGTAATTACGTATAAATTGAATTATATCTTTTAGGTACAATAAATCATTAATCAATTTTTGCCTATACCTTTATGCAATACCGCCAGCATATTTACGTATAACAATTTTCTTTACATATAATAATTTAAAAATATGCAAACACGTTCATCGTTACCTTTTTCTTTCGTACGATATCCGAAAATTTTTAACTAGATTTTAGCGCTAAATCGTTAAGCGCTATTGGAAATAACTAACATAGGTGACTAAAGTCTACAATTGTAACGGAGTATCGGTAATATAAAATTTATCTTACACCAAATCTTGTATTTGTATAGATTCGAGTTAGATTCGTGTTTTTAACGTAGATTCAACGCTTACAGAGCATTAAGTATAAAAATAATGACAAAACGAACTAGTTTTAGAGTTTTTTTTAAGATATTTAAGAAATAATTTCTTTCGCACAACGTAATTCTTAACGTTCTTTCTATAACGAATTCCAAATATCTTTACGATAAAACAATCGGCAAATTATTCCGCGGATCGTACGAAATATTGCACGAATATACGTTGAAGTAAGTTAATATTAACGTGAATTTTTAACTCTTCTCGTAATTAAATCGCATCGAACTAATTGGAAAATCGTACAGCAATTTCTCCGATAAAACGTATTTTTCCCGAAACGTCGAAACAGGAAAAACAGAAAAAGTTAGAGCTACGTTATAACCATCATCGTCGACTCATCAATTTCTAGCCACAAAACAAAAGGAAAAAAGAAAAAAGAAAAACAGAAAAAACCATCGGCAAAAACGTCTTCCATCCCGTCAGACAATGCACTCCCATCTCTAAACAAAAAACAAGAGAGAAAGAGAAAGAGAATCTCGTCCGTCATAAGCAAACGATAATTTCTCAGCTGTCAAACTCTCGACGGAGCGCCGTGGAACATAAAAGGTCGGATTAATTCGGTGCGGGGAAAAATGAAATTGTAAAAACGCTAGCACAAATATACACATGGGTTAAAGAGCCAATCCGAGTTGGTATCTGGCTAGTAAGGAGATGTATACGCGGAGAGAGAGAGAGAGAGAGAGTGGGAGTGGGAGAGAGAGAGAGAGAGAGAGCGATTGGGAGAGGGTAGCGGATAGAGAAAGAAAAACAGCGAGTGAAAATAAAAAGGCCAGGCGCAGGGCCGTACGCGCGTGGCCGCGTGGAATTTCCCTTTGGGCCAGTCGAGCCGACGGTAGACAACCACCGCGACTTATCTTCGGATTACGCCTCGGGTCGCCTCATCCCTCCCCGACGAATCACCTGCCCCGAGCGGCCTCGGCGACGTCGAGCGACACCTCTGCAGGCGCACGTGGAACGCCGGCGAATATTCCCGGGCGGGACAAAAATTGTCCAGCCTTTCCTGGCACGCGGCGATAACCGTCCGCGAGAGCCCAATACTTGTGCCGTCGGCGCTCCCTCCCTCCCGCCCGCCCCTCTCACTCCTTCCCAACAGAGATCCCCTCGTCGTTCGGCGTGCCATTGCGTTTCGTCTGGCGCGTGGGTAGGCGACAGACACACCGAAAGTGAGAGAGAGAGAGCGAGCGAGCGAGTTCATTCGGAGAAACAGCCGTAAAAGGGACACCTGTTGGCGCTTCCCGGGGCGCGCGACAGTCGTCGAAACGTATAAACGGTATAAACGGTATAAACGGTATAAACGGTATAAACGGTATAAACGGTATAAACGGTATAAACGGTATAAACGGTATAACGGGCTCTGCGGCTTTTCACGGGACGTTTCACGGGCGCATTTTCGCGCAACCGGAGCGGAGGCGCGGAGTCCGACGGCTGTCCGGCTTCTCTGCGTGGCGTCATCGCGCACCGATTGATTTCCTCGGCGGGAAATATTGTCGATGTCGTTGTCGGTGTCGGTGTCCGCGGGACATTTTACCTACAAAGCCGAGAAAAGGCGCGACCGCTTTGATCCGAGTATTTGGCAGCCGCGAGTGAAAAGCGGCTGCTTTGACAACGGACCGCGTGTACCGATTTGAAAGTATTACGAAGTGAAAGGCGGCGGCCGATAAATAATTCGACTTTAATCCCTGATTTTTTGCCGGTGACGAGGTTTTTCTTCGGACGATGGAAAAACCGCTGACTCGGCCGTTTCCTCTGGCGAAGCGATTCGCTGCCGAAGTTTCTCGAATCGCTCTTACGTAAGCTTATTTCATTATGCAAAGTGCATTCCTCGTTGATGTGCTTCATTTACTCGTTACGGCGACGAGTGAATTTATAGCGGCGCTCCCGAGCAGCCGATTTGTCTAATATACGAAAATCATATCGGGAAACGAGCCTAACATTATCCAGCTTCCGAAACTGCTCGATCTTTGGAATTAAGAAAGTTCAAGCTGCGGCCGTGCAGTTGGCCAATGAAATGCGCTGCGCGGGTACATGTAACAATTGTTATCGTATTTCAAATTTACCAAATATTGCCAGTGAAATAATCGCGTGGATTTGTAAAAAACTGACGGATCGAAAGGCTCGGGAAGGGAAAGACGAGACGGCAAAGGTTCTCGTAGTTCTCGAAGTACGCGATTGATATAATAACCGAAGCTTCTTTTGTCGCTGTAAATTATCTCGTAACTCGCGTCGTACATTATTGTACATCATTTATACGACTCGCTTCGTGCATTACCACCGGCAATGTACGAGACAATTATAAGAACTACACGGCGGAAATGGGTAACCATTATTTTCCATGACAAATATCGAAACAAGATGACGCGGATGAAGAGAGTCGAGAACAAATCGCGATACGGATGCGCGATACGAATTCAGAGAGTTGAGCACAGATTTAGATATCAGTATTTATCTCGTCATCAAACGAGACGATGATTGAGTTTTAACAATCTTCATTCGTCGAGCAATTATAGTTTTATTCGACTATCGTTTATTGCTCTACCGAGACAGAGAAAGATAAAACTGATAGAAGGCGAACAAAGTGGAGAATAGAGCAAATAAACGTACAAGAAGGATTGGTGGAAGAGGAGGGGAATAGGTAGACAGACGGACAGACGGACGGATAAAGACAGAGGAAGAGAGAGAGAGAGAGAGAGAGAGAGAGAGAGAGAGAGAGAGAGAGTATAAGGCTCACCCAGAGCCCGAAGACGAAGTGTTGCCCAGAGGCGACATGTTGCGTTATTAATGTATGCGAGGACTCGAGCTTCCGTTTCTCAGCCGCAACATAAAACATCATTTAAAACGCGCGATTTTGATCATTTCAATCAGCAGGTCTTCAAGATCAAGATTCTTTTCTCTATAAGATTTCCCTTGCTATTCTTTTCCAATCACTGAACGCTTACAGATCATTCTTTGTATATTTAAATACCGAGCGGATGATTTCTTTTGCACTGCAATTTCAGCCGATCACCAGTTCTTACTCTTTCTTTTGTTCATTTTTAAAATCTACCCAAGTTTCAATCCTTGCAAATATTTATCCAAAGTAATAAACCTTTACCAAACCAACGATCTTTTACGTTTCAATAATATTATCGATAAAGATTTTGATACAATCAACATTTGCGTACGCGTGGCTTTACATTTTTATCCTCAAACTATTGCCTCGCGTCCCTAAACCAGAGAAATACGTACTTCAAGGAGCGTTTCACTTACGTCACTCAACTTTGTATTGCCATACGCTTTCGATGTCACAGTTACACCCGTGGGAATGGAAACGAAACGAACGACGAGGTTGAACTGCAGTTGCCCATGATAAGGATAAATTTTGGCGATTCAAAAAGTTCCATAAGGAGACGTTCGCGAAGAAAGTTTGGCCCGAATCTCGGAGCGGTAACGAGAGCAATTACCAATAATTCCATCGGAATTAGAGCTTGAACGCGAGTCCCCGGATAACCAATGGGATAATATTTCTAAAGGTAAGATAAGTCGGAGTCGCGCTGAAAAAGATTCGAGAGCCACCCTGGAAAACCGTAAGTCTGCTGAACTTTCGGACTCGTGATAGCCACGGGGTACTCGCACATATTTATGTACGTGCACTTATAGACTGAGGGTTTCTGTACGTTTCTCCACGTTTCTCGGTAGCGAAGGCAGCGCGATTCTCTCTCGCTCTCTCTCTCTCTCTCTCTCGCTCTCGCTCTCTCTCTCTCTCGCTCTCTTACTCCCTTTAGACGCCAGAGAAAATTCATTCTGCAGTCAAAAGAGCGTCGCGTGTTTCATCTAAAAATGCGAGATCGCGCGCGCGCGCGCGCCGATGATGACGAGCGATGTTCGGTACTCGCGCGCGTATCCTCGAGAAAGTCAAGTGGTTAACGATTCAATGATTGCTTATCATCTGTTACGCGAACAATCCTCTCGGATTTCTTTTTTCTTCTTCTTTTTTTAATTAATCGCGCGCTCAAGAGCCTCCCGCAGCACGAGATAGGCATATTTTCTACCCGAGCACGAAGCCCCAGGAGCTGATTTCTCCTCGCGATATTTGCGCTCGTGTTCTATCGAATCGGTCGTTTCTTTTAACCTCGACACCCTCCTCCTCGAGGAAAGTCATCGAGAGCAGTTCGGATGAATCGAGCGGCGCGATGCCTCGCACTATTCAAACATTTTAATCGATAACTCCTACAGATTATTTCAATTGTTTTCAATCTCACATAAATAAGCAAATTATCTACCTTTTCTCCTTGATTATTTACCCTTCTTGTCGCGCACCCGATATCTCATACGCACTCTTTTAATTACCCAAGCTACTAACTTAAATTGCCAATCGACGTCGTACATTTGTCAGACGTTTAACACTTTTCTCACTCACTGGTCAACGATACATTTACTACACCGATATCCTGAAATTGCAAACGTTTAATTTTCACAAATGTGGCAATTTCGACTTGGATTCGGATGAAATTTCAATGACGCTCCCGTTGGTGAATTCAATTGCCGTTCAGTTAGCGTTCGTCACGAGTCCTATTCAAGCGTTCCAACTCGGACTATCCTAACACGGAGCAAACAACATCATCGTACCGTTTGTGCTTTTAATTAAGAATCGATTTGACAACGCAGAGGTGCAGTCGAGGACAACGACGCACGTCAAATACGGCCAAAGGCCGTAATATCGGCAGCGAATCCTAAAGGCTCGAGGCTCGCCCAAAGGGGAGAAAACGTTTAGCCGAAAACGTTTCGCATCCTTTAAGGATGCGAATCGCGCCACTGATGCAGTTCTTTCGACACTGGACTCGCGCGGATGTCCACGAGATAGACGGTTTTCCGAGGTCGTACGCGCACGGGGAGAAGGAAGAAAACTCCCGGTAGGGTCGGCCAGCACTCCCTTACCTGGCGGTCGTGCAGTCCCTGTAGAGCACGTCGAAGTCCTTGCAGCTCAGCAACTTGCATCTGTTGACGCCGGGCTGTATGGCGCCCAGACCCCTCAAGATCCTGACCTGCTCGACGTTGCAGACGAGGGGCACGATGTCGAGCCTCTTAAGCTTGGTGTAGACCGTGTGCAGGCCACCGACGAGATGCTTGAGGAAGAGCTCGAACGCCTGGGGCAGGCAGAGCATGGTGTCGCCGGCGATGATGAAGGCCGCGACCTTCTGGCCGCGATAGTCGACGAGCTTGCACTCGTTGGCGGTGGGGTCGCTCGAGCTTATCGGCGGCGGACTGTTGTAGTTCCTGGGCGGCATGACCGCGTGGTGGGCGGCCATGAGCTCGAGGGGCGACCCATGGTGGGCACTGAGCATGCCGCCGAGCTGACCAAGCAGACCGAGGCCCGGAGGCGGGAGCCCGGGCATCCTGGGCACCATACCTGCCGGGGTACCGGCGCCACCCGCACCCCCGGACAGCGGCGGAGGCGGCGGCGACAGGGGCAAGCCCTGGGGTGGCGAACCGCGCGTCGGCGAGCCCGGCGTGGGCACGCCGCGGTGCTGCTGGGAGTTGTGCTCCCGCAGCTGATCCCGAGGATGCGGCTGCTGATGAGCGCCCGAGAGCGAGTGCTGGGAGCCGTGCAACTGCTGCTGTTGCTGCTGCTGCTGCTGTTGTTGCTGATGTTGCTGTTGCTGCTGCTGCTGCTGCTGCTGTTGCTGGGCAGGGCTGTGGGGGTTCTTGGGGCTGCTGGCGACGGGGCTGGCGCGGCTGCTGTGCTCGGACGAACTGTCCATCGCTCCGTGATCCATGGGTGCGAGGCTCTGGTGGTGCGGGCGGCCGTCGTAGTGATGCTGCAACTCCGAGGCAGGGCTACCCCAAAGCTGGCGCTCCGAATGCTGGGCCCTGAACCACGGGTAGATCTTCGCTAGGGGATGAATTGTTGATGATTTTAAGAGGCAAGTCGAGGAACGACGATCCCAGAGGGACGAGTCGCCTAGGAATCTTAGGAGCACCACCTCATCGTCCTCGGCCGTTGTACAATCTGTGTTGGTGCGCGTCGTACGAGTCGCTGACGATCCCGACGTTCAGCGCATCCTCCACCTCGGCGGCACTGCCGCGTCGACGACGATCAGTCACACGCACTCCCCGCTCACTTCTCTCACCTGGCGGTTCCTGATCACTGATCCGAGCGCGTCCTCAGGTCTCGGTGCCGTCGCGCCGGTGCCGCTTGTCCATCTCTCGCGCGCGCACACACACGTCTGCGTCGATGCGGGATCCGGAGCGACTCGCGGCCGAACGTTTATCGCACGAGGAAGCGACGCGCGCGGCCTTCCAGGTGCCTTCCTGTGGCCTTCCTTGGGCCCCGTCAACGTACGTAAGCCGTGGAAGAGCTGCGAACGGCGCAGAGATGCCTCCGGGCTCGCTCGTCTTGCAGTGTACTACTCGCGGGAGAGCGCTCGATGCTCTCGGCCCCCGGTGCGCTGAGAGTGCCGCGGAGACTCGAGTCCCTGTGTATTTCCCTCTACCCAGTCACAGATGTAATAAATAAAAACACGAGCCGGCCTCCGCCGAGTCCGTCTGCGTCTCCCTCGCGGCCGCGCTCGAGCTGCGCTGCGCGCCGGCGCGCGCCACCGGTGGGGGTAGGGAAGGCGGCACCAGGTCGCCCATTGGCCAGGACGGGCGGCGCCCGGGCGCATCGGTTGGCCGGGGTCGCGACTCCGGTCACACCCCGTGTCCGGCCTACGGCCCGGTCGACCAACGAGGCCCCGAGGCCGCCGTCGAGCCGCCGTCCGGACAGGCGCGCAATACGCGCTAAGCCCCGATGGAGGGGCACCGCGGTGCCGAGGTTCTTTTTGGCCGCGCGCGCGTCGCGCGAGACTCGCGAGCGAGACAAAGATTTAAGAGAGCGTTTCGACCGCGGGAAAGACCGAGAGAGAGGGCATTTCTCCTTCTCTGGATGGCGCTGCTTCTCTCGCGCGTCCAAGAGGAGGAGAAAGAGGCGCAGAATGCGCAAGAGTGCGGCCGACTGCCTCTCTGCTGCAGCCTCATCCTCTTCTCTTTTCGTTCTCGCGGAGTGACGAGTGTGCAATTCTCTCGCGTACGTGCACAGGTATACGGCTATATGTGAATACACCGCGAGAGAGAGAGAGAGAGAGAGAGAGAGAGAGAGAGAAACAGTCGGAAACCTGCCTCCTTCCACGCTCGTTTCCCCCACACTCGCCCTCTCTCTCCGTTGGTGTCTATTGTCTCCCTCGATGGATACTCTCTCCACCATTGCCGCTGCTGCCACCGATGCCAGGGACGACGACGACGACGACGACGACGACGACGACGACGACGACGACGACGACGACGACCGATGACGACGACGACGACGGCGACGAAGAATGTCACAGGCATTGGAATCGATCGCACGGGCCAGAAAGAGAAGGAGAAAAATGTAGTCGAGAGGAGGTAATGTCGAAGGAGGTGGTGAAGGAAGAGGTGGCGGAGAAGGAGGACTACAAACGTCTCCGCTCTCCACCATATTCACCATCAGTATTACACGCGCGCACTTATTTCTTCTGTAGGTACTCTTTGGCCGCATCTGTCTCTCTTTCCCCACTTTCCTCTCCTTCTAGCTTTATGGATTTGATTTTCATTCTAGTGCTCTACCTCCATCTCTCTCTCGCTTCTCATCTCGTAGCCGTTATGACGCTTTACCCTCCTCTCCGGCAACCGCCTGCCTTTCTTCTCTCTCTCTCTGCACCTTCTATACCACCTTCTCTCCGACTCCGCCACCTTTTACCTCCTCCTTGTCTACGTCCTCCTCCTCCTCCTCCTCCTCTTCCTCGCGCCACCGCCGCCACCACCACCTTCTGCTTGACTAATCTTGTTCCTCGAGTGCTCTCGCACTCTTGCATTCTCTTTCTCTCTTTGCAGCAGCTCATACTGCTGTATTCGCTAAATCCAAGAGAGTCATTTTTACACTTCTTAATTAAAAAACTCTATTGTCAAACCACTGACATCCAAATGACGGTCATGAATATTCCATTAGGTAGCAGGTAGTAGGTAGTAGGTAGTAGGGTTGAAAAAATTTAGCGGAAACGCCAAATTCATCATACGTTTCTCTCGTTTCTACCGAAAGAATCTCCGTTTTCTTGTACAATGATGCTTCACAGTGTCAAGACTTGGGCTGCTGTTTGACAATAAGTGAACGTTAATTTTTGCCTATGTAATACGGTCGATGACTAATTTATCTTCTATAGTAAAATTTTATCGTTCTATTGATATACCGTACCCTCGTACAATCCCATAACTTGGAGTACTGTAAGTTCACTGCTTTCAAACGAAAATATATTACTACGATAATGTACATTTGTTTAGCCTAATGAAGTCTTTTTGCGGAATATACAAATTATTGTCTTATACAATATGTTTTTTTTTTTCGTTATTTTTATTATCTCTTTGTACTAAAACGTGTCGTGAATAAAATTATTATTTTTTTGGCAAAGTTGTAATTGTAAATAGTAAAAATATAGAATCTTTACATGTAGATTAATTTACTGGTCTCGTGTACAGGCAATTATAGGTATTAAAATGTTTCTCCTCGTAAGTTAAATCGGTGTATTAAATACCAGCGTGATGATTGGCAAAAAAACGTACTTATTTGTATAACTTTTTGTTAATTTGGTAGTTTAAGCTACTGTCCTACTGACATCGATGTGTGCAATAAACTTGATATTGTATTTGCGTGAAAAATGAATTGAAAAAAGAAATCTCCGTAATTATTCAACTTTATAACGTGCAATTTAAATTAGTATAGTAGGTAACTGCACAAAAATTAATAGTTAATCCATAAAACGTTAATAGTTTGATGGATTCTTATCGACTGCATCTTTTAATAATTGTCAAGTTACTTATGTCTCACTCATTCTTGCGAGTAGTATTATAATATTACATTTATTAAATTAAATTCACGAAGATGGCAACTAGTCTACTAGGAAAAAATGCAACTACCATGAAATACAGTACGGCAGCTACATCGTGGGTAAATTATTAATATGACGAATAAGGTGTGATAAGTGCCCCGATGAACTTAAAATACTTTTAATTTTTTTTTTTTTTGATAATGCGCTCAAACGCACGCTCGACGACGTGTATTTGCTCTTTGCAAATCAATCTTACGTCTATTAGATCTATGAATAATGTCCTCGGAAATATGGATAAGTGAACTAAAAATGCAATGTATTACCATACTTTCAAATGTAAGACTGAATTGCGTAAGAGTAAATTAATTCGACAAAGTAAGCGAGTACACGATAACCCGCGCAAAGCGGGTTATAAATTGCAGTAAAGAAGCACCATATGTCGTTTCGGGAACCGATAAATAATGATCGAAATGAGTAAGGCAGGTTCGAAAAGTTCCGGTTGGCAGCCGGTGGAACGAATTGTTAAAGAAAGCTTTTTCATCGTCTCACCGTCGTGTTTCCAAACTAAATAAGTTGTCGTTAAATCATCTTCGATAACTGAATCTTTTCTTCTTCACAGCCGTATACGTACTTTCATGGTTTTTCGAAATGGTTTTGTTATGTCGAATAAGATTCTGTCATTAATACGGTCTTTTCCCATTGACCCACCATTGTTAGAAAAATCTATTGACCGTGGTGCAGGATTCATTTCTTGGGAGCAAAGCAATCTAAACGATGAAAAATTCTCTACCGTATTATCATTATTTAACAGAAGAAAAATCATTTAGTTTCAAATTCAATAAGCGATAATAATACATCAAAGACATTATCTTCTTCAACGAATGATTGTACTGCTGAAATAATTTCTTTTTGGCATCTTACTTATAATGTTCCTGTTAATGCGCAACACATTTAATTACGGAAGAATGGCTTATTCTGAATTCATAATAATGCAAGTAAAATCCCTTTCAAAGAATAGAATCGATTCCTTTGCAATATTTGTTATTTTAAGCTAAATTCTCATGCGGCTCCGTTATAATTAAAATACCGAGCTCCTCAAATTCCATTTCGATTCGGCTTTATAAATTTTGGCGATACATCATACACGCCTGATAAAATACATTTGCACCTTCTTTACAACTACACGTTTTATGTGCCGTATAATATAAAATTTAATTAATGAAATTTTGCGCACTATAACTTTCAATTACTGTAGGAAGTTAATTTCATTCCCAACAATAAGTTAACTACTTTTCAAAAATATGATTATATTAATAATTACGATACCATTAGAGTTGTATGAAAAAATTTTTTAAAACCTATTTTTACGCAAATGTGAATAGTACTTTATGCTCGATAAAGCTTAAGTATTCTTAAGGTTGTTACGTTGCTTTATTACACTAATTAAAAAATTCTATCGAGAATTGTCAGTCATTAACTATGATTCTACATCGTTAACTAGCAATTCTCAGTTTATATTTTTCATTCGTAACAAATGTCATTATAATTGCACGAATGTGAAATGTATTATATACAAATTAATGTAATTTTAATATTGCAAGTTACATTGTTGATGGAATCTGACACTCGTCATGAATTTCGAGACTAGGCATATCGGATCATCGTGAAAAGATATTATATTAAATTTCGCTACCTGGTAGTACAGGTAGTTATACAGTATAGTTATACATAGAATTGGATTTTCTTTCATTTCTTTTCATTTCACAAATGCTTTTTTCTCAACTCACTCGAAAAGCATTTTTCCAAAAACTTTTCCAATAGTACAATAATACTTTTTTATTAAACTAATGCGCGTACTTATGTAAAAGTAATGTTTATTCATTCGCTTACCGCATTCGAGTGAATTAATTAACAGTAATTTATAATTGCGTGCGAGTCGATTTACATTCGCTGTTTATAAAAATGTACAAAACCAAATGGAAGTCTCGTATAGTACCAAAGTGCAAGACATAATCTACGCAAACAATAAATATAAAATCAAATTAGCTCGTATGTACACAAAATTAAAAATGTCCACATATTAGATTTTATCTGCATAAAAAACGTGCATGCGTTTTCAGACACTTACGTCGCAATATTACATCGGCGGAAATAATTTTATGACAGAATTCATGTATTAATAACCCCCAAGAGAAAAGCGTTATTTTTTTTATCTTTGAACTTTTTCTTGAGATAAAAAGTAACTATACAAATTAGTGAACTCGGTTGTTTCTTCGTGTGCTAAAAATATACGATTGAAATTTAAATGAAATTTGTAAATTAGAAAATTGTGAATTAGAATCAAGACAGTTCTTTGACCTGCTAGTTTATAGTGTTTTAATAGTTTATGGATTTTAATACGTAATTAAATCTAAATTGATATACAATGTAACAAAAGCTGAAGTCTGACACTTTAAATATTAAATAAGCTAAAAAAATTTGTATAAAAGAAAAGGTTCTGTTACCGCTTGAAAATCCAGTTATTGATTGCCAAGATATATCTATGTTCTACTTTACAACCGATATAATACAGTTCAAGTGATCTAAACAATTGTTGCGGATTTTTTAAAATACAGAATATAATTATAATTATAATTGTAATAAATAGTATGATTACGTATAATACACGGTTTACTTCACATTCGCTGTTTAATGAAAACTTAAGCGATGAAATGTCCTCTTTATGCCTGCTCTTGATGCATATTTTATACTTTGTGCAAGTACGAGAAAAGTTATTTAAACTACCTTTCAATTATAAAAAACCAACCACAAATTCTAAAAATCAAAGTACATACGTAAATCATACAAAATAGTGTAACATCTGTGTTAATAATTATGTACAATGTTAACGTGAATATTGTTGAGAGATATTTGAACACGTTTTTTCAAAATTCTCTAAGTACATGCGCGCGCACGTGTGTGTGTTTTCACAGCAGAAAAAATCGACGACTTGGATTGACCCTCTAGATGATAAAGAAGAAACTATTAAAATAAATAGAATAAAAACCGAGGAAGCCCAGATGCAAGAGTCGAGGCCAATGGAATAACGTGCCTCTTGCAGGTAAAGTAATGTACACATGGTGGAACACCTGGCCAGTAAGAAAAGTTAACAAATTCTGGTAGGGCCGCTTGAAGTGTTATCACACGGACAAACATGATACAAGTCAGTCTCGACTTGGACAAGCGTGTGAGTAGTTGAATGTTTACATTCGGTGTATGCATGTGACCCTTGTGTACATGCCTAATATCCAATATTATAAAACATAATCATTTATTTAAATATGTATATATATATATATATATATATATATATATAACGTCTACATAATAAGTTGTTCGTCTAACTATCACTTTAAAATAAAGGTGTAACATCGTGATAAAAGTGTTCGAACAATGTTTTTTTTCTTCAAAAATAAATACCTTGAAACAGTAGTTCCCGCTTATGAAAAAGTTTAACCAATAACAATAATTCTTAAACGTTTTTTATTTAAATTTCTTACGTATTCCACTATAAGTACGTATTTTTTTTTGTATTCGCATGTTTTTGGCTGAAAATTAAAAGTGCATATACAGTTTTCTTTTGAATATTGTATTGCATACATAAAGAATAAATGTACGAAAGGATTCGAGATAACTCGGATGAAAAAGCAAGCTCTAATGACTAATTTGATGATCGATATTTTATACAATTTGCATTGGGTATTAATTTTCAAATCGATATACGGCAAAACTGATTTTGAAACGTCGGCAATATCGCCATATTTTTAACTATATTTTATCTAAATTTTAAATACACTTTTACACGCAACACTTACCAATGATAGTTTTAAGCAAGAAGACATGACATTTTGTGTTCACAGCTTCTTCGAATGTGATTTCAAGCTTCGACAAATATTTTTATACCGGTAACTTGAAAATTGACCTAGCTTTTGTTTAAAAAAGAAATAAAGAAATATACAAATACACAGTATTATTTATCGTGACTGCCTATGAAGTAAATAATGTCTAGCTATACGCATTTAAAGTAGATACTTTAAAGTTCGATTCAGGTTTCTCTAAACTGAATTACCGTGAGTCATTCTCGTATAATCTAATACAGTAGTGTGCAGTAGCTTTTAATACCAAAATCCATTTACCACGGGATATGTCAGATTGATGCTTCAAATAAGCTAAAATTTAGATTAGTTGCTTTTCATTGGCATGATCGCAATACACCGCCGAATAAGTCAAATTTTGTTATACGTTATTAAATCTTTTTATGACTTTATGAACTTTTCAAATTATTTGCTATGGAAAATTGAATACAAAATTTATTCGGTTTTTGGTTACTACTTTATACTCGACTTATGGGGAAAATCTAATGAAGAAATTTAAAAGTTTTAAGCTGAACCGTCATAAATTTCTCACAAGTTGTACATCGAGTATCCGCAAATCTTTGAATAATATATTTGCACAAATTATGAAAGAAGCAAGTTCAAACCTTGAAAACAATACTCCGATATATAGTTCAAATAATCGCCCGTATTAACGTAATATATTTGTACGCGTTTGGTATTATTATTTAGGATGATATGATTCATCCTGAGATTAACTCACTATTTCAAGATATTACCGTTGTTACCCATTGGATATTATTTTTTGCTGCATTCCGGTGTTTTTTATGACTTTCCGGATCCGCGCGTTCAATCGGTCGAAACAGCGGTTGTTCAGCAGCCGCTCTTCTTTCCATTGTTTTTAGTGAAGTATTTCCTAGCAAAGCATCTATCTTCGTGCACGCAACCTTAAGTATACTTAGCATACTTAGCATACTTAAGCATTCGCGAAACGATGTTGTCTGATTCAAATAATCCAACATCCTCTCTCGATAGCTCTCTTTTCACCTTTTATCTTTAACAATTGCAAGGGCATCGTTTTCTGTACAACAGAACTTCTTTTCAATACCTTCGCATCTTATACAGGCAGACGCCAAATTGGCTATACTCTCTCGAGCATTTCATCAAATAATAAGCCATCGATGGTATTATGCACTACGGTGTTTAATAAGTTTCGCAAATGATCTAAGTTTCTAAATTACTAATTCATTAGAAACCTTGCAATATCCTTTCAAGCGTAGAGTTTACTGATTCCACTAGACCAGCATTATGCCAGTTTTCGTCACTCTCCTCTTTTTGAAAGTAAACTTAGGTTAATAAATTATTGTTATTCCAAATGAAACAATTCTCGCAACGACCATTTCTGTGAAGTATTAGTCTAAAGGATGCTACGATGATTTAATCCAACGCTTTTATACTTCTCATTTAATTGAATCCTAGAAAGATTGCCGTGCCACATTTGCACACTAAAAATAGTTAGAATTAATTACTTAGTAGTTCGTTTACTCACTTTTTGTCCTTGCAGTGCAAATTCCAGCCCGCGATCATCCGTCCAGGAACGAATATGATGTACCACTTCTTTGAAGCACAGTTAATCCGACACTTAATAAACGGAATACCGTCGGAATAAGACATTCTAAATAGGGTATCCTCTAGCAGACGTCTGAATAGTAGTTGCTCTTTCGTAAATCAGAACGAAACTTCTTCACTCGTGCATACTTCTCCGCACATTCTCGATATCCTTATATCCTGCTACGATGATTTGAAATTATTGATTAACAGAATAAACAAGGGTTATGCGAAGTGAAAATAATGATTTTTCTGCCTCGTATAGCTTTTACTACCCGGTAAATTACATCAATTGTTAAGTGACTGCCTATAAAGATACACTGGCTTCTGAAAACGTTGATAATATCCCTCATTATTGATAAAGGATAAAAACAAAATAATAACTGGTTTTGAAACTTGTCTAGCTACTCCAAGACCGATAAGTATACGATGTTCAAGCGTTAGCCTGTTTAACTTGCTAATCAATATGAATCCTGGATCGTTATAGTGGAATACATGGACTATGACTACTATGAGACACAGAATGTAAATTCCGATTAAGACGATAGATAACGATGAATTACGTTTTTCAGTGCTTCGGTTGGAAGTATATCCAGTTCAAATACTTCGAAATTGTTCATTGATTAAATTAAGGCAAAAATCACTGAATTGAAATGTTTTTAATACTATAATTCGAGTCTGAAAATATTTTGTATTTGATACCGTTAAGGAGAGAATAAAAAAAGTGCTCTTTGTTTTTCTAGTACATGTTGGTAAGTTCCAAGTCTTTTGTTGGGCAAAATTTCGTTACTCATTACTTAAATTGTGGGATTAGGAATGGCATAAATCTATTGTTTTTTTAATCGTACCCAGGTATACAATTTTTTAATAAAAATAATTGTATTGTTTAATCAAATTCATATTTATTATATTATTCGATACTAAATTTAACATTAATTTAACACACCGTAGAAAACGCGATAAACGTAAAAAATACGTACCCGTAAAAAATAGCACCTTAATTATTATAATGTACACGTGTTTTGCATAAATTTTCTTTACAGCGGGAAAAAATTTATTATACTAAGAGCGTCGATATGCTATCAAAATTATAAAGATCATTATTTTTATCTCATTTGATCGGTTATTCATTTTGATTAAAAATTTTGAAATATTAGAAAGACATTTAAAGTTAAATAGAAGATATCTTTGTGCGTTGTCATATTTTTATCTCGTAATTTGACTGCTTATAATTTACAATCTTATTATAAACATTAATTCTTTTTAACGTTTTAATCGTAATGCTTCGTATATAAACTTATGATATTTCTATAATAATAAACTTATTTAATAACAATAGAACAGTTTCACTTGAATAACATTAAAATATATGTACGAAATTAACGTATGAAACTATCGTACGAACTGCACAATTACTTTTAACCTCCAATATTGCAGTAAAAAATCAACCATGTTGTTCGATATGTAACCTTTATTTGAGAAGTAAATTTGTCTAAATTGATATCGAAATTTTGCCTCCTAAAGAAAGGGTATCCCATCGCGGTCTATCCGACGACAAGGAAATAAGACCCTTTTCGAATGACATTGGTAACTCCATTCAAAATTTAGTAGTAAAGTTCGGCACGAGTACATCGTCCAACAAACCAGTCAGAATCGAATCGGTAATCAAGATACTTCGGATAATTTCAACACGGCGACTCGAGGGTCGGCGGTCCCTCAACTACTTGGTCGATTATCTTGTCATAGACGTATCGTGGATAGATGAAGAACGACTGCCACTTGTGGACCGAAAAGGGGCAAAGGATCGACGACGAGAAAGAGGAAGAGGAAGAGGAAGAAGACGAGTCAAGCGAACGAAAGAGAGGGAGGGAGGGAGTGAGCGAGAGAGAGAAAGGACTTGACTCTCCGTCGAGTCAAGCTGGTCAACCCCTCATCCGTGAACCATGCCCTCATCGTCCCCGTGACCTACATTTTCGTCCTTGCCATTTCTGTGCACACGCGCGTGTATGTTTGGAAGAGCGAAAGTATATGATAAATATACCGGTTTGTATAGGCGTTACGCGCGTTCGTGTATCAACACAAACGCGTTGCCGTGAGAGTCGACTCATCCCTTAACCTCTCGCGATGAAGGGAAAAACAAATCACGGAGAGGGAAGTGATCGTTCGAACTTCAAGGGTCGATGCCCACCTCGTTCGCAGTAACTATAACATCAAATGGAAAAATCTTTATTGACATTATTTATATATAAATTATTTATATATAAATAATAAAATTCAATTTATTTATAATTACTATTCCTCATACTTAATATCCAAAGCAAAAAATGTGATCTCGAACCAATAGAAGCTTCAATTAAATATTCGTGCGTATCTAACAAATGTTTTTTATCCATTCTTAAGAGATCGAGCACATTTCCATATTTTATTGCTTATACTGTAGTGTTAAGTAGAACTACTCGCTAAACGCAGTATGCATTACAAGCTTGAAAATATGATAAATATTATACGTGCGTTAAATTGTATAATATTGTTATGTTATACATGAAGATGTGTAATATCGTCAGGATTTATATGCATCGTTGCTTCCTCGTGCTTATTATGGATACTAATTATTAAAATTTGATTTAAAATTTGTTGGAATCGTATTTTGTGTGTGTGTGTGTGTGTGTGTGTTCGCGCGCGCGCGCGCGCGCGCGTTTGTATTTCATACAGATAGAAGTGAAAAAAAATGTATTCTTTTATTGCAGATTTGGAGAACGTTGCATAGATCTGCTTGACGGAAAGATAAGTTTCAATTTGTAAGAATTGTAGACGATAATTATGCAGGATAAGAGGAAAATTATAAAATAAAATTATAAAGTTTAGAATTATTACAAAAGGATTTGAAGCATGTGATTCAGATTGACATCATAAAACTAATCCACACTTCGATTACAGTTTTCAAGTTTACATATTTAGCAACGAATTTTATTACTTTATTCTTTATAAAATATTATACTATTTGCAATTAAGAATTTTTTATGCGTAGATAAAATCTCAAACATTACGTACATGCAATACACCTTGTACTTCCATTAAAAATGTCAAGGATATTTCGGTTCAGTTTTTAACGCACAGTATCAATGTTATTTGCTTTAGCACTTTGTTGGATTTTTTTGAGATTGTGAAAGCTAGCATTAATCACCAATGCTGCTTGTTAAGTTTATTAAAAGAATCGAGAAAATAAATAATTATGACTTTGGCTTCAAAAAATAATCTGATATAAAAATAGCAGCAATGAAAAGAAGAACATCGGTTTCACGAAAAAATTGGAAATTTCTTAATTAAAGCTGTTCCTGAGAAACAATCAAGAGACTTAAACTACTTTCTTTTTATTTTTTATTGATTATTTTTTAGTTACTATTAATCAACCATTATTGAATTTAGTCATTTATTAGCAGTATTACGCGCGGGATAATAGTTATTTAAAGTGCAATTTATTCTTTCAAATTCAAATAAACTTATGGTATATTATCGGTTGCGTCATTGCCTATGCTAACCAATTGAGTTAATAGATGCTTTTAAATTTTTAATTCAAGTATTTTGTGCTATTAATACTCCTCGTCATTTTGATAAAATATTCTGTTATAATCATCTAAATACGATACATGCGATATATATTCTATAAATACCATTGCATTTTCAAATGAATAAAATTACAGTCGGTAAAAGCAATAATATTTTACAATGAAAACTACAATGATTTTACGAAAAAAGTGAACACAATAAACTTTTATTACGTCTAACGAAGTGTAAAATAAAGAACATACGTATATGCCATAGCTTTATCAGGCACGAAACCATCAGTTTGAAAGCTTTTCGTACATATAAAATATAAAAGTGAATTTTTCGATCGAACTTTTGCTTCGCGACGTACATTTGGCTTATACATCCGTCAATCTATCGCTCAAATGGTCTTTTTCATTCTAGAAGCGATTTTCTTGTTTGCGAAAATCTCTGTGAGACTTTTTTACGAAAGTCTGATCGCGTGCAGCACTTTTTTCTATGTCATGTTTCGTATTGCTAATATTTCTTTTCAAATATACAGCTAATATAATAAAAATGATCGTGAGAATTCAAAAAACTATTTTCGTTCATATAATTGTAAATCTGCAATTGTAACTTCAATTTTTTCAATTTTTATATTATACTTTATATATACCATGTAACCAATAATCCATTTAAGATGATAATAAATTTCACATTTATTTTCTTACGTACTGTGAGAATTACTCTACAAAGTATAGTATTAAAAAGATAAAATATTTTTAATTAAATCAACTTCTAAATGATTAAAGTTTTGGTAATTAGAAACCGTAAGAAAAATGATAAAACCTCTCAAACGCTATCCTATCTTTTCTATTTAATTTTCATCATATTTCTCTAATATTTCTATCAATAATTGTAATTATCAAATTCACAGCTTTTCGCGGTATAAATGATACTTTTAATAATTGGCGATCTTTCGGGCGTGCATAGAATAATTAGATCGTGAAAGTGTACGTAAAAAGTTTCGTCGCGGCATGTAATCGAATTGCATCAAAATAATATAGATTGAATTCTAATGAAAATTTTTTGCTTTCATATTATGATAATGTATTAACTCTGATTTAATCATGGATTTCATACGTGTGCAAACATTATGTATACGTAATTAAATGGATATAATAAGCCGTGCTTTTTCACGATTAGCTCTCGTGTTTGAAATGAAATGTGTATTGTACTGTCATATCGTTTATACTTTGGGGAGATTTATTTTTAAAGAACAACTTTGAAAACAAATTCACTTTAAAAGCAAGCTCGAATATCAATCATTTTTATTAAATATTGTTACAAGTTGTGTGTGTGTGTGTGTGTGTGTGTGTGTGTGTGTGTGTGTGTGTGTGTGCATGCGCACGTACAAAAATCTTTCAAAGTGCCGCAAAAAATCACAGAAAATTGTATTTACAACAATGCATCGACAAGCAAAAAAATCCGACGCTAAATAAAGCGCCTCATCCCCACTCTCTTTTCGTACAGGCAACTCAATACGCAACGACGGTTCAAAAATATAAAAATGGCGGAAACCGTTAATCGAACGTTCATAACTGTTGCGTCGTAGTTAAGCGCGCAATACTGAGAGAGAGAGAGAGAGAGAGAGAGTGAGAGAGAGAGAGACAGAGGGAGGGAGGGAGGGAGAGAATGAGTAGCAATGGCTAACGGTACAATTTTCGAAACCGATTACTATATAAATACAGTGAACTCGCGTTGCGTTTCTTCACAGTGTGACTCGCGCGCAGCTAATTACCGATACGCCACGTGTTTATTATAAATAGCCAATCGTTGTACGGCAACGATGTGCATAATAGCGTGTTATCGGATAAATGAAACTGATAGCCGGTAGTGGGGCGCGGACTCGATTACGCGTGTCCAACGACTCGAGAGCGTCGCCGTTATCGCCGACAATGTTATCCGTCGACAACGTTTGTGCGAGGATCGGCGCAAGCGCCATCGCTCCCTTTCACCCTGGATTTGCCGATAAAATAAAAATACGCGAATGCGTAGATTTTTCGCTGAGGGCACGCACCGAAGAACTGATTGTTCAAGAACCTTCTATCGGCGTTTAATCGTGCAACAGCTACCTGAAACAGAAGAAGAGGATGGATGTACGTGTTCAATCGTCGATTTATAGATCTATCTTTATTGTTGGCAACTCGGACAAAATTTTTAGCTGCTCCGTATCCACGTTATACTCGATAATAAATCTACTCTTTCAAATGGACAGCTTAGTCGCGTCAGCGTGGTAAATTAGCAAAATTATCCAAAATCACTCGAAGCGGAAGTCGTCTTAGTCGCTCAGTCGTATTAGAGGCACTTGTAGAGACATCTATCGTACATATATTTAACCGAATTTCAACTGCGAATTTTCAACGAAAATTTACCTGGGAAAGTTAATCAAGTACTAAGTTACGCAAGGTAATACTAATGGTAAAGGTTAAATACTTTGAGCAATTATACCCGTGGTACAGCAGTATTTTCACACGGATAATATAATAGGCTAGTTGGGCTTACCGAGAAGTTACAAGAGAAAGTCGAAAGAATACGTTATATATTGGAAAGTTCGTACGATAACATGGAACAGTCCATCTGTAATAACATAGCGATAAATCAAAACAGGCCAAATAAAATAGTACCGACTGACGCGAGTTTCTCTTAAATCTTACTTGACAATTGAATCGACTATTTTCGCAAATTTTAAGACTCTGCGATGTTACTGTTAAGTTTCCGCTCCAAATAATTATAAATCGTACGCGCACTTCTTCATCCCAAGTGTTCCATCAGCGCCACGGACAACTCGTACAAATGTCCGCTAAGCTACTTTGATAAAACTACCTATTGCTAAAGAATATTATGCAGGTACGTAATATCATCTTGAAAACATTTCTATAAATCACCTTTATGAGAGAAAAGCTTTATACCGAATGTTCATTAACTTTCTGCTGGAAAATCTCGATTTCTTGTAATTTTCCGACGAACTTTTAACCGATAATAATTAATAATTGGCAAAAGTTTCCAAGGATTCGCGATAACCTATTTGCTCAAATTAAAAACGAGCTTCTATATAAGAAACCTTACTAATGGCGTGTATATTATTATATTATTGTATTATTATATTATTAATCCATTGCTCCTGCGCAATTACCTTAATACAGTACAGACAGCATAGATGTAACATAATTAGAGTATCTTACATATATAAAACGTTCGATTGTAATAAGGAGAGAAATCCGAGTATGTGAAATAATGAGTTGAAAAAATATCCAAATTTAATTGTACTCTTTGCTTTTGTCATATCCTCGAGCAACACCAATACTTGAAATCGTTCCTTGAAATGTTATCTTTCAACGAGAAAAGATAGACGTCAGCGCTGCAAAATGGTTCCGGTCCACGAGTGCGAGTCGTGGACGATCGCTATCGGTGAATGCGCGAATTAATCCCGCTCGAACCGAATACTTTGATCGATCAAAGTAACGAGACTTTTCCAGTAGCCGACGTCCATTAGGACAGCGTTTCTTTTTCCGCGGGTCGCGGCGCAAAGGGCAACGAGGCGCGCATGCGCTTGGCTACGACTGTACCCTTCAATGGTTCAAGGCGCGCGCGCCCTTTTCCTTTCGTGTTTCTTCTCTTCTGTCGTCGGTTTATTTTATTACCACTGCTGACTGGAATAATTTAAATTAGTAGATTTTGCGTAATTATATATCGCAAAAAGATAAAAATGTAAGCTTGTACTGAAATATAAGAAGAGTCGGAATTGTTCGAAATATTTCAATTAACCTATTGTATTAGAAAGAAATAATAATATGATTTCTTTTATTTTTTAAACATGTTAATAATTTGTTTTTACCTAAGTTTTTAATGTTACTTCATTCGCTGTATTTCATGTCGTATTCGTAGTCACCGATTTGGTGACTATCGTGGTACAATTAAATTCCAATTAAATAGACGAGAAATTGGTACTACGCGTTTATACGTTTGTACGTTTATTTGTCTTATGCGCTTTAAACATCTTGTTTCTTTCATAACCTAAAGTGCTCTTATGCTTTATGGCTTTACTTATTTTATTTAACTCGTTTTAAATATACCTTTCCTTTAATTTAAAGTTATTCAAAATATCTGAAGGATAAGTAAGCAATGTTTTTACGATATTTTTTTATTTGGATCAGGGCTTGCTGGCGGTAATGGTGACGCTTTTGTGTGCACTCGTCATTATGTTCCATTCTTCCTTCTACTTAATGACTATCAACGGTAGGAGTCATTCTCAAATTTTGATTTTATATAAATTATATAAATTAACACACATTTTTTTCATCGAATAAGATATTTGAAAACCTCAAGATTTGTCACTACAACGTTACGTTATTGATAAATAACTAAATGAGAGAATATTTAATCAGCAAAGCTTCTCAATTGTACAAAATATCGATAATGCTTTATTTATTCGTTAGTTTCTTAAGGTGGGCTTAGCGTTATCAAACGTCCATTTTATAATTATTCATCATATCTAACGATAATTTTCGCGCTCTATCAGCTTGTTCGGACAGTTTGAAAGAAAAACACTTTCTTGTGATTAGAGTGCAGTTTTTATAGCGCCACCAAGCGGCAAGAGAAACTCTAAATGCAACCTATAAGAAAGTGGGCAATTTCAATATGATTTATCGTCGCGTTAATACTTTTATTTTTTGATTAGCATAAACGTTTCGATATAATTTTTTCAACTGAGAGAAAGGCAAGTTACTGACACTTGCCGATTGGTGAATTATACATTTTTCTCGACGAAAGCTGATCCGTCGAAAAGTGCGTATTTTTCCAGAATAACCGTAATAAATTTTATGACGAAATAATTTCCGTTCCTTTAAGTTCCAATTCTAGGGAATACAAATGTTCAGGCATTTATTTCCGACAATGTTTGAAAATATATTTTGACTAGCAAAAATAGTTAATTTAATGAACTATTCCGATAGTCGTATTGGCTTACTTTAATTGCTGCACGCAATGTCAAGTTTCCGACTCTCATTATACGTGTTATCTGCCTCGAATCTTATTTACTTGTTCGCGTTTTTAAACGGCATCTTTCGCAAGTTCATCTCATCGAAAAAACACGCTTGTAGATGGATCGCTATAGTGTGATAATCAACGTATAAAATACACAGTGGGTAGATTTAAACTTTATGAAAATTCTAAAAAATATATTCCTTTATTATTATTTTGTTATAATAATAAAATAATTATATCGAAATAATAAATGTCAAATACTCTTTAAGACCGTTATTTATAATATTATAAATACATTGTTATTCGATGTCATCAACATTTTAACGTTGTAAGAACTTTCATTGCTTAAAAATTAATAATGTCCCCAATGACATGAAAATAAGCCTAATAAGTTCATTTATTTTCCATTACATTATATTTAGCTCTGTGTTTCTACATAAACTAGCTTTATTTGAGAAAAAATTCAGCGATACCGAATCTTTGAAAGTAATCTACCAAACAGAAATCACTCTTTTCTATGATTTTACTTTCAAACATTTTGCAATATAATTATTCGAGAACGTAATTTCTAAGTTGTCGATTCATTTACTATTCTTTTTCGAAATTTATAACTTGTTTATTGGTTACGAGTTGTAAAGTATTTAGATGATTCATCCAATCAAATAGTGCAAAGAATTAATTAATTAAAAGCGAGTAACTTGGCTTTGTTATTTTACTCTATAATATTTTATGTAAAAAATATTCTTATTCCTATAAATTATAAGTAAAATTTACGACCAATGGGTAATAATAAGTTTTTTTTCTGTTTTCAGATACTGCATTGAAAATATTTGAGTTGAGTAGTGTTCGTTGTTGCACTATTCCTTATTATTATTACATTACTTACCTGTAGACGATCAGTCCTAAATCGTCGGAGTACGTTTTCAGTGATTCAAGAGGTTAATGAACATTAACTAAAACTGTCTTTCTTTGCAAGAGTTTGCAAACTGAGATTTAACGACATGGAATTCATTGAGGACAAAAAGCAGTTTATGCAGATATCATTATTCTATTTACTTCTCGACCGAGTCAATTACTCATAATAAAATCCATAGGCAAATCGCATTCGTGGCGATGTCGATGCCATAGAGGGAGATGGAGAAAATATCTAAAGATAAATCATGATTACAAAATCCATATCCTCGATTGCGCTCTGCCGCTATCCAACTTTTTTCTGCCTCAATGCGAGCTGAATAAGAAAAAGTGACAGAACGGTAACAATGAGGGATGAGAGAAAAAAGAATATAGCCGGATAGTCTCTATGCAAATCTTTATGCTAAAAACAGAGAAAGATAAAGGATGCGATTGAAAAAAGAGTATGAAAGAGAGAGCGATAGAAGACTGAAAGGATTACGGATGCGTCAACGGCGATGACGGAACGGCCGGTAATCGTCGAGGCACTTCTCTCTCTCTCTCTCTCTCTCTCTCTCTCTCTCTCTCTCTCTCTCTCTCTCTCTAATATTTCGAATAGTTCGCATTTACAATGGGCTTTATTGGTGGGAAACCGGGGGTGATTTTCAGCGGACTAAAGCGCAGAGGCAACACATCCATCACGAGATGTCAACGTGATTGTCTTCCGCCGGCTGTGACGCCGCGCCGGGAAAGTATTGGTCCATCGGGAAATCCGTCGCGCCTCTTCGAGTTCGTCGGTCTATGCGTCCTCGAGGTCCGCGGTGTCGCACACGCGGACAAGATATTCGCTGACGGAAAAGCCGAGCGCCATTGTGCCCCCTTTCAGCCCCCGGACGTCGCCTCGTTAAAGACGCCACCAATCGCGACAATTTAAGATTAACTGCGCCATGAC
Source organism: Wiebesia pumilae (assembly GCA_018907045.1). Classification (NCBI taxonomy): domain Eukaryota; kingdom Metazoa; phylum Arthropoda; class Insecta; order Hymenoptera; family Agaonidae; genus Wiebesia; species Wiebesia pumilae. The sequence continues at coordinate 4,610,293 of JACCHZ010000181.1, read as the reverse complement.
GGAGCCGATCGAGTGTCGATCGCGAATCTCCTCTTACGGCGTCCCTTGGACTGCGAATCCAAGCGAGAGCAACTTTTCCTTCTTCGTAATCTCGTACCGAGATTCGTAAACCTGACTTGCCGACGTCTTTTTCCTTTTTATCGACGGTATATTGACACCTGAGAGATGCAGCAATTTCTACTCTCGAAGCTTCTTTTGTAGCAGCCTTCGTTTGTAACTGCCCAAATTCTCGGTTGGGCACCGAAGTTCACTTACAAAGAGATTTATTAAAATCATTCATGCGTTGGCATGAACGAGGCTACTTTAAAAACCCCTTCTGCTAAACATTTTCCTTTTTCACGCTCCGCTGACATTATCCAATAATATACAAAGAAAAGTAAACTTGAAACCAATTTTTGAAGCTATTTGAATCGAACGTGTATTGGATTAGCGATATCCAATGATAATGTCGAAGATGGAAGCTCGTGTGAAGAAGCATTGATATTAGTCAAGAAGTATTCAAGATGCTCTAATTTTGTTCGTACTCCCAATGATCTCGATAAGAAAAAAAACTATCGGTATGAGAATATTGATAATTCGAAGCTAATAACGAAGCGCCGCGCACCTGCCGAAAGTGGCGCCAGCGACGCTTTTTTCCGGAGGCACGTATTCCGCAGGAAAGTGTCGTCGCCGAGGCCGATCTCCTTGGGTGAGGGCTTGGAGGATGATGGATCGGGTCTTTGTGCCGCGGATCTCCGTCCGCAGATGCGCCACGGCGGTCAGCATCGATTAGCCGCGTTTTCGCGTCCCTTGCCCGTGTTGGTGCCACGTTCTCGACGTGGGAACCACGGGGGTAAGTCTCCTTTTTTCACGTAAACGTAACGGCCGGGAACCTCGTCAACTTCGGCCCGTCCTGGTGACGCGCTTCCGTGTTTTCGCACGTACCCGCGTTCCTAAGCGCTGTGACGCGCGGACTCTCCACTTTCGTACGCGTGTACATATTTTCGCTACATATTTTCCACGAAATTTCCATTAAAATTCGTGCCTCGAATTTCTCTGCTTTTATGCATAAATGATACAAGTATTCCTGTAATTTTAATCACTTTATACAAGGTATTTTACTCAAAAAATATTTATCGGGCGCGAAATGTGCTTTGCTCGGCTAATTTCTCGGCTGATATTTTTTCCACTGATATTCATACTTTCGTAAAAATTGTATTAGTTTCGCAAATTTTTTATCCTATTAAAGAACAAGTACAGTTTTATGATCAGCAAGTCCGTTTTACTCGCGATATTAGTTTTTTTTTTTTTTTTTTTTTTTTTTTTTTTTTTTTTTTTTTTTTTTTTTTACACGTATTACATACCTTATTACATTACATGTAATAAGGTGTTACATTTATGTATTAAACAATTACAATTACACATGTGAACAATTACATGTATGTATTGCATTACATACATACCTAAATGTCCTTTTGAAACAAAAATTGATTTATTTATAAATGTATGAAATATATAAACAAGCCTGACTTTTAAAAGATTATTTGAATATTTAGATAAAGGTGTTTAAAAATTCTCGTTTAGAAACTATTAAAATAATACGGTACATCTTGTTTATAATTAATTAACTTTAATGCAATAATCACGCTACATTGAAATAGTAATTCTTTTTGAAAGTATTAATAAAATGTAACTTATCTATGAATTCATAGATACTGGATAAATTTGCTCGTTAAAAAATGTAACTTAATTGGAATTCTACTTATGAAAAATTAATTTGAACTTGAACATTATAAATCGTAATTATTTTATAAAATAAGAATTTTTAAAAAATAAATTAAACCTAATTTAATCTGTAGAATAAATGCATTAAAATTAAATGGCAAACGAAGAAATACACTCAATGAAGAAAAATATAACGTGAAAATCAAATTGTATAGCAGATGTTGGTACCCAGATAAATCAACAATTTTTATTGTTATCTAATCGATATCGGAGAATTCTGAATCCAGAACGAGTTTCGTCTTATCAAAGCCAATAATAGATAAAAACTGAGTTAAGAACTAATCCATTTTTACACGAATTTCTTCTTAAAACTCTGTAATTTGAACGAATTATTGTGTTTGTTATAAAAAAACTGAACATTTTTAATACTAAAGGCACCTTAAATTATAGATAAATAATTTAAAGCGAATATATGCGAATATGCCAAAAAAAGTTATAACGAGTGCAATTGAATCTAAGCTACAAGATCCGTGATGCGTTAAGACTATGATTTAAATGACTTAAAACACGAATTTGTATTTTTACGCACAGAAATTTTGGAAGCAGAATTCTACCGGCGGCAAATAAAATCCTCTCTTATTTTCACGATTATTATTGTTAGCCAGCATATAAAATTAAAAGTAAACATAAACTCGGAAGCTCCAAAAAACTTAAAAGATATTTTAAGTTTATTTTGACAATAACGTAATAAAATTGACGGAATAATAATTACGGAGAGAGATCGAAGGCCACGTGTCAATTTTAAACCACATATATCGGATTTTTACGAGAATGCATAATCCATCGATTTGATAAAATGTAGGACGATGATCACGCGTAAATATCAAGGGATGTCAAAAAAAAAAAAGTACAGTAATCTGCTGAACACTTTATAAGAAGATTACACTACGCGCGAAGAAAAGTTCATGGACAAAAGGCAACAGAAGGATACATCGATGAATTCAATCCTCTCTTTTAATAAATCGTTAAGGAAAATGCATATTTGGAGAGCGTGTAAAGAAAAACTTGAAAAAAGTCGATAGACGCAGTAAAATCGGAATTTTCTGGATAATATCGGCGGGCGTGTGTCGAATCACGCGGGCGGCAGGAACTTTGATGACGAGGAGCGCGGCTAAGGCAACGGGCGGCGACGGAGGGGATAAAAAGGAGAAAGAATGGAGAGAAAAGAGGAGCGAAAGGAGGGAAACTGGCTCCTTCGACTTTATAAATAATAAATTCGTCCGCGCTTGGCTCGCGAGTGGGGAAAATGCGAAGATGGCTGGCAATAAAGAGGCGGCAGTGGAAGCCGAAGTGACGTCCTGTGTCGCAGAGTCGTAAAACTGGGCTCTGCGACCTCCGGGCTTACACTCTTATTAAAGCCACGCGAGAAGCACTGCATATTGACGGTTATTGATCACCTTTCGCGGACCTTTTACGATCCGGCCGAAGAATAGAACCTTACACAACTTTTTTCCCAATCTAGCTTGATTTTCGAACGCTGTAATTATTTCTCCGAGGACTCGGCGAGTGCGCGCTCTTTTCATTTTTCTCGTTGCTTCTGGGCTTCTGTTTTCATCGGGAAACGGCCTTTGTAAAAGAGATTTTCCCTGCAATTTACATAAATTGCTTTTCATTGTTCTCCGCTCACTACTGACTTTTCAGCGAATACGTACACCGGCCCTTTGCTTCGCATTCGATCGTAATACCGATCTTACCCAATGACTGAACTCATTATTATCCGACCTTTCGACCTCCCACAGCTTTACAGCAGCTTTACAAATTTGTTCCTACCTTACCTTTTCCAAACTTGCACTCCGCGATGAATTTTTCATATTTCTTATTAAGCGAAAGCTAACGCTGTCTTCTGACGGATAAAACAAAACTCTGTAAATTGAATTTTTTAATATTAATGTAAGATCTTAGACCAAATGCAAAAATTATCGCTTTTCCAAGCATGCGTTCTCTTTTGGTTTTATTCCTTTGAAAAAATGCTCTTACACGATCTAGTAAAATAATTGTAGACTCGTATCATTGCTACTTCGCAGTTTTTAAACGCAATTGTCCGTCATTTAAGGAGTAATTTTTCTTTTTTTTTTTTTTTTTCTTTCTTTCTTTTTTCTTTTTTCTTTTCGTAATCAAAGTTAAACTGCCGATCAAGGAATATCTATTTTCGAATAAACGTGCTTTCCATTCTATACGTCTCAACTTCGTAACAAATTTCGTAACAAAATTGAAATTTTTTTTACTACGATTGCCTCATAATAGATTAAACATATAAGTATTACAACTTTCTATTATCTCTTGGTGATCCATTATTTGTTACTACAAATGAAATAAATTCACGAACTTTCGTGCTTAATTATTAACAAGAATAAATATGTAATGATAAATACAAAGGAGTTTCACATTCCACTAGACAAGATGCGAATTCAAAATTAATAAATGACACATTAATATTGTCCATTGTACAAAAAATGTAACAAATTTATTGGTTACATTTGATTGAGTTAAAAACATGCAATTTATTTATTTTTGTTTCGATTTATTTTAAAACTAAAGATCTATATCGATAAAAGAAATAACTCTATCCCAAACCCTACTGTTATGGCTTTCATTTTATATGCATCTTTCTTTTTTGAGTAACATTTTTTTAAATAAGCCGACGATTTTTTATCTTTAAAAGCAAAGTATAATAATAAATAACGCTACTTTTAAAAGATTACAATCTAATAGATTTTGGTAAACTGAATTTTCGTACTAAAATATATTATTGCCGTTTAAAGAGTCCAAAGGAGGTAGTAAATTTTGCATGTTGCACAAATCTAAGCGCTCTTTTTATTTTAACTCGTATCACTCGATGACGTATAGTCCAAGTATTGATACGTGAGTATGGATATTTTTGCATATTTCCTTCAAAGTGATTCCCAATGTCGAAACTTCCGATATTTCCTTTGAATCCAAAAACTTAATCAACATTCTCCAAACTACTTCGAACTCTCAACTTAAATCAAAGCCTTCATTTCATTCGGATATTCAAGTTGTGTTGAAACTCTTGACTTGGATCGAAACGTTTAACCCAACTCTTGATGAGTAATCACAACAAACTGTTCCTCTACCTTATTTCTACATATTCTAACACTTATTTTCAACGAATGAAAAAAATGATATTTATTACAAAATTTAAATAATTCATTATTTAAGCTAACACGTATTACTCTACACATTTGTTTGAAAAAACGCCGTTTATTAAATGATACAAAATTAAATTTCATTTTTATTAAATAATAAAAGGAATGTAATAATGAACCAATATAATGATTCTAAATTTAGTCACATTTTTTTGGTTTTTCATTTGTATTTAATTTGTAAGCTGTACGTTAATTATTGAAAATAGTGTTTTAATTGAAATGTTTAAAAGTCATAATCGTGTTGTTCAACATTTTCAAATTTAATATACGTTACATTGATTAAACTTAAAAAGCCAGTAAATTTTTTATGAAGCTTGAGCTAACTTTTAAATAATATAAGGGCTTAATGAACGAAATAATTTAACGTAATATTTGAGTAATATTTTAGCTTATTTATAGATCTTCAATCTGAATCAGTTAGCTTTTAAATTAGCATATATCTTTTAAATAGTTGTTATAAACATTTTAAAATACAAGTCTCTAATGTAGTACTATTTGATTCGGTAAAAGAATCAAATTTATTCATTTTAACAATTATAAAAAAAGTAATTCGATAAACACATTTCAAATATATTTAATTTGTCATCGATAAAAGATATATTACCGTATTTTTAAAAACTAAGTTTCTTTTATTAAGTAGAATACAATTAGTACCGTAATGTTTTATTTTCGTAAAAGAAATATAAACTAAAATATACTTGTCATATATATAAACAAATTTTCAAGTATTAAACAAAGTATGAAACAGGTATTATTTTGTAAATTTTATCATAAAAGAATTAAGCGGTATATTTAATGGATAAAATAAAATATTTGTTATTAAAATTCAGAAGAAGTACGATAGTAAAAAACTTAAAACGTTTTTCACAGAATTAATTTTATTATAAAATAGTAGTTAATACAGGCTTTTGTAATGTTTAATTTTGTTAAAGCTATCTTATTTATTACCATTGATATATTTTCTATTTAAACAAAAGTTTTGAAATTTAATTTATTTGAATTTACGAATAAAAATATTTGTTCATTAGAGGTGTTTTGTTTGACAATATTTTTGAAGTCTACGTTAAATATTTTATACAATAATCATCGTTAAACTTTTTTACAGAATTGAAAATAAAGGTACTTATCTGATAACTTATCAACATCGAAACAGCTAATAATGAAACATTACCTTCTATCGAAAATTTACTCGGTATCGATAAAAAATATTTTTATATTGGAAAAATTATCCCTAGTCGATAAAGCAGATTTCTCACCTTGCCGCCACATAAATACTAAAAAATTCAAAACTAACGTTGCATTATGGAAAACTATTAAAGCACCTTACTACTATTTGAGATATATGTATATCTCAGATTATCTTTACTTTATTATTTAGTGATTAGAGCTGATCGGTGCGCGTAGTAAACAAGAAAGGTAGTGAGAAGATATAATTTACTTTAAAAACGTGTAGAAGTAGCCATCTTTTATGTGACGCTAAAGCAACAGTGAAAGTGTCCAAATCAGTGAGTAGAGAAATCAGCTGTTATTTCGTAGTAATCCAAAACAAGTCGACTGAAAAGGGTATAAATATTTTTTTTCGCGCAACGAACGTACACTCCTTTTAAGAACTGTGTGGTCATAAATGACGATTGATCGGTGAAGTGTACGCCCGTAACAATCAAGGTAACTTTTACATCATCGATTATGTATCTCTAATGTTCCATAACCAAATTATTTATAGATAAAGATTTTACATAATAAATTTCCGATTTTTCAAAAGAACATCAACATTAATGCTGACAAAAGGTACTTCGCATGCTTAGAATAGTGTGATAATGGGTAACGCAGGCAGCAATCAAGCTGTCAGTCATCACAGTAGCAATGTACAACGTGAAGGGCATCCTAGGCATAGCAAAGAACATCCTCCACAATCACCAGGCAAAGATGAACAAGCCTTTGTATTTGATAAAAAACCAAGTCACAAAATTGTCTTTCAGTCTTCTCAGGACGAGGAAGAGCCATTTTTTACAAAGGTATTTTATTTATTTACAATTTGAAACTTTATTTTAAACTGATTGGTTAAAATTCGATTAATTTTAATTTATTTATTATTAAAATTGTTGAAATATTTTTTAATAAATATTTTATCCTAATGATCTTTTTATGTTATTTGTTATTGATGTTGATACAAGATATGAAAATTCATTAAGACTTCATATACATAAATATAATTTAATTAAAGGGAATAGTAAAACCATTCTAATGAAAATATAGTTTCATACAAGCTTTAATAGTTATAAATTAATAATCTGACTTAATGTTTTATGTTCATTTTCCAATACTTGCTTTTTACTTATGAAATATTGAAAAAATTTGAATTAAAATCGTAATAAATTTTAATTGATTTTAAAGTAATTTAGATGAACAGTAATCGTGGAATAACTTAGATGTCTATAATTAAATTAATATGTGGCAACATATAAGATAAATGTTGAGAAAAATATTTTTTGTATGTACTCAAATATTTCTAATAAATTACAATTTTAACGTTAGTTTTCATTTTAATAAGCCCTACTTACATGTGCCTATTAGAAAATTTAATTTAAAACTTTTGTATGTTGACGTCTTATGACAACAAAAAGAAAGAAGCTAAGGAAGGTCATAATTTTCCCGGTACACGACCTCGATCGAATACAGTTTCTGAAGGAACAACCAAGATCACCGATAGAAAAGTTTTACCTACTGTATTTAAATGGGAAGGTGGTGGTAAACAAGTCTATATTAGTGGCACCTTTAACGACTGGAAAACATTGCCTATGGTAAAAAGCCATGGAGATTTTGTTACAATCATAGATTTACCCGAAGGCGAACACCAGTACAAATTTTTTGTTGATGGAGAATGGAGGCATGACCCTGGCCTTGTAAGCAAAAATTTGTCAACAATGCACCTTTCCTAATTATATTCATTTATAATCATGGAACTAATAAAATTCTACAAAAAATTAGATAATTTAAACATTTTCGTACTCATTTTATTTAAAAATAATTATCACCATCGAATTTAATATCTCAATTAATTTAAATGCTTAAACACAATGTAAACTCAAATTTAATCCAACTCCAAATTTGTTATTGACGTTATCTTAGTAATTTACTCTTCTTTATTTATATATAATAAACGAAAAATTAATCATAAGTTTATAAGGTATAAAAAAAGATTTTACAAGCAATTTACAGAATTTTTTAAGAAAATTTATTTATATTTTTATATTTAAAATAATAAATCAAATGACACAAAATTATGAACATTATTTCATTCGTTAATGAATTTATTACTAAGAAACAATTTTAATTTTAGAAAATTGTTGATAATGGAATGGGTTCTAAGAATAATTGTGTATCTGTAAAAAAGTCAGATTTTGAAGTCTTCCAAGCACTAGCAAAAGACAGCGAAGGTATTATTAGTAGTGCCCAAACAGAATATGGCCAAGATATTCCACAATACAAACCTTGGGAAAAAGTCCCTGGACCACCAATTCTGCCACCGCATTTACTTCAAGTTATTCTTAATAAAGACACACCATTATCAGTAAGATAAATAAAATAATTCAAAATAATGAAAAATTGTAACATTTTATTGTTTTTAACAATTTACTGACAGCTATTTTTTCATAAATAAACATAAAATTTTTTTAATATAAAACGAAATTTTTAGTTCTAAAAAACATCGTCTTAACAAAATATTAAGACATTTTATTAGTTTCATTTTCTACAGCGAAGACTATAATCTCAATATTTTATTGGAAACTACGATATCGACGTAATATATAAATTTATATACAATTAGAATAAAACCACAGAGATGGATTTATTATATTAAAACATAAGTATAACTGATAGACACAGTCCAATCATTTGAAAAAATAAAATATAATTTGTTATCTGGCCACAATACGTCAAGTTATATTTACATTATTAAAATAACATTTGAAATAGATCAGCTTAACTATTATTATTAGTTATATACGTACATGTACATATATATTTATTAAAACTATTCATTTTTTTACTTACAGTGTGAACCAACGCTTTTACCAGAACCTAACCACGTAATGTTGAACCATCTTTACGCATTAAGTATTAAAGATAGTGTTATGGTACTCTCAGCTACTCACCGTTATCGCAAAAAATACGTAACAACTCTGCTATATAAACCAATATAACTAATGAACCCAATGTTTTCATTTACACAATTACCAGAAACTGCTTAGCTGACAAAGGACAGTAGCAGTAAAACAAAGAAAATGGAATAAATAATCTGTTCTAAAGTTATTTAGATGTACTTTAAATGAAGTGACATGAAATGCAACTGGGTATATTTTGTGGTACGTGGATTGTTTATTATACCTCGAACTGTAACATATGTAATTATTTATTGAAGCCATTGTTTTGAATTATTAGAAAAATTTGAAAGTTTGTTTTTACTAAAGACTAGAATATAAAGAATTTATTTAATACAAGAAGCTTAACTCTTTCTTTCTCATTTTCAATCGCTTAAACGTTGTTACTGTCTATTTCATTATTGTAAGCATATGGGGGCTCAGATCTCGTTTTCAAGAAAAATGATCCTCTTGCTGATCTATCAACGTGTTCTCCTAACAAAATTGATTGTAAATTATCACAGTCGCCCTGCAAGTATTTATCCCAATTTTCACATTGTTTCGCTCTTAGCCCTATTATGGAATTAATGCTTTCGCTAAAATATTTATATGATCTCCCGTGACTGCAAGCCTCTGAAAAAGATGAAAACTTTAAGTGATTTTAAATATAAAAGCTAAATATTATATTTATATACTGAGATCAAATTGATTGACTTTATATAACTTGCAATCGTTTTCAGAATATTTTATTTAAACTGCACAACTTTTCTCTAGTTTTTTTTTAAACAGTTTAACTTTTTACAAGGAAAGTATATTCTTAAAAAAGTGATAGCAACTGAGTGATGTAAAACTTAAAAACAATTTAACATCGTATTAAACTTTCGAAATGAAAAGCAACTTTGGTGCTTCATAAATATAGCCGCCATAATATTATTTTTAATTTTTATTTTATTTGGATATAATGCACATTTTAAAAATACTCGTTTTGTTTTTAAAAACCATCCAAAATATTGATGTTTATAATGAAACATAATGGATAAAATGACGATTGTGAGTCTTATAAAATTACTCAACGTGTTTAAAATAATATTTTTATCTAATTTTATCTAATCCTAATTCTTTATTTTTCATTTATTAGAGCCAATTTTAATGATATTTAATGGGTATTATACCTTTAATGAATATAAATATTACTGCGTTATTTATATCAATCGTAATTTCATATTGTATACTATAATAAAATGAAAGACTACTAAATCACCTACACTGTTGTGTTTCATCACTTTATCAAAATAGAATAATCTTAGAGAAGTCTTGTACCAATCAATTCGGGTATACAACAGCATCCTGGCTGAACTGCGACTCCTCCATTAGGATAGAAATCCAAGTGTCCAAGTGGTTTCATATATCCGAGAACTCCACCGCATGAATGTATAATATCTACGAATAGTGCGTCCGTGGAATCAAGTCGACCTTTGTCCATAATGAACAAGTGAAAGCCAGGAAGTGCCGGATCTAAACCAGTTATTCTTCCGAGCTTGCCAGAGCGCACATGCTCACCAGTATTACCCGCTACATGTGCTCCCAATGAGTGACCTTATCAAAAGATCAAAAGATCAAAAATCTTTATCGGTAGGTTGAATCATTTCAACGATATATTTCTATTTTTATATTTCAAGACATAAAAAATCTCTGATAGAAACTATTTAGATTTACAGTATCTGATAAGAGTTTATAAAGATATCATAATTAAATTTTACAACTTGTGATAGAAGCAGAAACAGAAATTGTAGCATAAGTTAACGAGGACACATTATGTACATTCACTAATAAATTAAAATTAACCAAAGAAGAGACCGATAAATTAGATAATTTTTAGTAACAAAGGGTAATATGGAAGTAGAAAAATGTACGTGGGGAATATCACTAATCCTGAGTTAAAACAAGATATTTATACAGTATAAACCAATGTGTACTTAATTTTAATCTTCACTGACCAGTATTGTAATAATGTTTTTTACATCAAAGACGTATTAACAATTCTAATCTCAAAATTAAGCATGTACTTTATATGATTTATTTTAAAATGATTTATTCGTCTATATAAAAATTAGAAAAAGCTTAAAGTAGAAATATCGATATTAATCTTCAATACTAACTATCTAAAGCGTTAATGTGGTTCCTCGACGATTCTGATTTTATTTCAAAAACTTAATAAATATATGTATGCCACACGTACTGCTTTTTCATAAAGTACCAATCTATTGTTTATTATATTTTTTCATTTTTATCTTATATCGATTAAAGTACTTAATAAAATGGATATGAATTATATTATTCTTAATTACTTTGTACAGATAACTAAATTTGAAATCAGTATAATTGTCACCGGTGATATAAACTCAATCAAACAACTAAATAAAATAAGTCAGCTAATAGTGGCTTAATCTTTACTTTCTCATTATTTTTACTAACCGATAAAGTGAATATTATCAGTCGCTAAACCAGTATCGCGAACAAGAAAATCAATGAACTCCGCCGTCTTCATTCCGACTTTGTAAGTGTTGCGCATTGGACCGAGGTAAAACGTGCTCGCAGCCATGGGCTCCCAATTCACAAGTAACACGTTGTAATCGCCAAGTTTTAAATATTCTAGAATAGAATTGAACATTGAAGCAAACATTTTATACAGTGAAGATAACGCGTCATCTTCTCAGTTTTACAGTGAATATCTTATTAAAAAATTATTTCTCAACAACAGATTAGATTGAGCAACAACAGATTATTGTATCTTTTTTATATTATATCATTTTAAATTATTATAAACAAATCGTTCTGGTTTTCGTAAAACTCTAAATTCATGACTATTTCTGTCGTAACGCGCGTAAAATCATACATTATAATGTAATTACAATAAACCCGATAACCCCTTTAAAATATTTTTAAAATATTGCCTCAATAAAAAAATTTTAACCATACTTTTATATGTATTTCAAACATTATATTAAATTAATTTTGGCGATTGGTCTTTCTTCCTTTATCTCCTTAATAAACTTTGGCAAAACTTAAGTTTCTAGACTAATTCAAGCTACTCATTAAAATGGATAGATTAAAATCATTAAAATAGATAGATAAGATATATTAATAAGAATTTAATAAAATTAATAGTTGTATATGCTTGAAAAAATATAGTTGAAAAATCTTGTGCGTGTATTAGCAAACGATATGTTGAATTTATAAACTAACTTATACAGTACTGCTGATATGCTGATTAAGATAACTCCAATGATTATAATATATAAGTTTTTAAATCTATAAGCTTTTAAAAAGCAACGTCAATGAAAAATCGTATCAGTATCATTAAAGATTTACTGCGTACATTGGGCAAGATTGAATAATTATCCAAGTTAACCAATATTCCGTACAGGTAAGATAGATAACTGTAAAATCAATTTAAAAAAGATTTAGAAAAGATAAGTTTTGAACCTTTTGGTATAAAAATTCTTAATTTTGAATTGTCCATCGTTCATTTCACACGTACATACACACTCGACTAATAGTAAATGTTTTCTACAATATGGGTACATGATATATAATGTACAGCAACCGAGATAAACCCTGAAGCCGTTAAATAAAAAAAATACATACAATTCTTAATTTAATTATTTCTTTTCTAAATAAACATAATTTATGAGTTTACTAACATTTGAATTGTACTTATAAAAGATTTTCCTTTTCTATTTGTCTATATAGTATATAAAAGTAATTACGACCCAGGCCAATAACATCTTAATTTCCATTTACGTAGAAATGTTTTCAATATCTTGAATTTACTCCTCCAAGTAAATTCCACCAATATTCTAATTTTCAAAATCATCGAAATACGTTACTATATTTAATTATTTTGAAATTTATTAAATTATCTGGTATAATACTTGCGAAACCCGCTAAAAAAAAATTTTGTACAATATTTCAGCTAAAGCTATTAATATAATGTATAATCTATCTTTAATAATTTCTAATACTCATAAGAATATGCATATAAAAAGAATTTTTCAAAATCTTTTAGTACGACTAAGCATAAATCATACATGCCCTCTTTAATACAACTTTACCTTCTTTCAATTGTATTACACTTTCGCTGAAAGCATTGGATTTCCATCCATGAGTAATGAATTTTGTAGGCTTGGAAGGAGAAAAGCGTGACTTCTGCAGTATATTTGAATCATTAATATATAACCGTATACCTTCTTCTGGGTTAGATCTATTAAAAAAATCAATTCAACGAAAAATTCGTTTGCTTTATACATTTGTAAATAAGTGATTGTGTTCAGAAAATACTTTTCAATTTAAGTAACGCATTGAGATCTTATTTAGGCTCATTACAATATTTTCAATGTTACAATATACATTTTACGCATAAGTTTTTACTCATATGCTAATAAGCCCATGAAAATTAAAAGTCCATTTACGAGGTCAAGTACTCTTTACTACCAGAAGCCTCTTATCACTAAATCTAAAGTGTTATACGCGAGAGCGTATGCAAGTATATTACATTTTCTACTCGTTTTTAAGAAAACTCAATACATTCTCTTAACTATCATACACAAATATTGACATATTTTGTAGTTAATGAATATCTACAATAACTTTTGAATTATTTTATTATGTGAAAAATATACGACTTGAATTATTCAAAATTAATTTTTATTATTCAGATTTGCTTATTTTTTAAAATTTTTAAACCAAAACCAATTTATCAATTAGATTACCAAAGTAAATAAAGTAGTAAAACAATACGATTTGAAATTATTTGCCTAAAGCATTTAAATCACCGAGGAAAGTTAAAATACGATTAAAGATACGGATACAATACATTTTGAAACTTTTGAAATATTTCACTTTGTTGTAAAAAATATTCTTTGAGCATAACATTTTTAATTTAAGATTTAACAAAACTCAACAATACAACCCTAATAACAAAAAAGCTCTGAAAATCAGATATTAATTTGGTAAATTAATGAACTCAAACTTTAACGCTTAAAAGTTCGTGTATTCATTGCTAGAAAAACTAACGAAAATAACATTAATTAAACGTAAAAACGCTCATATGGTATGCTAAGTACTTATTTATTTACGTGGGTTCAAAGGTAAAGATAAATTACATTAAAAAAGAAATTTGTTTAATATAGTTTAATGTATTTTATAGGATATCAGGTTTATATATTTATATAAGTTCTTCAACAAAAAATATTGTTCACAGCAAAAAGACCGCAAATCTATCGCAATATAAAATGACTTGCTTATATATTACTTCATTAATAATATTTATTCTTTTTCATTCATACTTCTTATATTCTTTAAAGCGGTATTGTTGATATTGTTAAAAATCTACATAATTAGTTTACATGTGTTCTATTATGATGTTTGTGCATTAGGAGGGAAGTAGTACATTGATATTTATAATTCGTGTTAAATAATTGTTTATAATTTAACAGAAATCTTTCTTTAAAATTATAAGGCATTTCGAGTTTGGCGATACAATTTCCAGATTCTAATATCTATAATATATTCTACTATTTTATCTATGAGATAAAAGTAAGGAAAACGATTTTCCGAAAGTGTTCCGTTAACGATATTCGAGAATAAATTAAATGTATTAGACATCCTCAATCGCCTCACATGCTGTTATGTTTGCATGAAAAACCGCTTATTTTAATTCTGAGTGCTAAAATTATTTATTTAATCTTTTTTAAACTTCGATACAATGAGTTTTATATATTTTTAATTCAGTAATGAATTTTTGTCATACCGCGTGTACAAAATGAAGCCTATGCTCTCGTCAAGAATGCCGCGTCCATCCGGATCAGGGACTCTAAGCACCGCGACTTGTGGTTGTCCTTTTCCATCAGGCATAAAAATCCAATCCTCCCCGTATCCATCGTACTTTTCCTTCAAACCGCTATCCCAGACTGCGTTCACACCCCAGAATAGCCACAGAGATCGAAACAACGCACCAATGACTAAACCGAACATGTTCGTTTTATCCTCTTCTCGATCTGATCAAAAAATTCCATTACAAAACGATCCAGATTCGACATTTGATTAAAACGCGTTGCTTGCTCAATTCTTAATTTTAGTACAATTTTAAATCCATCATTAGGTATAAAACGAAGTATTATAAAAAAAAAAAAAAAAAAAAAAAAAAAAATAGTTAGTTAACTTAAAAACTGTAAAAGAGATCAGAACGTCTTTGCAGTCAAAGAGATAAAACTTTTACCGATCTATTCCTTTTCAATAGTTCTTCTTTGCTCAACTTTTAAAATCGTATAAATACTCATCAATGTTATTAATTTACAAATTGCAAAATATATCACGACTACGACTACGATATTCGCACAACAATTTTATCTTATGCTGTATTTTATGTTAATATAAATCATCTAGTACGATTAAACGGATACATTCATAATATAATTACTAATTAAATCAAATTATACGATAGGATTATACATATTGTAAATTTAGAGACTCTGCAGTTCATTTTTTATTGTAAATTACAATAGAGTATAATAAACACAATTAATGTACAAGATTGCACAAGAGTACGAGAATTTAAAGTTACATTAGCAGAAAATATTTCATCAACATTCTAAACCTTTAAAAAAATATTTAAAAATTTCTTTTTAAATTAATTTTTGAAAACTTTTTTGACGTGCCACTGGTTAAAAAAGAATGATATACATGAGTAATGTTTTTGAAATATCATTACGTATTTCGAAAATACTTCAATAATGTGTTAAAAACGATTAAAATGTTGCTTGAGTGTTACATTCAACTCTCTACAGTCCCCATACTGCATAAAATATTTGATATTTTATAAAAATATTACATATTTCATAGAGATAATTTTAAAAGGTTTCCTTAATTCGCTTTACTTAGATTTTTGACGATAGCAATAAGAATGGTTATTTCTTATTTAATTCGGTAAAGAATAAAATATAAAATGACCTGACTCGTTATTGCTTTAAGCGGAATTTTCGAAAGAGAGCTCTTAAATTTAACGCAACAATAACACACCCACCCTTGGCTTCGACTGCATTATCATAGCCCATCGGACTGCTTATAAGGAAGCTCTTCAACAATCTCCAACCGAGCATTTCATGACCCAGTTCTCCCCTGTAGTGTTTTATCAAGAACGTTGTCGCTAGTGCTAAATGTAAGCACGACCAGAAGGTAATTATACATGCACGATGACACTCGTGTACAGGTTTGCGCGCGTAATTCCCTCGCCTTTATAATAAGATATGGATAAACTGTTCCGGTATTGATAGAGAATCGCGCTGCTTTTCTCTTCCTCTCTTCCACTTACATACCATTTCATTATTCCGTCATTGCATCAAAATCATCACTCGACGACCTTTAATTGTACTGTTAATGAATAGACAAAACATTTGATCGAATTCAAAAAAATCTTAATATAACAATTATAAGACTTTTTAATTACAGTTAATTTTTGTGTAATTACAGTAAATGCTTTGGAAATTTTCTTTTTATCACAACTACTTCTAGATTCATCACAAATATCGAGTCTTATACATCATTCATTTAGCAAATTTTCTTAATTACAAAAATTAATTCTTCTAATAGATGTTAAAGGACAGTGCTAATGGCAGAGATTTAATTCATATATTCCCTCTTATATTTTATAAAATCAAGGAGATTTCGGTATTATTACACCTTTTCACGTTTCTAAGCTGAGTAAAAACTACGTTTAAATAAAAATCGTATTTGCTCGAGCTGCATTTAATCAATCGTGTTGTAAATAAGGATATGTCACATTTATTTATTTTATTTTTTGACGATCTTTACTTATTTTATATTTTATCGACGTCTTAACACTTACACAACCCTATATTTAAAGCAATTTTAACGTGTACCTTCCAATTTGCAAGGATAATACTTTCATATCTCTAAGATTATCAATCTTAAAATTTAGCACTATTAAAACAATGACAAAGCAACAAGTTCTAGTCATACTATTTCGTAATATTTATAATCTTTTTAAAATTTTTTAAAAAATTAATTTTTAAATTAATTCTGCTTAATTTTTTATTAAAAATAGAATTTACGTTATCTAAAGTTAACCAAATCTCAATTCCTTCTATGAATACTTGTATGCATACCTACATAATTATGTAGGTATATACCCAGTCATAGATTTTACACGTGAATTAATTTTAATATATAAAATCCAACTATTTTATTCGTAGCGATTATCAAATATTATTTTATGTTACATATATTTTGTCTGTAATTTATTTAAATTTAATCAAGTCATTCCATCTAATGAAACCCACAAGAATAAATAAATTGGTAATCAATTAATTAATCTCCTAATAATTAAAATTTCATTACATCTAATTTACATTCGCAACGTAATTTCTATGTATGCTAAAATATTAGTGCTTAGTGGCATCAGTCGATACATAGCTCTTAAAACATCATATCACGAAAATTAGTTCATTATAGTTATTAGCCGTATTTGCCATCATTTGAAGCTTATTGATATGTTAAAATCATAAATATTGTTGAATATGTGTGCAATAGATTTTCACGTTCTGAAACAAAATAAACTCTTTTAAATTCATATAAACCATAAAAACAAAGTTTGTTCAAGAAATTACCTGAAATAGTTATATAGTTATATATTTACTCAGTCTCTATTGTTACTTAAATTCTTGATAAAATAAACATATCATGCAATTTCATTAAATATTATCCATTTGAAAGTAACTTATAAACTTTTACAATAACTTTTACAGTAAAATTTAAAAATTTGTTGTACTTCTACATTTGCAATATTATAAACTTAGCATTTTACAACTTACTTTCACTTAAAGTATTTAATCCATATTCTCCATCGCCGTGTAGACCAATCAAAGGTATATTTGGAAATACTTTTTTAAATACTGCAATTTCCATTTCTTTCCAATGCATGCGTACACAGCATGAAAACATAAGTCCCAAGGAATGCTTTTGTAGCTGAATATTTTTTTTTAAATTTTCAAGATTTTCTTCTATTTGTGTTTCACTACGACACGAATGGAGCAAAACAGTTGACCAGCTTTGCAATGATGGACTAGACAGAGTAATTGCTGTCCAATAAGTAGATTGTGAACAAATATGTGATGTGCTAGAGGCCTCGCAAAACTTCAAATCCACACAAATTCCACCCCAAAGAGAAAGAGTTCCTGGTTTATACCTAATAAATCATGTTCATTGATTTTCAAAATACTTGTATAAAAATGATCTGATTGTGTTATTTATCAATAAAAAAAAAACTATTGATCTTTTCTTATTATCAAACCTTTTTTGTAAACCTTTCATCATTAATCTTGTGTAGTGACTACCATCTTGATTCGTTAACATAATAATGCATTTAGATTTTTCATTTTTTGAAGGCAATAATTGTTTAAGCAATTTCTCGGCATGAAAATTTACGTTTATTTTAGGAACATCTTTAAACGCTGCCATATCCACATGAAATATTTTATGGTTTAATTTAGGTATTTCGGGTAAAAAAGCACATACAGCCATTCCACATTTATTTTCAATTTTTGTATCATCTACAACAATATCATAACCTCCAAGAACAAATGCGCTACATTTTGATGGAAGATTTTCACAATAACAACCTATAAAAATTAATAAATAATTTTATATAAGATAAATTATTCATCTGATAATAATTTGTTTATGATACTTAAAAGAGCATGATTACAATTGCTGATTTAACATAGTTTGCATTAAAAAATTTTGCAATTTTTTATAACAGTTATCTATTAATAGCTTTGATGAAAATTGAGTGGATTATTTTGAAGAATATTGTCTTTGACAAAAAATTAATGAAAATGGTATGCTGTACCATATAATAACATATTCACAATCCAAGAGCTTATGTTTAATAAATAAATTAATTATTATACATTGTATAAATATTAAAATTAAAAAATATATTTATTATCAAATTTATTATTCCACTTAATTAATTTTTAGTTATTCGCTCAAATTAGTTACATTTTAACCATAAATTTTATAATCAATTTTCAGACAAGTATTATGTATAATCAAATATAACTATTGTTTTATATATGATAATTCTTTGAAATTTTAATTTTATAAAATAAACATATTCCAATCCATCTGAATCTATAAATTACATAGATTTTAAAAGTATAATTTATATTTAATATTAACATAAATGATCAAGAATTATGGTAACTTTATAAACAACAACTAATAAATAAAAGATGTTGTATATATTTTAAATAGGAATATCAAATTTAATTACCTAAATCAACTGTTTCAATAACATTTTAAATGAATTACACATTCTTGGTAGAAATTTAAAACATAACGTATTATTAAGTTATAGTGATTTACCTTTTGGTACCCATTCATTTTCTTCTTTAACTTTTACACACACTAACCCAAGACAAGGTTTGATCCTCAAATCTTCACCCAAATGCGTTGCACTGTAAGAATCTTCTGAATTTTCTTTGTTGATTGTTTGAAAGTTTTTAAAAATATACTCAGGAGCTCGCCTACTAGTTGCTTCGTTATTTGCAGCATCTCTCCAAGATCTGCAACATCAAAGTTATAAATTATTTTCTTATATTAGGATATATATATATATATATATATATGTATATATATACACTATACTTGCCTGCATATATTAGCAACTTTAAAAAGGTCCTTAGCGCTCAAGTGTTTAAAAATAATTCTTAATACATCATAGGTTAGTATATTGGATGTTTGTTGTTTCTGAACTACGTTTAAATCTACTTGCTTCTCATTTTTAGAAGTGTTAACATTTAACTTTTTTACAGAATGTTCCATTTTTTAAACGGAAAAAATTGGCAGATTTTTTCGAAATTTTAAATTATAGTATGATACAACATGTACGCAAAAAATATTTATGAAATCACAGGCACGTTAAAAATTATTTGATAATTGAAAAAGCGGCTGAAGAAAATCACCTAACAGCTGTTACTCTAAAATATACAGCTACAGAATTTATAGTACAAATCACAAGATGTCGCTGATGCATAAATACCGAGGCGAGGTACTTTGGATTTTATATTCGCCTATTTGAATGTATCAATAAACAATAGTATTATAATATTTTGTAAGGTAAGAGTTTATAAAGAAAATCTAAGGATACAAGAGCAAATGGCTTAGTTTTCATTTTTCGTCAAAGCATTCTTTCTTTTCTTCTTTATTCGAACTTTCCTTAGTAGCATAGTAGGAAATACTTTATTTCGCAGCGGCTCATTTTCAATTTTACACGGCGTTGATTCTTTATCTGTTTGTCACTGATTTCTTTAAACATGTATCGATATCGGCACGCTGATACAACCCGTAATATTTATATTCCATAGAATTTTAAACGTTTTATTTCACTTAGCTATACCTTATTTATGATATTTGTATCTTATAGAAGTTTTTCGTTCGCTTTCATTTTACATAGCTGAATTTTGTTTATAATAATAATTTATAATAATTAACTTTTATAACGTTCAATTTATTCCTATTCAAATTATTCCTACTACAATTGTATTCCCAATAATTTCATACCTTATGATTGATGTAAGTGTGGACAGTTTTGGAAAACGTTACGTAACGTTAGCCATTCCAAAATTTAATATTATACAACTTTAATACCTCAGATTAAAAGCTATAAAAGGTTAATTGAATTAAAATATAAAGATAGATTAATGGTCTCGCCATAACCATACTTTTCGTATGAATTTCGTATATTATGACTAGAAAAAAAGTGTAACGTGATGAACTTTCCGACAATTACTTATCTTGATTTTTCTTATTATTTAAACTACTACTACTACTGGAACTTCAACTATTTCTTTACTAGCTTTTCTCCGATATTTCTTTTGAAACAAATATAACTTTATAATTATTCTGATGGATTACAATGAACGAACGGTTGCAAAACTGTTGAATAAGCGCGTTCTTTACATACGCATTTATTATTTTAACAATTTCGTACACTGTTGATAAAAATAGATAAATTCTCACTTGTATATGACTTGATATTATGTACAATAATGTGCAATATCGAAACAGTCTGACTCAGTATTCCTTTCGAACATTAATTATATATACAAATTTATAATACGCTATTAAAATTAATCGTAGTAAGATTCGCATAATCTGCGTACATTGAAATAAAATTTATCGATGAATAAATGTTTCTTCAAAAAGGTAGTGGTGCTTTCCAATCGTAAATCTACGGAAAAAATGCAAAATGTACGCATCCGTACTTTAATCGTTAACGCGTTGATACATCTCCCATCACACGAAGAACCATATAATGTCGAACACTCACACTCTATTCGCTATCTATTCCATAAAATTTTAATGGAATAAAAATCAAACCCACTTTATTGGAAGAAGTAACTACAATTCAATAAAGAAAAAAAGTATTTTTAAAAACAATTTTTATTCTTACCGGGAAAACATACGGAGACTATCTTTTATAGAGAAAAATTACTAAGAATTAAAGTGTTGTATCTTTTCTTCTTTTTATATCATATATCTCGATGGATAGTAGTCAAAGAGCTTGACCAGTATGTTGTACAGCAGGCTCCACTGGATTTTTTTGCAACACTACTAATAATTGTTTATATGACTTATATATTCATGATAAATATGTATAGCCAAGGTATGTGTACACGTAACCGTAAGAATTGTTTGGTGTGTTTGAAATACATTGTACGTTTGATATGCTTATCTATATATTCTTAGAAATTAGTATTATGGGAAGAGCAAATAAATTTGTTTAAGTAGCTCTTAAAATAAGTGTATTGTACAACCATGTAACGTAAGTACTTTGTTATAATACAAATGTCATTTTTATATCTTGCATGAAGTATTTCTTTTTGTTAATAAAAAGATACTCCTTGTACTTTATAATATTTAATCAACTTTAAGTTATAGATAACATTTGTTTATTTCTTACGCATAACATTAGTATATTTAACTATATTTTTTCCATTTAGATCAATAAACGTGAATAAATTAATATACTTCAATACTTGTCTAAGATATAATGCTCTTTTAAGATAACAAATAGACAATATTTGTTATTCTACCTTATAATAAAAAAGCACTTATGCAGCTGTTACTCTGAAAGACATCAATTGTATCATTTAATACTCATCCTTGGTACATTCACATATCACAAAATGTTCCCCATTTTTAATTTCTGAAATAAATTACAAACCTTTGTCAAACTAAAAGAATCAATTTTTGTATTGACATAGCATAATTTTTATCTGAATTTAGATTTTTAGTTTATATGAAAGTTAACTATAATATGAATAATTTTTAAAATTGTATTAGATTAAAATTTAACTATATTACTTATTTATTTATTATGTTATTCTATATTTTATAATAGTTTAAATATCTGAAATTTCCCTATATTTAACATTATTATTCAATCTAACTAAACCCATAGGCATAAAACCCTAATGTTTCCCTAACAACTGCAATTTTTTTTATCTAATATATATTTGCAATATAATTTGCGTACGTATTAAATACATTAATCCTTAGTAGAATATATCGGCGCAGTATGTGTAATCCGCATCACATAAGATCACAGCATATCACAGTATATCACAAAAGTTAATTCAATATAGCCAAATAAGCCATGATTGCACTACACAAAATATTTACTGATATGTTAAAATCATAAATATAGTTGAATGTGTGTGTTGCAATTGACTTTCTCGTTCTGAAACAAAAATGAACACAATATCTTTAATTACGTAAAGTATATAAGTACAAAGCGTTAAAAAGAGAATTATGTAAACAATTTTCAATCGTTTGATAAAATTAATTTATGATCTAATTTCTTTAATCATAAAGTTAAATTGAAAATAACTTTTACGTTAAATTATTTTTTCACGTATAATTTTAAGCGCACTAATATTTATAAAATAATAATATTAACAGTTACAACTTACTTTTACTCAAAGTATTTAATCCATATTCACCATCACCATGTAAACCAATTAAAGGTACCTTGGCAAATACTTTTTTAAATACTGCAATTTCTATTTCTTTCCAACGCTTACGTACACAGCATGAAAACATGAATCCCAAAGAATGTTTTTGTAATTTAATATTTTTTCTTAAATTATCTAAGTTTTCTTCTATTTGAGCTTCACTACGACACGAATGGAGCAAAACCGTTGACCAGCTCTGCAATAATGGACTAGACAGAGTAATCGCTGTCCAGCGAATAGTTTTAGAGCATGTGCGTGGAGATTTGGAGGCATTACAAAGTTTCAAATCGACACATACTCCACCCCAAAGGGAAAGGGTTCCTGGTTTATACCTTACAAAGAATATAAACCATCAATTTAACTATATTAAAATAGTTATAGAAATAGCATACTGATATCTCCATTAACATAAATATTTTTAATCATAGAAATACCTTTCCTGCAAGCCTTTCATCATAAATTTTGTAAAACGGTTGCCTTCTTCGTTTGTTAACATGATAATACATTTAGATTTTTCACTTTTTGAAGGTAATAATTGCTTAAGTAATACTTCAGCATGAGCTTTTATATCTATTTTAGAAACACCTTTAAATTTGTGCTTATCTACATGAAATATTTTAAGATTTAATTTAGGTATTTCGGGTAAAAAAGCACATACAGCCATTCCACATTTATTTTCAATTTTTGTTTCATCTACAACAATATCATAACCTCCTAGAATAAATGAACTACATTTTGATGGAAGATTTTCACAGTAACATCCTGCAAACATTAATAAATTGGTATGTTTCACTATTATTAAGCTTTGTATGTAGTATCGTATACAAGACTATTATTAGATTACTTTCTGTTAATATATTTATTCACTAAAATCATTAATTAATTCATAAGGAAGAATTGAAGTAATTTTCTTATTTATAGTCAATTAATAACAGTAATATACACAAATCAAGTTTTTTAAAATACCAGTATCAAATGTATTTACCTGCACATATTTTATAAAGAATTTTCAAATATATTACTTATAATTAAATATAAAATAAAATTTATTGTATGTTTAAATTAAATATCTATATCTACCTTTTGGTGCCCATTCGTTCTCTTCTTGAATTTTTACACACACTAAACCAAAACTTGGTTTAATTCTCAAATCTTTACCCAAATGCGTTGCACTGTAAGAATCTTCTGAATTTTCTTTGTTGATTGTTTGAAAGTTTTTAAAAATATACTCAGGAGCTCGCCTACTAGTTGCTTCGTTATTTGCAGCATCTCTCCAAGATCTGCAACATCAAAGTTATAAATTATTTTCTTATATTAGGATATATATATATATATATATATATATATATGTATATATATACACTATACTTGCCTGCATATATTAGCAACTTTAAAAAGGTCCTTAGCGCTCAAGTGTTTAAAAATAATTCTTAATACATCATAGGTTAGTATATTGGACGTTTGTTGTTTCTGAACTACGTTTAAATTTACTTGCTTTTCACATACTGTGTCAACATTTAACTTTTTTGCAGAATGTGCCATTTTGGAACCAAAGTAAGCAAAGAAATTATATGTTCATTTTAATGTTCAGTAAATAGTAACAGATACGCAGAAAAGTGTTTTCAGAAATACAAAACTTTTAAAAAAGTGACAAAACAACTGAATCACTAAAAGATATTATTCAGAGTTATAAATCATATATGTGACAACACATTTTTGCCTTAAACTGTCACAATAAAAAAGGAATCTGCGCAGTTTAGTTTGGGATTGACGTACTATAGTCACTTCAGCGCGAGTTTTGAAATATGCATAGAAACTCATGAATTTATTTATCGTAAATTATTTTAAAATTAGGTACATTTTGGATTACAATGTCATTTATTACTTCAATAAAAGCAATGAACTTATAAAGTTAAAATGAAAAATATAGTGTTAGTTTATGCTTAAAATGTTTTTACATGAAATATTCAAATTTAAGCAAATCTAAGCAAATCCGACAAATTGATAGACGTATTTATTAACTTACATTGCCAATAATTATTCAATAAAAATCACATTATAAATATCTAATGGTATGTATTAGATGCAACTGTTTTTAAAAAAAAATACGTATAAGCTAAGCAAAATATAAATTGACAGTAAAATCTTTTACTTATTTCAAATTTTATAGACATTTTTACTAATACTTAGCAAAAAAAAAACAAATGATTAAAATAATCCTTTAAATGTAAATATTTCTTTAAATATTTCTCGTTTAAAAAGCTTATCAATTTTTATTTACTAAAGAATTGTTATTTGATAGTCTTACGGATCTTACGTGTTCTTACTGATCAAGATGTTCCTATTTTCTTCGTTGAAATCTTCTGAGCACTTTTGTTGCTCATAGAAATATCTGCTGTTTTCAAATGTAAAAATTATAACCATCCATAATGTAAGTAAAATCTAAGATTCAACTTAGAATATTTATAACTATCATTACACTAGTTGTTTCAATATTATATATACAAAAATTATTTTCGTGAGCTTCGTCAGTTTATAACTTGTCTCTTGATTTGATGTTGAATACTATATGTAGCTACATGTCTTAATAATTATTTGCTAATAATTATTTGTATATTCGCTTAAGTACAAATCATAGTAATAAAACTAAACTTTTTATCATAGATTGTTTATTTATGATGCTTAAATATAATTCACTGTACAATGTAGGTATTCAATTGCGATTACTTTAATAAAACAACTCATTGCAACAAAAAATTATTATTTGTAACTTTGACTGCTTTTTCTGCTTAATAAATTTGTAAATGTAAATAAATGTATGATACTTTTAATTATTATTTAATTTATGACATCCTAATATGATAGTATTATTAGTATAATTTT
This sequence comes from Wiebesia pumilae, assembly GCA_018907045.1. Lineage (NCBI taxonomy): Eukaryota > Metazoa > Arthropoda > Insecta > Hymenoptera > Agaonidae > Wiebesia > Wiebesia pumilae. The sequence goes on along the minus strand of JACCHZ010000181.1, from coordinate 4,584,238 downwards.
TAAAATTACTTACAACTCTTATGATCTTCTACCAATTATTTACAATCAGTATAATTATAAAAATATTATACATGAAGAAACTGACTTGTAAAAATGTTTTGCATTTCAATATTTCTTTCTATACAAATAATGTCTTCTAAATTTGCTTTGGTCAAACTGTGAGATATAATTATACACTAAAACAGTATTACCGCAGGAAACTTGGATGATAAATTCGAAGCACTCATATTTTACTAATTAAATTTAAAGAATGTCTTTTTATATCTTGGATATGTAAAACAAAGTAATTAAAACCAAGTAATTACTTTCCTTGAATCACTTAATAAGACGATTATTCGTAGATCCGTGACAAATCTCTGGTAAATAAAAAATATTTTCTAAAAGTTAGGAGTTTATTCCCAAAGTATTTAAATATATATTGCAGTATATTTGGATTAATTAATTTATATATAATTATTCTTAAAGTAATTATTATTTTAACTAATAATGAATAATTTCTTTTAATAACAAATGGAAAATGAAAAAAAAAATTAATTATAAATTGCAAGAAAGGTTCTTTTCTAAGATATATTAACGTAGAAAGAAAATTTTTTTTAGAATTTTCAAATGTACAATCCATGATTTATTTTATTTAAATGTAATATATTTGAGTTTTATAATTTAAAATGTTTGCATAAATTATAAAATATTATATTAATAAATATTTCCAAGATTATTTGTTTTATTAATGTTAATTTTTATTATTAACTTTGTGGTTTAAATTACACGAGCATTATAATTATTCTTATTAAATAAACCAAAGATAGACATACACTTCTATCTACATGAACTTGTTTGATAATATTATTCTGTAAATAGTGGTCATTGAATTGTTTATACAGCATTTTTCATACAACTTTCAATTTTCTTAGAAATCTAATAATTCTCAATATGTACATTATTTTAGCAAACTAATAAATTATACAATATTATAATAATATAAAATAAGCTACCAAGTCCAAAAAAAGGATCAGTTTTACAACATTTTGTAGAAACCATATTTTGGAATAGAAATTATTTTTGTTAGTTGTAAAAATGTAAAGTGAAGATTCCTAAAGAATTGCTTATCAATATATTTCTTGAAATTGAAGAATATTTAATAATAATAATAATAAAATAATTCATACTCATGATGGGTTACGTAACGTTTATTAAGATAAATAGTCGAGGTATGCGTTGTACATTGACATAATGTGATGTTTGAAAAGTTAAGGCTGTTATAACACTGATTGCATTGACCAAAAGATATATTATTGTTTTCCTTTTTATTATTTATCTTAGTTGAATTCTTTTGAAATCGTTTCGCCTCATAAAAATACACACTTTTATTAATTGGGTAACTGATAATCAGAGACGGAGATGAAAGCGCACGTAAACCAACTATAAAAAAGGCCGATTTGCGACGGATATCTCTCTCTCTCTCTCACTCTCTGTGTATGTGTGTGTTCGGAGCATTCTTCCACTTTAACTCGAAAGTGTTTATGAAATTTATCTAATCATACATAACTAATAAAATATATGTATAAATACATATATATTTCATCATTAAAACATACATAGATACGTATATAAATAATAGATACGTAAATGTGTTTACAAATCTATCATTGAATATAGAAACGCGAGTATATAAATATTTTTTTAAATTGGCGTGTTTTAAAAAGAATATTTTAAGATATAATATCGTTCTCCTTTCGCAATGCATTTTTAAACGCATATTAACAGAAAGCAAAAAAAAATTTATGTCAATTAGATTACAAATAATTTTTCCGTGTCTTAAGCGCTCAAACAACAATAAACCTATGATATATAGTAATCAATAAATATAACAATTGAAAATATCAAATGCACTGGTAAATATGTATGATCGTACATAGAGGGTTTCTCAAATAGACATTCCCTTGCAAGGAGAATTTAATAAAACGAATGCATATAAATATCATAAAAAACCATAACAAGTTCCTATGTTTCATATCTTAAAGATACTACATCTTTGGATTATTAACAAAAATCAATCTCGTTCGGTTTTCTCATGTAGTTTTTTCAACTTTATGAAATTACGGTCGTGAGAAAACTTGAGTAGGAATCACGCCGGGTATAACAAAGAAATATAAAAACGGGACATATTTCCAATGAAAGAATTTCCGATTGCGAATACGATATACAAATACGTTAATACAGTTTCATTCTTCAATGACCTAATGAATGTGATATTGTTACGAGATTTACCTGACCTACATTTTAAGAGCATATGTTTCTTTTGTCAAAATTTGTAAGTACATAATTTTTTCAAAAGAAACAACGTGTTTCTGCGTTAATCTAATTTTTCCGAAGAAATCCCTTCATCGGAATATAAACATGTTTATGTTTTTTCCTTCAATCGCACGAATTTAGTTTACACTTGCCTATTAGCTCATAACAATATTTTGCATTCATTTGTGCAAAATATTTTCAAATTATTGTTGACGTCGATACAATTAACGGCTCTTTACTGTCCATTTTAATATTTTTTATCAGAAAGATTTTTAAATCAATTATTTTCGTTTTTCAGTAACTATCAACAAAAAATACACAATAGCACGCATTGGACTAGAATTACGTTTTGTCTTTTTATACGTATGTGCATATGTATATCATTAAAAACTACATATTTTCGAGGGGGTAAAAATAAAATATATTTATATACAAGTCCAGCAGTCTTGGCAAATCAAAAAAAATCTACAATTAACCTAAGATGGGTTAGTCTCGTATGGCAAGGAGTCGCAGATTCTACTTATGCTATCTGGCAGAATATTTTTGCGTCACGCTTTCTGTGTTTACACGATCATCTTTGAATAGAACACATTTAAAAATAGAAAACTTATGAGAAGCTTATTCTATTCTTCCTTATTCAATAAAAATGATTTTTCTAAAATAGTCAAGGTAATTTCAAGATAATTCTACGGTTCTATTTGTTCATTTTTTTATTTGTAATTTATAAAAAAATGTTATGCCAGTTTACTCAAAAAACAATTATTCACATAAAAATCTTACAATATTTATTTTTCGCGATATATTGATGATACATCAATAGCATTACGATTAGAAAAAAATATAAGACGAGATAAACTTAAGGCGATTTAAAATTAAATAGAGAGATAACCTTCGTCGTGGAAATCAGGATCTCGTCAGTTTTAAAATTACAAGATATAGATCATTAAAATGTTTCATATTCTGGCATTATCTTTTTTTTTTCTTTTTTTTTTCAAATACTAAAAGCACTTACGTATATCGCTAATAATTGATTACATCGCAGTTCTATTCGTTATAAAAGGACGCATCTCTTCATTTATTAGAAATAGTTGACTCTTCTACATACTGGTATATAAATACTAATTCGTTTGTTTTGCTAATTTTTGAAAAGTTTATGATCAGAATCGTTTGCTAATTTAAATTTTCATATACACCTTATAGATCCGTCATACCGAAAAATTAAAATTTATTGGCAAGGTAATATTAACTGCTGATAATATTCACAGAATTTATGATATTTTTTACAAAGAAGCAAATTTTTAATTTAAAGCTATTATTCATTTAAAGATGCTTATTAAAGTATACCTAAGTATTCAGAAAATTTTTTCATATTAGTATCGTTTGTTCTTGACGTCAATTTTAATGTGCTTTCAGAATTTTATTATAAAATAATTAGTAACTGACTAAGCATCAAAAGTATCGAAAACGTCTTTGAGCAATCAAAAACTATATAATATATTAAGTTTTAAACGAAATTTTTATTATTTTTTCAATTTTTTTCATCGATAATTTTTTTATTTAACAATCGTACTCAAATTTATATTTGGAAGGACATTTACAGAAAAAAATAATTACAATAAATCAAAATATCTATAACAAAAGTATAAAAATCCATATAAACATTATTTTTTCAAAATTAATCTCTTATACATTGTCTTTCTGTAAAAACGATGCAATAAAATTATATCAATTTCTCACGTAATTAATAAAATTAAAATATACTAAATAAACACATATAAAAGTTGAAAAGACCTAATTCTTAATAATGTTGGGTATGTTTTCGATAATCCAGTGCTTGAGAGTACTATTACAGTTTTATCCTTTATTATAATGATTGCGTATGACAATCCTCTGGAAGATCACGAACAAATGGTGTGAGATATACGATGATTCTCTCAAGGACGCTCGTTCTCTTTATTTTTCTCTCTCATTTATCATTTATGAACTCCATTATTCTCTCTCTCCCACTCTCTCTCTCTCTCTCTCTCTCCTCTCTCTCTCTCTCTCTCTGTGTGTTTCTTTCGCGGAAAAAACTAAGAGCATCCGTTATCTTAACTTTCGCACTATTTACAAGTTTCCCCGTCTATTCAGGAAGGTAACTCTTAATTTTGTATTATTATTTATCATATGTATTCCTTTCTTTGTAGACAATTATCATTAATTGTCACTGTCGGCGTAATCATCGCTATCACAGCTATCGTAGTGCGAGTTCCTTGCGCGTTTGGACGGCGAAGTGACGTCGTCGAGGTATCCACCAGAATCGACACGCTCGGTCTGGGACACCGGATCCACGCATTCGCCGATAAGCACATCTAGGTTTGGCGAGTATGCATCCTCCATGGCAGAGTCGTAGATCCTACAAAGTGCAATATTCTATTATATTCATCAAGTTCTCTTTAAATTGAAATTAAATGAAAATCTTTCAGGCAATGTTTCTATTATTGTTGCCAATTTCACTTTTTAATTGACAAAATTTTTAATTAAGTTGGAAAGTAACTTATGGGTGCACGATGGTAAGCTATACTTTCTAAAACTAATTTACGTATGAAAAACTGAAAGCAAAGTACTAAAGATAGATACTCTAGAAAAATACTTTTATATAAATTATATTTCACGTGCATTCTACGCGAACATAAGTAAGGTTATCATAACCTTTCTGTTTACTTAATTACAAATTACTGCGACTAGTTACTAAAATGTGCAATAACCTAGTATTTATGAAACAAATAATTATTATTAATTTATAATTAATAAAATTTCACTCTTCTGTAATTCAATTTTTCATGGTTTTAACATTAAAAATTAAACGTGTAGCAAAAGTGATTAATAAGAAGACAACGATGTTTGTTGTAATTATTCAAGCTTATTTCTTTAAATAACATTGAAAATAATATTATTTCTGAATATTATTTTTTACATTTTGAGACAAAAACAGCTTGCTTAATAGTAAATTTATTTGCTTATACATTTACAAAGAGAAAACAGAGTCTCTTTATTAGTAGAATACAAACGGTTACAAATCAATTGTTAATTTAAATCATCTTATATTTTAATTCTCGAGCTATTGTTTTTATTGAAACAAAATAACTCATGCAAATACTTCTAAGTAACAAACTTAGCAAGAAAAGCATTAACATAAAAACAAGCATTTATAGGATAACATTTTATCGTATAAAATTATAGAAAAAATTTTAATAAAAAATTACCGAAACATCTTATTATTCAAATAACAAACTTGATATAATTTATTAGGTAAATAATTAACATTATACCCATAATTTAAACATATATACAAATATTACAAAATTATTGATAATGACAATCTATGTATGAAATCTTTTTATAAGAGGACCTCATGCAAAAAACAAATTTTATACAAGAAATGAATATATAATACAGAAATCAAACTACAATTTTATACACCTATTAAAGTGCTCACATGCAATATTCTCAGATTTACTTACTGAGCTGTAGATGATGGTTACATTTCATCATCACACAGCCTGTAACAAATGCATAACGTATTATCATAAATTCATAAGTATGATTGATCGATGAAATTTGTAATGATGAAAATATTATGAATGAATATTATGGCGAAAAGATTTGATTTGAAATTATTACATTTTTATAGAATTAGAAAAATGAATAACAATTTAATCAAATCATAAATGAAACTTTTTATTCTACACTTTTTTTATTTTCAATTTTCATTAGACCGCTTGAGTATTTTTGAACTAATGTTTAAAAAACTCTTTTACAAAATTAAAAATAAATAAAAATAACGTGCTGAGTTACGTAATTTTATGAAGCATGTTAGTGATATCAAACAAAAAAATGAAATATAATTTATAGAGGTTAAAACTTTGACTACTGTAATTCAGTTACGTTAAAGTTTAAGTAAATAAAAGAAATTAATTCGAAATTAATTATTTAAAAATTTGATGCAATATGTCACATATAATAAAAAGTTTAATACATAGTATAAATGAGTGTAGTTTTCTTAATTAAGCAATGTCTTGAATGTTTTTTACATGAGAGTTTGTAATATTCGAATAACAAAATACTCACGATTGATCATTTTGTTCATTGCCACTCTCCTCAGCTACCAAGAGCTCATACTCTTCAGCTGCAAAACGATCCCAGTCTGAAAGCTGTAAGAAATAAAATACATTATGACCATACATTTGCGTATTTGCGTAAACATGATTGACTATGATTTCGTCTTTACATCGAGCAAAATTATATGTTCACAGGTCAAATTGAAATACTAACTTTTACTCACACATACAATAGATTTAAGAATAGTTACCAGAAGATGTGTGTTCATTGCCTCGTTAATTGTTTTAGCATTTATAATATAATAATGTTTTGGAAGCTATTAAATTATTTGCACCATAGGAATTCAGAGTAAAATATGACACATACACATAAACTATAAAATATAATTACTACTTACCTCATGACCATCTGCATCGTGATCTCTAGCTGATGCAAATGGATCCCTTTGTTCGTGATCTAAATACTTCTCTAAATTAAAGAAAGTGTCGAAGAATATTGATGTCATCTTACATTTTTTCAAGTCGCTTAGAGATATTTTTCCCGGAATTTCTGGATGAATCATATCTAACATCTGTAAAAAATTTACAAAAACTTACATACATTATAATAAGTAAATTAGCAAATAAGTAAAATTACAATGTATAAAAGCTTTTATTAGATTAAAATTATATACGAGTTTTATCTAAATATTGACGAATATACGATTCCGAATATAGAGAATAGAATAAAAATTAATAATTTATTTCAAACTAGAATTTAATTTATAATTTAATTTATTACAACAAAGAAAATACACTACTTAAGTGTACATCAATTTTCGATGAAACTTTGGAAAGTATTTTCGAATAAAATAAATACTTGATATCTACGGTTAACTAGTGAGTTTAACTAACAATCCATAATATACTTTGTAACTTCAATTAAATTTGCAAATTAGTAAAGAGTAACAGTAAAATAAAGTGGCTTAATGATTCAGAAATTATTTTACGTAATAGAATAAAAGTAGAAAATAGTAAGCTTTTATTAAAATAATTAGAGAAATTAATTTTTCAAGTAAAAATGGTTTTTAAGTAAATATATTTAAATTTAGGAAACAAAGTAAAATCACTCTTTTAGAAAATGATATTCATTGTGCTCAGTAAAAAATTTTCCTAGCGCTCGAAACAAACATTTTTACGAGATAAATAATTAAAGCATAAAAAATATTTGTCTGTATAACTATTTTAAACAAGAATCTTTTTCAATAATGAGTTCAAAATAGTTGCTAAAGTAACTGTCTTTTAATATTAGATTTACTTTATAAAAAATAGCTTTCACTAATATTTTGAAAGAAATAATTATATCATAATTAAAAATAGTATTCAATACGTTCTGATGGATATAATAAATGTTTAAAAAAAAATTAACTCTATTTGTTAAAAACCAATATCAACTTTTTCATTACAAGAATTTCATTTAACTATCAGTACCTGCATTTAAACCTTTTTATATCTTTTTCCAAATAACTATAAAGTCATTTGGATAATGAACAAACAATAAGGCGAATCAATTAAATCTTTTAGTTGATTCATGCTCGTGCAATGTTTGGGAATAAAACTCATAATTATATAGATACTATCAAAGAATCACAACAATAATTTTCTTTATATGAATACTAAACTGTTGGTTAAAGTGATCATTATATATTCGCTATAATACTTTATATAAAAATATAAAGTATAAATTTTAAATTTTATCATTTGCGCTACCTGACAGAGGCAATCTTCAAAAGGAAGAGTTTCAATGCCAATTGCTTCCATTCGATGCAGTTGTTCTTCGTAAAAATATTCCAATTCGTACATGGACAAATACCCATCTCCATCCAAATCCATACATCTGTTCAAAAATAAAAATATACACTATTATTTCACGTAACAAAATTTTATGTATAAAATATAATATAATTCAAAGAAATATTGATTGACAAGAGTTATGAAACAATCAATAATTTGATTCATAATTAATATAATAATAATCATTATTATAATTTATTACAATTTAGAGGATCTTAATTAATTTCTAATATATCTAAAGCGAAAATGATGTAGGCTCAAAGTAAATCATCAACTAATCCACCTGAACCAATACTCGACAGCTGTGGGATGATTCTTGTCTTCTTCGCTAAGCAAAAACCACACGAATTCCGTATAACTCATCTTATCTTCGGGATGCTGTACGCCACTCGCACTCTTTACGCCTCTTGTTACCGCTCCACTGAAGATACGCTCAATCATACGCGTTGATAAAGCTAAAAATTAAAGGACATCGATGAAATACGTTTAGTATTTTCTTTTAAGAAAGCATGTGTCGAATATTTTTTACGAAATGTTTGAACGTTTCTTATACAATAAATGACAAAAATAAGCAAGATATTTAACTTGTATTTATAATTACTAATGTATTTAATAATAACCTGCTTTTGTTTAGCTTTATTAATCTGCTTTATCAATCCTTTAGTAATAAAAAATAAAAAATTAACAGAAAACGTAATTCCAAAGTATATTGTAGATAAAACTGTGAAATTTAATTGGATAAAATTTACAATATATCTTCTAAGATAAACTGGTCATGACATAGAAATTCAATCCAGCACATGCACAAGAAAAACGTTTTGCTAGGCCAATAATATCGCACCAATGTACCTGCGGATGTAGTAGCCACGTTCCAAGGATATTTAATGAGTAAAATTTCAAAGATGAAACTACAATAACAAAAAATTATCATTCCGCAAGCAAGCATACCGTGGTCATTGTGTCTCGTGAGATCCATCTTATCAATGAAGAGATCGTGGTCGCGATCGAGCTCCCAGAATTTACAGTATATTACGTAGAAGTGCTCATAGCTGAAATAAGCGGTTACTTGATTGATGTCCTCCTCGTGCTCCAAAACGCCTATTGCCGAGAGCAAATTACTCCGCCTTAATTCTGCCGTAGATATTTTGCCGCTCCAGCTGCGATTAACGCAATAAAATATCCTGGCGATTACCTGCACACAATATTAAGGCATCAACTTTTTGCAAGATTCTTTAATCACCTTCGATACCGAGCCTAATTGTTTCTCTATTAGCATTGGTTCCATTTTTACTCTATTTATCTATACGCCTTGCGTATAGATATCACCGAAGCGCATTGCTGAAATATTTTTCTTTCGTAGCTGCTCTCGTATTTATTTTTAAACAATATAATTTTTTTTTTGTTTTTTTCTTTCTCTCTTCGAATTAAGGATGAATATAATACGAGTGTAACGTGATATATTTTGAAGAAAAATGAAAATTACACATTTGCAATTATATTAATGCAGCTAATTTAGAACGAATATGTATTTATTATTTCAGTATACTTTGCATTGTGTAATTTCAAAATTTTCTTTTTTTATATATTTAAATTATTTACACGGTTTATATTCCTTAAAATAGAATTGTATTCCAAAGAATAGATAAGCCCTTATTTTCTTAACAGCCTCGACTTTACGTCCCGCTAATTTAAACAGCTAAGTGGATTAATCTTCCATGCCATTTCATTCGGATTCTTAAAGAAATTAATCATTAGCTTAATATTCTTTAGAGATGATATAGAATAAAATTAATCAATTTCAATCTAATCGATAATGAAAATATCTTTTTTATAATAATTTATAATTTAATGTAACTTTTAATTATTATAATCTATTTTTGAAATCTTATGAAAAATAATACGTTAAATATAACGTTAGAAACTTTAAATGATTCTGTATGTATTTTCATGTTACATGTCGCATACAAATTAAAGACTATTTTTTCCGTTGATTTTAAAAATTTAAAAATTATCTATAAATTATCATATTTCCTATTGTCTCCATTATTTAGGTACTACTCCTCTTCAAAAGATTTAAAATAAAAAAAATTCTTTTAATATTAACATAATAGGCATAACATAATAGGCGAATTGCCCATTATATCAAGATAAAAGAAAAACGTCTTTTTAATGTTGTATTTGAATTAAGAAGTTTTATAAGCACATTTCTATTTAATATTTATGACCATGACAAGAGAAAGCAAAAAATAGCGTTACCTTTTGTCTTGCAAAATCGTTGTAAACGTAAATTATTTTTAAAGTATTATTACGTAGGAAAAAAAGAACAAAAGAAATTATAATATAAAGCCTTCGACGGTTAAATATTTATAATCTAGGTATATCGAGAAAAACAGAGATCGTAGATCGTGCCAAGCCCAATGTAATTATCAAGTAGTAACAAAAAATCGGTATTTGCATTAAAAGGCTTAAGTTTAACTTTACTAGCATATTAAATATTCATGCTTGTAATAATAAAAATGCCAAATCAAAGCACTCGACGCAATTGCTGTCGCCTTCGATTCAGCAATCACCTATCGCTTCTTGTATCGTTTATTATTCTAAGTTATTATTGTTGCGTTAAAATCATGCTTTTCTATATTATCGTGCCTACATTTAAATATTTTCAAAGACGCCGTATTCTGAGAAAAACGCGTAATAGGCGTTGTTCCGCTAAATAGAGATCACAGCTAAATGGAAAGAAAGAGGCTCCGTTGCGCAGTCTTTTTCTTTTCAAATCGCTTGCTCTCAACACAAGTACCTCGTACGTGCAGCATTACGTATGTGCAACGAAAGGGATCGTAAGGAGACAGCTAGGTTGAGAGGTTTGAGTAATTCGTCTTCGGTAACCTTAATTGTCATTGTTAAAAGAGAAAAGCAGTTACAATTCGGTAGTTCGATCGGCGTTGAGTTGCATTCAAAGGAAATGCGAACCAAGCTGAGCGTTTGGACGAATCGTCTTGTAGGGTCGTTCGTCAGGGTCGTTCATCTCGACCATCGAGAGCCGCGATCGGAGAAAGCTACAAGGCCGCTCTCTACGGAGAGTAAAGAAATGTAGGGTAAAATGCAAGCGATTCGCGAGATAACGAGGAGCAGTCGCAATCGGGGGAGTGCAGGTAGAAGGGGAAGGAGAAGTGACAAAGGCGCGTGCACGAATGACACTAGGGCGTCCATCGGAGCCACGGGCGAAGCTCGAGTTATTGATTTTCCGAGAAGGCGCTGCGCCCGTGTAACTTTCAGCGGCTCGGGACCGTCGGGAGAGGCTGAGAACGGCCACCAACCGTGTGAACGTAGCGCGAGTGGAATTCGGTCGCCTCTTTAAGGAATGTCAGGCCGGGATGCGTCTCGACCACGTCCTGCACCAGCGGGATCAGATCCTCCGGGAGGACACTCGTCCTCAGGCCTCGGGTCACGATTCTCACGAATTTACTCGCCGGGTCGTGATTGACATTCGACAACCTGCGGGTAGAAATTAGCCGTTAATAAATCCATCCAACCTTACTACCCACTAAGGAGAAGTTTGCGCAGTCCTCTCGTCTATTTTCCTTTTTTCCCCTTTCTCTCTATTTTATATTTTCGACAAAGAGCATTTACACTCGAATAAATAAGTTTTTGCGGATCACCTTTCGATCGCGCAAAATGCTCTGCAATTTCACTAGTAATTTACTTGTAATTTTAGACACGCCACAGTCGTGTTTTTGCTCGTACTTTGCCTTGAATCGATCCAAGTGCTATTATATATATGTATATATATATATATATATATATATATATATATATATATATTCTTTTTTTTGTATATAATTCGAAATGACATCGCGGAGATTCTCTTTTCTTTTACGACACAATCTCGGCATCGAGGAAGATTGTACACAATACCAAATAATAATGTTCAGTCGTGAATTATGTTCGTCTCAAGCGATATCCTTGGTTAAAACAACGCGTAGTGTATAAATTACTTTGTAGTTCGTATGTCCACTCGTTCTGTAGCGTACAGCTGTCTAATAGCGTTTCTATCATGTCAGAAAAATCTATCTAACTACGAAAATGTAATGAAATTCTTAAGTATTACAATATTGTGATCGACGACGTATTTTTGTTCGCGCTAAAAAATCAGAAATCTTACTCTTTCCAGAAGTTCAGAAACTCGCTCATTTCGATGATTCCGTTAGTATCACCCCCTGAGGCTAGGAAAAGTGGAACCTTCCAGTAGAGCGGTAAATCGCATGCCTGTAAAAAGATAAATTATTTAGCGACAGCTTTGTGCACATTTATATTTGAGTACAAATAATTACCGAAAATAACATCTGTACAAAGTCATTTATACAAAAGTAAATAATAGATATACTACCGATACTACTCGAATAACTTACTACAATTTTTACGATCCGTAGATATTTTAAGTAAAGGTCACATACAAATGCATAGATCGTTGTATAAATGCTTCAATATCCGTAAATTTCTCAATATCCGTAGAGTTTCGAAACTGCAAAAATCTCTTTGTTTTTGTTAAATTTTGTTAAATCACGACGGATTGAACATCGATTAATAAAATGGTCAACTTTTCCAAACGTTCACTTTCGTCTTTCACTTTCACAAACGCACGCGTTAATGTAAAATATTCTAGTAAGTTTTCTTAACTTGATAGCAACTGGCGCATAGCACAAGCAAACGAAAGAAACGAGAGATGTCAGACTGTTGTCAGACTGTTGTCAGACTGTTGTCAGACTGTTGTCAGACTGTTGTCAGAATGTTTTTCCCTTCTCAAAGCAGTGTAAAGTGATCGACATACCTTTGCAATGGTATGGAATTGAGAACGCGAAGCTCGATTATCTGGAAGACTGTGGAAAGCGGCGGTGATCCGGGAGATTGTAGCTTCGACTTGGGATAGGGACGTTGGTTTCCCACCGGGAAAATAGAACCTTGAGCACAAAAATTAAGCAACTGATGAAAAAATTATGTCACTGATATTTTTCACTTGACCGTCTCTCTGTTTCTCGACCAATCTCGAGGTCCTTTAAAATCGTACTTCACTGGTAATCGCGCTACCAAAGCGACGTGTCCAAACTCGTGAGAAAAATGTGAAATACAATAATTACCGATTACAAACTAATAATTCGTTATTTACCTCGGTATGTGAACATTTCTGTTAGCTTTGACGTGTCTTTGAAGCGTTGTATGAGGCGGTAGACTCTTTGGCTGTACTTTGTCACGCGTATAAGACTGCAAAAGGGAAAAAAATTACAATAACTTATAAATGCTAATGATTATATCGACAAGGCCGTGATTTTTTAATTTGTAAAAATATATTAAGACACGAACAATGGCGTCTTGTACTCAAATATGTAATACAGTATTGGGTAAAAATGCATTAAGTTTCAATGAAAGGATAATTAACACGACATATAAATCTTTCAAAATTTAATGACGATTTTAATGACGATTTTAATGACGATTGCCTTACAATAACCCAATAACTTATTTTAAATCAAGTACTAATACCAATCCCTGGAAATATTGTACTTATTATACGGGCTTGTTATATTCTTGGTTGCACGCAGTCTATTATTAAGCACGGAAAATAATATAAGTGCTTGTAAAGGTAATTCACGTCCTACATTATTCAATTCTGCTAAATAAAAAACTGTTAAATGCAAATCTGTTTTAATAAGAATGTAGAATATTCGGAATTGATTGTCGTTTCTGGAAAAAAGCCGTCACAAAGCGGGGAAACGTTTCTTGAGATTCATAAAGGCTTGAACGGTAAGACAACTTTTTGTAATTATACAAAAGTATGAATGCACTTTATAGAAAATTTGATCATTCTATCGATCATTTTCATCATTTTCATCTCGGTGCATATCAGGCACATATACGACGAACTCTCACAAATTGCTCGACATTGATCTTGCGTACACGTCGACTCGATAACTTACAAAATTATTACGTTATTTTATCTAAATTGTACAATCGTTGGGTACTTTTGCCACCCAAACTCGATTAAAGTTATATTAAAGTTATCGCGGGGCTTCCCTCGCGGCTATTTCCCAGGAAGCGAAACCGTCTACATATCTACATAATGAAGAAAAATTTCATAATAAAAAGGGGAAAAAAGCAGGAGAGAGGCGGAGGCTCGTAATATATAATGATCTTAATGATGTTGCTCTCGGGATGCGGTAGAGGCGGTTCGTACCAAGTGCACATATAGCGCTCGTCGATGTCCTAGAGATTACGTCCTTCTACATGTGCGTGACCGCTAAAAAGGTACGATCGACGCGCGCTCGCTTTAATTTATTCATAAGCGTACGTCTACCGGAGGCGCCTTATTCGCTGTACAAACACGCGTTTCATTAACGGATCGCGCTGCTCGGCATCAAGGGCACAGCATCCTGTTGTAAAACCGCGCAACGCCGTAAGAAAGAGTCGAGCAGGAGACCGTTTCACCTTTACAGTTTTACCAGTGATTGGTATCGACGAGCGCAACCTGCGTTATCATGAGCATGTTGCTCTGGATACGCGAACAGCGACTTTTTCGTAAAAATATCGTTGCTGAGAGATACCGCCCCGTTTAACGTTAAGTCGGTCCAATAAAAAATGTCTTCGACTGCGGTTATTAAAAGCAGCTTATTAGCGGGGGACGGGGGACGGGGGACGGGGGACGGGGGACGTATTTTAAAAGTGCCAATTGGCCATTGAAAAGTGCCAATCGACTAGAGAAGCACCAACGATACCATAATCTCCCGAATTATTTTTGATCTATTCGCTTTCGTAAATAAGCAGCGTAGATTTATAATCGCATCTCAATTCTTTCCTAAATACATTACGCAATTTACTTTTTGAATAAATATATAAACGAGTCATTCGGTCCATCGATACAGTTCATCAAAATAAGTTTAAGACTTTTTATAGCCCAGATGCGCACATGAAGCAATGTGTACCTGATGTGGCTCATTTGTTTATAGTCTCGATATTATTTCGGGTCAATGCTATTTTAATTTTAATTTTAATTTTTTGCTATTAAAGCTATTACTGTAACCGCTCGTTACTACGAATGTCATACTTTTTAATGAATTAAGCAACGAGAGACTTAGTACTTGCTTCTATTGTATCGTGTATTGTCACTGTCAAGAACCGGTACAATTTATTACTGTATAAAGAGTCGAAGTAAGCTACTTTAGGTGAAATACGGCATAAATTCCAAAAGACATAATTTATGAAAAACGATGGAGAGTCGTGCTTTTTTCTTAAAAAGTTTTTTAAGTTGATGCATAAAGAATATACCCATTGCATGACCACATTCGCTCTGTGCGTTGACGAAGTGCAGTGTTGCCTTGCCAATGAATCTCAATTATTAAAATGAACTTAACGTATAATAAAATCATCGCTCGTTCAGACGCTTGAAAAAACACTCGAGACTAATTCTATTTTGAAACCGTTGTTGTTGTTGTTGTTGTTGTTGTTGTTGTTGTTGTTGTTGTTTAAGTGAATTAAAAGACATCAAAATCTACGCATGAGATTTAACTTAAAAAAAAAAAAAAAAAAAAAAAAAAAAAAAAAAATAGGCTTGAAAATCACTGAACGTCTTGCAGCGATTTGTGGATTAATTAACAAAGCGCAAAAACTGCACGTGATAAAATTATTGTTTGCTTTTCTTTAATCTTCTAATGGATAAAAATAAAAAGTGGGTAGCGATGAAACGCTTGATACCCTAGTCTTCTCTTTTAATACGCAAAACTTATCGTCAGTTTTACGATAAATACATAAAATCCTTTATTGCGCGAAGCAATGCGTAACGAAATAAACGTATTGAATTTCTTTACCTTGCAGAGCTCGAGCATATGGTGGAGGAGGATGAGGATGAGGAGGAGGAGGAGGAGGAGGAGGAGGGAGGAGGTGGAGGAGGAGGTGGAGGAGGTGGAGGAGGTGGAGGAGGTGGAGGAGGAGGAGGAGGACTAAAGGATAAAAGGAAGGGAAAAGGGAAGTAAGGCGACGAAAGCTCGAGTTGAAGAAAGGTGGCAGATTTTGAAGAAACTTGAAAATGAATCGCGGATGTAAATAACGTCGCGATTACGAGGCGCGGCACTGCGTTGCACTTCGCACGTGCTCCCTCCCTTCTTTGCGGCCAAGTGTGCGCGCGTGCGTGTGCGCGTGTGCGCCCAGCCACTTGTGCGCGCCTGTGGTTACGTCACGAACAGACGTCGGTCGAGCGATACCCGAGTCGCGGCGGACGCGACACGACACTCGCCTCGACGCGAACTGTTTAAAGAAAAGTCAAACGACAGATGTAACGTGCCTTTGGCTTTTTGCTCGACTGTGCCAGTACCGCGGATTCTCCGTATTGCGCATAAAGAAGGCAAATAAATTGCACGAGGGGCGCGAGGGGCGCGAGGGGCGCGAGGAGCAGCTCGTTGACATTGCTGTAGTCGTTATTGAAACTTCGTGCTGCTTTAAAACCGACATTGCCCGCACATTTAACCGACGGCTTATATAAGTTTAATCGTATTATCTTGGTACCGGCCGACTTGGCAGACCTGTTTCTACTCGGGCTGTTTGCAACGCGTGTAACGCATGACGAGGAATTTTGTCGATCAGGTTCTTTCATTGTCTCTTAACCATTATCAACGAGGTTGACGCGTAATAATACCAAGGCGCCAATTTTTAATATATCGAAAATAATAATAACGAACGCCAATAATAAACGGATAAAGACGCGTATACGCGCACGTATAATAACCACGCGCTCGCACTCGTAAGAGTGCGCTATCCGATGTGCCCCTATCCATGGGAACGGTATATCGTGTTTTTAGAAAGTCAAATAGTAACTGGGCGTGAAAATAAAACAATAGCTTATGAGTTAAAAAAAATTCAAGTTTTCTTGCGCTGATGTAACGATAAAAATAAAACAAAAGGTGTATTTGGGTAGGGTACCGTTCGCACGACACATTTTGTCCAGCTTCTTTTTCACATTTACATTAGAAAAATGTATATGTGGGTATACCTTCGTCGACATATTTTGTTTCGTTCTATTACATTTTATCAACGACTCATCCTGTCGCTAATTCGAAATCAACGTTTTTGTTGATAATTTTGTAACGTACGCGTTCCACGTCTACTGAAAAATAACGATGAATCGAGAAATAAAATATAAAAAACCACGTATCCGTAAATGTTAATAAAAAGGAAATTGTTTAATTTATCGATAAGAGGCTCTACGGGTATTCTCGTGCGTGTATTTAGATGCAGCCAAACGGTATTTCGAACTCGTTCCTTTCCATAAACAATCGCGTACTTAACGTTTCGTTCTTTGAGTAACTAACGAAGGACCGGTAAGAGAAAAATTGCATCTACAAACGTGTTGGCTCAATTAGACAATTAGCCCATTAGAGAAGTGCATGAGATAATATCTTCGATTGTGACGTTTTACGTAAATATACACGACGAGGGTTTAAAGAACGAATGTCGATGAATAACTTTGGAACACTCAACGTGTACGCAATGCACTTTTTTATATTTTATTTATCCTTATCGACAAAATAACAAACGTAAGAACCGGTACCGTGGAAAAAAGTCTACTTGACCAACTCTTTCGTTGACTCACTTGCTCAAATACGAATTACTATTCAGATACATTTCACACCCGATAAGAATGTTTTGACAATACGCACGCATTGGCTTCGGAAACGACATTTTGCATTAAAACGAGGAAGAGAGAAATCATTCATTTGCAACACGAGGAAATCTCATTTTCTGCTAAGCCTTCTTTCCGTAAAAGATCCGTAACGGGCTTTTTTCGATGACAACGATGATAATGGCAACAATAACGACGACGACAACGACGACAACGACAACAACAACAACAACAACAACAACAACAACAACAACAACGACGACGACGACGACGACGACGACAACAACAACAACAACAACAACATTGATTTACCCAATGAGATAACATTTATCAAGCCCTGTTATCTCGCGGCACGCAAAAAGAAAGATATATAAAGCAATTCCATGGCCGGTGAAATCTTCGGACTGAAATCAAGGAGCACAAGCATAGCGACAATATCTTTTTCGGAGTTCCGCAAGTAGCAGTTCGTTTCAGTTGCATGCGATACGTCGAGCCATCGCCTTAGGTTTTCCTGAAAAAGAATCCGTTATGGTGCGTCCCTCCCTTGCTACCTAAACCGGATGACTTCACGACTACAACGACACGGCATAGACTTTCATCGTTTTTAAAGCCGCCGAGAGAAGCCAGATAGTAGAGGAAAGGAAAAGGGGGACAATTACAGCGAGGAAAATTATTGGTAAAAGTACCGTATCCATGAATTTCGTCGACTCCAGCATATATTTAGCGCATTATCGTAGAACTTCGATCTTTTCAGAATTCAAAACTTTTACTCCTCCAGAGGAATGTTTCTCGCTACACGTTCGTCATTTCTTTAACAGATTTTCAGTGATACCTTATTTACTTTTCGCTCTATTCTATACGTAAGATATATGTTGTTGTTGCTGTGGCCGCTGTTGCCATAATTATTACTTGCCTAGGTAATTGCAACGCTTTAATATTTTAAAAAACACAGCTCCTTTAAGCTATTGGTACATGGTACAACAACATTCGATGCTTACGTTAATTAGAGAACTTTTTTCCCAGAAACAGCCAATAAAACCGTAAAATCTTGCAATAAAGTATTGCAATACGCAATGTGCAGTACTGGCTATATACGGCAAAGCGACAAAATTTTTTGTCTATTTACAACTAAACTAGTGGAAAAAAGAAATTTATATTTCTCGTTTGGCGGTTTTCAGATATAAATTACCAACGGTACAAATTTTGCAAAACGTTACAATATTCATGAGAACTGCTATCTAAAATAGTTCCCATGTCTTATGGGATTGTAAATAAACCTATTTCTTAATGTGCACTTCGATATAATATAAAAAATATTTACGGTATAAAAAACTGGATTTTTAATTATCGATAATTATGATTAGTTTCATAAACACTTGAGCTTTTAATATAATTAAATTCTTAACCTGTCAAATTAGCTGCAACATATTTTGCATATTGTAAAAAATTTGAAGGTAAATTTATCACTCCGAAGGAATCGGAAATTTTCAGAATTTAAAAAGCCCGTTAAGAAATTTAAATGGCAATTTTAACGCGAGATTCAAATTTTATACAAAAAAAGGACGCTGGTAGAAGCGTTTTACGATTTCAAATTTCACTTGATTTTTAACGAGTTATTTACGGCTTACATTACGAATGGAATATTTTTCAAATTTTCAATTCACAGTTATTTTAAATACAATATTTAATAGTCCTCGCGACTACCGCATTAAACGATAATTAAATTTTACACGATAAAGAAATTTAAACGATATTTAAATCATTTGCACGCATATAAATATTGTTTACGATATACCTTATAATTTATAAAAATAATCAAGGCGAACGTCCGACAGGACGTTATTCCGTAGAAAGACTTAAGATAAGCAACAACGTAAAGTTTATACTTTTCACATCGCATTTGCTACGTAAAAGTACTTTCCCGTTCGCGTGTGAATGTTTGTGCAGCAGTTTTTTTTTTTAAAAGTACCGAGTAATACATTAAAGTCTTAAAAGTTCTACGCGGATAATCTAGCGCTCAGGCGTATGACAAAAATTTAAAAGTGTTTTATAGTGCTGTAGCTTTTTGTAACAACGAACAAATATGAAAAGGCTATTTAGTGGAACGATACTTCAACGATACTTCAACGATACTTCAACGATACTTCAACGATACTTCAACGATATTTCTGTATTAAAGTGAATAAAAACCGGGTATTTGTATTTTGTAAGCTACCTTTTCCACAAGCGTTACCAATCACCAACATAATTCATAAATATCATCTTCCTCGTTTCATGCGCGATCGGTTGAAAAACAAACAACTCGTAAACGAAAATTTCGGTGAAAAATCCGTAAGAAATCGCAAACCGCGAACGAGCAAAAAGAATTTTTTTAAACACTAGATCGTAGATCGTTTTACAATCGGCATTAGAAACACATTTGCAACAATTCGAGTTGTTCGTCAACGATTGAAACCTTGTTGGATAATCGTGTAAGATAGATTTTGTATAACGAAGAAAAGAAAAAGACCAAACGGAGAAAAGTACTCGAGCCGTTAAACGTAATGATGCATCGCTGCGAGTGCACGATTAAGCACATATTTTTAGTAATATAGTTTAGTGGTAACTGTAAGAGAGGACTACTCGACACTTACGTTGGCTGACATTGAGTCGGTCAAGCAGGAAAAAAAACATTTTTAAGCCTACGCACGCGCACGTTGAATCATACCGACTTTCTAATAATGCATGTGCCGAATGCAAACACTAGCTTTGGAAGTGATTCCTACTTTCGAGCTATGTACGCGGACTTTCGAAATACGTTTGGAATCGAGGTTTTTCATAATTTTTAAAAAACAGTACCTTAAGAGCGAGCCAACTGACTTTATAAATAGCGAACGCGAGAGCGATTCGAGGTCATCAGATTTTTGAGAGAAAACGCAGGGACAAAACGTGGGCATAAGGAGAAAAGAGGCAGGCGGTTCTGGAGCAGCGATCATTCGACTCGATATTCATCGGCTGAGTCAGCCTTCATCGCCAAATACAAAGAATTTGAGGCAACTAGGGGTCCGTTTAAGTACCGGCAAGTCTTGATTGATTTACAGTGCGCGCGCACGACTCGCGCTCACTCCCGTATGACTCGGTGAGTAACGAAGAGAAAAAACGAGACGACACGAGCTCATTCTCATTATCGAGTAAACCGTGTGTCTCTTCGAGATCCTGCTCGACTAAAGAGTCGGCTAATCGAGAGCGCTGCTGATTGTGCCACCAGTGCCACCAGTGCCACCAGTGCCACCTGTGCCACCTGTGCCACCTGTGCCACCTGTGCCAACGAGCCGCACCGCTTGTTCGCCTGTGCCGGATTTCGGGACTCGAGGGCTGTCCCTCAGTGTCCTCGGGGACACTGAGACCTTTTATTCCCGGGGAGACGGACCGCGATCTAGATTCGGTAGAAAGCCGAACGGCTTCATTCCTACCTAAATTACGCTTCGCTTTTAAAAAAGCCGAACAAAAGGGACGATGCCGCTCGCCTCGGTGAGACGCGCAATTATCAAATGATCAACATCTAATTCAGCCGATCGTTACCATCAACTGCAATTCTTCTCGGCTCTTTCGTAATCAAAATTTTATCCCGCGTAATAGGGACTCTTTAAAAGTTAATTAGTGCCGAGAATCGCTGAATAACCAGCGCCATTAGCCGCGAATGAAAAATACATTAACGACGAATACGTAAGCACTGGTAAGCATCGTAAGACCGAAAATTACCATTAATCGTTCGAAGCTTAATGACGAGGCACCTATAACGAGCGATTCACGGTAATCGTTTCACGGCAACGAAAATATCAATCGTTTGTTTAACGAGTACTGCGCCATAACGAGACCGCGTTGCCATTGCGTTGTACACTAGAAGCCGTCGGCTAGAAATATCTCTAGGAAAATTGAATAGAGTTGTCTCGGTTGTACAGATGTCTTTGCGTTAACGTGTACACACACGATGGATTTTTAGCAACTACGTAGCAGTGCTCGATACGAAGTGCACTGATTTAAAATACATAAGCGCACGATGACTTAACTGCGTTATAACTACAAATTAATGCGAGGCTCTTCGTATTGATGTATATTCGGTTACCGAAACAGCCCCACCTTATCACCCTTGAAGATATAATTAAATGAGGCCGCGATAGAGCCTAATGTAAAAAACAGGCGAATACGTCATAGTGCTTCAAGAGAGTCGCTCTCTAGTGCGATTATATATTTATATTCATTTATATATATGTGTGTGTGTGTGTGTGTGTGTGTGTGTGTGTGTGTGTATGTGTATGTGTATAGGTATATAGGCTGCTTTTACAAACTCGCCGTAATTTATGCTCTTCAAAGCTATTAAAATAACTCGTGAGAGACGGCTATAAAAATTCTCCTTTAAGACATCTCGAGCCTTGTCCGGGCGAGAAAGGCAGGCGTTAGCAAATGGCATCTAAATTCGATTATTTGCCGAGGAAAGATAAACGTTTGAGCAGCGGTGCAAGTGTGCTTCGCTGCTGCATATTCATACGCTCGCGTACGAAAACTCCGAGCTCTTCTCCTATTTTCTTTCTCGGAGCAAAAGTTATAAAAAGCGAGTATTTACCTACTCTAGTCGTAGAGTGCAGCTACTGTTATTGCCAGGCTTCGAGTGCGCGTGTATCAATTTTCAGATGCATTTTCAGATGCATTTTCAGATGCATTTTCAGATGCCGGAAAAGCAGCTCTGGGTGAGAGCGCCGTCGCCTCTTGATGTCCTTTCTTACTGGGTGGAGAGGAGTGAGCAAAGGCAACAAAGAGAGAGAGAGAGACAGAGAGAGAGAGAGAGAGAGAGAGAGAGAGAGAGAGAGAGAGAGAAGTGGTTGACGAAGGGGGGAGCATACGAAAAGGGGACTAGAGGAGAAACTTGCGAGCTGCGACTACGGAAACGCTTGGTAAACAAAAACCGACGGGAACGCACGTGTATTGTAAAATAGAATAAAGGTCAGTGTGACCTTTGATTGTCGTGTGCTGGCTTTCCTCTGGGTGCCGGAGAAAGGCTGCGTGTGCGCTTTGAAATTATAAAATTTCAAATATTTTAAAAACCCTTACAAGCAAGTAAATGTTCCGTTCGAACATTCCATTCGATGTATCTCCCTCTCTCTCTCTCTCTCTCTCTCTCTCTCTCTCTCTCTCTATTGCAAAGGCGAATCCTTCAAATTGTAATTTCCCACTTTCCTTACTATTATGGCTCGTTAAGTATTACAAAAATCGAGTCTGTCACGACCAACTGTCGATAATCTCATGAAAATATAAAAATTTTCTTAGCCCCCCCCCCCGCCCGCCCGCCCCCCACCGGCCCCGAACAATGCTGGAATGACAAAAATATACTTAATTTTAGAATCGTTTATCGCTGGATCTTGTAAAAGAGAGCTCCGATAATAAAGTATATACCTGCGGCGCTTTTTCCCCTATTCGGAAAATGGAAAATGGAAAACGGTTCCTGTAGCCCCTTTCCCTTCCGCGCTGGAAGGAAATCGGTCTAAAACGCGATTTTCTAAGAAATATCTACTATGCGTCCTAAAACTATTGTCGAGCCACGTTGTTTGGCTCGACGTCGGATTCGACTGGAAATAATTTGTTCTCGGTGCAAGGAACAACGAAATAATACGCGAGCCATAATTTTCAACGAAGCAACGGCTTTGAACAAGCGTGCAAAGTGCGAATTTACAATATCTATTACAAAATTCGAAAATCCCCGGTCGTCCAACGCGAACACGCCTGCGATGAAAATATCGCGAGTGAGAAAATCGTAATAAAATCGTAATTCCAGCGCCTCACCTTGACAAGAAAGGCAAGACACGCCCGCAAAGAAAATCACGTTCGTAGGCGGCAGTTGTTTTTCTTTGGGCGCTCCCGATGAAGGCGCGACCGGGGGGTCGAGGGAAGGGCGTTGCAAGGTGCACCGGGTCTTTATGATTCCGACGAAGGCACGCGAACCCGTCGAGCAGCGTCGAGCAACACCCGTTACGCGCCGGTACGAGGCGGAAATGGTTCGAAGGTCGAAAATGCGAGAAGGTCGTCTTTACCGTAGCCGCCGCGATGCGCCTAGCGGTAAAGACGAATTTGCAATAGGACGCGCGATGCGCTCGGCCAAATCGTCAACGGGGAGAGCGATTATAACTTACGCGCAAATCGCCTCGAGGGCTTTTGTGCTTTCGTTTTCACCGCGACCGCCACTCTTCCCATCTATTTTTCATCGGTCTCCCGTTTAAGTGAACTCCGGAGGATATTCTTCTTTACGGGTACTTAGGGTACGTTGCAGCAGCCGACCTTCTCAACCGGATTTCACGATCCCTTCTTGTGCGCCGCAAGCGAGGCTCTTGGGATATTACGCGTGCTCGAATGACTTCAAACTCAAATGCGAGGCATTGGTTCTTTTCTCGTTTTTTTCTTCTCGAATTTTGCAGGTAATCCGCGATGCATCGAAAATCTGTTCAACGGAAATGTCCCATTCGATAATATCAAAAGATGTTCGTGCGCTCTTCGATCGTTAGCGACTGAAGAAACCTCTCCTCGCTTTTAATTTCAAGCTTACGAGATTATTTATTTATAACAGAAGTAAATTACTACGAATGACTTCAAAGTTCAAAAATTGCTAAATACGCGTCGAAACACGAGACTTCTGGAGTTGGTTCTCCGTGAAGTCAATGCAATGCTAATAAACGTTGAAAGGCACGTATCAATCTTTCCAAATAAACAGATATTTCGAAAGTCCGATTATCGCGTGAATTCGATACGAACCTTGTCTTCCGAAAAAATAAACGAACAACGATTACTGTTTTATGCCTGACAATTACATGCGGAACCTGTTTGCATACGTGTGCGCGCGTGTGTAGGAACACTCGATACGTCCCTGTCAGGAGCAATCGGTTATCCGAAAAGAGCGTTACCATAAAAATGTAGAGATTACTTTAGCGAACGTTCTCTCTTGCGTATACTAGCACCGAAGGTAAGTGATAATAAACTTATTAAACGGAAACTGAAAAAGTCGAGTAGATATCGCGAATTAGAAGACAAGTTGGATAATAAAGCCACCGCTTGTGCCGACGGAATTGACGCGATCGAAAGCGAAATTCGAGGAGCTGATGCACTTGTTGAAATTGTTTGGAAGCAACGCGTGCGTTAAGGAAAGTCGAATGCCCAGCCGTAATACCGTTGCAGCCCAGAAGCGCGGTAGAAAAGAAATTGGCTGGTTCGTACGCGGGCGTTTCACTTCCTCGAGAAGCCGCGCTTGACTTTTTTCCCACGGCGAGAGTGAAAAGCGTGAATCCATCCGGGGACCGTTGGAGCGCCGCGGTCCCACTAATTAGGAGGAATCGGGAGGTGAGAAGCGGACGCGATTTCAATTCTCGTAACCAACCACAGATGGCTAATCTCGCCGCAATCTACGTATGCAACTGGCTGAAACAAAAGGGACGCTACTACGGATACGGTGCTTGTTACATCATATAACCATGAGCCGCTACGTCAAATTCCGTCTTTCGGCGTACTCTTAAACGACGTTGCAAGTCGTGTAATGTCGACGATTAAACCATCCAGTCGTATTACTGGAAAGAAATATCTCCGAGAAAACGAATTGCGCTTGGGTGAATCTGCAGACTTGATCGATCGTTGGAAATTACTGAATTTAAAACTTAAAAACTAAAGGAAAGCTGAAAATTGAACGCGTAAGGCAAGCCCCGCCTTTGCTATTGTGGCTAAAAGCTATTACGAAGATTAATAGGATAATATAGGATAATAACAAGATCGTACGGTTAACTCGAAAGATTTAACGGCAACTGGTCGTTTTAATAAGACATGAAATAGTTGTGGGTTACGTTACAATTGATAAATTTTAGTTATCTGGAACTCAGAGTTACGATATCGATGATAGACTTCGCTTACTGAGTACGCCATTTTTCTCTCTTGCCTGCATCAGTTCTTCTCGACTACGAAGAAGGCGATCATCATTGTTCTTTAAAAGTGAAGCCTCGAGCCAAGAATATGC
This sequence comes from Wiebesia pumilae, assembly GCA_018907045.1. Classification (NCBI taxonomy): domain Eukaryota; kingdom Metazoa; phylum Arthropoda; class Insecta; order Hymenoptera; family Agaonidae; genus Wiebesia; species Wiebesia pumilae. The sequence continues at coordinate 4,558,323 of JACCHZ010000181.1, read as the reverse complement.
AGCGGGAGTCGCAGTCGAAAGAGAAGGAGAATAAACTGGGGGGGGGGGGGAGAGAGAGAGAGAGAGAGTGAGAGAGAGAGAGAGGGGGGGGGATAAAAAATAAGGAAAGGAAAGAGAGCCGCCGAATAGCTCGATCTTACAACGAGGACATCGGCGCGCGTATTAAATAAAAAGCAGTGCGCGCCTCAACGAGGAATCGTGATCGTGATCGGCAGTTCGGTGCTGTCATTCCAAAATAACGAAGAAAAAAGCGCGTGCGACCATGGGCCCTTTATGAGCTGAGGCTCCGTCGAGTCTCGGGCCTTTCTTGTCTGAATTGGGCCAGGGTACCGCGCGCATCCGTGCGACAGGGGCCTTGAGAGTCGTCGTCGTCGTCGTCGTCGCCGTCGTCGCCGTCGTCGTCGCCGTCGTCGTCGTCGCCGTCGTCGTCGCCGTCGTCGTCGTCGTCGTCGTCGTCGTCGTCGCCGTCGTCGTCGCCGTCGTCGTCGCCGTCGTCGTCGCCGTCGTCGCCGTCGTCGTCTTCAAGGCCGATTTGACTTTGATATTTTTTGTCGATCGATGCCACGGACTTCTGGTAGCAGCTTAGTTCGTCAGCGCATCCCCCGCGGTCTAACGTTCCATCGGTTCTTTTCTCTGCCTCCTACTTCGAATCGATGAATTTTCTACGTTTTTTTAAGTGCCAGCCGCTCAAAGTCCATCGACCCCCATCGCACATCGGCACGTCAGTGACATTTTCTTCCAAAAATATTCCCCACTATGGGTAGATTAGGAGTGCGAAAGTTTCTCGCGCTTGATTGTGTGAGTGATTTACGTACCTTGGTATGCACATGAAATCGAGATAAAGATTTTCATATCATCGTATTTCAGACCATTCGTACGAATAATCAGAGTTACGAATGAACAAAGAATGAGCTTTTATGCATTCTAAATGCTAGTTCTTCTCAAATACATTTCGTCACGTGTGCCTCGTATTTTATTTCGATAAAAACTCAAACCCACTCGTTATCAGAGGGTGTTTATCCGTGCACACGTGCATGTAGATGCGCCATGGATCGTGCCAACGCGAAGATGCCGCATCGAGCTTTTTCCAATTTAATAAAATGAAAGGGCCGAAAAAATTATTAGAGCACATTGTTCGCGTATCATCGTCGTTCGAAATTTTATTGCTTTCCAATTGTAACGAGTAACTCGAGTTGCCCCTCCTAGTTTTAAGTAGAAGCATTAAAATGTCCTTAAAATATTTGGAAGCTTACGCAAATCGTAATGTTTTTCAACGAATTAGAAACATATCGATTAATGGGTGTCGCCAGTTGTAAATCAAATGGCAAGGTTAAATGAGAAGTGTCGTTTATATGCTTAATATCCCCGGTGGTAACGCCAAAAAAATTGTCTTATAATTAACATAACTGGCGTTCCTTTATTTTATCAGCTCTGAAGGAATAGTTATGTTGGGATTTTTAATTTGAAAGCAATTTTGCACGCGTGCAGTTGAAATTCGTGCCTTACGTTGACTACAACATTTACTTTTCTCTACATCGAAACTTTACTCGAAACAAAAATACTGCTATCGCCATTCATTCGCAGGATTTCTCGAGGCGCGACTTTGTATATTTCTTTCTAAAAACAAGGACGTAAAATATCACGTATGAAAGAAAGTCGTATAAAATTAAGAACGCACGTTTAACAATTTATATTTAAATTCCTATCGCATTATAAAAAATGTTCCGTCGTTTAAATATACGTATTTAAAAAAGTTTATCACTTCATACTTTTTTACATAACGACGTTGAGCGAGGAAATAAAACGCATCTACGTGTACGCGAGAGCAGTTTCCTAAAACGAATTACCAATGGAACGCAATACAATGGTATAATATAAATTGAACCATCGTGAAACGGGAGCCAATTACTCGTGTAACGAGATATTGTTCGCTAATAATTACTTCTTATTATAAGTAATGTCGTTTATTTTTCGGTAATTTGACCATAAAAAAAAGACTCGATACTTCATCCACCGAATTGCGCCTCGAGCTAAATTTGCACCAATGCACTTAAGCTGAATAATTAACATGTACAATTACTTAAAATGAAATGTGGACATTATTCGTGATTTTAAGAATAGAATGCTATTAATCCAACAACCGGTGCAAATTAACCAGGAGAATAAATAAATATTATCATAACGAAGGAATCGTGTTTTATAATGATAAAATGTACAACTCTTGCGAAAGAGAAAACTTGTGTTAATCCCCTTTTTCGTGCCTCGCGTGACCCAGTGAAAAGTAACGAGCGAGCCATCGAGCCAGTTTACGCGATGCGTAACAAATATTCATGCGGATGCAAGTGCATACACTGTTGGCAATGATAGAGATCTGACGGCAATACTTGCTTACGTAATTTTATCGCAAAGGTTTGGCTGAAGAGTTGAGCTGAAAACTCCGATCTTGAAAAAGTCTACCACTTTTGCGCGAATAAATTCTTGAGAAATTACCGGCGCTACAGAGATCATTATAAAACAAAATAAAAGTCAAGCGTTTTTTCCCCGACTTTCAAGCGTAATCGAAACAGCACAACGTATACGCGATTCTTTCTCACATTATTCGCGAATTAACTCGTACGCGCACATTGGAATACAGTAATACGATAACCATCGGCATAACCATCGGCATAACCATTGGTTCAAGCAGTACGGTGGGAGATATGAAAGTTTGCTTTATCATTCGTACGGAGACGTTGCAAATTCGCGGACGATGCGACAGCGCATACGGACTGCTTCGTCGCGAAAAGTCGGCTCCGCTAATTGCGCAATTAAGTTTACTTAATTTAATAGGCCTTTGGAAGGAGTGCGCTCTTATTAAGAAATGGACTTTACGCCGATGAAAAAATTCTTCCTCGGCATCTCAGCAGCTGATCACGATCGGAGGCTCATAATTTTCGTTGCGTAACCGACGGACATTATTGGGTGGTGCGGACCGGTACGTCGGTGAGAAAGAATTGGGAAAATAGGGATGCAAAATAGAGGAGTGAGGCAAACTCCACGAAGGAGGAGCCATTCGGAGATTTTGCATCGAAGGTGTTTTAGCGGTCGGTGAGCGGCGTTTATTTGCCGACTGCAGTCGGTAGTTTTATCGTGCGATCGTCAAGGGGGAGAACGCGCGCCTAGACCGCCGTCGTCAAGCGGCAATAACCAGAGGACCAAGCCTTGTTGGGCATTGTTCGCGATCGAGACGCGTTGCGCAACCGTGACGGAGGACAGTCACTGCTACGTACGCGGAGGCACGTAAGCGGGTATTGTTGCGCGAGTCCGAGGACCGAATGCGCAAGCGCGCACGTGCGAGGCGGTAGCTGTATTTTCGGCGACCTAGGAATATCTAGGATTGGCATCTACGGTGGGAAGCGCTAGCGCGAGCCGCTCTTACATTTTGACACACGACGATCTGACGATCGCCTTATCGAGTAATGAACGTGTCGGTACTACTGTCGGTACTACTGTCGGTACTACTGTCGGTACTACTGTCGGTACTACTACTACGGACGTAGGTCGGTCGTAAGATCGCTTCTTACTTCTCTCGAGCGCTCTTGTCCACAAGCGCACTAGGTGCGCATTACGCATCTCGTTAATTCAACGGAGGCATAAATTAAGCGTTAGTCATTGTTTCGAATGTTGCCATTGCCACGCGTCAGATATCTCGATAAAAACGCTCCATTGCCTCTCTCAACGATTGCTACTGCTCAACTGTATTAGACATTAGAGCAACCAACGTCAAGGTGTACAACGCTAAGGTGTAATAAATGAGAATATATCGGGGGCACGGGAGAATATATCATGGACTGTATCGATCGTCGGGCATTGGTTCTCCATTACAAGTTATTACCGTCGACAATCGTTAGATCCTTAGAATCGATAAAGATGCTGCTTCGTTACTATACTTTAGTACCGAATGCCAGCGGAAGTAATGGAAGTAAAATTTCCATTGCGACGACGTGAACTGCAATACGTTCACCAGCGTCGCATTTACTTACGCGCGCTCTCTTTCTCTCTCTCTCTCTCTCTCTCTCTCTCTCTCTCTCTCTCTCTCTCTCTCTCTCTCTCTCTCTCGGCGAAAGAAAAATCGAAGACACGCGAACAAGACCGTGTCCGGATCCGAGCTTATGACTCGCTCGCGAGTTATCTAGATTAATGGCAGAGACGTTAAGAAGCAGGACGGACGCGCAAGCAGGACGAATCAGGCATAACCACGACTCGTCCTTCCCCCGGCGGCTCCGCGAACGCACGAGCGTGAGAGTTCAACGATCGACGAGAAAAGAGGGAGTATCGATTCCTTAGAATCGATCTTGCCTCGGATCGTCGGGGCAAGGTCGCCGATCGCGAAAGCGAGCAGCTGATCGACGCCACAAGAGAGACGGAGAATAGCGCGCGCGCTACGCGTCGCGCAACGAGTCCTTGGCAAAGGATTTCGATGCGGGAAAGTCAAGAGGGAAAACGGACGAGCGATGAGTAACCGCGCGTACTTCTTTTATCTCTCCGGTTGTTCGAGATAACAAGCTCTAGGAAGTACGCGATGACGATGACGAGCGAAGGGCTTGCTAATCGCGATTTCCTCGGCTTCTAACTTACTTACTTAAGTTTCGTTTTCGGTGGATTGCGCCTGATTTACAGTTAGGCGCAATTAATGATTTATATTTGAGCTTCTTCCATAAATTCGTCTATTTTAGATCAACGTGGTATCTGAACTTTTCATCTAAAGATTCTTTAGGTGCGCAGCATGTGCGCGTGCGTGCAGTCCAAGTAAAATGAAATCACTCAAAAGCACATTATTATTCTAAGAGAACCGAGCACTCTTTTAAGTACGGTTTGCTATATAAAGAAGGCTCTTTAAAATAAGAACTGTACGAATGTTTCGAGTAACCTACATTGTCGATGCTTATCTCTCTTTTGAGGCCATGTAAGGATTGTTTCGAACGAGATTAACCTTTATTCTAAGGACGCAAGGTCCATTTGGACGTAACTGGAAAAGCTACAACGGTACTGGTTAGTCGTCGGCCATGTACATCGTTGTACTTTGAAAAGGAACTAATTGCTATGAAATGATATAACGCGATCGGCATAAAAGCTTCTCGAACACGTTGGTACATTGCGAAGCGTTGAAAGTCGTAACGATCTAAGCGAAAGACGAATCAAATGCTCGTAATAGACGCGTGCTAATGAAGGAAGGTATTACTCGCATTTGTAGTTGAACGTCTACTTTATTAACCTCGTTTCCAATGGGATGATCGCAAACATGCAGTTTTTACATCGAAAAGCAATAAATTACGCATTCGCTTCGTGCTCTCCTCGTTATCTCGCGAGATACGTTTCGTAAAAGAGCACACGGAATAACCCGCGTTTAACCTATGAATTTTGATACATTTGGTTACACTTGGCGTCGCGATTCCCAAGGGAAGAACAGGCCGCGGCCTGGCATCGAAGCATTACCCCGATTAAAAAAGAAAGCGCAACTTTGCCTTTCAATCAACCATCGCCTCGTAATACCCACCTGTGCCTTACAGTGAACCTCCTGTCCCGTCCTCCAAGTGTTAATAACCGGTTGTCGGGGTCCTCGCTTATCGAGCAGCAATTCACTGGGGCACTTCTCGAAGATCAAGACGCGTTCAGCAACGGAGCCCCTCGTGAGGAAGGGCCTCACGGGATTGTTGCCCGTGCCCGTGGCTGCGGCAGCTCGTATGTGCTGCTTCTGCTGAGTAGTGAGCTCGGGATGGGGCACCGGTTCTACCGGCCTTGGCCTCGGCGAGTTCAATCTGAGGCCCCACCTCGACGCTATGAAGTCCTTCTCATCTTTTGACGACTCCTTCTCCTTCTCCTTCTCCATCTCCATCTCCATCTCCATCTCCTTCTCCTTCTCCTTCTCCTTGTCCTTGTCCTTGTCCTCGTCCTCGTCCTTGTCCTCGTCCTTGTCCTCGTCCTTGTCCTTATTTTTATCCTTGTTCAGCTTGGACTCGAATTTCGATCTAGTCGTCGAGACGATTGGCTCGCTGGCATTGAAAGTGGCACTGGTATTAGTCTTCTGCTCGTCCAATCGTTGCTGCGTCGTTGGATTTCGTTGGGCTGCCCGATAGCGTACCTTGGCATAGTCCACCACCGACATCGACGACAAATCCTCCTTGCTGAGTCCTTTGATCCCATCGTTGCTCGGCGAAGCGTTGCTCTGCGTTGCCATCGCGTTGTTCACCATCGCCGTTGAATTCAGAGCATTCATTTGACACGGCGAAATGAGTATAGGTTTTACGGGCTCGACCTTCGGCTTTTCGCGCACAATTGCTGGCTTCTGCTTAGGCACCACCGGCGTCACCGCTATCAACATTTCCGAGGGATCCTCGCTTATCACTACTCCTGTTTTTAGGGCGTTGATCAGCCTTTCTTCCTCGCGCGCTACCTCGTCCAAGTAATTGGAATTCTCATGAATTCTCGTCGTCGCTTTATGGCCATCTTTGGTCGTCAGGCTCTTCAGAAGCTGAACGGCCGCGGCGGGCCTTCGCGAATCGTTGACGATCTTGTTCTTTAGGGGCCACGTTGTCAGACCAGAGACGAGGGAGTTGCCATCGACTGAACTACTGCTTTGCGTCGGAGAACTCGCTTGCGTCGACGTCAGGAGTGTACTTAGGGGACGGCTTTTCTGTTGGACGACGATCTTGGATGGTGGTGTCACTTCCGCTGGGAAGGACGTTTCAATCGTCTCGAGGAAGATCTCGTTGTGGTGTGATCCCGGAGGTGATTTGGCTAGCTGAGGCTTCACGATTTGCGAGGGTCTGTTCGGAAAGTTGGTCTGCTTCAATTGCGTGGGTGTTTTCGGCTGATTGAGCGATTGCGTCAGCGCTGTCGAATTTTGCTCAAACTTCTGCAGTGCGAACTGTATCGACGAGGGCAGATTTTTCGAGGGTGAGCGCTGCCTCGAGGCGGCTATTCTTGCCTTATCCTCCACCACGAAGTTGTTGACGAGCTTCTCGAGGTTATTGTTGTCCTGCGTAAGGATGTCCACGGGATTACTGTGTAATTTTTTGCTGCTTACGAAGTTATTAGTCGCGGAAGAACCGCTGGAGTGAGAACTCGGAGATGGCGTGAGGACGGTGCCGAATTTGTCGGCCGCTGTAGCGTTACTGTGGCAGTTGAGGATCTCCGTCGGGGCTAGACCTCGGCTCTTCCACGTTTGATAGATGGCTTCGGCGTGATCGCTGATCTGTTTGGCGATAGCAGCTATGTCCTCGTCGCCCGACGTCGCGTCGGCCGGGAACTTTCGTCTTAGCTCGTGCTTCGCGGTGGCAGCCATACTGCTTGCCCTCTGGCTAACGTTATTATCCTCTTCCGGTGGATTCGATTTTGTATGGCAGTTGAACGAATAGCCAGCCTCGGATTCGGATTTGGCCTTGGTGCCCAAAACGTGCAGGGGACGCGGGTCGATAGGTAGAGCGTCGTTCAAGTTCTCCGATCGAATTCGGAGGGTAGGACGACCGCGGATCAACGATCTACAGTCCTTCTCTTGAAGCTGTCCGATCGACTCGGGGCAGTGTACAGGCCACGCAACGACTCGCGAATCAACGATCGTTTGTACGCGAATGTCGCCGAAGATTCTTTTCTTTTTATTCTCAGTCTGCAGTGACGAGCTTGATGTCTCGAGAGCACAGGACATAACTTGTAGACCGCTTAAACTTTTGAACTCGACTGCGGCGAGATCGATCGAGAACGATCAAGCGACTGATCGCGAACGATGCAAGTACCGACGAGTGCGGAAGAATGAGAACTTTGTTTCCTTGTCATTTTCTCTCGAGTTATTACTCTTTAAAACGCATATTAGCGCCGAACGTATCCTTGAGATAGACAGTTTTTCAGAGACAGTTTTTCATTTACTTGATCGATGTCGAAAGATTTGATGTGCTTCTAATGTCCATTGATGAGCGATTTATTTTACAGAGGAGGAGCGATCTACTCCTCTGGTACTTTCATTTGATCATTTGTTAGAGATTTTTTTTTTTTTAAGCTAACGCACTTGTTACAAAGCACTTTGACGCTTCGAACACTTTTTGTCACTGAGTATCACTAGCGATCAGCTGATTGTGCTCGCGCTCGCTTAAGAATCTGAAACAAAAATCAGTGGTATTGTTTTTACTGCGTGTTATTTACAGATACGTGTACGTACATAGTGCATTATCTGGCATTAATGTTCTGTAATTTTATCGTAAACTTTTCATCTTGGAATATTCTAAAAAAAATAATGTAAATTCGTTGAAATAGCGCGTACGTAATTAGTTATTATTGCAATAAGCAGCCCGATATTATTCGATTGTCGTAGTAAAAAGACGCGAACGATCAAATTGAATGCATTCCAACAACATGGTAAGTTTTAAATCACTTGAAAAATAGGAACGTTAACCTCAGTTGTTGAAGCTAAGATTATCTGTAGCGAGGCTTTAGTTAGCTTCGCTTAAAATCTTGCCAAGTACTTGTTTACGTTGCTTTGCGCGTTACCCACGCGACTTGTAGAATACGTCGGTGTGTTCGTATTATTATTCGAAACGCGAATGTACATTGCCCTCTGTATCGTTTCTATTTAAGAATTTATGATAACAACTTCTTTTAGAATAACGCGTAAAATGAATCGATAAAAAGTTAGGGCTTTTATTCCAAGCAAATAAGCAAATAAATTAATGATTAAAAGAAGGAACATTTATATAACGCGCGCGCGCATAAATTTAAGTATTACGATTTTTTTCCTCGATGGAGAAGAAGCGTTCGTAGGCGCTTGTGAGCGCAGAAAATGCCTGCCGATACCTTTCGTACAAAATCTTGGGATATTAAAAGAAAATGTTTAAACGCCTGTCGGAATGCCCTGTACCCCTGTTAATAATAAAGAGTTTAATAAAAGTCCTTCAATCTACTATTAATAATGAAGGACGTACAAAATTATATAGGCATAAAAAAGTCACCAATCATCACAAGTACAGTAATCGTTATGGATGTTTGCCTAACCAAGCATTTTCTATAAGAACGCTCAAATTGAGTTTGATTGTGACCATTCAAACTTCGCACGAACACAAAAGATAAAGATGAACCGAAGTGCCTTAGAGTCGTTAAAGGTTAGGACCTTCTTTCAACTCATCGTGACATTGATGAGACTATCGTCACCGCAATTATGCGACGAGATCTCTTAAACAGCTCGGGCACGAAAATGAAAAACTTTCAAAAGGAAATTATAGTCGCCAATACCATAGACGTACGCGAGTATAGCGTTAGCATAGCGATTTAAGAAAACGTCCGTGCAATAACCCAATTACGAGGTTATGGGGACAATAAATTGCCGTGAGATCCATTACGTACTAAAAACAACAAGAATGAATAGTCGAGCTTGAGTAAGAAGGAGATAAAGATAGAGATGAAAAGAGTAACGTAAGGTTAGAGAAATTGCCGAATAACGTGTCTGGCATCCGCGCAATGTTGCGACGTTACTTTCACCCTACAGAACGACGAAGCAACGCACGTGTGCAAATGGTTGAATAAAAATAGCGCAGAGAAAACCGTGTTTTAGACAATATAGATATCCTGATAATTTACCATACGTAAATAAATATCTAGGCTTTGCGGTAAAACGACGATGTGAATTTAGCGAGCCTTTGGAGCTTCAACGTGCTTGTGCGAGAAAAATTGTTCGAACGGTGTTCAAGGAAAGAGCAGAGAAGTCTGATATCGGACGTTTATTTTTCTAATTTTCAACTCGCAGCAGATGTAATACATGTATAGCGTTCGTAGTTGGAAACTTGCGCAACGATGTCGTCGCGGGACAGTCACATAACCGTGCACAATGAAGCGATGTCACAATGGAGATATAATATTTAACAATGCATACAAAGCTGAAACCTTTTTTAAAAGGAGACCTATGCCGCGCGCATTATCGTTAAACATTATCGAAAACTGTACGCGTGCCATTCGAACGTTTGAAGTCCTCCGCTGCGCGACACATAATGTCAGATGACATTAAAGCGCGAATAAAGGTAAAAAGAGAAGCAGAAAATATGAAATAAAAGTAGATTTGCAGGCATGTTTATCGCGCGCAATTGTGCTCGCGGTGAGCGGTTGTGGTCGATGAGTGGCTAAACGATGCATACAAAGTAAACGTTAACGAATGTCATCGATTCCGTGCAGGTCTCATTAAAGCGGCAGTAATAAATCAGCTGGAGTTAATAGTCACTTTGGCCAGCCACTCGTCGATCACATCCTCTATCCACACGGCGCTCTTCCTTCGTTGACGTTGTCGATTGACACGCAGAGTCGGAAGAAAGGTTCTCGCTCGATTTACGAGCTCACGAGCTCCGATCCCCAATGGTTCAAGAGTTTCAAAAGGTAGCAGCAACAAGCAGAAATAAAGAGGAAAGCGCGGAGAAGGGAGAAGTCGAGGAGCGCGTGCTCGGTCGCTCTCCCATTTCCACATTTCCCCGATTGAAATGTGGAAATCCTCTCTCCCCTCGTCCCTCTCGCGCCATTGTCCGACTCCTGGCCCAGGGTCTGCGTACCAAGTACGCGCCCAGTTAGCGGCCCATTTACATTTACGGCGAGCGCCTCCTTCTGCTGGAGGAGTTCTCGATTCGCGGCAGCTCGCGACGACCTTCCGCCCCTATCCTCGTATCCTTTCGTCACGCGCCGCATCCTTTGTAGGAATCCCTTTCCTTCTCTGTCCCGACGCTCCTCGGCGAATCTGGGCGAGGCTTACGTAACGACCTCGCGCCTCAACTCCGTCGCCTCCCGACGCGAGCCTTTCGAAAATCCATTTCGCTCTCTTTGTTCCACGTGGACGGAGAAGACGCCTCGCGTCACTCAACCGAGTCCCAATCTCAAAATCTAATTACGATGTATCGCAACGATCGAACAGACTCGCGCGGATGATGAAGCGAGGAACAACGACGTCGAGCGCGAATCACGAGGATCTCCACTGGATCGGAGCGGCAGTCGAGAGGAACGAGAAAATACTGCCGAGGAAGCGGAGGTTGGCGTTGTTCGACGATAAAGTATCTCGACGAAAGAACATACGTAGAAATTTCGTATTTTTCTCATCGAGGATTCGCGTGCCAGCTTACGGATTTACGAAATGTATCAAAGTGCTAGGATGCTTGTTACTTTAATGACACATATATGTCGCGTGGCTGCTTACTTCGGTGCTTTATGCGCGTAATTTTAAATATACGCTTAATTTTACGTGCAGTGCTTTGAGCTCGATGCATTAATTAGCGGAGAATATTTTTTCGCGTCTACTAACGGAGACACGGGCAAATACTTTACTTTGGAGTACGATGGACGTTTTTACCTTCGAGTCATAAGATTTCCTCCCAAAGACTCTTCGACGTCACGCTTAACCACCGAAATTCATTCGACGTAAAATATTCTCGTGCAAAATCAACGCTTACATCGTCTTACGTTACATTGGCGCCTCGTGATTTTCGCGTACAATCTAATAAAACATTTGGGAATTGCGAGACCGAGCTCGATCGAGAAACAATCGAGAGTACGTAAATATCTTGCTGACGTAATGATCGTTCGTCTGAATAATGTATCTTCCTCGAAGTATCCTCCAAGTATCCTCGAAGTATCCTCGAAGTATCCTCGAAGTATCGTAAAACGTCGCTTTCGGTGAAACGTGACGCTAGTCAGCGATAACCGCAGTTTCGAATTCGAACATTTGTGGAAAATAAGAAAAGGCTTAATTAACGAACGAACCTCCTAGGAGGCGACATCAGCGTCGAGTCGCGATAAAGAAAAATGCAAGCGAATACCTTCGCTGCTCGCGTTACGTCGAATGCGAGAAACTTTATCGCCGTCCGTCGCGAAAATGACACGAACATTATTTCGAACCGACGCACCCGATCGAGCAATGTTGTCTCCCGAGAGCTTCGAACGGCGATGTTCGTTGCCGTTATGTAACATCTTAGCGTGCGTGCGTGCGAGCGAGCGAGCGAGAGAGAGAGAGAGAGAGAGAACGGCGGAGACAGATCGCGGTCCCGATGAATCAAAACCGAGTGCACGAGCCGCTGGCGCTCGACTCTCGGTTGTATTAGCTTCTAATTTTAGATGGAGCAGCGAGAACGCACGCGTTACTTGTTTTCTTAACGGAGTGGTGACTTCTCGAAGATAATTCGGCTTTCGACTTATTCTATTTGCCGGACGTAGAGCCAGAGTACGGTGTACCGCACGTAGTCGCACTTACTCCGCTGCTGCCGTTGCGTCTCGCCGTAATATTCTTAACGGATGAAAAAACAAAAGCCTACTCAACACCTTAAGACCTATCGTTTTCTACAATTTTTCTACAATTTTTCTCAAAGCCAGCTCCCACGACTATTTTTACGACTGCTTTGACGTTTGTGAATACCGCGAGATTTGCTCGGTAGAGCGATTCTAGATGAATAGGCGAAGCGTCCCACAATCCCAGTCCAAAAATACAACTTCGTATCGTAGGCGACTGTTCAAACAGGCATTAATGGAAATTCGAGGAAATTGCCAACCGGATGATGCATCGGAGCGCACTTTCCTAAACGTCGAACCCTCGAGACACTTGAACAATATTTATCGGATGTCGCGCGTGTATCGTAATAAATATTCCGGCTACGGGCCTTGATGCCGTAATTCTCGGTGAGCATCAAGCGTACCTTGTAATTATCGTACCTTGTAAAGCGCGCCGCTGTATGTTCTCGCTTTCCTTAACGAAATCTGCACTTGGAAGCTTGCGAGCGAGCCTCGTAAAAACTATGATAATTAATTTGACATCCGGCGACACGTAACGAACCGAGACCTCGTCTTACCTTCCAAGGTAAGACCGACAAAAGTTGCCCGCCTCTCGGCGGGAATATTCGGTCTTAGAAGCGAGTGGTCCGGTGCCACGGATCTCTGTCCCGATAAGGTGGCGCGCGACAATCACCGGGACAATCACCGGGACAATCGCACCGTCCGCTCGCCACCGCGCCCGAAATAAACACACCAAGTTCACTTTCGCGGTAGCGCCACTCGCCGAATAAACCGTGGGTCGGAAGTGCGCGGAGGCGGGGAAGGGAAGGACCCGGAGCTTACGGTGTGCACCGACGACCCGACGCGCACGGTGCGAGCAAACTGAGCCGACTGAACGCGATCCACCAACCGAGACACGGACTCCGGCGTCGCCTCTGCGCACCAACGCCACCAACGCCACCGCCGCCGTCGCCGACGTCGAGCGCCGCCGACGTCGAGCGCCGCCGCCGTCGAGCGCCGCCGCTCCGTGGAGTCTTGGTGGAGCGCGCATCCTTAGCCAATGTGGGTCGCTGCGCTGGGGTTCGTAGGTCAACGGGGAGGCTCTTCAGCGCCGAGCATCTGACTCGTGCTGACTAAAGTCCAGTCGGGAAGGAGATCCTCGCGGAAGGAGATCACCCTCCCCGTTGTAAGCGATCCAACGCGGCTCGAACAAAGCGCAAAACTTTCTCATCTCTTACTTCGTTGGGCTACGCTCGAAGTAAGAGCCGTATCGCGGAGTATTTGGATTTTAAATATACCTTTGAAGCTCGAGATGTTTCGGTAGAACCGTAATGCACGATAATGCCGTGGAATTTGTTAGATTTACGAAACGGAAAGAGCGAGTATTGCTACATCGAATACATCGAATACATCGAATACATCGAATACATCGAAATCCGGGAAAACAGGCGTACCTTGGCGCCGACGTTTACTTCCAAGTTTTTCGCATAGAAAATAAAAATTATACATTCTCGAGCATACTACTTGTCGCGAGGGCTTTTACAAACTTTCACTCGATTTCATCACCAATATTCTTAATATGGTACGCGGTATATAAAGGGACTACGGTTTTCCTTATTTTAATTAAAAAATTTTACTAAATACGCGCGTACTTTCGTTCGCCTTCTAATTAATTCGTAGCGAGACTTGCGCGTTTAATTCGACTCAACGTTTCGAGGTCTTCCGTAGAAAAAGTATTTCTCCGCGCAACAACCGCATCAATCCTCGACGAAAAAACGTTTTTTTTTTCTATCACTGCGAATCGACTACTCGTAACGAATGTATAATCCGAATGAAATTATTCCGCGCCGTTCGGATAATAAATTTATCATGGTATATTATGGAGTGCTAACGCAACGTTGGTATATGCCTCTGCGCCAAACCTCGGTAAAGGTCATCGGATGGAAAAACGAGTTTTAATACCGCGTTATTAGACGCGTTGTTGTTAGACGAAATCGATGGATAAATATTGACTTTTGTTATTCGCGCATTATCGCGGAGAATACGATTTTAAAATTAATCAAACGTCCGCGTGAATTCGACGGGAAAACCAACAATTGATAAGAATCCCATTGCCAAATACTGCATTTTTACATACTCATTTATCTTATGTGTATCGTAGTCAGAATAGTTGATTTTTCTGACAAGTCCAGAATGAGCCAAGGATGACATCGGATTCGTTGCGAAGAGAATAAAATGAACGCGGTACATCTAGGGAACATTTAATAAATGCATACTATATTATTATTAAGGATAGAATATGCTATACGAGTTTTAGATGGAGATGAGGTATACGCTTCGTTAACGCATTCTAGGGCCGTCGAATGAAATCACCACTTCTTACGTAACGATGATAATGTTCCATAATGTATAATAATTCTATTTCTTTGGGTCCATATCAAAAAAACATGTATTCGCTCCGCTTTTTTTTTCTTCGTTAAATTTACAAATTACTGTTTTCAAGTCGGATCAATGATGTAAAATAACGTACGACTCTGAAAGGCAATAATTTAATGATTATAACGGATGAAAGAACAGATTATAAAACGAAATAATTGATGAGATACGCTGTTGAATTGGAAAGCAGATCGAAAGTTAAACGGAAACGCTTGCGTTAAAACGACCGTAGTTTAAAAAAAAAAAAATTCGAGTTTCGCTATAATTATTATAGCGATTGCGCATCAACAGTAGCGCAAATTTTTGGCCTTCCTAATGCAGCCCAAGAATATTCATCGCTAAACAAAATTCTTACCATTTCAAGGGAATACATTTTTTGCAAAACAGCATCCTTTACATAACTTAAACAAATACGAATTTCGCATGAAAATCGCTCTCTTCGCAGTAACCGTAATTACGTCCGTAGAAACAGGGTCACGGCCATCCTCGAAGAAAAGGACTTGTAATTTGTCCAGGAACGTCGTTGCCCCGTCGAGGCGCCCAGAAATGCGAACTTCCTCTCTCTTTTGGACGATGCAACACCACGAATCCGTGCGCGTCAAAGTTTATGGCCAGGAAATTCATATTCGTACGCGGATCGAGCGGAGCCACGTTCGCGCGCGGGAAAATTCGCTTGACCTTTGACCCGTTTGCCGAAGAAGCGCATACGAGGGGCGAATCTTCGCGGGAGAGCAATATTCCTCTCGCGGTAGCCGCGGTGCCCCGTCGAAACAACTCCGGTTGAAACAACTGGATCCCTGCGCCCTGCAGATACGTATCGACGTTTTTGGGAACGGGGGTAGGGAAAAACGCACACTCGTAGACTGCGGAGCGTTTCTCGAGTTTCGGGGTTCCATCTGTTTTCATCCGAGGCTCCTCTCCATCACCCGGAATGGCAATAAAATTTTATTCGACGAGTATGGGGGGTTGCTCCTACGCAAGATCGGCTGTAGCGTTGCGTTAAAAATATTTCATTCGATTAAATCTGATTTCGAGTTCCCGCTCGAAGAGCAAGAAGGAAATAATTTGGCGCTTCAATAGCTGCTTAATAAATAACCCTATTTGCAATTCTTCGCCGTACATTAATTTAACGAAGAGTATTAATAAGTTAGAGCACGTCCAGTGTTTGCCAAGCAGTTATAGCAGTTATAGCAGTTATAGGTTGGTTTTAACGACGAGCCTCTAATTCACGCACACGATTACTTCTTCTTGCGTATATTGCGTTTTATGGGCAATGCCCTCGCCGGTGCTTGTGCGATAATCTAAAATTATTATTCGTATCGGCGACAAGCGATCACCGAAAATACGAAACTCCAAACTTTCGAGAAGGTCTAAAATGCGAGAGTAAATGTCTAAATGCCAATCGTAACCTTTTCGAAGTACGTCAAACTCGCGCGTAAAATTGTTCGAGCTCGAAGCTACGTAATTTGTGCGTAATTCACCCTCGTCCTCTGGCTCGATAACGAATGAGCCAAGGGAAATTGCGCTTATTACGGCCGCGACAAAGGCAAAGCATCTCACCGTCTAGACTCGTAAGGGTTCGTCTTATCGAGCAAGTACTCGCGGCAGATCCTCGGCCCGAGCTCAGCTCCGTGGCTCACCTACGCGGAACACCGATGCTCCTGGGCCCTGGGGATAACTCACGCCCACGTTGTTCCGCCGTGCAGCAAATCCGAACTCTTTCATCGTTCTGCTCTTTCGTCTATTCCTGGACAAGAGCTCGTCCATCCTACAGCGCGCGTCCACTGATTTATCGCGTCGCGCATCGCTCCTCGCCGTGTGGAGCCGCTTCGTGGATAATTGTGGCTTTCCGTGGGACGGAACGAGCCAATCTTACGATCGGAAAGCGGCTTCGTATTAATAATAAACGACGAGGAGCCTCGAGTGGTACTCGAGTGGTACTCGAGTGGTACTCGAGTGGTACTCGAGTGGTACTCGAGTGGTACTCGCCCGCGAAGGCGAGCCGATGCATTTTCAGAATCGACAATCCAGAGTCACGCGTGAAACTAATTTAATATTAATACACGAATTTTTACAATTGCCCTTCCTTCTTAAAGGACTGCAGGTATGTATTAGTGGTACAACCCGTTTGCAATTTTAGCAGTTTTACTCTTGCGGCTACGACTCGGATATTCGAAGAAGACCGTCCAAGAACTTCACGACGACGATAAAAAGTGAAAAACCGCACAGAAGGAGGTGGACGTGCATCGACCTCCAGCGGAGTTGCTCATCTATCGCGACATTCCCAATGCGAACGTCCTAGGCCAGGACACAAACAAAAAGACGTTCCGATAAAGCGCGTCATCATTAGCGCTCCTCCCCAAAAAGGAGGCATCGCTATGCAAATATGCAAATATGCAAATATGCAAATATGCAAATATGCAAATATGCAAATAGAGCTCCCCGTTTCAGCCAACTCATCTGCAACGATTCAACAATTCAAGTCGCGTCTCAAAAAAGGGGTCTCGTTGGGGAAATAATAAGAGGTTAGCGAGCTCTTGGTGCGATACCGAAGAAGAGCGAGGGGAGCGATCGATGTTTATTATCGATCCGATTCCAACGTCTCCCACAAAATAAAACGAAAACTCAGGTTTTATAGAGGAGTGTACGCGACACACCGGGACAAGCGACTCTCACCCGGGCCATTGTACTCCGCCAACGCTTTGCGTATTCGTTGTCGGCCAGAGGCTTCGACAAATTTTCGATGTCCTCGCTCGCTTAGACGACGAGGCTAAGCGGAGGCAAAGGAGGAACCCTGAAGAGGTTAAGTGGGCGAGGTGCGAAAGGAGACAAACGCGATAGTCACCGCGATCGAGCCTGGAATACAAAGAATGTAATAGGAAGGAGGTCAAAGCCGCGGATGAAAAAGTCATTGTAGCGTTGATACGTGGTGAGACGCGGCAATTTTTACTTGCGAATTCGGCACTTTTAAATGCTACCTGGCTTTCCGTCATTTGCCGCGAGAATCACTTTTAACGGCTCTTTTTTGCGCATCCACGCAAAAAACATGACGCGTCTTTTAAGCGGCAACGCGAGCTGGCAACTATTCGATATAGACAAAGAGAAATAGCGTCGAGAAATAGCGGTTGGAATGCTCGTCGAATAAGAACAGTTGCGCCGAGTCTCCTAGTCCAAGATAATAATCATAATAATAACAACAATAATAATAATAATAACAATAATAACGATAATAATAACGATAACGACGACGACGACGACGACGACGACGACGACGACGACGACGACGACGACGACGACGACGACGACGACAACGACAACGACAACGACAACAATAATCCAAATTGCGTACTTATTTTTTGGAAATTTGGCTTGACGAGTTGTTAGAGTATGCGTTCTGTTTTTCCGTTGGTGTACCGTTGATGATACGTCGACTCCGATCGCTATTAGTAAAGTATTAAACCATCAAAGTCGTTCATTTCTTAATTAATCGAGTTAATTCTACTTATTCGTTTGCCAGAGCATTTTTACGGCAGAGTGTCGTTCTTACTGTATTATGCGCGTCTTTATCCCTATACTCGTAAACGTGAGAAGGAGCTTTTTCGATAATACGCCAGAAAGTAGCGTTGATTGATTTCAAATTTAGTATTTAGTACATTTCGAATAGGCTTTTTATGGACTTTTTATGGAAATTGAACTTTGCGTAGAAAATAATTCACATTGATGTACGACTAGTGAAGGAAAAAAAAACATTCGAAGCTATTGCGTAAGTTGTTGTGTCAATTTTCCTTTGCGAGATAACATCTATCGCTGGATAACATTTGTAAAAGTGATAGCAACTTACAAACATTTGTATTTACCATCGCGACGTATTATCAATTTTATAATTTGTAACGTTGGGGTTTATGCACGATTCATCGTGTAAGCGCGTGCCTGAAGAATCTCTTTGATTTATATTTATTTTATGATTTATTTATTTATTCCTACGATTAGGCGTCGATCTACGATTACCGGTTACACAATGCTAAATTACTTTAGGTTTAGTTAGCAGTCGACAATGAGATAAATACGTCGAGGAGTATAGCGCTTTCGAATTGTCGCGATAATTATTTTAAATTTGCATGGGACGATGTAAAATGGGAATGGCAAATAATTTACTTATCGAATACTTCAAGGGTTATTCAAAAAGGGTTCGTTTGTAATACGAGGTTAATGCCGAGGTTAATGCACGTCCAACGTTTTCAAGCGTTGCAAATGCGCAAGGAAGAAATGAAGAAAATAAAAAATACTGGTCACGAATAGAGCCGTGTACTTATTTCAGCTAGTCGAACAACCAATGCCTTTGTATTTTATTTTTATTTTTTTTTTTTTTCATATTTAAAGAGTGTTTTTCTTTCTAGGCGTTAAATGCCCGTTCGATAAACACGCGAATACTCTGGGTAATCGGACGTCGGTAACGAACGCGAATGTCGACGAATGTTTTAAAAACCCAATCATATACGGTTCGTTATCGTGAAACTGATTAAGCTATTATCGATATACGTATATTAACCATACGATTTCGTCAATGAACAACACGGAATAATATCTAAGCTTGAGGTTATTATACGCCTTATTATACTTATTATACTTAGCCTCCAAGAGGCTAACAAGAGGTTAGCTGGAAAGATACCGTACTACCGGTAGCTGAGACGCGATACAGTACGTCCTAATGATGCGTGCAGAGGCATTAGTCGATAGACTTGGTCGCTCAAATGCACGGAGAGTCGTGAAGCTACGCAAAGCCGGAGTCAGGAGCAAGGACGGGGGGCAGTCCTTATCAACGACCGCGCAACGTTGCTCCTACGGAGCCTCTCGGAATCGTTCGGCCTTCCTCGTTGCTGCGACGTCGCGCGCCTCCTCGCTTTCTAACAATAGATTACCGGACCCGTGCACGTGTCGCCGCAGATACGTACCGAGTGTCGTCGAGTCGCGCCGACCAAGTAGGATAGGGGGAACGAGGATCCAAGTGTCCTATTTTTCGGCTGATGTCGCGCGCGGTCGCGGAGATGCCACTGAGAGGCCACCGAGAGGCCAAATTCTACGCTCATTCTCGTTATTTTTTTTTTTTTTTTTACTTGTCTTTCTTAAATTTCGTTGTTCTCGACTATCCAGGTTCAACGACGCTTGAGTGACGCTTAAGTGCCTCGGTGATTCTCCCTCTCCGGCGACTTTTATTCGTTAGTACCAATTAAATACGCTTGTTAAGAGTTACAAGACGATGGGCGAGAAAAGTTCGAGGGCAAACCTTTACGTTTGCTTTGCTTGTTTCCACGTTTTCCAGAAGGGAAATTCACTCGCATTTCCGCCGCGATAGTAGACACGAGTAATTTTAATCCACGGTTGAAGAACAAATGTATTCATAAATATAAGCCTCGTACACGCGCGTGTCATAAAAATTCGTGAAATACGACTTTTGTTTCGCACTGATAACTCTACTTTCTTTGCGTGCGCTCGCATAATGTCGACAATTACGAGCATTGTTGAAAACGCACATTTCAGATAATACGTAAATACGCAATGTCGACTCGTACAGTTATTGCGCTTATTACAACTTTCTACGGAATAATCGTCGAGTGCCGACGATGGCGAAGTTCAATGACACTCGAGTGTCTTTGAGCTTACAACTTGGCCAACTGTATTGAAATGAAGGTTTATCCGTGGAAAGAAAACTGTTTTAAAAATGAAGGAAACTCGTCTACATTGGAAGCGATTAACTTGATGTATTGCCGAGACAGCGGTAACGATCATTTCTCAGTTTATTTCGAATAAGAAAAGGTTATTGTTGGATAAATGGAGCAATTGCATACCGGCTTAAATTACACTTACAAGAAAAAAGGATCTTAAAATTTGATCAGACTTAATTTTAATCGAACGAGAAAACCGAAACCGTAGGCCGTTGATCGATGGCACGGTACACGTTCTCTGCCATATGCCATATTATCATATTACGTTTTATCAAACTTTTCAGAAATAATAACGATAGAAAATCCATCGTTTCGTAATTTTCCAAGTATTTGTACGCGCGAGATTAAAAGTAAAAGCTAAACGCGCACTCTCAATAATAATTCCTTCTATTTATCGAAATTTCTTGAATCCAAACTCAACGAGCGCTGCAATCGCTTTCCTTTGGTAAAAGCAAAAAATTCATTATTCAATATCATACATTTTCACGTTTCAACTCAACGAAGATCGAAATGCGATCGAGCTAAAGGACGTAATCGAGCATTAGAAATATCGCAAGGAGAACCAAAGTTGTACAACCTATATTACCGATCCTCTTGAAACATCGAATAACTCAACGATTCCCTTGAAATTCTCTCATTGCGAAATCCCAATGCAAAGCAGACTGTCGTCAAACTGTTCACGATTCGTAAATAAACTGCCGATTCGGGCAGTTCCGCGCGTAATACGATTAGCGCTCAAAAGCGACGTGCCCTCCCCCCATCGGAACGCGTATGAGGCACAAATTGAAAAGTATGCGTGTGCAGGGTGGCGCGCTTTAAGGGAAAATGTCCTGGCTAGAATCGGTAAATCTTGACGTTGGCGGGTGACTCTACTAGCGTGACTTTCGCTAACCTTAGCGTCAAGTCCTCGAGAAAAATACGTTGGCTCGCGCACCTGAGAGACGCTTAGCGTGCTTCGCGCTTTAAATCCCTGCGTCGTCGACGTCGCCGAGGGTCAGCTATCGAATCGTCTGCCCCCGGCGAGCGGCTTCTAATCAAATAATGCGATTACGTCGTTCGTGACGCGAGGACGTGACGAGGAAAATGCGCGCTCAAAATAAGGCGCGCACGTGCACGTACACGGCGGTATTTTCGACGTTCTTCCTTCGACGTTTTTTCTCGTTCGCTCTACTTTATCCCGCCAATGTGAAAACGGTCGCCGCCGCCGCCGCCGCCGCCAACCGCCGCGAACCTTCTTCGTAGATGAATACCTCCTGCGAGTTTATTAGAGGTATGGGCGTAAAAATCCGAGCGAGAAGGCGAGTTCCGTGTTTCGGTAAAAGCGACGCGAGGCTTTTCTTCGAGCGTTTCCTTCCAATTTACTACATTGCCTGGCATTCGTATGCTCGGTGTAGCCGCTTATCAAATTTTACGCGAAGGAGCGTCCAACAGGGCTAATTTTATGGGCCTATTAACGTACGTAGACGAAGACTTGTCAATCGGTGGTAAAGCAACCAAGCATTTGAGCTTTCGACTTTCGACTAAAGCAAAAAGTATTTCAATACATTTTCAATGGAAAATACAATAATTCAAAATATCTAAGCGAATCGAATAGTCGATGCCAGTATTTTGGAAAATTCAATTGTTACGCTAAATACGATGCTGCACTTGCGCAACAGTTAATGCCTGGCTTGGATACCACGATGGCTTGGATTACTCACCCGTAACGCAAACGATAATTAAAAACTAGTCCTTCCTCTAAAAATAGACGCGTACGACTTTACGCACGGAGATACTTACAATTAACGAGTATTTAAATTCCGTCAACAATTGGGGGTATACGTAATCCTCGAAATTATAAGCTTGTGAAATATTCAAGACCTCGTACAGCCATACTTGGATGTACGTGGATGGTTTACTCAGCGTCGTGACTGTCTTCTGTCGTCGCAGGCATTAATCCGTTACGCTGCACGATCGCAGATAATTAGTAACTCGAAGCAAAACGGCTACGTAAATACGCATTCCTGTAGCAATTCGTCTTGTGGTACATCTCACGCGTTCGCAAAATAATGTAGAATTATATTTCAAAAGTTTCGATACAAGCGAGGCACATTCTTGAGGCACATTCGGCGGAGCTGCGTTATAAAAGCACCTGCTCGCACGAGATAACATCGTAGATTATCTAAACCAGTATTACATAGATGTAAGTGGGGCGGTACCGTTGCGAGCCCCAAGTTTGCCGCAAGTCAAGATAACGTGGCTGAATCCCGCAGGAACGGCCTCATCGAGTAAACATCGCGCCTATTACGAGGTAATAGGTTACGAGCGCTCGCAAGGTATACACCTCTCCATCACCCGGGTAACGACGTTATAAGCGCGCGGCGCGTATCCACGGAGGTACCGATGCCCTTGTCATCACCAGCCGGTCGGAACTTTTCTCGCGACGCGCGTCAAGCCCCGGGATTAACGGCTGTTGCGTCGACCCGAGCTAATAATGTTAGCGAGCGAGATCGCCTGGGCTTCTTCTCCAGAAGGTCCGATCCACTGGTGCGTCCCGGCTGCGGAGGAGGATATAATTTTGCAACATTACATCGAGTAGATATCGGTCGAAGCGGATTCATGAGCGCGCGCTCGTGGGACTTTGATGACCAAAGTCATCGTTATTATCGCATCGCATCAACGACGTTATTAATAACGCAGAATTTTTGGCAAAACGCGCAAAACACGCCTCGTGCCTTTAAAACGAAAAATTCCTTCGTGGATGGATTCGCATTTTCAACCGTGTGAAATTACGGATGTTGACAATACGCGGTGTCTTCTGGATAGACCTCCCGGGTAATACGAGTCGCGATTTCTGCTACGATAAAAAATTAAAAACAAACGAGAGTACTCTTGCGGCTGTGACACGTGACCGTAATCTCGACGTTTAATCAAGTATTATAGACGTGTGCTCGAGTGCACGCGTACAAGGACGGAAAATAACTTTCAGATTCACGTGCGATCTGTCATTCCAGCAGTCGGGCAATGTAAATTGTTCGAGTAATTTTAGATATCCGATATGGTGTAGTTTACGAGATGAGAAAAGGGTAATTAAATGTTTGAGATGAAAATAAAAATGAGGCATGGCAGAGGACGGGTGGATATGCAAGGATACGTATCGAGCGACGCAAAAGACGAGCTTGAAAATAGATTTAAAAATGCAGGAACAAATGTTGCCGGAAGTATGGCAGCGATATATGGCAACACTGTCCCCGATATCTACTCGGTATTTCGCAGTCGGTCGAACGAGTTTTAGCTATGAGTTAACGCAAGGCAAACCTACCGAGAGTTCAATTCGCCTTAGCGATCGAATAGCCAAGATTTTACCTTTGACGACTCGATCAAGCGCTCCTGAGGTTTATTTAAGAAGCGTTGCGAAAAGTGCCAATTTCATCGAGCGAGGCAGTTGATTTTTCCAAGGTGCATCCATACGACAATCGAAGCTTTTATATTTATATTGTATTTAAATTTATGTTTTATATTTATGCCGATCGTTTTTTCTACGCGCGATTGAACTTGAAAAACACGATAGCGGTGCTGCCCTCTGAAATATTGTTAACGCGCGAAAATTATTCAATCGCGTGATAGATCCGGATGGTTGGTGCAATGTTTTGCCGATGTGAGAACTCATTGTCATTGTTAATAACCGGTTAGATTGTTTGCGACTGAAATCACATTGAGAAATTCTTATCGTTGTAGTATTTATCATTCTGTTGTTGTTCATCCTTTCTTGGCCATTCACGATGTCATTCTACGAAGAGATTTCATTTTTTCTCTTAGCGAAACATTGACTGTCAATGGTCAGTGTTTCAAATAGAAAAGAAATTAATTATTTTCAGTTGTTATCGAAAGTTGAGGTCATTTTTACCAATGATTATTGCTTGAGCGATAAAAGTTTTCTAGGTTACAAATGTCAACGTTTTTATCAAAGTCCACACATTCAACGTTCGTCAGCTTGCATCTGTCAATTAATTAGTCGACTTCGTAAATACCAAAGCAAGTGATTTTTGCCAATGCGAGATAAATTGACTCGTTAAATTGTGCAAATTAACATTTGAAAAATTCAATTCGATTGTTTTATGCTTTGCTTTTATGCTAAAGAGTCAAAAGCACGAAAGGAAACTTGCTTGGATTGGACTTTATTCGAAAATATAACGAAGAATTTATCATCACCGGTATTATCATTCAACGGTATTAACATCAAACATAATCATTCTGATCCTTCTACGATTGCATTAATAATCGCAATAATTGCAAGTTGAGTTGAAAAGTATTTTTCAAAATAAACCTTTTAAATTAGAAAAATCGTTAAGAGCCAGTGCGATCTAATATTCAGCTACTGATTCGGTATTCTAAATAATGCAAGAGAATATAGTCATTTGATTTTAATTATTTTAATGGGAAACCGTTTGATCCAATCCGTTTGCATACGTAATTGCAGGAAACCAAGTACAAATTCATAATGAAATTATTGTCTGCTTGGAAGAAGAGAGCAAAAAATGCCTAATGAATGTTCTCGTGTTGTACGTGGTGGTGTGGTAATAAGCGGTAAAAGATTTTATAGTAAGTGGTTAGTGCAAATATTCGTGTGTCGTGCTAAGCGAAAGTACCTAGATATACCGGTTGTCACGCGCCACCGTCAAAATGTTTTTATACACTTTTACCGTTAACCGTATTGCATCCCTCGATTCGTAAAAATTGCCAATAATGAAAAGCAAAAAAAACAAAAATGCTGCCTATTATTCTGATTTTAAAAATCGTTTTTTTTTCTTCTTCTAATTCTGATGAATATAATTAGGAACGAGACGATGTTGTTTAAAATTGATTTTCTCGTATTTATTTGAGTTATTCATTTTTCGTTTAGTACATTTTACAGAAAATTTTACAGAAACGAAGCTTCGGGAAAGTAAAGTATATCAAAGTATCTCGGATGTACTTATGCAAAACAGGAAAAAGTTGCGTTCTCGTGTTTATAAAGTGATAAATATCCGATTACGCAACACAAGTTGATAATAATAATAATAATAATAATAATTATAATTATAATTAATATATATATAATATATATATAATAATAATAATAATAATAATAATAATAATTATTATTATAATTATAATTAATATATATTATAATATATATATTATAATTATAATAATAATAATAATAATAATAATAATAATAATAATAATAATAATAATTATTATTATTATTATTATTATTATTATTATTATTACGATTACTTCTGACGCACAGCTTTAGTATCATAATTTTATATATTTTTTTGTGGTATTTTTCATTTTCATTTTTTCATTTTACACCATTACGAGATACGTTTAATTTAAAAAAATATCTATGGTTTATTATGGTTTGTTAAATCTGAGTGAGCTTTCGATAATATGCGTGCACGTGAATTTAAAATAGCTAATATTATTTTTGACGAATTTCATTTCAAAAATATAACACTTCCTTATCAAAAGAAAGAGCTTTTGATATTAAGATTCGTTAATGGTATCTTCGCTCTCTTTTCACAGACTTTTGTCCGAAGACAATGAACCGCTGAGAAATTTATATTCCTACGTTTATCCGTAGTGCAGGTAAAAGATCACATTCTTACATACCATCAGCGAAATCTTGAATAAATAATGCTCGCCTTTATTGTATTAGACTCATTTGATTATAAACGGCACATAATAGCAGCATGAATAAGCATTTTAATGGTGCTACCTACGTGTGCGAATGTAAAATACGAATGCATTTAAAATGTAGTAGTTATTTGTAAAAATGTTATCTTCAAAAATTTCCAATTAATTCCACGTACTTCTACGGTTCTTAATACGCGTGCATCAAAGAGGCATAAAATAGGCAAAAATGATAAGAAGAAAGTTTAATATCAATCGACATAAGTGGAGACAATATTTTAGGGAAGGATTATAATTTAAAAATAAATTCTCAAAGAGCTCGAGCCCAAAATAGCGTTTGTTTCATCATACTGGTGAATGGTAAATATCAGTATGAATCTTGCATGACAATACAGACGAAAACTGCATAGGAAATATTTCCCAACATTTGGTCCGAATTAGTTTCTTTTGCGCGTAACAACATAAAACGTATTTTAAATTTTAAATATATATTTTATTTTATATTATTATATTATTATCTTATTTTATATTATTTATATTATTTTAAATATCTCAGCAATTTGTGTTAAGATTAAGCGAAATACAAGAGTTAACGCGATGTAACCGTATTAGTTAAAAATAATTTCAGTTGAAAACACGTGGCTCGAAAATACTTTTTACTAATTACGAAGAAAATGAAAGTTTCAAATATTCCGTAGATCGAACAAACGTTGCCGCCCAAAATCCATAATGAAGGTAAATAAAAAAAATGCGCTAAACAGAGAAAGCGAATTGTCTCGTCGAGCGAACCTCCGTGTATTTCGTGCAAACGTGAAATCCTAAACCCTTTTCTGCGCAGCCCACATAGACTCGTAAAACGATCTTCCGGCCAACCGCATCGCATTGTCCTTGCGATACGTGATCGTTCGCAAACGCGTCTTCATATTAAGACCAAAAAACTGTCTTGAAGCGGCCACTCTAAGGAAGGATCCTGAGGAGTACGAGAATAGCTAAACGAGAAGGAAATTCCAACCGAGATAGCGTCACCAACTCGGATTTGGCATTATCCTGCTGCGGCCTTGCCATGATCCAGACTCTGTTAATTAACGGGTTCGAGTGCGGGCGCGAACATCGAGGAACATCGAGGAACATCGAGGAACATCGAGGAACATCGAGGAACATCGAGGAACATCGAGGAACATCGAGGAACATCGAGGAACATCGAGGAACATCGAGGAACATCGAGGAACATCGAGGAACATCGAGGATCGTGCACGCGGGTCTTCGATTAAGCATACGTCTTTTTTTCTCTCATGAATATGGCAAAGTATTGATCAACGAATGAATGCTTTAATAAACTTTCATCGAGGTAATTGAAGATTCGTCTTGAAATTTCGTCGATCAAAGTCACGGCGAGGTAAATGTAGGACTTTTTAAATGTCCAGCAAATATATAAAATCGATAGTCGTGCTTCGAATGCGCTTCGATTGCAATAAACCGTTGGATAAATAATTATTTATATATAATTCAGCGGGCGAAAATTCATGTCGTAGGTAAGTTTTTACGTTTTCGAGGAACGAATATTACCAATCGCGACAATTTTCAAGAAACCCGAACGATATACAGTATCGTAAATTAACTAATCGTGTTCCGAGAATAAGGCTGATATTTTAATTTAGTCGTTTAATGATTTCTGTTGCGCTGGTGAAATGTGTTATCGCCAGTGAAATATTTGAAACTCCTAACTATTTAACAAAGCGCTTCTAATCGCAGGAAGAATTTTCGTGCGTACAATTACGCAACACTGATGATCGTGCGAATTTTATCGATCCAGAGCCTTAAAGCCGTCGAGTGCGGAACGTAAATTCTTCGAGGCAAAACGTTTTGTCGACACAAGTCGATTTTGCTCGAGTCGATTGTGCAGGCAGTATTCGAAAAGGTGAATAATCGGAACACTCGTATAAAATGAAAGAGTCGACCGAGGGAAAAGAAGTGGACGGCTCGCAGTTTTGGCCGTTACTCTAAATTTGTATAAAGCATCGCGTTAATGATCCGTCAATGCTGGTCAATAATGCACGCGGTCTAGAGGAAAGTAATATTTGAAAAGTGCGTCTCGTCTCACGCTCGTTAGATACGATGTACGCGGCTCGCGCGCCTAACAAATAACGCAGTGAAAACTCTGGAGACGAACGTTCCTACGTTCTAAGGAATTTAGAGAGTCCTGCTGAGCTCGAGATGATCGGGATCCGTCCAGTCCGGGCACCGGAAA